>CM040921.1:21527500-22147500 GCA_023029165.1 Gobiocypris rarus | reverse complement strand
CGTTCACGCTTGATGTGGTAATTTCACAGCATACACGCAGGTTCGAAGACTCGTTCTCGCTCCCTACAGTGCAATTCGGCTAGGAATACATCCGCGCAAAAATATCAAGGTAAAAGTCATCATAGCTTGCGTAGTATAGAACCAGCTCCTAACCCAATTTTGAGAATAGATTAACGGCGATATTTTTTTTTTATCGCCCGATAAGAGTCTCACGTTAACGCAGCACGTTAACGCCGATAACGGCCAACCACTAATATATGTATATATATATACACTCACCTAAAGGATTATTAGGAACACCTGTTCAATTTCTCATTAATGCAATTATCTAATCAACCAATCACATGGCAGTTGCTTTAAAGCATTTAGGGTTGTGGTCCTGGTCAAGACAATCTCCTGAACTCCAAACTGAATGTCAGAATGGGAAAGAAAGGTGATTTAAGCAATTTTGAGTGTGGCATGGTTGTTGGTGCCAGACGGGCCGGTCTGAGTATTTCACAATCTGCTCAGTTACTGGGATTTTCATGCACAACCATTTCTAGGGTTTACAAAGAATGGTGTGAAAAGAGAAAAACATCCAGTATGAGGCAGTCCTGTGGGCGAAAATGCCTTGTTGATGCTAGAGGTCAGAGGAGAATGGTCCGACTGATTCAAGCTGATAGAAGAGCAACTTTGACTGAAATAACCACTTGTTACAACCAAGGTATGCAGCAAAGCATTTGTGAAGCCACAACACGCACAACCTTGAGGCCGATGGGCTACAACAGCAGAAGACCCGACCGGGTACCACTCATCTCCACTACAAATAGGAAAAAGAGGCTACAATTTGCCTGAGCATTGTTTCTGACCATGTCCATCCCTTTATGACCACCATGTACCCATCCTCTGATGGCTACTTCCAGCAGGATGATGCACCATGTCAAAAAGAGTCATTTCAAATTGGTTTCTTGAACATGACAATGAGTTCACTGTACTAAAATGGCCCCTACAGTCACCAGATATCAACCCAATAGAGCATCTTTGGGATGTGGTGGAACGGGAGCTTCGTGCCCTGGATGTGCATCCCACAAATCTCCATCAACTGCAAGATGCTATCCTATCAATATAGGCCAACATTTCTAAAGAATGCTTTCAGCACCTTGTTGAATCAATGCCACGTTGAATTAAGGCAGTTCTGAAGGCGAAAGGGGGTCAAACAGTATTAGTATGGTGTTCCTAATAATCCTTTAAGTGAGTATATATATATACTCAATAATATATAACAAATTACGTCTATGAAGAGTCCCCACAAAGATAGTGAACCAGACATGTGTGTGTGTGTGTGTGTGTGTGTGTGTGTGTGTGTGTGTGTGTGTGTGTGTGTGTGTGTGTGTGTGTGTGTGTGTGTGTGTGTGTGTGTGTGTGTGTGTGTGTGTGCACTTTATTCAACAATTGCTGCAGTGCAACAGTGCAGCACAACCTAATTCTACGAAAGAACGACTTGTTCGCATGCGCCATGTTGCTCACATGAACAGCATCAGCCAATAGTAAGCCAGAATTCTGGAAGCGATGTTTACACTGCGTCAACAGCGTGAGAGTCTGACACAGGCTAGAATAAATTGTTGAATAAAGTCGTTATTTTATAGAAATTGTTAAATAAAGTCGTTATTTTATAGAAATTGTTAAATAAAGTCGTTATTTTTGTTTGCTTTTTGCACACAAAAAGTATTCTTGTCATAAAATTAAGGTTGAACCACTGTAGTCACATGGACTATTTTAACAACAAACTTTACAACCTATCTGGGCCTTGAATGTGTTCATTAAATAGCCAACTATGAACGGGTCACAGAGCACTTGAATTTCATCAAAAATAACTTAATTTGTCTTCTGAAGCTGAACCAAGGTCTTACGTGTTGGGAACGACATGAGGGTGCGTTATTACAGAATTTTCATTTTTGGATGAACTAACCCTTTAAGGCATGGTTGTGTACTCAGGACAACAGTAGCCATATTTATAAATGTCAGGTTGGCAGATGGCACAAACAATGATTTTACATGTTTGTATATTAACATTTAAATGTTTGCAGTTTTATGTATTTATTTATTTAACTTTTCAAATTGTGCTGGAATGTGTACTATGACAACTTGCCCCCAATGTGTATTGTGTATTGTATGTGTGAAAGTGGTTGGGTCAAATCAAAGCAAAGCATCAGAAATCACTTCACAGATGAATTTCAGAAATATTCCTAATAAAGACAACAAAAAATGTATTAATTTCATTTAGCTTCTTTAAAATGATTAATCAATTTCTACAAGAGAGAGCAGCATGCTCACTCATCAGCCAGAAATAATAGTAATCCAGACACGTGTACATAATGTAATTCAATAATATACCTCACAGATAAGTCTATGATCTCTTTAGTCTAATCTCCTTTCACACTTCATTCGACAGGACGCTTGATTCTCTCAGACACAGCCTGCCCTTCAACACCCGCCAACACCCAACCACATACTGCAGTTTGCATTCAAATCTGAAAGTTTGCATGTTCAGCTGTCAATGCAAATATCATAGCAGTGCTCCGCTTCTTTATTTGATTTCTTTCTGCTAGGGAATGTACCACAATAGCTTTGAATGATGATGACAGTGGTGTCCACACACGCTAAAGGTAACAGTTTGAGATAAACCTCATCGTCATCTGAATAGCATGGTTCATTCAGACTCTCGCCAGAATAGTTTAAATGTAGTAATTTTGGGTCCTACAAAAGAAAAACAAGATGGAGCCGTAGAATGGGACAAGTGCAACTAGAGGGGTTTTGTGGGTGTGACAGAATCATACATTTGGTGTGAATTTAATGAGGGTCTCCTGGTTGTCTACAGAAATGCCGTTTCGGTAGAATGAAAATAGACTTGTGTTACACCACAATACAAACTTTGAGTCAAGAAAGTGAAGTCTCACCACAAAATATATCCCAAATTCTCATACTGTAAATTCAGTGAAATCGGTATCATTTCTCTTTTGGCTGTTTTGGCAATGACTGGCTTCCCGTTGTTACCAATAAGCACATCATAACTGGAATGAGACTTGTTTTTTAGAAAGAGAAATATTGTCAGGCAAGGACACTGGTGGCCTGATATATCTTGCTTATAGAAAGTAGAAGTGCACTCTTATCTATCTCTTCATCATAGTGACTCAGAAATATTCACACTACAGTTCATGACATGGAGTTCACAGTACTTGACACGCTTTCTGTAGTGAATGTAACTATGGTGAAAAGTGAACAAGTGAAAATTACGACTTGCATCAGTTGGCAAGCATGCTGTGATCAATTTCTCATATGTAAGAACAGTTCCATATACTTAATTTCTTCTGCTAGATTTATTATCATTATTATCTAACATTCTCATTCATGTTACTTAAATATAAATAGCGCTGCTAGATTAATAATTAAATCAATGTAAATGTAAAGTTTCTATTAATATTTATATACAGTAAATATAGCTTGATTAGAAATTATAGCAGAAAGAAAATATTTGATTCAGAATTCATCTTTGTGTTCACATACCATTTAATATTTCATCATCAGTTCAGTGATGAAAATGATGCTACAACTGAGGGCCTAAATTTGTGTAAAAATGTCATTTTCACACAATAAATGTTGAAGTGGTTTATGTTTATTTTCAATATTAGTTTAGATTATTGTACTTTTAATTATTATAATTCAATTTTTATGATGGATTTTCATACAGGTCCTTCTAAAAAAAATTGCATATTGTGATAAAAGTTCATTATTTTCCATAATGTAATGATCAAAATTAAACTTTCATATATTTTAGATTCATTGCACACCAACTGAAATATTTCAGGTCTTTTATTGTTTTAATACTGATGATTTTGACATACAGCTCATGAAGACCCAAAATTCCTATCTCAAAAAATTAGCATATTTCATCCGACCAATAAAAGAAAAGTGTTTTTAATACAAAAAAGTCAACCTTCAAATAATTATGTTCAGTTAAGCACTCAATACTTGGTCGGGAATCCTTTTGCAGAAATGACTGCTTCAATGCGGCGTGGCATGAAGGCAATCAGCCTGTGGCACTGCTGAGGTGTTATGGAGGCCCAGGATGCTTCGATAGCGCCTTAAGCTCATCCAGAGTGTTGGGTCTTGCGTCTCTCAACTTTCTCTTCACAATATCCCACAGATTCTCTATGGGGTTCAGGTCAGGAGAGTTGGCAGGCCAATTGAGCACAGTAATACCATGGTCAGTAAACCATTTACCAGTGGTTTTGGCACTGTGAGCAGGTGCAAGGTCGTGCTGAAAAACGAAAAATCTTCATCTCCATAAAGCTTTTCAGCAGATGGAAGCATGAAGTGCTCCAAAATCTCCTGATAGCTAGCTGCATTGACCCTGCCCTTGATAAAACACAGTGGACCAACACCAGCAGCTGACATGGCACCCCAGACCATCACTGACTGTGGGTACTTGACACTGGACTTCAGGCATTTTGGCATTTCCTTCTCCCCAGTCTTCCTCCAGACTCTGGCACCTTGATTTCCGAATGACATGCAAAATTTGAGCGACAGTCCAGTGCTGCTTCTCTGTAGCCCAGGTCAGGCGCTTCTGTCGCTGTTTCTGGTTCAAAAGTGGCTCTACCTGGGGAATGCGGCACCTGTAGCCCATTTCCTGCACATGCCTGTGCACGGTGGCTCTGGATGTTTCTACTCGATCCTTCTCCACAATCTTCCTTAGGGTCCGGTTACCTCTTCTCGTTGTGCAGCGTTTTTTGCCTCAGTTTTTCCCACAGACTTCCCACTGAGGTGCCTTGATGCAGCACTCTGGGAACAGCCTATTCGTTCAGAAATTTCTTTCTGTGTCTTACCCTCTCGCTTGAGGGTGTCAATGATGGCCTTCTGGACAGCAGTCAGGTCGGCAGTCTTACCCATGATTGCGGTTTTGAGTAATGAACCAGGCTGGGAGTTTTTAAAAGCCTCAGGAATCTTTTGCAGGTGTTTAGAGTTAATTAGTTGATTCAGATGATTAGGTTAATAGCTCGTTTAGAGAACCTTTTCATGATATGCTAATTTTTTTAGATTTAATTTTGGGTTTTCATGAGCTGTATGCCAAAATCATCAGTATTAAAACAATAAAAGACCTGAAATATTTCAGTTGGTGTGCAATGAATATAAAATATATGAAAGTTTAATTTTTATCATTACATTATGGAAAATAATGAACTTTTATCACAATATGCTAATTTTTTTAGAAGGACCTGTATGTCATGTTTTCATAGCCAGCAGCCATATCTCCCTGTGTCCCAAGACTGGTTTCCCACTGAAGCTAAGCAAGGATGAGCGTGGTCAGTACCTGGATGGGAGACCTCCTGGGAAAACCAGGTTGCTGCTGGAAGAAGTGTTAGTGAAGCCATCAGGAGGTGCTCACCCTGTGGTCTGTGTGGGTCCTAACGTCCCAGTATAGTGATGGGGACACAATACTGTCAAAGAGCACCATTCTTCATATGCCACCATTCATCCTGTGGTCATCCTGTGGTCATAAAAATCCCAGGATGTCCTTCGGAAAATGAGTAGGGGTGTAACCCCGGCATCCTGGCCAAATTAGCCTCCCATATACTGATTGGCTTCATCACACTGTCTCCTCTCCACCAATCAGCTGGTGTGTGGTGGACGCTCTGGTGCAATATGGCTGCCGTCGCATCATCCAGGTGCACATTGTTGGTGGTTGAGCAGATCCACCCCCACCACCCCTTCCATCTAAAGCGCTTTGAGTACCCAGAAAAGCACTATATAAGTGTAACAAATTATTATTTTATTATTATTAGATTTTAAGGTTGAAGGTTTGGGTCTGGGACAAGAGTAACATTTGCTGTCACTGGGGCTTTACCCTAAGGTGTACCTTTAAAGTATTAATATGTAACTTTAAGGTACTAATACGCACTCTTAAAGTACTGATATGTACATTTTAAGGTAGTAATATGTACCATTTAGGGGTGAGTAAGGTACAAATACGTACCTTTTCACTTTTGTACCTTAGGGTACCGCCAAAGTGACAGCACTTTACCTTTTTTTCTGAAAGTGTACAAAGCATTTTTTTTATTTATTTTTATTTAGCAACACTATTCATTTTCTGACTCCAGTGGTTTAACCTCAATTTTATGAAGCGAAGTGCTTTGTTTGTGCAAAAAAATCAAATAGAAAATATGAATCTCCAACGTGTGTAAAAATCAACCCCTGAGACATAAAAGTGCCCCAGGTGGAACAGATCTCTTCAACAATGAAGGGAAATCATCACCTCATTAACAAAATGATCAAGAAGTGAATAAAGAGCAATTATAAATGTAAACAGTTTAGACTGAAATATGCAACTAAGTCTCTCTGTATGTGTATAAACTCTGACTCTGATGACTATAAGTGAAATCCCTGACTTTAAACACTGCGTCGACTCGCTTCAGAGGTTGTCTACAACTGATTAACTTGTGCTGCAAGCACTTTGTAAACTGTTTTGCACACCATGCATGAAAAACAGAGGCAGAAAGAACACAACCAGAAGATCAAGCGCTGAGATAAATCAGACGATTGTGCCTTGTTTTGCCGTGACTGGTTCTGCATCCCCCGGCGTGCAGGTTCCAGGGCACATTGGAAAGGTAATCTCATTTGTACTGTGTGACAGCTTATTTGCAACTTTGCTTACTGGCAATTTCCTAATGGGCCCCATGAGTAGTGTCTGGCTCCCTCTCTTCTTCTTTCCTTCTTTCTCCCTCGCTCTCTCACAAATTTGATCAAAAAGACACTCTAAAACAAATCTGAAAACAATTACCGCTGCCCCAGCATGAAATCCCACTGTTTTCCAGATGTCAGTCAATTGGCATTTAACGTATTCGCCTATGAGTACATTTACATTATAAGTGCACAGAATTACTACAAGTATGATAAGAGACGAGTTTCAGATAAGGAATGTCTTACTTTTGTGAGTCATATTACTACTTGTGACAAGCTGAAATTAGGTGCCTGCGCTCTGAAGCGTGGACTACAGCGATATGGTGAGAGAGCAGATGCGTTGAAAGAGACGAAGGGGGGGAAAAAAACACAAAAACAGTTTTTGTACATCTTAAAAATACAAGCTGCAATCTATCTTTTATATCACCTCTCGACACGAGGCTAACGCTCCCAGCGTCGGATATCCTGTTGTACACACAAAACGTTAAGGCCGACGCATTCTTCTTCCCGCACCACTTCCTCTGTTGCACGAGATAAACCTCAAGCAGCTGTGGAGGAAAGAGAGAACATGTCTTTAGAATGTCAAAGTGACAGTGACCTGCTTCCCAGCAGGTTGACCATGGCAGAAACAGAATAAACCTACTTTCCCTTTTAAAGCTCACAAACTAGAAGCCGCACAAGATTTCAGTCCTCGAGGAAAAGGGAAATTCTTAGAGTGGATTCGTTGGCCTCTCATGCATCTTTGATGCTGTCAAATTGCAAAGATGGTTTCAGGAAATGTCAAGAATGACAAAGGCGACTGTGCTGTATTTTCTCTTTAATAATGTAAAAATCCCACAGCTACGGCGAAGCTTCTGAATTAGACCGGTTAATGTGCAGGTGCGCATTCAACTAAACCCTGTGTTGCTCTTAAATTATTCAGCGTAATATGTCCGGTACGAAAGCATGTTGCCACAAGATGATGTGCATACCTTCAGTAAACTGCTGCTAAGAAGGATTGAGAGGTTTGGATCACACAACTTCAACCACAAAAACAGCTTTTCAATACTAATAGAGATGCTAATTTGAACACAACAGGCCTATCGTTCGCCAGACATTAGCATCAAAAGGCAAGTGTGAGAAAAGGTAGAAGGCCCACAAACCAAGCACAAAACCCATATCCTCAAGCAACTAATCAAACAACTGCACATGTAGATCTAAACCCAAGATTACACAAGATAATGAATTCTAATTTGAGTGTTTAAGCATGTAAATATTCATCAGGATCGCAGAAGAAGATACAAGCCTGCGGCCGTGGCTTTTGATTTTGTGCACAGAACAGAAAGAATTGGTGTTTGCTTTGGAGACACTTAGAGAGTTATATCTTTTTTTTTTAAAGCATGGCAGAGAAAGTTGTATTTACTTAGCAAAGTAAGGGCCTTTACCAACAAATCCATTTTGGGCATGAAAGTTGCAGAATGCTGATTTTGTTTGCCTCATTCTGAAAGATGGCAAATTAGCACAACAGATAAACTGCATAAACCAAATTTCATTGGCAATAAAACAGATGATAGCATGTCTAAATATGAGTTTTATGACTGTAAAGGGGTCCTATAATGCCCCTTTTACAATATATAAAATAAGCCTATGATGTCCCCAGAGTGTGTATGTGAAGTTTTAGCTCAAAATACCCCATATAATTTTTATAATGTTTTTTTAAATTGTCACTTTTTGAGGGTGTAAATGAGTAGCTGCTCCCCGCCCCATTTCAAGAAGAGGGCGGAGCTTCAAGAGCTCGTGTTAGCACCTCTGATTACCTCACGCAGACACACACTGAAAATGTCTGAAACTGTTCAGCCTTTTATGCTCAAACCGAGTCTGACAATGATGGAGAGACTCAAGAAGAAGTGACAACGTAAAATGCAACAGGACGTTTCTGAATGGTTAGTTGATGAATTTATGTAGCTGATGTGGAGTATACTGTCTTCAAGCCACTGATTAGCATATTCTGTCATAATAATCTATAAATCGCTTGTATGGGAACTGTTGTAAGATGCCTTCAGAGCCAGATAATATATGCTGCATGAAGATAGAACAGGTATAGTTTAATTACAGTTGAACTTATGTTGTCATCTTGCTTTTATAGTGACATGAGGTCTATATAAACTGTGAATGCTCTGCATACCCAAGCCATTCGTGGACTCATTACCACTATTACTATAAATTCCCTTGTTTGAGGTGTACCAAGCTAACATAATGAAATGTTAGTATTACGTATGTAACTCTCCATCATTATTATTTGCCAAAGACGGTAATTTTTCTTAAAATCTGCCACTCACTGAGAGTTCCAGGTATGCAGATCCACAGCAGCTTTAGGGCATATAGGGACTTATGCTGCCTTCACGTGCTATTGGAATTATCGTAAATACGAGTTTCCGAGGTAAAAATTGCACTTGAGCCCCATCTGAAGTAGTGCTTACCACTGGGAAGTTCTGAAATAATTGTGATACCCAAATATGTGGGTATCACACCCACACATTTGATGTGCTTCCACCTAGCGGAATTACAAAAATACAGCATATTTTGCAAACACCCCTTTCACGCATCGCACCTGACTCAACTCAAACACAACTCAACAACTTTTACGGGTGCTTGTGAAGGCATCAACAGGTAAATGTAGGCTACTTTCAATAAATGGTCAAATACAGTAGGAAACTTTTAGCTGTGTCATGAGAGTATGCCACTGAGCAGCTAACACTCTGTCTAGAGCGAATGCAAATGAGCTTATAAACCCATGTGCAGGTGCAGTTTTGACATAACGCATCACCCATCATTACCGGGTAAAAAGTCACCGCCCACCACTGACATGCTGTTTCATTTGTGTTACGTACTGAATTGCAATAAATGTGAAAAGACAGATGCGACAGCTTGAGCAGACTCCCAAATGTGCTCTACTACAACAACCCTTCCTCTTATATAATATCGGAGTATTTATCGATATACCCATGAATCGTATAGTAATCGTATCGCAGAACTTTTGGAGGTATCGGAAAATATCGTATCACTGGCTATTAGAATCAATATCGTATCGAATCGCGATTTACACCCCTACTTACTTAAGCTGGACAATGACTTTCTTCTATCGCTGCTGTACACAGTAAAAGAATATTGTTGGTTTAACTTAAAAAAGCAAGTAACCTGGTTGCCTTAAAATTTTGAGTTCATTTAAATTAAAAATGTTAGTTAATACAATGATGGAAATAGAAACTCAATATATTATTGTATCTGAACCACATAAATAAATTTTTTTTGGTAATAAATCATGAAAATAGCACAATTTGGCATGTTTCACTGCATTATAACAAATAAAACACTTACACAATATTTTACAAACTCTTTTAATAATATTTGAATAAAGGGTGATGTCGATTCTGAAAAACGTTCATTGTATTAACTCGAAATTTTAATTTCAATGAACTCAAAATTTTAAGGCAACCAGGTAACTTACTTTTAAAATATTTTTTTACAGTGTACAGCCAAAACAATCTTTGTTGCAGTCATTTTCTATTGTTTTGAAACAATCTGTATTGTAAAATGCTCTATATAAATGAAAGTGACTTGACTGGAGTTTTCTGGATGGTTGCATATGTGCAGCTTATGAGGAAGTGAATGTCGAAGATGCTTGTTGATGAAAATTTTCATACAAGGGGCCATAGGTGCTATAAACCTCAGCCCACCAAATCTCAACAAATAACTTACTCTAGGAATGGGGAACTGGATATCTCCACTTACTAGTTGTTTTATCATAATAAACAAGCATCATTCTTCCCTTTAGTCGGTGGTAGACCCTGTTATTTCACTGTTGTAGTGAAACAAGATTTGAACTTGTGACCTCTTGGTCTTTTGAGCAGCTCGTATTCAGATTCTCAAAACTGAAATTCTAAAAAGGGAAAGGGGTTGCATCTGTCCTTGTCTCTGTACTGTATATCAGTCAGTAAGGTAAAGAATAAGAAAGCACTAGAACAAAAGAGATGAACGTAATGTATGAAGTCTCCTCAGAAAACTACTGTAACTGGAAGTTAGGCTCTGTTAGTGTGGCCTATAAAAGAGTTGGAAGGAGAAAACGGCCCCAAAAAAAAGTTTGAGAAAACCCTGAATAACTGCAATTGACATGCTTGTAGAAATGAAAAGCTGAATGTGGTTTCTCTGACGTAAAAAGAGGCGGTATATGAAGAAGGTAGAGTGAGACACTGATCTGATGAGACAGTGTGTCTGGCAGTTTGTCTCTTCTTACCTTCTTTCAGCACATTATTCCATTTATATTATACTCACCTGAGTGATTTTACCATGCAAATCTGGGAAGAGTTGGTCCTGGATATTGCAAGGAAAACAAGACAGCTTGTAAACCAAGTGAAGCCTTTACATTTTAGAGGCTGTGGTCTGAGCAAATAGCTTTCTGGTGATGAGATAAGGTCATTTCTTTCACTGTCTGATTCAATTTTCTCTACATTAAAAAGTGTTCCACAAGCTAGACTTGTGCTTTTAAGAAGTTTCTGAACAACTGTAATGGTAATCTTCCTAAAAAAATGACAATATAACAACTGTATAAAAATTGTGCATTACACAATATTCCAAATATTGTGTATACATAACCTCAATTTTCTTGATCAGTGTTCCTACCATCAGCTCCATGCAAAGACAGCAACAACATCCATATTATATCTGAAACAGACTCAGATAAGTGACAGGTTCAATGAACCAAAGAGAAAAAAAGAAAGTCGTATAGGTTTGAAACAACATGTAAGTGAATGATTAATTTACATTTCTGAGTAAACTATTACTTTAAAGCCTAATATTCATTTATTCTAAAAGGAGAATTCCTCATGTCATTCAAACCCCATAAGACTTTAATTCATATTTGAAACACAAATGAAGATATTTTTAATAAAACCTGAGAGGTGTATGTCCCTCTCAGTCAATTCAACCATAATGTTGATGCTTCAAAAAGTTTATAAAGAGATAGTAAAAGTAAGCCATAGGAATTGAGCGGTTCCATCCAAGTCTTCTGAAGAGTCACGATTGCTTTATATGATGAATAGATTTAATTTAGGCTTTTATTCATATACAAACTTGCATAGAGCACTTGGATTACATTTACAATTACACTTTTTGAAGTGTCACAAGTTTTGGTTGCATGCATGGACATTCAGTGAAGTGAGGCAAATCTTCAAAGTTTCATTGTCATTTGTTGTTTAAAAGATGGGTTTGCACTATATCTTTAATTGAATTAAAAGCACAAACGCTCACAATAGCAAGTCCCATTACTATAAGCTGACAAAGTCATTGCTGAATGATTCGATAAAGGTCATTGTAACACAGACTGCCAAACCTTCAGTTGGAGACCCGAGACTCAGAGGGAGGTGCTCAACCCACTCGCCCTGTGTGATGTGAAGTGAACACCCAGCCATGTGGGAGTGTTTATGACAGCACTAATTAGCGTCTCTAGACATGCAACGTGCACACACAACATCTATATAAGGAGATAAAATATTTAAAAGATGGTGTTTATAATGAGACACAACAATATTGAGAGAACCACACAAGTCACTCAGCCATGCCTGAGCTAAAAGAGGGATATAAGGGATATAAGCCAACAACTATCAGGAGCAGATCGATTTGACTGCTGTTGTCTTCATTCACCATCTCTGCGCTAAAAAAAAGTTTGCTGCACACATGCACAGTTGCCACCCACATGATCCAGCATAAATCACTAATGACGCTTAATGTTACATGTAAACTGTAACAGTTCGCTTTTCCAGCATCCTTTGTTCAGGAAGTACTGTCCAATTCATGTTCCCATTCCCATAGGCATTGTAGACTTGAATCACAACATTACACCTTTCAACATCAAAGCAAAAAATTGCTTGAAAATTAGATAATGAATGACCGTGAATGATATAATCAAATCAGAAATGATGATGAAATATAGTAGCTGTAAATCATCGATTATATTTAAGAAACACCATATTTGAAGTAGGCAGGGCTTGACATTAAAGTGCTCCTATTATGCTATTTTAAAGATTCCTAATTTTGTTTTGGAGGTCTCCTACGACAGGTTAACATGCATCAAAGGCCAAAAACACTTTAATTATCTCATGATATACATTGCACATCACCACATTTTTCAAATGATTCTCAAACGACTCGACGGATGATTGAGTCTCTTTAAATCCTCCTTTCTGAGAGCTACTCTGCTCTGATTGGACAGATGGCCCAGTCTGTTGTGATTGTTTTACCACGTACAGCGTGTTTTGGAAGCTAAACGGCCATTACCATAACTGAACTTCAGCTCCATCCGGAGGCTTCCTAAAGCTCCGCGATTGTACACTCTAAGGACAGTAGCGATGACATCGATATACCATATCAATCCGAGCATGAGTCAGATGACGATACATTGGAAGAACTAGTTATTCAAACTGAACATCCATCGCAATTTCGACTTAACAACTTTGCAGAACTTGTACATTCACAAACAGGTATATTACACACTGCATGAAAGAGAATATTCAAAAAACCATCACAGCGGCACTTTAACACACGCCAGCCTGCCTAATGCGGCTGGATTTCAGCAGTGGTGTGTAACGCAGTCACTCTTATAGGGTTGAATTTTATATATATATTTTTTTTTTTCAATTGTAGTCTTTTAAAGGAATCTGAGATAATAAACGAGTTGTAGTGTTGTCAAAAATATAGATTTTTCAATACATATTGATGCTGAAATATATGAAATGCTTCCAGTACTCATTTCCTGCAGAATTGGTACATGATACCAACAGCGACTCCGACAGAGTTGACACACAAACCTGCCTCCTCTCGCTCACTCTTTCATTTGCTCCGGTTGAATATTGTTGGTTACAGGGCTTGAATTTCGGCGTGGGATTGCACATATTGTGCATAATTGTACTCATTCCCACAGATTTTGTGCTTACACCCACAGTGCGCGCACATAAAGCCGCCTCTCAGTACTAAACTGTTTTCGTTATCGCTGCTTATTGTGCTTAAACAGTCAAATACACACAAAATAATGTCAAAATGCGTCAGCCACCGTAGCTTCTCTATGAGTGAGCGTTGGTGGTGTAATTCACAACCTCACCACTAGATGCCACTAAAAATCACACACTGCACCTTTTAAAGTGGCAGTTTTCCCCCATTGTAATGATGTCAAAATTGTGGCCAGTGAAAATGCTAAGTGGCTAGTAACTTTGGACAACCACTAGCCACAGTGGCTGATGAGCAGAAAAGTTAAAGTCAAATAATGTCTGGTGTTATAATGTCATGTCATGTAATGTCATGTAGGAATACTGACAATTCGCAATTCTTAATGGGGTAGATGCTACCTGTTGAGTCAGAGTGCCGCGATTCCCGCTTCCGTGTTAACAGCAGTTATTCGGATTAATGGAGCTGCTGCAGGATTGTGGGTAATGTATATGAATGAATTTAAAAGCTTAAACCTCAGAGATCATGACAGGCCTGCCTCTAAATGTTTTTATGTAATCAGTGAAAGTTAATTTCTTTATGGAGGAAAATAATAGTTTTTTGTTGTTGTTTTTCTATAGGAGTAACTAGAACTCTCTGAAAATCTGTTCCACGTATATGTGGCAATTTCCTCAAAAGGAAAAATATATTTTAAATATTATAAAGCTCACAGATGGACATTTTTACACCTAACATAAAGGCTCCAGAATACCCACATGCACACTTATAAATATAAATAATTTTTAAATATATAATAATCTGATTATCATTCAGACTGAACGTATATCTAAAGAAATAGGTCAAAGGCATGAACACACACACACACAAATCCATTTAGTGCTTAATAACTAAATGATTCATGCAAAAAGTGATGTCTAGAGAAAATGCATTCACAAAATGTGAATGTATGGCATAAATAAAAAAAATAAATAAATGAATGCAGAAATATGTAATAACAAGAACATCCAACGCTATCTCATGACCAATTCGTACATATTTTACGAGGTGGCTATTTCATACAAATTTGTACGACCTCACTCATCAATTAAATGCGTTTTGCCTAAACCCCAGTGATGGGTAGGTTTAGGGGCGGGTTGAGGTAGGTCATTCGTAATTCATACGAATTTGCCAACTCACAAATATGTACGATTTAGTAAAAATCGTATGAATTGTGCAGTGAGGTCGTACAAATTCGCATTTAATTAGCCACCTCGTAAAACTGTTAAACAAATGCAGGCCCCTTCTAGTGTGCAGCCACAGAGAATATTTCACTGGAAGCAGGGCAGCACTTTCTGTAAGGCAACGAGCCTGAGACAATATGTGTTGTCATTGTAAGCTCATAATGTAAATGAGTAACATCACATGCAAGCACCATCCAACTTATCTTCTTCTCAATATCAATCAGATATGGGTCAAATACATAAATGCTAAATTAAAAGTGGTATGGGTGCTTTTAAGAAACTTTTGTCCTTTTTGGATGTGTACCTGAAGCTCAAACAACATGGCACTAGAAACACAAAGGTCACAGAAGGTTCAATTCCCATCTACAAACTGATCAAATATAAACCTTGAATGAAATGTAAGTTTCTTTGGACAAAGCATCTGCCAAATAAATAAATGCAAAAAAAACAGAGCTTTTAATGTCACTGTACAGAAAAAAAAAAAAAAACACTTTAATTATAACTTTTCTTAACATCATTACAATGCTTAACACAAATCAGAAAGCTATAATTATCCTATAATTGTTTTGAAAACATAATACTGTCTTCTCCGTGGACCCCCTAGAGTACCTTCAGGGACCCCCAGCAGGTTCACAGACCCCTGACTGAGAATGATGGCCTTTTGTTTTGCAGTAATACTTAAAGGTCAAAATAAGATGTTGGATAAGTGACGTTAAAAGGATATTTCACCCAAAAATAAAACTCCTTTCATAATTTACTCACCCAAACTCTTATGACTTTCTCTCTTCCATGGAACACAAAATTAGACATTTAGAGCTGCTCTCTTCCATTATTGTTGAAAGCAAATGGGGACTAAGGAATATACAGCTCCAAAAAAAAAAGCCCCAATAAATGTTTCATAAGACTTGTGCTCTATATTCCAAGTGATCTAAAGCGATAAAACAGGTTATTAGTCTTTATTCACTGAAAATCTTGCCTTGCAACTTTGGCCACATTCACTTTCATTTAATGGAAAAGAGCAGCATGAACTCTGCTTTAATAACTTCTTTTGTGTTCCACTGAAGAAAGAAAATCATACTGCTCTCAAAGACATGCGGGTGAGAAAAAAATGATAGAATTTTATTTGTGAGAGAACTGACCCTCACCTAAAAATGAACATTCGTTAGACATTTGTTCATTTTCGGAACGCAAATGAAGATCTTTTTAATGAAATCTGAGAGCTTTCTGTCCCTCCATTGACAGTCTATGCAGTCTATGACTCCAGTGGTTTCACCTCCATTTTATCACACGACTGATTTGTTTTGCGCAAATTAATCTCCAACACGCAAGTTAATGAGTTAGTTCACCCAAAAATGAAATTTCTGTCATTAATTACTCACCCTCATGTCGTTCCAAACCTGTAAGACATTCGTTCAGCAACACAACAACAACTTTTGAGGTCCAGAAAGGCATTAAAGACATTTTAAACATTTAAATTGTGTATAGGAGAGTGAAAAGAGATATTAAATGTTGAATAAAGTATTTTTTTGCGTACGAATTTCATAAAAAATATCTTAATTTGGAGGGTTTGTAATGACATGAGGATGAGTAATTAATGACAGAAATTTCATTTTTGGGTGAACTAACCTTTTAATCTCCAACACACATGGGTCATGGTGTTCTCGTGGAGATACATTTTTTGTAAATGAAGTTTTTTTGCTCAAACAAACCACCCTTGTTGCTTCATAAAATGGAGGTTAAACCACTAAAGTCACATGGATGAATGATTTGATGATTAATTAATGATGTCTTTACTACCTTTCTGGGGCTTGAAATTGGTAGTTGTGTACACTGTCAATGGAAAGAAAGCTCTCAGATTTAATTAAAAAGAACTTAATTTGTGTTCCGAAGAAGAACGAATGTCTTATGGATTTGGAACAAGTAATTAATGACAGAATTTTCATTTTCCGGTGAACTAACCCTTTAATGTGCTGTACAGTTATCATCCAATTTTCAATCCCATGCAGTCAAGATGCTTGTCGTGAATAGCAGGGGTGACATCTGGAGTGATGTAATATCAGCTTCCATTGCTAGACGAGTTATAAAGAGCAATATCCAGCTCCGTGGATTGAGATAAGCTTAGGTAGATTAATGCTAGAGGACTGAAATGTTTGTTGTATAAAACCTCAGTTTATACAACAATGTGTCACAGCAGTATATGAAAGACTGTAATCTGGCAGATGGCCGGAGGCCCAAGAGCTGCTCCATATTAATGGGAATATCACAAGGTTTAGAGTTCATGTGACTCAATGAGATTTCAGATTGCACCTCAGAAAGAGAGCGAGAGAGAGAGAGAGAGCAAAGGGGACTGGGATTACAACAAGGATAACTTAATCTGTAGGGTTCCCCCCTCCACACCAAAAAAAAAAGGAGCACGCCCCATCATTTTAGCATTCAAGGAAAGTGGACCAAGTAAGCACACCAAACAATGTACGCTAGATCACAGTTGGCCTATCAGCTTAGAGTGCCACCGATGCCCTGTGGACCTCTTCTGTAACGCTGAGCACGCTCAGTCGACTCGCTTCAGATCTCTGCTACGCCGATCCTCCTCCACACACTCACTTGCAAACGCGCCCAACAAGGGACAGCTTCCGCTCGCTGGTACATTCTGGGGGTCGCAGACTGCCTGTAAGACGGAAGAAAGAAGAGACGCCGGGAATCAGCATCTATTTAGCCACCTCAATCCAGCCTGGCATCTTCAACATCTGCCAGCGTGTACGCTCAGCTCTGAGCCCCTCTGCCTCGTGCCAGCTTTCCTGGCGATCCCAGCTCCGTTGCTGCCGATCCTCGTCTTCCGCTGAAGAGCTGTCACAATCTGCTCCACTTTCTTCTCTCTCGTTGAATTCCGGATGTCCTCCGCTTCCCTCAAGGCATCACCGACATTTTTAGATCTTTGACTGTTAAAAAAAGAGACTTCTGCCTCCCATTGGCAACTTTAGGACTGACCAGAGGCATCCCACTTCCTGCTCCAGAGACTGAGACGTGGTGAAGCTGGGGATTCCTCGCTACCGCTGAGCAATCCCTCATCTCCCAGCATGCCCCACTCCATGCAGCAGAAACACGGTGAGAATTTTCTGTTTTACTACCTTGTTTCTTGCCCTCCTCCATGACCTCACACACCCAGCAACTCCGGGTTTCTTTTTTTTCTGCTGGGGTTGCAGTAAAGTAGTCCAAAGGAAATTAATAAAAAGCAAACACATTAACTGGGAAGAAAACGAAAGAGATGCCAGCAGAGCAATTTCCTTATTTGACACGCTCAGTAAACCAACACTGAAACACTAGGAGGGGTCAGGGTTCAAAGTCTTCATTGTTACAGGTGAAAGTTAGCTTTTTTTGGTCTTTTAATTTGTTTCATAACTCTTTTTGTAGAGTTAGTAGCAATGCCAAACACCTGGTCACAGATTAATACATATCAGCTGCAACCATCGGCTCACTTTGGTGCAATTCTTGAAAGCCTTAAAGGTCATGACAGCTAGTTTAACCTTAAAGGGATAGTTCACACCCCAAAAACAAAAAGTGACAATTCACTTACCCTCAGGTTTTAATCCTGTAGGAGACATTCTGCAGAACTGTTTTGCCTGTGCAATCACAGTTAATTAGGTCAAAAACAACTTTCATTGTATGAAGTGAACCAAAGAGACATTTTTCAAAATATATTCCAGTCATACAGTTTTGAGTCATACAGTTTTGAAATTGTATTTATTTATCTTTTTATTTTATGGTGAACTATCCCTTTAAAGAGTAGTCCCTGAAATGTACGCTCTGGAAAATTCTCAGGAAAAAGCCGGAGCTTGCCCCATTACTCAAGATAAAATGAATTTTTAATATGATAAGAATGTAAAATGTGCGAGCAAAATGAGCAGGCACCGGAGTGGAGAGAGAAGTGGAGAACACAAAGAAAGTGCCTGAAGCTGTTTGGACTCGACACCCTCTCTTAATCTTAGATGGAGTGTTTTCTCTTCTTGGCATTTGCTCAAACAGTCTCAACAGAAAATGCTTGACCCTCTTATTTATTCATTCTGATGTAATTCATAAGTATTTGACATCAATTTAAAAAGGAGCTCCCTCCCCTTACATGTTTTCTGCCAAGTGTACTTTATAACAAGTGGGCTTAGACAAATTTCAAAACATTACTTACTGTGATAAGTTAACAAATCAAAACACACAAAGACCTGGGTGTCCATGAATTTGCATTGAGAAAAGATAAATGCAATAACTGTTGGAAAAATTAAAACAACATGATTTGGTATCTGTAATAAGAACAGCTCATGAATCAAGAGTGGAGATGTCTCAAGTTCCAGCATCAAGACAGTGAAAGTCACAGGTAAGTGTGGGAGGAAGAACAAAACATTCTCTTTTAGCTGTTAGCAAATATTTGAACTGAATACATGTATTCTGTACATGCACAAGTTTACTTAATTTATAAATGATGTTAAAGCTGAATGTTCTAGCAGAACTGATCAAATAAATCAGACAGATGGCAAGCACGTGCACACATTTCTACAGCTGCATAACAACAGCATCATCATAGTGTTCCATAAGCATAATTTACACCAGGAAGCTGTGTGCATAGGTTATCACGTAAGCTCTTTGCATCATGAACTTAAAACAACATGGTTTTACATTAAAGCACAAGCATGGGATGTTTCTATATAATGATAAAAATAGCCACAAAATGACCAGCTCTCATGCTGTGTGTAAAGCTATTTACGTTCTAGAGAGACAGAACTGAAGATGCACTTACTAATGTAAAGTACGTCTGTATGTGAGCACTACTCAAGCCACAAAGATCTCTCGTTTAATTCTCTGGAGTGGGACACGAAGCTGATTAAAAGCCATGGAGGAGATGGTCATGTTTACAAGCTTAGTTAAAGCTCATTTTCCACTCATGGGCTCACATCAGAAACACTGCTTCCGAGACTGCACCGGCTCATTCATAAAGATAAAGGACCTTTCGTGCTGAAGACGGCTCTCTGTGCGCTCTGGTGTGTTACGGTGTGCTGAGTTTACATGGTGGGATTTAAGTCCTCTGAACTATTCACAGTTTACAGCAACAGCAAATAATAAGTGTTGGAGCCCCACAAGTCTTATACTGATGATTGGTGGACAACTGCTTTAGTCATAATAGTTTAATTCATTAATATAGTGAGAATTGGGGTAGTTATGTTTTACCATTAAGTTGCCACACATATTGAGATCTCATATTGTAGAATTACTCTGTTACAAGGGTTTCATATACCACAGACAGCCATATATGATGATCCCTTTTTATATATATTTTTCAGAAAAGCTCCCTAGGGGTTCTTGGACCTCTTAAATCGGTGTGATGTTAGTCCACAAAGTCCATTTACTTCATATATCCTCAGTCTCTGCAAATGTTGGTTATTTTGTAAACAATAAATTCTCAATTTCATAGCTGGAAGAGATGTCCTAGCGGGTTCTGTCTGGTCCTGATCACATCCCTCAAGCTGATGCTACTTGAAAAGTACATATTACATTAGGTATCAGTTAAGTTATTGAATAATCATGGGTGAAGTTGTGTGACGTTTCGAGGGCAAGACAAATTTTCTCTGCAGAAACTAATAAAATAATTAAATACTTTTTATCAGCTGAAGTGACCAAATGCTGCTTGTGGGACAAATAGCAGTGATCTGACATTGATTTGAATTTTATATGTTGGATAATCACTGTTTTGTTGGTAATATCAAGGTTACTCTGAAAATACTTTTTCCGACTCACTTTAGCCTTGGTTTACGTACATGCCTTTATTTCTGTTTCTGTGTATAGATACACTATCCATGTCTCTTTTAAAGTCAGAGGCAGGCAGAGACCAAAGTGACATACATTTGATTTTAGTTATACGCGTTTTATGCAAAAATCACTGCATTATGGCCATATATCAGCACGGGTGTGATTCAGCCATGCATAGGCAAGAATGCAAGAATGTTTAGCTAATTTTCATGAAAAGTTATGAAAATTGTATTCAAAACGTCCGCTTTTTTTGCTGTTGTTGTTTAAAAAACTTATTTTTTTCTATTTCACCTGTTTGCAAACATTATGGGAACATTCCTTTTAAATGTTCTTTGAACATTCTGAAACATGTATTTACATTTAAAGAATATTACAGGAAACATCCAACTAAAACATTTCAGGAAAAAAAGCCTACCATGAACGATGTATAAATAATGTTTTTGTGCTAATTAATTCATAAAATCTGCACTTTTTCTCACTGGAAACTCCTGCAGTGGAAGCTGTCTTCTGTGCGGGATTTATGATTCATATAATTACTGTAGGTAAAAAAAAAAAAGAAAAGTATTTGCACTACAAACCAGTGTTTATGAATTTGATAATAAATTAAAATTATATGATAACAAATAATTTAAGGGTCAATTCAATTTTCACTTTATTGTGGAATTTCATATCCTACAGCAGTTACTGTCTATATATATATAAATATAAATGATGTGAACTAAAATGATGTGATGTGATATGATTTGAACTGAACTTGAATGGAGAAGTCAACTTTTGTTGTCCTATTTCATTTCCACAATAGAACTGATTAGATGTCATCCCTATATGAAGTGTCTTTAATGATGCATTTAATTTTATAAATGTGGTTGTTTTTTTACTTTTAAGGCCAAATACCATCGCAACTTATAACCACATATAGGTATGAAAACACACATCGAGCTGCAGTTCAACGATTTATTCCCTTCCATTCTTCAGAATCCTGAGGCCTACTTAGACCCATAATTCTGGTTTATTATTTTTACCGACTGATGAACAAAAGATTCCCGTAACCTGTTCATTCTAGCAATGGTACTAGAAATGAACATTGAAAATTACCCCATGATTTACTCACCCTTCTTTCTGATGAACACATTAATAAATATCCTGATGCTTCCAAGCTTTATAATGGAAGTGAAAAAGGCTCATGAGTTTGAAGCTCAAAAAAGCACATCCATCCATAAGAGCGAAAGTGTTTTGAACTGCGAGAGGCATTACACTTGATATTTATATAACTCCTGTGTCCATCAGAAGAAAGCCATATACACCTAGGATTTCTTGAGGGTGAGTAAATCATTTTAAAGTGAACTAATCCTTTAAGTTAAGTTTTTTGCAGTTAAGTTAATATTAAGTAATTTACATTTTACACACAATATTGATCAACAAAATGGTTGAGTAAATGATTCAAATGACTGACTCTTAAAAAAACATCACTTGTCACCACCTACTGGAGTAACTATGTAACCTGCAGAAATGATCACTGAAATCTGAATAAATAATATACTTATAGATATATAAATATATGGGTCCCTTGGGAATCGCTTTTAGCTATGCTCTGAAAATCACCATTTGGTCTAATTTGGTTAAATTGCATTTAAATCCCTCATAAATCATGACCATCACCACACTTCCCATTATGACTATAGGTTCTCGCCATAGCAGCAAACAGAAAGAGCGCAGAAAGAGCGCAGCTTCACTGATGTGACATTGACTCTGGCTGATCTGTTTGCTGTAAACATTAGCAGGGCAGTTTAAGGGATCTGGAGTCATATCCAGCGTAAGTGAGCGTTGATGGGTGGCTGGTTTCATATGTAATCTGAAAGCTGGCAAAACAAAATACATATGTTGATGCCATCTGGACCTCCAGTAGCTGCACTAAAATGGAAGAACAATATGTTCATTTACCCTAACTCACCCCAAGTTCAGATCACTAACATGACTAGAGTTTCATAAAACCACACTTATATTGTTAAGATAACATTTGTTCACAGGATTTAAGAGCAGTGCACTATAATGTTTAATCCACACTTATAGAAATCTGAACCAAAAACAAGTTTTCTAGACATGGTCATAAATGAGCTAGGTGCTTTGAAACTTCTCAGTCAACATGTTTAATATTGAATTTCTTCATACGGTTGGAAATGAAATAGGCTATACTACCATATTACCAGAGAGCTGGTACTACAACTTGTTCCAGAAGAGATATGCGAGTTACCTGGCAACAGAGAATGCGTGCCCTCTGTTTCACATCTACTCTGATCACAAACTCTGATGTGTCTTACGAAAGTGATACCCTTATACAATAATAACAATAATCTGCATCAACAATGGACTGATCGTTTTTACAGTTCAAGCTTGCATAAAACTTTGACGCACGAAAAATGATCCGCCATAAATTTTCCAATTGAGCACACTTAGGAATACATTTTCAAATATGTATTTTTGCAGGGATTTTGTAACTCACCCAACAAAATAGACTTCTGCAAATCCTACCCCCAAATCCCATGTAAATTGATATGTTATTAAAAATTTCTGGAAATACATGTTTATCTACCTCTTGGGTTTTAATAACTGGTCAAAGTTGGAGACCATCCAAATAAAATCAGGTTTTAGAGGGGCTGATTTCTGGGACTGGGCGGAATTGCTTTCATCCACGCCAAAAGCCCCTGCATCCATGTTATCATGGATTACACTCCATTTGCTCCCTCTGATGGATAGAGGGAGAGAGCCAAAAATAGGCAGCACAGAACCACACCCCTCCACAGGCCTAATGGATATTCCACTAAGGCATTTCGGACAGATTGGATTTCCTGATATCCTGACTTCTGTGATTTAAGAAATGTTTGAGTAAACTAAAGTCTTCACTTTAAACATAAGTAAGCTCTGAGAAAAAAAAAAATGCCAGTGACGTAAAATAAAGAGATTTAGTGCAGTTACAGACAGGCAATGGCTGGGGATTTGAACTGATAGATGAATGAATGCATGTTAAAAGCTTTCAATTTTTCTTACCTTCCATATAATACACTGCACTACTATAATACAAGCTACTGTGAATATGTACTGTACATATATAGCCTATGTTGAAAAACATAATATACAGTATAATACAGCAGAGAATTCAGTATTATTATGACCAATTTGAGTATATACCTTCAAAATAGCTGTATTGGGAAAGAAAAATCATGAATAAAATCCCTTTAATATCTCAGTTAATCTCATCGAAAGTCAGAGGTTTCAGAATGATTACGCAGAATGAGCCGAGTTCTTATCAGATTCTTCAAGACAAAATTTTATTTTCTTATACAGTAAGGCCTGGTTTCACAGACAGGGATTATATTAAGCCTGGATTGCTTTATAGTTCAATTAGGGCATTTAAGTAGTTTTTATAAAAGTGCCTTAGAAAAAAAAAACATTCCAGGTGTGCATCTTTAGACAAAACAATGGCAGTGACATATTTTAAGACATGTCGTTTAGAACAGATCAAATATGCATTTTAGTCTGGGACTATCTTAAACCTGGTCTGTGAGACCGGGCATATATGTTATAACCACGGGCTGCAGTACGCAAAAGTTGTCTAAATTGTGTCTCTTTTTATTTTAAGAGAAACATCATACAAAGTTGGTACTTACAGTTCCTTCTAAAAAAATTAGCATATTGTGATAAAAGTTCATTATTTTCCATAATGTAATGATAAAATTAAAATTTCATATATTTTAGATTCATTGCACACCAACTGAAATATTTCAGGTCTTTTACTGTTTTAATACTGATGATTTGGGCATACAGCTCATGAATTTCATCCGACCAATAAAAGAAAAGTGTTTTTAAAAGTCAACCTTCAAATAATTATGTTCAGTTATGCACTCAATACTTGGTGGGGAATCCTTTTGCAGAAATGACTGCTTCAATGCGGCGTGGCATGGAGGCAATCAGCCTGTGGCACTGCTGAGGTGTTATGGAGGCCCAGGATGCTTTGATAGCGGCCTTAAGCTCATCCAGAGTGTTGGGTCTTGCGTCTCTCAACTTTCTCTTCACAATATCCCACAGATTCTCTATGGGGTTCAGGTCAGGAGAGTTGGCAGGCCAATTGAGCACAGTAATACCATGGTCAGTAAACCATTTACCAGTGGTTTTGGCACTGTGAGCAGGTGCCAGGTCGTGCTGAAAAACGAAATCTTCATCTCCATAAAGCTTTTCAGCAGATGGAAGCATGAAGTGCTCCAAAATCTCCTGATAGCTAGCTGCAGTGACCCTGCCCTTGATAAAACACAGTGGACCAACACCAGCAGCTGACATGGCACCCCAGACCATCACTGACTGTGGGTACTTGACACTGGACTTCAGGCATTTTGGCATTTCCTTTTCCCCAGTCTTCCTCCAGACTCTGGCACCTTGATTTCCGAATGACATGCAAAATTTGAGCGACAGTCCAGTGCTGCTTCTCTGTAGGTCAGGTCAGGCGCTTCTGCCGCTGTTTCTGGTTCAAAAGTGGCTTGACCTGGGGAATGCGGCACCTGTAGCCCATTTCCTGCACATGCCTGTGCACGGTGGCTCTGGATGATTCTACTCCAGACTCAGTCCACTGCTTCCCACAGGTCCCCCAAGGTCTGGAATCGGTCATTCTCCACAATCTTCCTCAGGGTCCGGTCACCTCTTCTCGTTGAGCAGCGTTTTTTGCCACACTTTTTCCTTCCCACAGACTTCCCACTGAGGTGCCTTGATACAGCACTCTGGGAACAGCCTATTCGTTCAGAAATGTCTTTCTGTGTCTTACCCTCTTGCTTGAGGGTGTCAATGATGGCCTTCTGGACAGCAGTCAGGTCGGCAGTCTTACCCATGATTGCAGTTTTGAGTAATGAACCAGGCTGGGAGTTTTTAAAAGCCTCAGGAATCTTTTGCAGGTGTTTAGAGTTAATTAGTTGATTCAGATGATTAGGTTAATAGCTCGTTAGAGAACCTTTTCATGATATGCTAATTTTTTTAGATAGGAATTTCATTCATGAGCTGTATGCCAAAATCATCAGTATTAAAACAATAAAAGACCTGAAATATTTCAGTTGGTGTGCAATGAATCTAAAATATATGAAATTTTAATTGTATCATTACATTATGGAAAATAATGAACTTTTATCACAATATGCTAATTTTTTAGAAGGACCTGTAAATGGCGCATAATTGAGATCTCCAGAAACTCCTCTGGAAGAGCTTGAAAAACCATGTAGCATTTTTATTCCCAGTAGCAGCAAGTCCCATTTACACCAAACGATAAGAAGCACTTTTCTTTGGCATAAAAATGTAGTCCAACATATTTCTCAAAATCCCAATTCCACAAGAGAGCATGATATCGCAAGCGTGATTCTTAAACGGATTAGGCCGTTTGAGAAATTAGTCTTGCGCCACAATTTAAGGCAAGGTGTGGAAGGAAGGAAATAGCACACACTGAATGGATTCGAGACATCTTCTCCCAGAGATTAACGCCTAATTAAATCTGGAGGAGTGAAAATACATAACCTTAAACCACATAACATGTAAGCCTTCAGAAATACATAACATATTTTTAAAGGCAACAAAAACATAAGAGTATCTGTTTGTGGTATTCGGATTGCACATCTGAATGCTAAAGAGCACTGCATTTCTCTGATAATGATCAACCAGCTCCCTCACTTTAAGACAATGACAACAACAAATGGGCTGTTTCGAAAACTAGTTCATGATAGGTTTAGAGGGCGCTAAAGGGGTGGGATTATAAAAAAAGGGAGTCATAATTTCATATTTTGGTGCCCTGCCTTCTAGTCCGCTCTGTGTTCTCTGAAGCACGACAAGAAATGAGAAAACTATGAGTCATTGTTATTGCTTCAAACGGAGGCTTCAAAGGTTGAACGTGATCTATGTGATGTTTGTAATTGGAGGACGAAGCAGACGCTCTAAAGAATGGCTCAGTCTTAACCTACAAAGTGAACGCTATACAAATACAGAACGGGTGCATAACTTACACCAAGTGACATGTCAGAGGTCTGTTTTCACTCTTTTTTGCAATCCACCAGGTGGCGCAAGACTCAGAAAACATGCTGTACTTGAGGGGAAAAACAGAAAAATTCCAAAACACTGAATTCTTTCTCTCATTCTTGTGCTCGCCCCCTTTTTTTTCTTTCTGGCTCCTCGTCAGCTTCTCCTTCCTTCACCCCATCTTGCTTTTAGGCTGCCATATATCTCTAAATTGCCCAAACTAGATGCGCACTGGCCCCGTTTAGACTTTTTCCTGTTGTTTTATGCCAGTTTATTTTCTAAATAGAGCCAGTGAATGCAATGTTAGAAGGACTACTGAGTGCAAAAGTGTGAAAGAGAAAGAGCATATTCACCGCAACCGAAACATTTGATGGCAACATTATTTCAGGGTGTGAGGTGATACAGGTGACTAAATCCTTTTTCTGAAGAAGAATAAGTGCAAACGCTGTAAAGACACCATGTTTACTCATCTAGAAACACACACTAACATCCTGTGCTATAACATGCTTTATTCGTCACCAAACATTCGCAACTAAAAACTACTCTAAGTTTATGAGGTGAGCCTGGAAATTTTTCATATTAGTGTAAACTCAAAATCACTATTAGCCCTCCAAGGTGTAATGCAAACAGTTTCCTGCCACTGTCTCTGAGTCACTAAAAGATCTTTCCCCATGTGACTGCGCTAATTTCCATGAGGACTGCTGCTGCTTTCAGCTGCTTTTGTAGATGAATTTGTTCCTTAAAAAAAGTCACCTTTCAAATCTGTAAAAAGGGAAGATGCGCGTTTTTTCAGCAAATCCCACCGTCGCACTGCAACACACCAGCTTTTTTACTGAAAAAGAAGAACCGAATGCTTTATAATCTTTAAAAGCATTATTTTTACACTGCTTATTCTGATGCTTTGGTTCTTTTTAACCTCATGGATATACTATAGTGCTTTTTTATGTTATAGACAAAGTTTCCCTTAGTATAGAAAACTTTTTCTTGAAAAACTAATTGATGCTTGATGTGGATTAATTTAATTCAATTTCCACAGAAACACAAGATTACCTATTTTTACTGCGTAAATCTCAAATAAATGGTCGTTATCATGACGAATCAATAACTGAAAATGTTACAGCATCACATGCGCATCTTCAGCAAGTTGGTCGAGGATGCTTATGGCATCAATGTGGCAGCTGTGAGCCTTCAACCATCCCCCAACCCCCCATGCCAGGCCTTACTTACAGACTGCATACCCACACATCTGTAATGTTACTGAGGTAGGCAAAGCGGCAGTACCTCCACCACTCTACTCCCCCCTCCCCACCCCGCCTACTGCTGTTTGGGCTGTGACATCCTGTGCTGATCAGCTCACATGCAAAACCTTGAGACGACATGGCCCACGCCTCCAAGTCTAAATCTGATCTGCCTCATATATGTCAGCGTTAGCATCTGGTGCCTGAAACGAACTTACTAAATATGATTAATATACTTATTAATGTCTTTGAATATAACAAAAATATCATTATGCCAACATCTCATAATCTATGAGAATGTGAATGGTAAATTTGACGTGGGATGTAAGATAGACGAAACATCAGATCAGACCACAGAGAGGCTGGTTTTCTCACCGCAGTTGAGAAGTTGAGTATGAAACACTGTAGGCGTTAAATACATACCAGCTTTGTCTCTTCTGGTGGTGTCTTGCTCAAATGTTAAAGAATAGCAAACAACTCAGTGTTTTCAGTCTGTAACCTCTAGACACCCATCATGTGAGGATGCTATGTTCGTCATAATATCCAGTACAACATTCTCAAGGGCACCTAAATTTATAAACTATCTTATAAAGATTGAGGTTTGTTTTCAGGGAGAAAGTGTACTTGAATTATAGGCTTTTGACACTTTAAACAAATGCATTGGTTTTTCTGATTCTAAACAGTTGATAATTTGTAGGTTATGTCAATGGGCCTGGTGATAAAATGGCACTAATACGACAAAGTGTAAATCTCACACTCTTTTTCAATATCTGTTTGAATATGTCAGTCAAGCATAAGTTCACCTGAGCAATATTTGTAATTGTGCATTGTGATAGTGGCTTGTGTGGAAATTATTGAAGTCAAACAGATACAAGAGTGAGTGATAACAGTACTGACACTTCAGGGTTTCTTTCATCACAGACAAGAATCTGCCACTCTTCTTTCAGTACAGTCAACTAAGAGGTTGGTTTACAGATCATATAAATTTATACAACGTGGATTATGAAAATGTATGGAAATAAGGGCAGACTGTTAGCATACTAACATAAATCCAATAATAGTAAAATATACCAAAATAATTTCTTGCATCACTGAGCATAGTGCAGAGGGCATGCATACAAAGAGATACTATATTATATTCTAATCACACCCTACATCATGCCTGTAAACTCACAATTTTCAGCATATCATGATGCAACTGTGCTTTAAACGTCTCTCTGACATTGTGAGGTCACCTGCTGTATGTGTATGTATTATATATATATATATATATATATATATATATATATATATATATATATATACACACACACACACACACATATATATACACACATATATATGTGTGTGTGTGTGTGTGTGTGTGTATGATCGTTTTTTATGTATATATTTATACACACACCGATCAGACATAACATTATGACCACTGACAGGTGAAGTGAATAATCTCTTCATCACATTACCTGTTAGTAGGTGGGATATATTAGGCAGCAAGTGAACATTTTGTCCTCAAAGTTGATGTGTTAGAAGCAAGAAAAATGTGCAAACATAAGGATTTGAGCGAGTTTGACAAGGGCCAAATTGTGATGGCTAGATGACTGGGTCAGAGCATCTCCAAAACTGCAGCTCTTGTGGGGTGTACCTGGTCCGCAGTGGTCAGTGTCTATCAAAAGTTGTCCAAGGAACAGTGGTGAACCGGCAACGTGTGGTCCGATCAAACAGACAAGCTACTGGGGTCAGCGCATGCTGAGGCGCACAGAGCGCAGAAGTCTGCAACTTTCTGCAGAGTACTTTCTGCATACGTACAGATCTCCAAACTTTGTGTGGCCTTTAGATTAGGTCAAAAACAGTGCGTAGAGAGCTTCATGGAATGGGTTTCCAGCATTACGTCATTAAGTTAACTGGACTCTAGAGCAGTGGAGATGTTTTCTCTGGAGTGACGAATCACGTTTCTCTGTCTGTCAATCTAATGGACAAGTCTGGGTTTGGCGGTTGCCAAAAGAATGCCACTTGCCTGACTGCATTTTGCCAAGTGTAAAGTTTGGTGTAGGGGCATTATGGTGTGGGGTTGTTTTTCAGGGTTTGGGCTTTGCCCCTTAGTTACAGTGAAAGGAGCTCTTAATGCTATAGTGTACCAAGACATTTTGGACAATTTTATGTTCCCAACTTTATGGGAACAGTTTGGGGATGACCCCTCCCTGTTCCAATATGACTGCGCACCAGTGTACAAAGCAAAGGCATAAACACATGGATGAGCGTGTTTGGTGTGGAGAAAATTGACTGGCCTGCACAGAGTCCTGACCTCAACCTGTTAGAACACCTTTGGGATAAATTAGAGCGGAGACTGCGAGCCAGGCCTTCTGGTCGAATATTAGTGCCTGACCTCACAAATGCACTTCTAGAAGAATGGTCAAAAATTCACACTCCTAAACCTTGTGGAAAGCCTTACCAGAAGAGTTGAAGCTGTTATAGCTTCAAAGGGTGGGCCAACTCCATATTAAACCTTACAGATTAAGAATGGGATGTCATTAAACTTCTTGTGCATGTAAAGGCAGCTTTTGGCAATATATAGTGTGTGTGTGTGTATAATATATATATATATATATATATATATATATATATATATATATATATATATATATATATATATATATATATATATATATATATATATATATATATATAGTGGGTATGGAAAGTGTTCAGACCCCCTTACATTTTTCACTCTTTGTTATATTGCAGCCTTTTGCTAAAATAATTTAAGTTCATTTTTTTTTATTAAATGTACACACAGCATCCCATCCCATGACAGAAAAACACAGAATTGTTGACATTTTTGCAGATTTATAAAAATAAATAAAAAACAGAAATATCACATGGTCCTAAGTAATCAGACCCTTTGCTCAATATTTAGTAGAAGCACCCTTTTGATCTAATACAGCCATGAGTCTTTTTGAGAAAGATGCAACAAGTTTTTCAAACCTGGATTTGGGGATCCTCTGCCAATTCTCCTTGCAGATCCTCTCCAGTTCTGTCAGGTTGGATGGTAAAGTTGGTGGACAGCCATTTTCAGGTCTCTCCAGAGATGCTCAGTTGGGTTTAAGTCAGGGCTGTGGCTGGCCCATTCAAGAACAGTCACGGAGTTGTTGTAAAGCCACTCCTTCGTTATTTTAGTTATGTGCTTAGGGTCATTGTCTTGTTGGAAGGTGAACCTTTGGCCCAGTCTGAGGTCTTAAGCACTCTGGAGAAGGTTTTCGTCCAGGATATCCCTGTACTTGGCCGCATTCATCTTTCCCTCGATTGCAACCAGTCGTCCTGTCCCTGCAGCTGAAAAACACCCCCACAGCATGATGCTGCCACCACCATGCTTCACTGATGGGACTGCATTGGACAGGTGATGAGCAGTATGAATGTCACAGCAAAGGGTCTGAATCCTTAGGACCATATGATATTTCAGTCTTTATTTTTAATAAATCTGCAAAAATGTCAACAATTCTGTGTTTTTCTGTCAATATGGGATGGGGTGCTGTGTGTTCATTAATGTGGAAAAAAAATGAACTTAAATGATTTTAGCAAATGGCTGCAATATAACAAAGAGTGAAAATTTTAAGGGGGTCTGAATACTTTCCGTACCCACTGATAATCAGTGTTCACTTCACTTCATAATGTTATGCCTGATCAGTGTATATACACACACAAACACACATATAGATACATACATGTACATAAATACATCCATATGTATGTTTTTTATTAATGTGCAAAGTAATGTGTAAAGTAATGTGTTAGAAAGTAAAGTGTGATACCAGTAAGAACTAACCATTAAATTGCTGATCTTAAAAAGTAGTTATCCATGTGACATGTTCTCTATTCTCTATGGAAATTTAGAAAAGAAAAGGCTTCCTTTAGAATTTTTATTCACAACCTAAAAGCAGTCTTTTTATATTAAAGAACTAAGAGGACCTCAGTGCACTTGCTAACAGCGGATCCGCACAGTGTTACTACTCCGTTGCATCATTCCTCTGATGAACACGGTTGGCTCAAGACTTCGCTGACAATGAAGGCTGAAGCTGGCAAAAAAAATTAAAAAACAAAAAAGTTGCTATCAGATGGGGGTAAAAATTTGCCGCTCATGTAGAAAAGACTGTGGGGCAGTTTCCGGCACTCAGGCTAATGTTAATGGGCAGCACATCGTGCTTGCTCAGCATCATCAGACAGTTGTTTTACAACTTGTAAGTAAAAGTTGGAGCAGAACAGATGGTTAATGCTAGTGACGCTGATTACTGTTCAAATAGACAGTGGAAGAGTGGTAAAAGTCTCTAATATTGAAGAATAAGTATTGGTAATCTATTGTCATAACTAGCTCGTTTCCTTGTAACCTAACACAAACTGAAATCACTCACACAGTGGCCTGAGAACAACCCAGTGATGTCACCCAAGCAATGTATCATTCGCGCCTGTTGCTCAGTAGCTGTTAACCGTTCATTTACCACAGAGTATTGATCAAGTCTAACCTACCCCATCCAGCTTTCTAAGTGGGTCATTTATTTTTGTGTGGAATTGGCTGGCTAAAAGTTTGCCAAGGTTTTGCAGTAATTATCTCATGCGCATGTGGTTGGGCACTGCAGGGGGCCATGGTAAATTACACATTTCTCTACAAACTCCTGGATGCTTTTACGGCCGCGTGTTATGCAAAACCACATCGGAGGGCCTTAAACAACCCTCCAGTGGATTGAAATAAAGTTGACGCTGCTCTTTGTTTTGAAGCTCAACATGCTCTTTGTTTGGCAGTGCTGAATCGGTGCTTGTTGTGAAGGAGGGCCTTAACTATTTAAGAGACTTTCCCCTGTTGGTTAGCGAACACCTGGGGTGTTTTTAGTGGGGCGCCGGATCCAGATGGGTGGATATCCGTGTGATTCCATTAAGGAAAGAGATTTTTTTTTTTATGAAGCCAGCAGTTATGTGAAGGTTGAAAAACAGTATCCAAGTGATGCTGAAAATAATTACTAACATAATTTGGCAGAAAACTCAAATTATCTCCCTCAGTTCAGGGTGAATCCTTTTTTCCATCACTATACACTAAAATAATGGGTCAATGGAATGCTTATTTTTTTATTTTATCTATTCATTTATTCATGAATACATTAAAATGCATTTTATACATACAATTATTATGTCTGCATTCAAATGCTTTTTTGGGGGGTGATATCTTAATAAAGAAAAAAAATTCTTGAAAAGAAAACCTTAAGTAGTTTGGCATAATATTAAAAAAAAATTATATATATATATATATATATATATATATATATATATATATATATATATATATATATATATATATATATATATATATATATATATATATATATATATATATATATATATATATAAAACATGCTTCAATGCTAATTAACATATGAGGAAAAAAACATGTCCGACAAACCCAAAGTAACATGGTGCGACCAAAATGAAATTATATAATAGAGAAGACCTCTGATTATCCTTATGAACGTCAGTCTATATAATTTGACTTTTTATAACCCAAACTAACATTGACTTGTGTAAATGTCATGTGGTCTGACTCACAAAACAGTGAATAATAATTAATCATGAAGTTTGTTTAAAAAAGGTAATGAAACTTTACTGAAAGTAATGATTTGTAAATTAAAAATGTGTACAAATCACATGCTAGGAATATGCTACGACTTTTGGTTACACCACATGACATTTTAAGGTCAGTAAACTGGTATAAATTTTTTATAAACGATATGAAACCAACATGAATACAAAGAGTACATTTCTAAGAATTTTAAATATGTGTATGAGCAATATTCTGTACCCTTAAGTGCTTGACATCAGCTAGTAGTTATAGAATGAATCTTTGCTAAATTTGACCCGTTGTGAAAACAGCTTTAGGTCAGAAAGAAGTCTTCCTGTTCCATCTATAACAATTATCTTCTCTAAACTAACACACTTGAATCAAAGCTGGTAAAATATATTAGTGGGTCAGAAAAATCAATTTATTAAGTTGATTCAATTTTCTCCTCGGGCCAAAATAACAAAGTAGGTCAATCAGTGTTAAACTGAGGAAAGTAAATGACTTCTGCCTCTTCACAACACTAAATGCATTTTATGTGGGTTGTTGTTGAAATAAAAATTTTCATCGTGGTCTTTCACGAGAAGGTCAAAAATATTCATGCTTTCGCTTTATGCTTCTGTTATGACTGCCTAGGCATGCTCTTCACAAGAAATTATAGAGGCGTTCCATCTTGTAAGTCTGTTCCACCTCTGTTCTAAAAAATCAGCCCACACAATCCGGGGTACAACTAGCCAAGGTAGCACAGAGGCAAACTATTTTTGGAACACGTTTTCCTGTCTTGTACATTTCAACAATAGTGACAGATTTCTTTATTATGAGGTAAACATTTCATTTTAGTGAAGATTAAAGATTAAATCTATCTTTGAGTATTGCTGTATCACATATTTGTTATATTACGTATGTATATTAGTTGAAGATTCATGGTAGAATGAATTTAAAACTTTTTATAGTCCTTGTTTTGAAACAAAACTCCAAGAGTAAGAAAGGAAAACTATATGTCAGTTTCTGTCACCTTTTCACTTTCTTGATTTGATCTCCATCTCACTACTCTGCAAGCTCTTTTTCCTTTGAGTCACACTATGGTGTCACAAGAGTTCAGCTGTGTTTTTGATTTTTTTCTCTCTGTTGACGTTCCACCATTTCATGTCCCCAAAGAGTGCAATGCTGACACTGTTGCTATTCAGCTGAATTACAAAAAAAAAAAAAGAAATCACTCATTCACTCACGCAAAATATATAATAAATATATTTAATGAAAATAAAAACAGGGAATGCTCTTTCATCATCAAATGCTTGCATTAGTGATATGCAAAATATCAGTCACGACTAACGCAACCCAAAAAAGAATGAGATAAATAGCAGGAAGATGATAAATATAAACCTAAACTTCTTCACCTCAGGTCATTTACAGTCTATTTTGTTTACAAAAAGAGCATTCCCTGTTTTTCTTTTCATTAAATATATTTATTATATATTTTGCGTGAATTCATAAAAAGTGTCCTTTTTGTTGAAATATAAACGACATGAATGTGGACCTAAGAAACAATAGTAAAGTAAACAATCACAAAGAAATTAGGTCGTAAACAGTCAAAGTGTATCAATACAATTATATAATAATGGTTATACAGTTACTATACAGTACTCTATGAATAATGCATGTTGACATCATAATCATTAAGCCTATTAAATCTGGTTTTGTTTTTTCCCAGACTTATGACAAATTAATCAGCAGAATATTAAGGCAGCAAAAAAGTAGACACCAGCTAAATCTGGACGAAAGCATTTGATCTGTTAGGGGGGGAAACGTGCACTGAAATTCTTCTTTTTTCCACCACAGCCCAACAGATGCTCCTTCTGTGTCAGGGTATAAACGGCTCAAGGGAGAACGGACCAGCTCCCCCCAGCTGGAGCCACAAACGAAGTTACCCAGGTGAGCATGTCAGAAAGTCAAACAAAGTGAATGAAGTAATCGAGATTTAAGAGAGACAGTTAATAAGTGGCTTAATTTGTTCTTCCTGTCGTCCTTTTTACAACAGTGTTTGATTATGCACTGTGAAACTTCTACTTGTTGCATTTCCCCCCTAATATTTCCCTAGAAAAGGAACTAATAAAAAAAAAAAACAGGTGTTCCTGATGAATTTCTCTTGACTGCTCAAGCTTAAAACTACAGGTGATAGTTATTTAAAAAGTTGTATATGTAGTTAAGTTACAGTTAGCTTTACAGAAGTATAACAACATTACGACACATTGAATATGAAGTTCTCACTCCTTACTATCACTATTCAGCTCATAATTTCTGATTTTGTAGTCACATCTCAGTAGATTGATGCCCACACATGTACATGCCACATAAGAAAGTAAGCAAATCAAAAGTCTTGATATCAATATTCAGAAAAAGAAATCAATATATATATATTTTTTTATTATCTTTTTCTTTGTCATTCTGAATCTACAGGAATTCCACGAAGCACAGTTAAAAAAAACTTTACAATACACAAGAGCAATAAATATATCCCATATGGTTATTATTTTTAAAAAAAATCAATGTGGCATAGGAAAAAGATTTTAATAGTATACAACTCGTTCGAAGCAGTTAATTTTGATAGTTTTTCAACAGTAACAACAAGCAATCTTCATCATGACTCTAATGTACACACCAGCGTGAAAGGACACCATCTCGAAACCTACTCCCTGTGCTGTGCTGCAAACAGGCCTGACATGTAAAAATGTCAAGAGCAAAACAGATTCCAAAACTACGAGCCAGCTAAAATGTACAACCCAGTGGAAAAGTTCCTTGCATTCTAGAGTCTGTTATATATAGCCTATTACATACTAATATAATTAATTGCAGTGTCAATAACAATGTGATATTACAAACTGCCCTGCGGAACATTCACATATTAAGTTTATGTTGTTCAACAGTATTGCTCAGCACTTTTAACTTATGTTGATAAATCACCTGGAAGCCAGAACATGTAATAAATTACAGGCTATTTGCTAAAATATAGGCTAACGTTACAATGCGTGCTAAAAACAGAACATTAAGTCGTTATCTCTCACACAAACATCAAAGATAATGCTCACTATGCCAGAGATGAACTTTGAATAACTGACGTAAACTGCATTCTTAATGTTGGCCGCAGCGGTATATCAGTATATCCGATGGGTCAATTCAGCTGTTTTTATTTATTATTTTTTTTTAATTATTTTATCAGGTACTTTAATGAGATGAAATAGCTAGTAGTGTCTCAAGAGATACTGCAGAAACTACTGCTGTCCCTGAATATGAGAACTCGGGGAAGGTCCTAATCTTTTAAAGACTAGCTTACACAGACACTTTTGGAGTGTTTTCTGCAGTTGGGTGAAAAACACGACGCCTGACTGTTTGGATGTACGCGTTTAGAACACAAAGAAGAAAAAAACACGAGACAGCGTGTTAGGTTGGAAGAGAATATGCTGAAGAAAAATAACAAATAGACCAGCCGTCTTCTCCTTATGCTTACTGACTGAAAAGAGAATAAACAATGTCAATATAATGGCATTAACAGTAACTAACTTAAAAACACGAGTCAAACTTTATAGTAGGCTAACAACCAAAGAGGATGTCAAAATATGCAGAGCTTGATAAAGCCCCCCTGTTATCTTCAAATATATATTTTTTTTTAATTCTCCTTCACATGTTTGAAGCACTGTCTCTATACAAAACACAAAAAAAACTAAAATGCATTCTTAAAAATATTATCTGTGATGAAAAGGAGGATGCCTGAGGTTAACGAGTGAACAAGAGCTGACATTTCGGTCTTTGCAGCTTAATTTCAATCGACGTGTTCAAGTTACCAGCTTATAGAAGTTTCGACACAAGAACTGTAGTTTATAAAATGATATTGAACTTTTGCTCAGAACATAATTAAGCACAACGTATTAGCAGTTTGAAGCATATAAATAAATTGGACGCGCCACGATTACGTATCATTAAGCAAAGATAACATCATATTCATGGGCCTAAACAGCACGTGTTTATACGAACTACAGCTTGTGTGTGTGTGTAGCTTTTTTTTTTTTTTTTAATTTCAGCGTGGCAGATATGGATACTTTAACAGCAGAAAATGCGGCATCAATTAGTAGGCTACGTATAGAACGCACGGCTCCGAAAACATGGCTTATTAGTATGCGGGGTTGAATGAGATTAATTCGTCAGTCAATTGTTGCCTGGCTGTCACTGGCATCTTCACGAGACTAGCGCTCGCGCACCCGTGCATTAATGTTCCCCTTTACACCGCCCAGCTGCCTGCTGCAATTAAATAATTAATACTACACAATTCCGAAACGAAGTGGTTTTAACAAGCACAATAAATATGTATCAATATTCCTCACCTAAACATTTATCGACACGTTATTTGCCAAATAACCGTTACTAAGGGTAGTTCGTCAGTAGCATCGCTTATATACACATGTGACAAAACACGACGAGAACAAAACAGTTCAAATCAAAGTTTAAATTAACAAATGAACGACATTCCAGTTAAGCCAGTATTCAAGAACAATGTCTCAATGCTCATATATAATCCCGGTCAAACAAACCCTTGTGCACACTGGCCAGCAGGTCCACAGATTTGAAGAGGTAACATAATAGGAAAACGATATCACTGGAGAGAGAAAAAAAATACAATAAATAAACAAACAAACTAACTGTGTCCGTGTGAATGAGCGATCCAGATATGTTCTGTATAGACTAGGTTATGGCCGTGGGTTTAATACAGGGAAAGGCAACGAATGGACACTGCTTATGTCATGGAATAGCAAATTAGTTCTGAGTATTTTGAGGCTGGGCTAAAGAGACAACGTACGTAAGCCACTTTCTCTGACCACGTGACCGTCTCTGTTTGGACGCGTCCATTAGAAAGGAGGAATTAAACGCGGAACGCAACTATTTCTCTCAATCATAACGGAAATATGATTCTTCAATATACATTTTAATAATCGAATATAGAAACGTAGTAGTTTATTACTGAGTGTGATGGTATGAAATTAAATTCTTGACAATAACTCAAGAAATACAAACTTAAAGCAAAACATTACACTCCCCTGTCCTCTAAAAATGGTATGGTCGCCAGCTCAAATTCCGAGAATTGAGCTCTCCTGATTCTTAGAACTGGGGTTCTTAGAAGTGGTGATGCAAGAAGTTTCTAGGAAAGCACTACCAGGTGATTTTTTTTACATTCTTTTCCTCTGGCGCGCTGTTGCCATTACTCACACATGTTCATTAGGCTGTTTTATTTGGATTTTATGCTTAAATGTTTATCTCGGCTCATTCGAAAGTGTTTTTTGTGGACAGTTTTTAGAGCAGAGTGTTTATGTAGTGGGTCTGTCTGGTGAAAATGCTTTTGACAGTTAATGTTGTCCTGCATGAACCAGTGTTCTGTCAGTCCTCACTGCGGAATCGTGGGGTCGTAAATAGTGCGTGCGGCAGAGGGGTGAAAATTTAGACGTGGTGCGCGTTTTTGCCAAAATGACCAAACAGGACATCTCACAAAGTTGACTAAATGGCACATGGGGGATAATATTATACACTAAGGGTTGTGCACTGCATGGTCAAATACTAAGATATCCGACGATTTCACTCTTTTTCTAAGCGCATGTTTTAAAAGTAGCTCAAAAACCAGAGTTTGCACTCTCGCTCGCTCGCTCTTACTCTTGACGTTTTGGTCTTGTTGTCCTGTGCCAAAAGCTTTATACATTGTGTTTTCAGTCTGTGTATGCTGGTATAAATCACACCCTACGCTTAGAAGTGGTTTCTGATTTGTGCATTAACTGCACAGTTGTTGAGGGTATTTGCCATTTGTTTTTGTTTGTTTTTTAGATTTTTTTCTGGTGCGCAGAGACTCGTTAGTGTCATCTCTGATATTGTCATTATTGTTTTTTCTGAAGTGCACAAGATAATTTTGAATTGTTACGTTTAATCGTGTTCAGTCAGCGTTTGGCAGTCTAGAAAAGTTTGTATCGTTCGGTTGCTGTCACTTTGTAGCAGCACGAGCATAACAGTCCTGCACAAGTTTCTCTCTAGTCATGTGTTTCTTTTCTGTGTTTATTTGGGATTTTTGTCGCCAGTGTGTTGGATTTTAGTTTTAAAAACAAGTTGCAATGTTCTCGTCAGAAATACAACATAGAAAGCTGTAGATGCATATGGATAATAAAAAGAACTCGACTATTTAAAGTGGCTGTTTTGGCATTGAGCAAGTGGCTCATAAATCTCGCCGCTCTTTGCGTGTTGTGGATCGGGCTCTATTCCTGGAGTGAGCGCATTTATTGGCGTTCAGTTACATAGGGTAAACGTGTTAAATACGATTGAACACTTAAGATGGAAACGGAGAGTAAGAATGATAGATATTTAAGCGCTCGACAGCGAGCGAGTGTGCTCAGCCATATGGCACTTGTCTGTGTTCGTGAGAAGTTGACGTTCTGTTTATACGTTCTTCGTGATTTAAGATCGCTAAATGTCGGTGAAACTGCCAAATATGACTTGATATGCGAGTTGCAGGTGTTGTGGTTTAGTGCCGGCGAATTTCAAAACGGTCACTGGGTGACATCTCGTGGACGCAAAACTTCCGATTTCTTAAAGAATAAAAGTAAAAGTAGATCAGAACGTGCGGTCAGAGTGGCTGCAGGAGTTCTTCTGTTGAGTAGTAGAATACATTTTGATAAACGTTGTAAAGAGATGGTTATTCAGGTGTTGTTGTCGTTTCTGTGTGTAATTTTTATTTAGTTAAAATCGCTATCGGTTCCCCTGTCATCTGGCTGATTTTCCTCCCCACACAAGAGCATTTTGACAGCTTTGGCATCATGACAGCGCGCGGTCTGGGATATTGATATTTTGTAGCCTCAAATGGAAACAGAATCTCTAATACTGAATGTTCAACATGTGAGAAATGTTCGCCTAACTATTTAAAGGCGTCCAGTGAAACTATATATTTGTATCAAGGAGCAAGATGTGACTGAGGCGAGGTGATTCGTTCAATATCTGAACGTAGGAGAGCAGACTATGCGTTGTCTCCAAATTAATCTATAAAAAAACTCTTCTACAGCATTAACATAATTCTTGGTTTGTGTTTGTTGTCTGTTCCACTTTGTCTGTTATTACACCCATTCCTCAATAGTGCAGTGTATCGGTTCACAGTTCTGCAATAAACAGCCTAACGACATTTTCCCATGACTCATTCGAGTTTATTCTCCTCCACACAAAGACTTTAAAATCGCAGGAAAAGAAGCAATTTTCTTCAGAAAGCAAAAGCTGTGTTAATGCACATTTCGGTGAAGTTGGGGCACATTAAGATAAATATGCATTTTCTGTAAAAGTGAATTTTTGGCTGTGAAAAATTGATTCGGGTTCCTATAAATGTGGCCAGATAAAAGATTTTGGGTAGGATGAAAAATGATTGTCAGCCGTGACAGAACTACCGCACGTGGATAGATGTCAGTTCCATAACTAAATATTTTCAACATTTGTCGCCACCTACCGGAGAAAGAGAGCGAGAACTATAGCCTACATATAATTGATTTTCAGATTAAAGGGATAGGTCCCCAAAAAATAAGCCTGTCATCATTTACTTACCCTCGTGTTGTTCCAAACCCTAATGGCTTACTTCAGTAGAACACAAAAGGAGTTGTCAGGCAGAATGACAGCCTCAGTCACCATTCACTTTCATTGTATGCAAAAAAAAGGGGGGGGGGAATTGCGATCAAAGTGAATGGCGACTGAGGCTGTCATTCTCCATAACGTCTCCTTTTGTGTTTCTTTGTCAGAGGAAAAGCAGAGGAGGTACACATTGACAATTTTTTTTTTATGCATAACAGGATTAAAGCTATATTCTTAACAGATGTTTTGACATGCATCCCTAAAAAAGCAAAGAACAACAGCATTGCCTTTGTTTCTTAAGTTTTTAACAGCTAATATAAGCTTTAAAGATTCCGGTGATGTTAGAATAATACCCAACTTTTCTGATTTTAGCTTGTTGTTCAGTGAGCACCGATTACACCATTCATGGTTCACTGTGTTTCCTAACAGATCTCGAAAAAATGGCTTGTGCAGCCGACAGCTGCATCCAATTCACGCGTCATGCAAGTGATGTTCTTCTCAACCTGAACCGACTGCGTAGCAGAGATATTCTCACAGATGTCACGATTCTGGTCAACAGACAACAGTTTCGAGCACACAAAACGGTCCTTATGGCATGCAGGTGCATTTGAAGGCTATTTGTATTTCTGTTATATGCTTGCCAATGGTGGAAATATGTTCAAGTGTAACTAAAACTAAAATAATTTCTTCACAGTGGGCTCTTCTACTCAATCTTTACTGATTCACACAAATGTAACCTGAACGCCATCAGTCTGGACCCAAAGGTTGACCCAGAGGGTTTCGCAATCCTTCTGGAGTTTATGTACACTTCACGTCTCGCACTGAAGGAGAGCCTCATCATGGCCATCATGAACACAGCCATCTACTTGCAGATGGATCACGTTGTTGACACCTGCCACAGATTCATAAAGTCCAGGTATATTTTGCTTTGTTCATAAATGACACCTTCGTTTTAAATTCCACTTAGCATTCTGTATTTTTAAGCACTAAGAGAAAACGGAGGTTCTTTAATCTGCTCAATATTTCCATGCAGTGACTCCTCCATCAAACTTCCCAGAGAGGAATTTCTGGTCAGCCCCCTGCTTTTACCTCAAGACGTTCACAGTTACAGACCCCATGAGGTGATGGATAACGTTTCTGGAAGAGCAGCGACATTCAGAGATGGGAGACCCTATGGTGTCTGCATGTTTAACGGGGTCAACGCTCCCAACAGCTCTTACCTGTACAGTCAGTTTCCCATGCAAGGTTTCCCCTTTCCTCTTTGCAAGCTTACAGACACCAAAAACACTTTCTCAGACTTCTCAAAGGGAGGCATCATCCATCACAAACACTGCTCTCCTGTCGACGGTAACAACACCATGCTGTCCGACTTCACCCGCAGTGCTGCCGTCGGGAGCTCAACCGCTTGCCACACAGGCTCATACTCCTCAAGAGATCTGGGAAGAGATGCAGAAATGAAGCAAGAGACCTTGGAGGGAGTGGTTCATTCAATCGGGATGAGCTCCAGGAAACATGGCTTCACCAGCCTGGTCCAAGAGCAGCAGAGAGAGACTGGGAAAGAGCTGGCAGAGGAACATTTGAGCCACCAACACTACTCCATGGGCATTTCCTCCAATGGCCGCAAAACCTTGATGAGCAGCCCCCAGAGCCCTCTCAAATCGGACTGTCAGCCCAATTCCCCAACAGAATCGAGCAGCAGCAAAAACGCCGCCCTCGCACAGGCCTCGCAACCTCCAACCTCTCAAGGTACGCAGGACCCTAAAGCTCGCAACTGGAAGAAATACAAGTTCATTGTTCTCAATCAGAGCTCCAAGGAGGAGGAGACCAATCCTCGCGACCCTGGAATGCACTCCCCACCAAGACCGGGCTTGTCTGCTTTCCTCCACCACGTTGATTCTGAACATCCCGACTCGAAGGCAACGACAAAGATTAGCGAGCAAGGCGAAGACTTCACTGTGCCTCAGGCCAGTCGCCTGAACAACATCATCAACAGGTGAGTTTTTCCAAAGGAAATCTGTAACCCTTTAACAGCTGAAAAAGGTATGTGTACAGAAACAGATTAGAAGATCTTGTTTTCCTAATGCAATAAAGTTTAGAACTGCCGATTAGTGTTTTTTTTTTTTTTTAAACTGTTCTCCACCCACCACCTCCACAAAGCCAGATTGAATTTTTCTTCATCCATTCCAATCCTCTTAAAGCACACAGAGGATTTACCTCTTAGCAGGAATGTGTGAAATTCATTCAATATCCTATAAAAATTAGAGTGAATTCCTTTGCATAAAGACCTAAAATGTGGCGTTCTCCTCATCAGAACTCTGGAGGGATCGCAGAGGAACAGCGACAGCCACTCTTCTCTCTATATGAGCCATTTGAAATGCTCGTCCTGCGGCTCCCAGTCTCCACAGCACTCTGAGATTTGTCCCAACACGTCTGCTTCACGTCTGGCCGAGGAGATGTCCGAGATGCACTCTGAGTACTCCGATTCCAGCTGTGGTGAGATACTCTTCTAAATAGTTTCCTAAGAAACTGTATGCATCTTCCAAAACCAACCTAAAACCATTTCTCCTTTGCCTTACAGAAAATGGAACATACTTCTGTAATGAATGCGACTCCAAGTTTGCAGAGGAGGAAGCCTTGAAACGGCACACGCTTCAGGTCCACAGCGACAAGCCATACAAATGTGACCGTTGCCAAGCAGCATTCCGCTACAAGGGAAACCTTGCCAGTCACAAAACTGTTCACACCGGTAAAAATAAACAGCTGCTGCTACAAATGTAATTTTGGCTTCAACGTTCGACGTTTTGCTTAACCTCCTTTTCATTTGCGCTGCAGGAGAGAAACCATATAGATGCAATATCTGCGGGGCTCAGTTCAACAGACCAGCAAACCTCAAAACCCACACACGGATTCACTCAGGAGAAAAGCCATACAAGTGCGAGACATGCGGCGCTAGATTTGTGCAAGTGAGTGCTTCCAGTGTTACAGTCAATTGTAGAGACATAGAAAAATAGATTAGAAGAATAACATACCTTTTTTTTATTTTGCACAGGTTGCTCACCTTCGGGCTCACGTTCTGATTCACACCGGAGAGAAGCCATATCCATGCGAGATCTGTGGCACTCGTTTCCGCCATTTGCAGACATTGAAAAGCCACCTGCGAATACACACGGGAGAAAAGCCCTATCATGTAAGAATATAGTGTGATATCATAACTAGAAAATGAAAAAGCGTTCATCCTTATCCTAAATGCTGTTCTTGCATTTGTGTTACAGTGTGAGAAATGCAACTTGCATTTTCGCCACAAGAGTCAGTTGCGGTTACACCTCCGGCAGAAGCATGGTGCGATCACCAACACCAAGATCCAATATCGCATGTCCTCGACAGAGCTACCGACTGACTTGACGAAGGCATGCTGAGCTGGCACTTTGGGGCAGACCTGACCATGGCATTATGTTACCAGACTTGTACAATCATTCAAAATTTTAGTGCCACACTGTGTTAATCGGACAAGAAGAAAAAAAAAACTGGCATGAAATGCCAGTCTAAACGGGTTTCCTCTACATTTGAACATAGAACCACAATATGATCTCTTGTAGTCACTTTATTGTTTATATTTACATATGAATATATATTAATGTTGGGAGTGTTTTTACAATTTGAGTTATAAAAAGCTTTATTTTGTTGGAAGAAGGATGGAATGTAAAACATTTGAATCCGGTTTTTTGAAAATACAGTATTTTCTAATGAAAAAAACAACACTTTTTCTGAAGGTATTAGGGATTTTGATCGAGGTTGGAATATTTTAAGTCAAACGCATTTCTCGCAAAGCAAAGAATTGTGTGTCTATAGATTTTTATATATAAATGTACAGGTTACACTATGTTGGAACGACCTCTGTCTTGTAAGAGGAACTCCTAACTGTGACTATAGCATTGAATATCTTTCTTGGTTTTTGTCGTATACTTTTGAGAATGATGGCTGCTCTCTCAAATGGACAACATGCATGAGGTGGGTTGCCACTGATAAACTTTCACGTAGGCAACTGCATAAATATTGTGACAAAGTGTAATTACTTTACATCAAGATTGCTCTCTGCTGGCAGAGCCGATCTGGAATTACATGGTTACATATGCATTCAAAAGTAATAATACTTAAAAATAAAAAATAAAAAAAAGGTACTGCTATGTTATGACCAAGGAGATATTTTGCTTCAGATGTATTTGTATAGAAATGTGACTTTTTATTTCTTTTGGCAAGTGAAGGTTTACAGTTTTGTCATTGTTCTAGAAGCTACAGTAAAAGGTTATACTATTGTCTTTATTTTCTTTTTGTCTGTGTATACACTGTGTACTCAAGGTGCCTTTCTCAATGGTGTCTGAATTTCTTTTTATTCAGCCCAGCTCTACTAAGGTACAACTGAAGGGCAACATGTGTCCTTTTTTCCCCCCTTTTTGAGTGTGTAGACATGCGAGAATGTGTGACAGAAGGACGTGTGTGTGCATGTGTGCTTTATAAATGCTTTTCACACACACACAAAAAAAAAAAAATGCAACTCATTGCGTGAGCTATACATCTTCAGGACTTGTTTTGGGATTGGGCTTTTTTAAATAATAAAAAAAATGCATTAAGCTTATTGTAAAATATAGATGTATGAATGTAAAATAAAAGTATTGGATTTCTATGTCTAACACTTGTGTATAGCCTATTTATTTCATATAGAGGCAACATGAAAGTGAAAGACAACGAAGGCCTTTGTCAGGGTCATATTTTTAACACCAAGTTTCAAGTGCATTCCCCATTCTCTTGACAATGTAATCTAGCATTTTTGTTTTTTTAATTCTCATATTTTTTAAAAGCTTAGCATTATGGGAATGCTTGCATGCTACGACAAAGGCAGAATTGTTAGAGAGTCGAGACCAAAAGCAGGGAACCAAATCACCACAAGCTTAGGGTAGTGAAAAGCAACACTGGAATCTCCACACCTCTGTTGTATCAATTCCTTTTACACGACTAGAGTACTATGAAAGAATGAGTTAAACACTACGGGACAGTTCAGCTACAGAGTTTGTTTTCCACAGGCATGCTCTTAGTTGCACTGGTACTAATTCACAGTCAACAGGTAACAGACTGATCCATCTAAAGCACCACAACCAGATTTACACCACTTCAACATGCTATTATAGTCAAACCAAAATGTATGCAGACACCTTCAACATTATCCGTTTATTCACTATAGTTCAGAAAAGGGTAATTGGTTACTAAAGAAAAAACCTGCTCACATCAAAGGGTCTGAATCATTTTAGTTCCAGTTTTTATTAATTTTACTGGTAGTCCACTGCATGAACAATGTTTGGGTGTAATGTCAGTTTACTTTATTTTGCTATCCTCACTTACATAAATTAACTATAGTATCCTGCACCTACTAGAAGAAAAAAAAATTACACACAAGAATGTGGACATACTCTACTGCATAGCATCATACAGACGGGAGATGTCATTATTCATCTAGAAGCTTATTTAGTATCAGTTCAACACCATGTAATGCAAATCCGCAACATAAGTCATTATGAGAGACTGGGGAGAGGGATCAGAAAACTATCCCTTACAAACCAAAGGTATCAGATCCTCCTGTGTTACTCTGGAACAGGTCTGAGAGTCTTTTGCTTCCTTCTTAAAAACAATAAAACAAATGCAACAATATAGCCCAGAACGCAAAACCCACACACAAACGTTTTTCTACCATGGTGGGGAATTTCCATCAACTTCTGTAATTTTGTAAGTAAATGCCTTTATACTAATCCTCTGTGCATTTGTTTTCCAAATATTCAAGTTAGGGCTGTAATCTGATCCTGACTATATAAGCAAAACCTGTTAACTCTCGCTCACACACACTTAGATAGATAGGGCACAGCACAGACGTCTACTGTTTTTATATACAGCTAGCTATTAATACTATAACAACCTCAACTGAATAATGTCAAACAGGATTTACAACAAGAATCAGCAGGATCGCTCACTAATAGAATTTTAAATAGATTGGCTACTCTGGATCTGAATTTTAATACGCATGAATAAATATAACAAAAATAAATATATTTACTTTATTTACAACAGTTTACTGTTAGCTGAAGTCTAAAGTCTAAAAAGCACTTTCACCTTCACCTTTTATTCACAGGTGAATGCACAACCATGCAGGCACTGATGCAAAGCTCATGCTGCTTCTTCTAGCTCAAAATTATGAACAAGAGTGTCATTGAGGTCATCGGGGCCAAGTATCCAATGACTTTTCTTCTGAGTAGAAATCTAAAAAAACAACAGATTAAAAAAATTAAAAAAATAAACAGATTTAAAAAAAAAGGATCACTGAAATACTTTTTTAATGTATTTTTTTATCCTACCTTTTCTTCGAACAGCTCTTTTAGTATGGAGTTGAAAGCAGAGCCTTTACCAATGCGATCGTCCATCTAAATGACAAACCAAAATCATGAAGCACTAAATTTGTCATAGTTCTTAAAACTTTGCTAACCGTTGAATAATTGAGAACTTTCTAAGGTCCGTCTCACAACTAACTTTGCTGTGGTGCCGCTCAGAGCACTCCTCCATGTCGAAGCCCTCGTTCATGTATTTCTCCTAAAAACACAGAAAACCTGAACCTGTCTGGAATTCTTTCAGTGTGAAATCCATACAATTCCCAATTCGTGACGTCAGTGTTGCGCTTGTCAGATGCCATAGCTGTTGTAATAAATATTTGTTTTAAACCCTACCAGACACATGCACAATTAAAATCCATTACTTATTTTTCACACTTTAATGCCGTTTCAAAACGCAGGCCTATGGTGTCGTCGACATCACAGGAGCGTTCTGACAGGTGAGCTAGATTAATTGGAACGCGTTTATGGTGATTAAGATACTTTTTAGAGATCAAGGTATTGAAAGAATAAATATAACGTTAAGGATACAAATCACACATACCATTCTCATAAACTCCGTATCTGTATAATTTAAGAGTAACCTGCGAGCGATTCAGGAAGGCCTAAAATGGGAAATCAACGGCTGACGGCAATTTGTCTTATTTTGTAGTTCACGCGGTTCAACCAAATTAACAGATTTCAAGTTCATTGGTGAACTAATTAGCAAATCCTTCAGCACGGAAGATGCGATGGTGTTTTTTTCTTCTTCCCATTTGTGATAGACAGAAACAAGAAAAAACGTTGGGCGGGACTTTTAGTCCATTGATTGGACCGTTGGCGGCTATCTCTCATGTGAGTGACAGGTTGTTCCGCCTTCACGCCAGGGAACACGTCATCAGAGTTGTCACTGGAAGTGGGAACTGGATTATGAGTAGGCCTACATGAATTTAAATAAATAAATTATGTGCACGGGTAAATCATTCATTTAAAAAATTCAATATTCCATAATAGTACTCTATTAGAGTATTTTAACATTAGCAGTGATATATTAAGACTCTTCATTTGAGACTGTTAAAATAATATTCCTAAAAAAAAATTAGTTTTGCTACTTATGCAAGCAGACTTAAAGCTTTAAAATGCAGCAACACACTGCTTTAGCCAAATGCTGCAATATATTTGCTTTTTGCTTGTCAATATGTATAGTTGATTAACAGATTTTGGTAGAAACTACTTAATAAGATTTGTCATAAAAGTTATGCGAATTAAATAATAAAACCTCATGACTTTTCATAATGATGCCAAATGACTTAACTTCTGTTTAAAACAGCTGAAAATCTTTACCTTTCACAGGGAGTGAAAATGAATATAGAAACTTTACCCACATTTCCCATATTCAACAAATCATAAAGCCCCAGTTTCAAAGACCGTCTATGAAACGTGCCTTAGAAAAACATTACTGATGTACATCAACAATGACAAAACAATGGCACTGACTTCATTTAAGATGTCAGTACAAATTGCTTTCAGCTAAAACATGCATTTTAATCTAGGATGAGGCTTATGCCTTGTCTGTGAACCCAGGGGATAGACTCGTACCTACACCTTAACCAGTATATTAACATTTAATGCTATGCAGCATAGTTCGTCAATGGCTGAACTGAAAAGAAACAACAAACACAAGCTTTTTCATCAAAAAGGAGGCGATGGAAGAAAATATTTTATTACTGTACCAGTAGGCCTGAAGAACTTAACTAAAAGCATTTGGATACATTACAGAACCTTCTGAACATCCAATAAAAAGCACAACCTCTGAAAAAACTGGAAAAAAAAAGTCACACCCTCTCAACAATGGGCCACATGACAACAGAGGTAAAAAGGAAAATTACAACAAAAATCCAAGCTTTACATAATGTTTCGGGTAAGAAAAAGATACATTTAATTTACAAAACTCCACAGATGATGAGTGTGAACAGTCCTCCTTTTCTCAAATGGAAACACATTATTGTTTCTGTTGCATAGCTTCTTTCCGTGCAGCATCCTGTAGAAGCTGTGTGTCCACTTCATCCGCAGGAAGCTGAACATACCGCACCACAGATCCACGGATAAAGCAGTTCTTCACCGACAACTAAAATTAAAACATTAAAGAGTCATTTCTATAGATGTAGTTCTCCTGAAAGTGTCCATCTGTTGGGCACCTGCTCAAACTCAATGACATTTCACTACACAGACTTAGGTGCCTAAGGTTCTAGATACAGACCAGATCTGCCATTTAATTGCTTAGCTTTTCAATCAATTGACTGGTTATGTGGTTTAAAAATATTGCGCACACCCACACAAAACGTCCTAATCTATAACAAACACACTTGACTAGTTCTCACCATGTGCGGATATTTCTCTGGATCAGTAACACTGATATCTGTCAGTTTGATGTTCAAATACTGTGAAGGGAGAACAAGTTTAATTTAAAAACAAAATATATATATATATATATATAATTACCACAATATTTGCTTAGATTTCAATAAAGTGGAGTCTGCTGACATACCTGATCAACTGAGTGTAATGTTCCACATATGCTGCAAAGTTGACATTTAGAACGTAATGAGTTTCCACACACATTACACTATGCACATATTATATTTTAAAAGAACGTGATACATAAAAAAGAAAGTGCTTACCTCAAGTCATTCTTGAGCTCCACCACAACATCTTTGCCGACCAAGGACTTGAAGAACGAGTAGAAGAGCTGAGGAATTACATGTTAGAATATGTTACATTCAGATTATATCCTGATTAAACGATATTAAAATGTGATTAAACCTTTGAAATATAGTGCAGTGTTAGACAATGAGAGAATTTGTAAAATTGCATACACTGAAAGCCAATTACACTGGCATCATAACATACAAAAGACATTAATGTGAAAATGTCCAATGTAAATAATAGTCGTTTCTGATGGGAATTTAATTAAAACAATATTAATACTTTGCTTGAAACCTGACATGATTATTTGGCTATCCACAGAGCTAACGTTAGCCGTTAGCAGGCTTCGGGGATTATTCATTCCTCAACAACAGTGGTGAACAGTAACCAATAAAACATATGTTAAATATTGCTAAATTATTTATTTGGCTATACTTTTTAAAAGGTAACTATCATGGTACGTTATTGCTAAATAACAAAACTTACCATTTTCACGCGGTTTTGTGCTTCAGTTCACATACGTCATCAAAAAGCTGCCGGTATTTTTCTCTCTTCGTGCTTCTATTGGCTTGAAGAATTAAGACGTAATAGTCCCATTGGTGGAGGGATTTTGCGTTATCTCTATGCAAATCGGTAAATCCCTCACAAACACTGAATAATAATTAGTCTATTCACGAAAGAATATTATAGATGCCATTTTATTTTTAAATAAATTATTTTATATCAATGACATTTATGCTTGGAGATCAACTTTGACTGTACCCGACATGCTAGCAAACTTTCATTCTATCGCCCCTCCTTTAATAAGAGAATCTCTGGCCATTCCCCTCTCTCACCAGCAGATGGAGGCAAATAATAAAAAAGCACAGAATATAACCTACGTCAGATTCCCTTACTCTTTTATTATTAACTATTTCTTGTTATCAAACGAGGAGAGCATTCCACTTACAATATGGGCTCTGCAATGCCATATAGGCTACAGTAAAACAGAGTTTTCAAACTTTGGGTCCATCTCAATCAGCTCCCTTCAGTAGTCAGGGCACTATAGAGTCAGCCCATTGACTTATGTCATGATCAGTGCCCTGACTACTGAACTAGGGAGCTGATTGAAACGGACCCTTTATGATGCCAAGGACCCCCAAATATGAAGAACCTTTTATGAGGGACCTCCTTCCTAAAATCCATCTATATATTTTAATGTTTGAAAACGTTTAAACTTAGATAAATAGTAAGTGTGACATTAAAATACAACATTGTTTCCAAACTTAAATAGGCTATATTTAATGTTGGATGTATTAACCTGAAGAAGAACATTTTCAATAAAAAATTACTTGTATAAGCAACTTTCACAATAAACGTATGTAAGCAGCTTGCATACTGCGTTAAGAATACTGCCTTACATTCCCAGTGAGCAAGACTACGGGGACTACAGTGAGAAAAACTCACAAGAAAGATACAAAGCAAACATATACAATTCAGGAAAGTATGTATATGGCAAACAAGGAGAGAAACATTTAGAAATGAAACAGTTAGATTGTTTGGTAGACTTTATCCATTTTTGCTTTTGTCTCATTACATTTTCTGGGGACTCCTTGAAACCTTCTGGAGTACCCCAGTTGGAAAAACCCTTCTGTAAAACATGAAAACAAGTGGATTGCTTTAATGTTCCGATGCCATCTCTATACACAAGTGTTACACTGCTTGGGTTTTCCTGAGAACAAGAATGGTGGCCTTAATACTAAATTAAAAAAATAAAATAATAAAAAAAATCAATTACTGTACAAAACTTGGTTTTATTAGAAGATTACAACTTTTCAATTTTCTCCATTTAATAAAATATTTCAAGCAAGAAGAAATGTTGAAACAGGTTGATGAAAATGATTGCTCTATCTATGACTATATGCAGTAACATTCAAACTGTGAAACATTCATCATCATTTTAAAATCAACACCCATGTTCCTTTTATTGTTTATGCAATTATTCGTTTGAGTACTCAGAGATTAAGAAGCTTATGGCATCAGACATGAAGATCACACCAGCGCTGAAAGGTCTCTTGCCATGGCATACCAACAGAAAATCATTTTAAAGGGCGACCCATCTTCAGAGGTTGCGACGTCTCATGATGCACTGAGGACAGATGTTGCAAATGAAAAAGAAGGGGAAATTGTTTACATAAATGTTGAATAATTAAATATAAATTACAATACAAAATAAATAAATGCTTTGTAGTATCAAATATATAATTCTTAAACTAAGCTTTTTATTAGTTACACACCACCAGCCAAAAGTTTAGAATAATTAAGATTTTTTAAATGTTTTTGAAAGATGACTCTAATGCTCACTAAAGCTGGATTTATTTGATCAAAAATACATTAAAAAAATTGATTAACATTATTATACAAAAATATTAAGCAGCACAACTGTTATCGTTTTCAACATGTATAATAAGAAATGTTTCTTGCGCAGCAAATCGTCATATTTGATTGATTTATGAAGGACCATGTGACACTGAAGTAACTGCGTATATTCAGTTTTGCATCATATAAATAAAATACATTTTAAGACATACTCAAATAGAAAACAGTTCTTTAAATAATCCAATAATAATTAATAATATTACCGTTTGTAGGCTACCAGGGGCATCTTTAGACCCTTTTCACTGGAACAGAAGCCCCAGTTAAATACCGCTGAGAAAGTATTACTGATAAATCCTGAGAATATTTTTTTTTTCTGAGAATATTTCAGCAATCATGCGTTGTGTTTTCTATCAGTAGTTTAGAATTACAACTAACAATGTCAGATTTGCAAATTAATATAATCGGTCATACAGGTTTGCAAAAACCTCTGAAATCGTTCACGATTCTGTTTGATTAAGATAGTCTATGCACACGTTGAAATATTTGCAGCAGTGTCTCACACTGAAATGGTAACAGTGTTTTTAAGACAGAAAACCAAAAAGCGCTGGATGAGGTGGATATTTACATACAATCCATTGTAGGAGTCTTCTATTTCTTGTCAATGACAATTATAGCTTGTCAACATCTCTATACTTTAGGTAAAGACAATTGATATCCATTTATATCAAAAACAGTATTTAAAAAAAGTCTCAAAATATAGACACTTTTTTATGGGATCTGTGCCTCAGTACTGATGAAAGGCTTGAAACAACTCTGGTTTGTACTGTATTTTTGATCAAATAAATGCAGCCTTGGTAAGTATAAAATAATTATTTCAAAAACAATATAAATAGTGTAGCCTATCTTACACCCGACGCACCCTTACAAAAAAATAACCAAGGCTTTATTATAGTAAAAGTGTAGTAACCATGTTTTTTCTGGCTAATTGATAACCATTTATATAACCACAGTTTTACCACAAATACCATGGTTAAACTATGGTTAGAGTAGAAAAACCATGGTTAATTTGTGGTTACCATGGCTTAACTACAATAACCATGTTTTTTTGGTTTTATTTGTTGTAAAACCATGGTTCATTTTCGTAAGGGCAATGCGACACCAGGCGCGTCGGCAGTGTTTTTTGCTAGTTTTAGCCCGACGCAGTTATAATTTTCACGTCCAGCGTCACGTTGTTAAAATAGCAAATGCACTCGCCCATCTGTTCGCCCATGGGCATGCTGGTCTGAAAACGTCTCCGGTTACTGTCTTAACCTCGGTTCCCTGAGAGACGGGAACGAGACATGGCGTCAGAAGCTGACGCTTGGGGACTCCCTTCCTTCCTAGTCCTACTTTACTGAAATCTTATTGCACAACGCCAGTGAAGTTGCAACTCTCACTGGCCAATGCCAGTCAAGATGGCGAAAGGGGGCGGAGCCAACCCGCTATATAATATACCGTCTTTGTGGCATTTGCTCAGAATCTTCCGACTGACAAGAGTACAGCAGATCTGAGCTGTGAGCTCGGCGGCTTATGCCATGTCTCGTTCCCGTCTCTCAGGGAACCGAGGTTACGACAGTAACCGGAGACGTTCCCTTTCGAGAACAGCCTCTCGACATGGCGTCAGAAGCTGACGCTTGGGGACTGTATAGAACAACGCCGTGCGAACAGCGAAGAGAAGCTTGCCAACAGCGGAGCTTTGAACAGTATAATAACATAGAACGAACTGACTGATGCATGTGGTACATGTTACCTGTTTCCTAATGTGAGAGTAATATAATGGGGAATGACTTATGTGAGCGGCTATGCCGGGCACAATAATGTCATACACTTGGCGACTGGCCACCGCGAGCGCTATCATGGCATACGTTAGGAGTCCTTAAACTCGTGCATATAACAAGGACAGAGGCGGGCTACCAGCTTGTCGATATATCACCACAGCGCGTGGTACCCATAGTCTGAATGCGGCGTAGGCTTCGCCCCCCGAATTTCCAACTATACGACCTGGTCGAAACCACCCGCCTGTTAGCGGTTAGAAGCCGAAGGCAGAGTATGGCTCAGACCTACCGCAAGGACTTGAGAGGCTACTGAGCATACGTTCAAATTGTAGAATCTGGCGAAGGTATTCTGCGAAGACCATCCAGCCGCCATACAAATGTCCTTGATTGGGACGCCTTTAGACCATTCCAATGAAAAGGCAATTGCCCTCGTTGAATGTGCTCTAATACCAATAGGGCACTCCATTCCTTTGCTGGAATAAGCCAAAGTAATCGCCTCAACTACCCAATGCGACAGTCGTTGCTTAGAGACAGGCTGTCCCTTAGCGTTGCCCCCAAAGCACACAAACAATTGATCCGACTGCCGGAACCGAGCTGTGCGGTTGACATAAACTGGTAAGGCTCGCACAGGACATTACACATGTTGGGAAGTGTCAACTGTTGACTCCGGGACGAACGCCGGGAGTGTTATCACTTGTGATCTGAACGATGTTGAAAGCGATTTAGGCACATAGCCCAGTCTGTGCTTTAGAGTGACGTTACAATCACCTGGTCCAAATTGCATACAGTCAGCATTCACAGAGAGCGCTTGTAAATCACCTACGCGCTTAACCGAGGCAAGGGCGATCAGAAGCGCGGTTTTAAGCGAAAGCTCTCTTAAGCCTACAGGCATCAGTGGCTCGAAGGGGGGGTACACTAGAGTTAAGGCCAAGTCCCACGACGGTACCGTGGGGGGGTGAGAAGGTCTCAACCGCCTCGCGCATCTCAAATATTTTGCAACTAGGTCGTTCCTACCCAGCGAGCGTCCGTCGATAGTAACGTGAAAGGCTGAGATAGCAGCAACATAAACTTTAAGGGTGGAAGGCATACTGCCGCCGTCCATCCGCTGCTGTAGAAAATTCAGAATGTCCGAAACGGAACAGTTCTCCGGGTCGATGGGGCGACCAGCAGCACTGACGCTCTCTCTGCCTTGATTTTGTGCAGCACCTGCAACAAAATCTTCAAGGGGGGAAACACATATAGACGGGTGTTCGGCCACTGCATCGTGAGTGCATCCCTGCCCAGGACAGAGCGAAACAGAGAGAAAAACAGAGGGCAATGCACGTTCTCTTCCGTCGCGAATAAGTCCACATCTGCCATCCCGAACCGTTCCCAGATCAGCCTCACTGTCCCCGGGGTGCAGTCTCCATTCCCCTTGAGGGATCCCGTCCCTCGACAACATATCCGCGCCGCTGTTCAGGTAGCCCGGAACGTGCGCCGCTCGGATGGAGAGCAGGGCTTTCGAGTGTACTCCGCCTTGGCGGTTTATGTACGACACTACCGATGTGTTGTCTGTACGTATCAACACGTGGTGCCCTTGGACTAGCGTGAGAAAACTTCGGAGAGCCAATAGGACCGCTCTCAATTCCAGGCGATTTATGTGCCAAGTTCTCTCCGTCTCCGTCCAGACGGCGACGCTGGCACGCCGTCGCAATGGGCTCCCCAGCCCGTCGTCGACACGTCCATCGTGACCACTTTCTGCCACGTCACCGATCCTAGCTGGACGCCACGTAGGTACAGGTCCAGATTCCGCCACAGTCTCAGCGCAGTCGAGCATTTGCGCGTGACCACAACAAATTGAAGGGGCCACCATCCGTCCCAAAAGCCTCAGATACTCCTTCAGTGCCACGGAACGGCCCAGACTGAAGGCGTTCAGAGCTGACATTAGACCCAGGACGCACTCTTGACAGAGGCGTGCTTTCATTGTGACCGAGTTCAGTTCCACCCCGAGATACGAGATCGATTGACTGGGGGATAACACGCTCTTTTTCATGTTCACGCAGAGGCCCAGGCTCTCCAAATGAAGAAGCAGAACATTTTTGTGGCTGTTGAGCACATCCTTTGAACGGGCCAAAACTAGCGAATCGTCTAAATAATTGAGTATACGCATCCCGCTCGCTCTCAGGGGGGAAAGCGCTGTGTCCACACATTTTGAAAACGTGTGGGGGCCAGGGCTAACCCGAATGGCATTACCGTGAATTGATAGGCTGTGCCTTCGAACGCAAATCTCAGAAAGCGCCTGTGTCGCAGGACTATCTGAATGTGGAAATAGGCGTCCTTCATGTCCACTGAAATAAACCAGTCCCCGGGCAGAATCTGGGCGAGGATCTGCTTCAGTGTTGTCATTTTTAAAGCGCGTTTGTATAGCGCCCTGTTGATGGGTCTCAGGTCCAAAATCGGGCGGAGGCCACCACCTTTCTTTGGAACTACAAAGTAACGGCTGTAATATCCGCTCTCTCTCTCGCCAGTCGGAACCACTTCTATTGCGCGGTTCGCGAGGAGATTGAGAACCTCTTGTCTCAGCACTGGTTTGTTGTGCACCGACACAGTCTACGTGACCACGCCATTGAACCGGGGTGGTCTGCACCGAAAAGTGTGTATTCGCACTCTATTGTATTCCGTAACCAATCTGAAATGTCCGAAATGGACCGCCATGCGTTCGCGAAATAGCACAGGGGGCGAATAACCTCGCCCACTGCATTCCAAGCAACGTCACTGCATATCAAGGCCGCATTCTGAAAATTTCCATGACGAATGGTAGCGTTGCCTGGCCGCGAGGGTAGAGCATTGCGCGAGCCTTCTGGTGAACGTGTTGCCAGACGCAGACGCGTGTAAGCGAAGGGCGTCGCGAGCGAACCGCTGCCGTGGGGGTATCACGCTCAAAACTAGGGCGGGAGCACCTGGTGGGGGTCTTGGTACGGGCAAAAGGTTCGGGGTCCGGCGCCGATGAAGCGGAAGTAGAGGGGGCCCGCTTTGGTGGCCGGTTGGATGCAGATGACGATCTGCTGCGAGCTGGGGGCTGCCCTGCAGCTCGACGCGGGAGAAAGTGACTCATCACTTTGGAACGCTACTGCGCCTCGGAGAAGCGTTCCGCTATTGCCTCTACTGCATCCCCAAAGAGGCCGGTGGAAGATATTGGCGCATTGAGCAACGCCTTCCTGTCTGCGTCCTTCAGCTCGGTGAGAGTGAGCCACAGGTGACGGTGGAGCACCACCATGTAGCCTATACTCCGACCAATAGCCTGGGCTGTCTTCTTAGTGGCTTTCAGCATGAAATCCGTCACCGCGCATATATCTTTGAACGCGTCAGACTCCGCCTGCCCCTCATCCAGTGATTTCAGGAGCTGAGCTTGAAAGACTTGGAGCACCGCCAAGTGTGAAGTACAGAGATCGCCTCGCCCGAGGCGGCGTAAGCCTTATCTGCGATGTGCGCTGTCAGACGGCAGGGCTTCGATGGCAGGGAAGCACCCGCCTTCAGCGAGGCTGATGAAGGGCAGAGATGCGCTGCAATGGATTCTTCGATGGGCGGAATGCGCGTGTATCCACAGGCTTCCGCGCCATTGACCTTAGAAAAAATTTCAGGCCCGCCAGCCCGGGTGCGAGCCGATTGGGGCGCAGCCCAGGCTTTGGCGGCCTCGTCATGCAAGTCGGGGAAGAAGGGGGCTCGCTTCCTCGTAGCGGCAGCTCGGCGGTCCGAGTGAAGGAACTGGGAATCCAACTTGCTCTTAGTAGGCTCGTCGGGGGAATCCCATTCCAGCCCGAGGTCGCTTACGGCCTTGGAGAGAATCCTGATGAGCTCGTCATAAGAAAGCAGCTGGGCCCTCAGCTTCGGACTGTTCCTCGGGAGAGTGGACCCAGTGTCTCTCGGATGCAGTTAGAGACATAGTCTCGTCAATATCATCACCCTCCGCTGTGCCAAAAGAAATGTTCTCTGAAGCACCAGGGGTGGGGCAGAGACTTTCTTCAGCGAAATACACCGGAGAACGGCGGGGTGAGTCAAGAACCCTATCCATGTGGTCGCTCACATGTGGCTGCCCAACCAGCTGGCGGCAGAGGGACGATGCCATGAGCACTCGCCGAGAGCGGTGTTCTTCCGAGCTCTAAGCACTCGCACTGGAAAATTCTCACAGTGCGGGCAGCTCGACCCAGCAAGTGCTGCCTCCGCGTGGGCGGGACCTAGGCATAGGATGCAGAATTTGTTGGTGTCCGGAGCCTCGATAGGCCCCGAACACAGAGTACAAACGGTGGACATGCTGGAACGCCAAGAGGGAAATCGGTCTTCTTGCGTCTTCTCCACAGCTGTCTTCAGTAGTATGAAAGAGGAAGATTCTGAGCAAATGCCGCCAAGACGGTGCATTATATAGAGTGTTGGCTCCACCCCCTTTCGTCTTGACTGGCATTGGCCAGTGAGAGTTGAAACTTCACTGGCGTTGTGCAATAAGATTTCAGTAATGTAGGAAGGAAGGGAGTCCCCAAGCGTCAGCTTCTGACGCCATGTCGAGAGACCGTTCTTGGAAGGGAACGAGGTGTGTTCAAGCGAATTGGTGGCGTGTTGCTATTTTGAAGCAACTGAAAATGACTGCACCATTGACCAACAAAAACCTGGTCTAAAGTAATAGCACAGTATTTTTTTGTTGTTTAAAGGGCACGTTAGTAATATGCGCCAATATACCTCTCTGGAGACGTGTTCAGTCTTTCCGCTCGCAAATTCCGCCATGTAAGTAGCAAATCTGCCATGGTGCAAGCCTAACTGGCTTTTAAATGGAATGGGAGATTAGACTCTGATTGATTTATTGCTCTTTACGCCCAAAATACACCCATGACTCATTAAAAGACTAGGTACAACCTTTTGGACCATGCGTCTGCCATGCCGAACCGTTTTTTCAGTCGTTGAACTAGCAAAAGTGGATTTCAACACGCCCTAAGTGCACCTGTGTCATGCGCTTCAGACCATGCGGTCAGATCGTTAAAATAGGTCCCGTAGTTTACAGTCTTCTGCAAGGAAAGAATTTGGATCATATAGTTATCATACCATCTTTGGGTTGGCCTGGTCTGGTTTGTGGTCGTATCTTGGATGGGAGCTCTGAGCTGTCTCTGTAGTCTCGGGGCTTTGGTTGAAGCTCTTGTGGCTGACCAGAGCGAGACTTCACAGGCACCGGAGGTCTGTTAGGCCCAATCATGCCCCCTTCAGAGCGAGAAGGCACCACAGGCTTCTTGGTGATGTTCTGGGGTTGTAGACCGCTGCTCATGGTGCTTGCGGCTGATGATGACTGAGGTTTGGTTTCAGAACAGGTGAAGGAGCGATAGCGAGGGGTCGGAACAGGGGGCTGACGGTCGGCATCAAGGTCTGTTTTGGGAAAGGAGAAATGAGGATCTAGAGGAGAGAGATGGTCTTTCCCCCCTCGTGATCCAGTCATTGAGCCATAAAGGGGATTGTCAAACATCTCTGGAGGTTGCCCATCCTCAGATCTGTAACCAAAAACAAACATGCAAAATTTGATTTAGTAAATTAATCTGGTGTGTATGTGTGAAGTGTATGTTTGTACACAGTTTTTTTTTTTGGTAATCAAAAATAATATTTTAATTAGTCTCAGTAACAGCAAAATTTCAAACAAATTTTTTTATAAACATTAATTTAAATGTATCAAAAATATTAGGAACGCACCATAATTAAAGTGATCTTTTTCTTTATGATGGCTGACATCCAATAAATGGCAGATGTTAAAATGCTAGATTCCTGTTATTATTGTTTAAATGCTAAAATTGAATTAAGGGAACATAACATACCATAATATACAATATGAAAAATTTATTAATTCAGAGATTCGCTAAAGATTAAATTTAACCGTGTTATTAAACTATAACGAATTAACTTATAGTTAAAACGCAAAAACGGTCTGAAAGTCAAGAAAGGGAAATTATCATGCACAATAAGTATCCAACATCGACTGATAATGATAAATTAAAAACTCTATAATTTGTCAGATGACCTTTGTTATCTTTGACTAAATCAAAGACATTTGATGATGACAGATATATTGATGAAATAACGGTGATAAAAATGTCAAAATATACTTACATAGGGTTTGATGTCTTTGTAGTTGGGCTGGATGTAGCATGGTCATAACTAGTCTTTTTTGGGGAGAGATTGCCATGCGTCATGTCCTTTGATGAATGTCCAGAGGATGGCCCTGTTCTTGGGGGTATAATGCTGCTGGAGCCCCTGTCTGCCTGGTTATTGCTCTTGTAGCCAACACCCATATAACTGGGGTTAGTTATATCAGTGGCGAGGAATGAAGAAGATCTGTCAAAGAATGTCAAAAGTTATTTATTTGCACAATCATAACTACATCTAATCTTTGACAGAAACATCTAATCTTTGGAAAATGTAATAAAATAATAACAAAACACTTTGGATATAACTGATTATAAATAAATGAATAAATGTAAATAGCAAAAAGGGAAATGGGAATATCTTACATTTTGTTAGTATCTCCTGATTTGCCTCTACCAGCTCCTGGGTCATCTCCAACTTTAATGAAATCTTGAATAAAGAAAAATAATCTTAAGGAATGGAACATAGCCAGGAAGGAAAACATTACACTATTCTGGACTGGTTGCATCAGACCTCGCTGTACAGAAACACAATGTGTACTTACCATACAGCTTCTCTGCCTGTTTTCCTTCAGATTTGGGGAGTTGAATGCCACCTGTTAGAAGGCCTGTGTGCTCACCATGATGGGTTAGTTTGATAGAGAACTCAGTGTAAGAGCTTTCAGCAGAACGCAGAGCAACACAGCCCTCACCTACAGACAGAGAGCAGCGTGATTGTGTTTACATGCATACGAATATTCCAATACTAATCAGAATATGGTCTTATTCTGATTATGTAAGCATCATGTATACACATGCCATAACCAAATAAAGTCAATATTCCAGTTTTTAGAAAAAAACAAAAAAACAGTCATGTAAACACATATATAAATAACATATTCACCATGGCTAAACAATCTTTTTAACATTCAACATTTATTCAGTTTATTTGGAATATTCCGATTATATGTTTACAGGAATATTCCAATAGTTGTGTTGCATGTTAAACAGAGTTTTCTTAATAAACTATGAGCATTCAAAATCAGCTCAGAAAATGATGTGCTTGCAAACAGCTAAAAGTACGGTGCCTAGTAAGCATTTAACACATTTTAGGTAAGCTCACCATATGACTCATCACAATCTGTAGATTTAACGCAGATGAGGATGTGCTGATCAAGGAGGTATTCTGGGTCTGCGATGATGGGCGTGAGCTGCAAAGTGATTTCACACAGATAATGTAAACGTGATGGCTGAGCTTTCAATATACAGTATATATATATATTTCTCAAAAAGAGTTTTTACCTCAACTTGTCCCCCAAATCGTACTTTTATTGAACCCTCTGTGTTCTCTTGGTTTTCTCCTTCAGGACTCTTCACAAACCCTGGAAAAACAATTCACTTTTTGCAGTAGCTTATGCGACAAAGAAAAAAGTGTGGGATTCAAATGATTTGTGATAATTTAAGATATAAGAGAATGTATAATGGATATAGCTCCTCACTCTCCAAGCAGCTTGAGTGATACTCAATGAAGAACTTGGTCTTTGATTTAGTCAAAAGAACAGCCACACAGTTCATGATCTTTATAGCACCCTGAGCATCTGTTGACAGATCTGTAAAGAGCAAAATATTTAATAATTAGTGCGTCATTAGTGCATCAGTACAATGCACAAGACAGTTGGCCAGGATGCAAAGTTTCTCTTTAAAAGGGATTGTTGCCATAGTGAAATATTTACAACATCGTACCATTTTTTGAGACGAACTGAGAAGTCACACCAACATCAAATGTGGCAAATACAGGGGAATGGTCACTTGTCATGATATCATTGGTGCATCCTAAAAAAAATCAAAGAGTAATATTGGTTACTGTAATGATGTCTTCCATCTGCATTGACCTTCTTATAAAATTTAAAATTTTTATTTTAAATGTAATGAACTAACCATATGAGTTGCAAACCACATGCACCATAGGGTAGGACTTACGAAGCACACGATCACACCATGAAGGCAAATTGTATTTAGTCTGTTTGTGAGATAAAATATTTATGTCAAGAGGATTTTCTTCATTACATTCAATTGTATAATATATCTGCTCTATGGGGATGGTTGTTCAGATGTATGGTGGCTTTCACGCTATACCCCTGTGGCTTTGGCTTTTGTGTAGGCATATCTCTCCCGTGTGTCTCTCTCAAAACGATACGTGGGGGCAAATGTAATCTCCTCCTCCACTGTGAAGTAAAACATATGAATGTAATGGTATCTGATACTAAGCACGCTTCTTCCTCAACAAATTTGGCATAATATACCTTGGTGATATATATACACCATACATTGATGATTTCTGAAAGATAATACGAAACTGAAGACTGAAGTAATGATGCAGAAATTATGCTCAACTAAAGGTGTTTTGGCTAGGACTGTTTGGATTAGGGATTAGGGACTAGGGACATTAAGTAACTTTTTAGTTGAGTAATGAGTTAGTCAAAAATATTTATTGGTAATTGAAAATAATTATGCGCCAGTGTATCTCCAACACAAGTTTCAAAATAAAAACAATATAACTAAACAATATTTTATCTATAATAATATTTTCTTTATATAATTGTACAAGTTCCTATTCTACTGGCACAAAAAGCTTGTATGTTGTGGTCAGAACTGATTCTGTGTATATGAGTTTAGGTCAATGAAAGAGAAAAAGAAGAGAAGTTCTCACCGTATTCTAAGAAGACCTTTTTCTCTTCCCTCTCTATGCTCAGCTGATCTTTGGCCAGCAGTTCCTGATACTGCTGCTGTTTGATCTTCATCACAATGTTCTCAGCTTCCTGCAAAGAGCAAACGACTATGCAAAAGTTCTGTCTTTTCCTGTCAGTTAATGTCAGCTCTTGTCTTAATAGAGGAACTGCATTTTCTGAATACAAGCAAGCTCTCTAAACCACAAAGGCAGTTCATGCCCCAAATTATCATAATGTGGGTGACTGATGCATAATTTTTCTGTAGACACTTTTTTTATCAACATTTAGAGTTAAATTTAAAATGTATAAAAAATACTTTCAATAAAACATTGTTCTGCGGTGTGACAAATGAAGTCTCTCACTTTACATGAATAATACAAATAATAAACTTCATATGTAGTCATCTGTTAATACAATTACAATTACTTAATTTTGTAATAAAATGTTGTAAAATTACGGTTTATTATCTTGAGTGAACTAAACAAGGATGCTCAAAACATGTTGCAAACAAAAGTTGTTTTGTTGACCTTACTTAAATTCTTAAGTATTTGTCCAATACTATCTAAATTGAGTTATCTGAACAAACTATTTTACATTCAACAATGTTGTGCCAGTTGAAAAAAATATGTGGTAACTATTATATAAAAATGATTATTGCTTTGCATTAACTGGATTGATTTATGCTGTTGCTGTTGTTGTTTAGCTGTAATATGGTTCAGAGTTCATATTTTTACTGATTTACCATTGGTGATCATCACCATGTTTGAGATCTGTCTGCTGAGGTATATGTGCTTCTCATTGCAACATTTGCAACTTATTTGCTTGGGTGAAATGGGTAAACTGTGTCGGTAAACCTCTTGTTTTAAGAGGCAAATGATGTTCATGTTGTGTAGCTAACTTTAATAAAACACGAAGATGTAAAAACAAGTATTGTAGCTCCTTGCATTGCTAAACATTCTTTGCTTGTCTTGACAAGAAGTTTTAAGTTAAAAAGACAACCTGCTATTCATTTCACGAACAAAAGTTTTTAAGATGACTTTAACTGGAGCAAATTATTTGAGTTAACTTTAAAAAATTGAGTGCGATAGGTTGGCTTATTATTTTAAGTTTACTTTTTTTTTTTTTGCTGTAATTTTCTTTATGTAAGTCACCCCAGTTGCAAAACTGTTCAAGTTATCTTTTTGGTATTATGGGTCAGATTTACTTACAGCTTGCACCAACGCAAACTCTGTTTTGGCATTAAAAACTACTGTCAGGATTTACTAAAGACACGCAGTGAAAAATTAGCACTGAAAAGGTGTGGACACAGTTATTTGTGTCTGACCTTATTGCAAATGCATTTGTAGGAGTTTCCTTTTATACGCAAAATGTACGGGAGAAGTGTATTTAAAGGTCCCGTTTTTCCTGTGTTTTTGAAGCGTTGATTGTGTTTACAGTGTGCAATATAACATGTGTTCATGTTTCGCGTGTAAAAATTTACTTATCTGTATACCGCTGTTTTCACTGTCCTAAAAACGGCTTGATGATTTCCTTGTTCTATGAAGTCCCTCCTTCAGAAATACGTAACGAGTTCTGATTGGGCCAGCGCTTCCCGTGTTGTGATTCGACAGCAGCTTAGCGCACGTTGCCCGGAAAGGTCAGGCATCTTACCATAACAGGGAGATGCATGCGCTCAATGTTATTGTAAACATGTCTATATTACCGTATCAATTTGAGCCGGAATCAGACCCGGAGAATATCGAATACCAAACAAAGGTGATTTGACTCTGTGATGAAAATAACAGCATCTCGACGGAGGTTAGTCAACAAACTGTTCTATTGACATAATTAAAGCAGGAAGTACAGGGATGTAGTACAAATCGGCCGTTCGCTGTAGGCTTTGAAAGGGAACTTCTGTTAAATAAAATATCTCGCTTGGCATTGAACTTTGAGCTTTATAATTGTACAGGTATTATTTATGCTCTAACAGCAACATTACACACTAACTAAAGTTTAAAAAATGGGATCACAAAGAACAGGACCTTTAAATGAATCATGCGAGGTGATTTACAAAGGTTTGAGCTTATCAATTTACTGGTGTTTGCTCTATTATTTACAGCGCAAAAAAGCATGTCTTAAACAAGACGCTAACTGATTGTGTTGGTCATTATAGAAATGATCCATCTGCGTAAGTTTTTTTTATTTGCGTGTCGTCACACTGTAAAAAAAAAAGTTCAACTTGGATGTTTAAGTCATTTCAAATTAAATTATGTTAAACTGACTTTAAAAAATTAGTTGTGTCTTGTATAACTTAATAAAAAAAGTTTAAACAATGTAAAAACATAATGTTGTCATAATTGATCATTTAATTTTTTACAGTGCAGTAGATGACATGCAGAACTTTCCACAACACTCTTTTTGTAGCTGAGCTCTCACGCTAATTTGCCGTGTTTAGTAAATCTGGCCCAAAGTTTCCAAATGAAAGAATCGTCATCCTTTATCTAGATGCATTTACTGGAAAAAGCATGTTTGCTGATAAACATTTATTTGACCCTACCTGTGATGGTAAGTCAACCCTATAATTCAGATCCCCCAGCCAGAAGAGGTGTGTGAAGCGATGTGTGATGTCAAAAGGATTAAGTTTCTTATCTCCCAGATTCAGAAAACGCAGAATACTGATGTAGTTCTGGTTTCGCCTAAAAAAGGTACAGTAATCAAGTTACTAAATTTTATATTATTTATTATTCATGTGTATTTTATGTTGTCACACAGGTAGGTTTTTAGGTTGTGGCTTACCTCAGTTTCTTTTCACTTCCTGAGGTCAGGTGACTGTTGACAAACCCAAAGGAGGTTCTATTAAACATAAATGACACCCCCACTGCTCCTTTATTCCCTTTAAACACACATATACACACAATTAGCTTTTTACATACAACAAAGTAGGATATACAGCTTGCTTTACAAATCCTATTAAATTTATTTTGGAAAAAAGCTATAAACAAACCCAGAGCATTAGCTATGCCGGTTTTAACACTATCAGAGAAGACGTGAGAGAAGCGGTTCTCATGTTCCGGCTTGGCTAGAACCACAATTCGTATACTCCACAGTGTCTGAGTGGCTATCTGTTAAAAACCAAACACATAGCTGTCATCATTTAACTTATATGATAGGTCATTTAACACATTCAAGTCATAACATAGATATCATGTCATTATTGCACATAGAATATGGAATGAGCTGACATTACACGTAAACCACATAAGGCACCCCAAGCCTTCTTGTTGGGTTTTGTGTCACTTACTTGTTTGAAGCTAATGTTGGTTATATCCCTAAGGGCTCCCCTAAGGGTTTCTATCCACTCCTTTTCTCCCAGTGGGTCCTCCTGTGTCCCAATTACATAGATATCATGTGGGATTTGATTGGCTGTGTCATCATGGGTTTTTCCCTGACCCTTTGACTGCAACCAGGAAGTGATGTTTTGTGGTGGATTTGCATTACCTGAATGGACAGAACAAATTCACTTCATCTCTAGTTAGTGTACATTTCATTTCTTACATAAAATAAACTGTACTAACAGATAATATGTTATTGTAATCAATAGCCACTTATGGAAGCGGCACTTAAAAAGAGCACACTTTCATAACTGTGTAACTTATGTCAAATGAAATGTTTTACTTTAAAGTACATTTTAAAATCTTTATGTTTTAATACTTTTGGCATGCTTTGAAAAAAGTCCACTTCATTTGATGCCTTGACAAACATACTAAAGCACAAGTACCTGATTGTAATTTTAACTGTGGTGTTATTTGTTATTACATTTAAAGTTAATATATTTTAAATGTAGGCTACTAAATTGCAACTTCATTAATGTGTAATTATATACATGATATGACATAAAAAATAACATTGAAAGTTTTAGTTTACCATGAATGTGTATCAGTACATTTGTCAGTTAACTTTAGCCATATTTCAGAGACAATAGAATTATGAAATTACATATAAAAATACTGAAGTCCTTGAAAGTGGGTAAAGAAAAACTTAACTAATTGCAATTCATATACATTTTAACCATTATACATTTTCATTGAACTGGTTCGAAAGCATTACATTCAGTTCACACTTAAAGGGTTAGTTCACCCAAAACTTACCCTCATGTTGTTACAAAGTCCATCTCTCTACAGTGGTTCTACAATAATTCTATGAAGCGACGAGAATAGTTTTTGTGTGCAAAAAAAACAACTAAATAACGACTTATATGGAGATGAAAGCTATTCCTGAAGCTTAGGAGAGTTATGAATCAGCGCATCGATTCATGAGTCAGCTCGCGTGTCAAACCGCCAAACTGCTCAACGTGACTTTGGCGCTCCTAACCACTTATTCAAAACGCTGATTCATAAAGCTCTGAAGCTTCAGGAAGCAGTGTTTTGAAATCTGCCTTTTTTTTTTTTTTTTTAAGTAAAAAAACGGCCCTCGCCGTCAGAAATGATTGTAGAACCACTGTAGTGAGATGGACTTTGTAACGACGTCTTTAGTACCTGTTATGGGTCTTGAGAGAGGAAATGTCATTGCTGCCAATTGAGGCCTTTCTGAGACATCGGATTTCAATAAAAATATCTTCATTTGTGTTCTGAAGATGAACAAAGGTCTTTGGAGTGTTGAACGACATGAGGGTAAGTAATTAATGACAATTTTTGGATGAACTAACCCTTTAAGTATATTCTTTTAAAGTATATTATTTCCGGAATAAGTTATCTTAAATATTAAATATTACAACAATATTTTGTGCTTCAGCTCTAAAAATATCTAAATTCAAGGGACCTTGAAAAGCTTTTGGACTAAATAAACTGAAATGTATACTAAATGCTAATAGGCTAAATGCTAAATGCATCTTACCCATGTTCCAGGTGCCAACAAAGATGGTGATCATATCTGGCTCAGGTTTTCCTGAGTGCTTGTTCTTCATCTGCTGTAGAAGCTGGCAGAAGCCTTCTCTTTTCTAAAAATGTGTTTTGAGTTGCACATTTACACGCAGGATCACATTAAAAACGCATACAAAAGATGAAAACTGTATCGTTCATATTGTTCATTAATGTGACTGCCCTCCAAACAAATTCAAGGGACCTTGAAAATCATCCAGGTGGATGCTGCACATTGGTGGTGGTTGAGGAGATTACCCCTTCTATATGTAAAGTGCTTTGAGTGCCTAGAAAAGCGCTATATAAATGTAATGAAATATTATTATTATTATTAAATGTTCAGCACTACTGTAACTCAGTGGGATTTTTACCTTTGTGTCGTCAAAGACAAAGTCTTTGCGCTGTGTTTTTTCCTTCTCAGTCTCTACCACCAATGCTAGTCTGTTATGCATCTTCTGCGACTTCACCAACTGCAAGACTGAAAATTAAGAATTTGGCATGTTCACATTATTTACTGGTAATTTGACACATTTTGGTTATATGGCTATTGGGAATACTAGATTCTGATTGGTCAATCACAGAATTCTGAACTCAAATATTTAGTATAATGACAACCACTGAACTGTACACTTGACCATTGTATTTGGCAACAGATATCTTATCTTGAAACAAGTTTTTCTTAGCAATTTCTTATACATAAGAAAATAAGTTAAAGGTGCACTATGTAACTTTTCCATCTGCTAGAGGGCGCCTATTCAAAACAAAGGCATAGCTTGATGACGCCAAGTCTGAGTGCAGAATCTTGGGACATGTGGTCTTCACCTCAGAGCTGGTGGGGAAGAATCGGGACAGGACTCGGGCAGAAATCATGTTCATGGATGCGGTTATTAACGTTACTGTAGCATGAAGCAGAGCAGGACCGAGTGCTGAGGGAGCTGAGCAAGGCCACCGGAGCGATTGTTACGCAACACACGGCTCACGAGCAGAGGGACTTTTATTATGACGGGACACAGTCGCCGGCGCCCCTTCCGCTTTTCCGGTCATGAGTATGAGGTAAGGCAGCTGTGTTTATCATATTAGATACATCTGAGTGTGTTTAAAATGATGTTATGACGTTACTCGGTGCGTTCGCTCGGTGTTTGCTATGACACTTGTTCACACTGCAGTAAGAGTAAAGCGTTTCTGCCAAATAAAACCGAAAAACCAAGGGTAACGCAGATATGAGACGCAATAGACAAGCGACTCCCTCACACGTCCCGGTTCCTTGGGTAAAATAGCAATTTTCTCACAATTTACAAATAGTTAGAAACATTTGGGACATTGTAAGAACTCAACTGAACAAAATATATATAACACTGGCCTGGTGGTATTTGGATATTTTACTGCAAAAATCCTACATAGTGCACCTTTAAAGTAAGCATTATAATGCACATTATCGCAACCCTTCAGGATGAAGACTTCAAATGTGTGTAGTTATGTAAGTGATGAAGTGGTTGAGCATACTTTTATTGTGCACAAAATATTTATCCTCAGGTCCATCTTTGGACTTCTTGAAGTAAACCTTTCCACCTTCCACATCTACTTTAAGGTACATTTTGTTTGAAATCCCTAGGGAGTCGCATTTAACCTGTTAACACAGAAAATAATAATAAAGTAAAATAAAGTTCAGCATTTCAAAAATAGTTACAAAGGTTCTCTATGATGGCTGTGTGCAGAGGCAAATGTCATCGCCTATCGCCACAAAGGCAAACATAACACTAATTTGCATGTGGTTTTGGAGTGCAGAGACGTCGCAATGAAAACGTTAATACTTTCATTATTATGACATCATTACAAGTAGGAAGAAGGTTATGAAGATTATAGGTTATGACTTTCACTTCGGATATATATAGTAATCAAACAACATTAATTTACAGTATATAATTGTACAAATATACTAAGTAATGAAATCCTTTATTTAAAATAAAATAGGTAACACTTTACCATGAACTAACAATAAACAAACATAGTTAATAAAAATGTTCATGTTCAGTGCACAGTGATCTATTAACTAACATTAATAGATGCAACTTTTGGTAGCACTTTATTTTACAGTCCTGTTCCCCATGTACATACTATCTACTTATTATAATAACAATAACTGGGTAATAACTAGGTACCTACCCTAAACCTAACCTTAACCCCTGTAGTTACCTTATAGAACCAGTACTTTCTTAGGTAAGTACACTGTACATGAAAGAGCACACACTGTAAAATAAGTGCAACCCAACTTTTGATGTCTTAAAAAATGTTGAGGTTAATATTAACTAAGATTAATAAATTCTGTGGAAGTGTTGTTCTTGTTAACTAATGTTAAGTGCTACCAAAAATAGTATATCATTTCTTACTTCAAACATCACAGGAGGAATAAGTGACTTTCTGTGCCCTCCATCATATCCGACAAATTCAAATACAGCATTCTTGGTCTGTAAATAAGAGGTGATGTTAGTCCACAATACAGTTCCAAATTAGAATTTTATTTCTATGTTTGCTGTCATCCATAAATAAAGAACAGACCTACCTTGTCTTCTAATGAATATATAAGCTTAGTCAGTTGCTCCAGTTTGAAAGCCACAGACTGATTTGCATCTCCAGAAAGCTGGAAAAGAGTAAAATCAACAGATAAAAGATTAGGCATTTTGTGTATGTTAAGTTATGTTCAATGTTAATTGGTCTCATATTTTTTTCACCACAAAGGAAAGTGGTGTTGAGTTTTATATCTAAAAGCTATATATATATATATATATATATATATATATATATATATATATATATATAGCTTTTAGATATAAAACTCAACACCACTTTCCTTTCTTTCTTTCTTTTAGGTACATATTATTGTCATTTCTCATTTCTTTACAAAATGGGAAACAGCAAAGTGTTGCAACACATTTTTGGTTCTATAATCTGTAACAGTGGTTTATTGCGCATTGTGTCTCAAGATTGATTGTATTATTCTAATATTTATCTGCTACAAATAAAAGCTACTTTGAAATCTACATTTAACCCCTAAATAATGTAAATCAGTCATCATTTTGACACTGACGAGCGCTGTTATACCGCTGAGGTAGACCAGCCTAAAAATGACCATTTTTAAACTGTCTTCCATCCTAACAACAAACAGGGCGTTGCGTAATGGAGAGCAGCTTTAAGAAATATCCAATATTGGAGGGGACAATTTGGCCATTTCTAATTATTGGGGGGACTTGTCCCTCTTAATGCCCTGGGTTTAATTCATGCTTACTGACCTGAGTTCTTAGTCTCCCAGCTCCAGGAGACAGCGGTTGATCCAAAACTTTCTGCAGTGCCTCAAGACTCGGAAGTGTGCGAGCAATTTCACTACGAGCATGTAGGAATGTCAATTTATGTCAATAATGCACAATAAATATTTTGTATAACATTTTTCAGAACAATTGTACCTGTTTAGGTTTTTGCAGATACTCTGTGTGAGCTTTTTAAAGTGGGGAAGAGTCGGGTTCCCATTCTGCACCTGTTCTGCATCCAGGCACACAGACGTGCGGAAATACTCCTGAATGGACTTCTGATGGTCCTCCGATATACTGGACATTGAACATCAGAATCATTAGCACACTAGAACAAAGCTACTCTAAATTGACACAGTATAATTTTTTTTACATTAGATGGAATTAAATTATAATGTATTTAACAAGAAATTGAACTGACCCAAGTAAGATATTTAGACATTTGACCCAATATAAGTCAGATAAATCTAGCATTTTATTAAATTGTACTAAATCAGTTTTACTTTGATATGTCGATTTGCTGCAAACGCTGGAGATAGGTGTCTGACAAGGTGGGACGGGCAAGCTCTGTTCCTCTGGATGAATCACTGTGGCCATCTTTATTTTCATTACTTGAGATATTCCTGGGTGGCAACTGAGGTGGCAAACTAAGTTGTTCTGTGGAAATGGAGATTTGACAAAATAGTGTCCATGAAGTTACCAGATGAGAAGAACCAAAGCCACATTTACTGTCACATCATTCCCAAAAGTACAGTGGGGTCAAAATGTCAGAGACCACATTGAAAATAATGATGGAAAATAGGGAAAAACACTGAAGTCCTTCTTTAATCCAGTGGTTCCCAAACGTTTTCTGCCCACCTATTGTAGAGAAAAATATTTTCAAGCCTACATGCACCCACATAAAGGCACTCTCAGACATGACCTTGCTTGCAAAATCCTATAGGATTTTGGTGGTGGCGGATGAACACCCACACCCAGTGCAAAGTACCATGCCCATGCGAACAGAGCCCAGTACTGACAATAAATCTAAAAAAAAAATGCAAAGAAACAGTTGGTAATATTAATTTAGGCTACTCATCATATTTATTAATGAAATAAAAAAAGAATCACTATTGGGACAGATCATAAAGCAAAGTGCTTGGAATTGTTTTATACTTAAAAATCTCTATATTTATATGTAAAAGTGACTGATTAAAAAATTAGTAAAATTAAAATTAAGTAACACATTACATAGAAAAAGTGTCAGGTCTATATTTTGCATTTACACTCCAAGGGCCCTATCATACACCTGGCGCAATGTGACACAAGTTTTTTTTTGCTAGTTTCAGCCCGACGCAGTTATCATTTTCACGTCCAGAGCCACGTTGTTTAAATAACAAATGCCCTCGCGTCCATCTGTTCACCCATGGGCGCGCTGGTCTGAAAGTGAGGTGTGTTAAGGCACATTGTTGGCTGAGCAGATTCTGACTACTTCAACACATCTGATTGGCCATTGTTTTTGCACGCTCAACAGTATGTCTGTGATTGGCTATAAGCTCAACCCTGCAAAAACAGGTTGTAATAGAAACCTTTGATGCTCTTCACAGAGTGCACACTTCCAGGAGCATTTTAAAGCAGCCAGCTATCAGCAGGTACCGGTAGTGCAGAACGGCAGGTATTGTCACATTAAATGATCAAATAAATCTTTGGCAAATAAATCAATATTTTCAATGCAGAAAAAAACCCTTGATTTATTTTGAACAATGTAATCAAAGGATTAGTTCACTTTTAAATGAAAATTACCCCATGATTTACTCACCCTCAAGACATCCTAGGTGTATATGACATTGTTCTTTCTGTTATATTGAACAGGGCTCACGCTTTCCATAATCATTTTACGAAAAAAAAGCATGACTGTGTTAGCGTTTTGAACTGCGAGAGGCGTTACACTTTCATCGTAAGTGTAACACTTTCTTCAGTTTTAAATAATGGATATTTTTCTTACACAAACCAATGATTTGCTTCAGAAGGTCTTTATTAACGTTTGTGATGGATGGATGGATAGATGCACTTTTTTGAGCTTCAAACTCATGGGCCCTGTTCACTGCCATTATAAAGCTTGGAAGCATCAGGATGTTTATTAAATGTATCTCTGATTGTGTTCCTCAGAAAGAAGTCATATATGCGGCCTAAGATGTCTTGAGGGTGAGTAATCATGAGGTGATTTTCATTTTAAAGTGAACTAATCCTTTAATACAGTAGGTAATGTTTCGGCTCTTTGTTTTTGTGATATGAAGTCTCTATAGTGGCATCTTAACTTGTTCAGTTTCAAACTGCCAGAAGCTAATATTTTGAGGCACACAACACACTCTTCATTACCCACCGTTGTACTGGTGAATCCATGGGTGATATATGCTTTGTCGTATTTTCTTGCGGTCTTTATAGGCTACACGTAGCCTACGCAATGGCTGTCTAGGCGCGATGAAGCAAACTTTGCAAATTCCATTTGTCATTTGTGTCAGAAGTCGCGGAAGTGTTTGGAGTACGTCAGAAATATAACGGGGTATCTGTTTACTGTCGGGAATTTGTCGTGTCGGGTCACATCAGACAAAATCACTGATTATAATAATTTATATTAGCTGTCGCGTTCCACGGCTCCGGGCGCGTCTGGTGTAGCTAGAAGTTGCTTTAGTGACATTTGAAGTGAATTCTGCTTTACGTTTACCTGGCACTGGCATTCCTTTTACAAACTTGTCCATGCTAAGTGAGGAACAATACATCGTTCATTTATATTTCTACACACAGCTCCCTACCTGCAATACTGAATCCTGATTGAGTATAGCAGGGAGCCACCTATGGTCTGTTATTCCCCGACAACAACCGCTACCATGGATGACAGACTACTGTGTCATTAAAATACTGCGTACTGCGCGTCATATAATATGCCAAATTAGCTGAATTAGCAGCAAGTAGCTGCATAATAAGTAGGATAATTTATTGCACTCTGAATAGGTTTCTTTTGCATAACAATCTGCTGACTGTACACTATCCCTTAGCCTGGCTACGCACCCCATATAACTCTGGGCCCCCCATTTTGGGAACCACAGCTTTAATCAAACTTTTCACTCAAATTGTTATGCCAATAATAGTCTCTGTAATCAAATCAAATGGTATAATCTGCTAATGAAATATAATAATAGAATTTGAAACAAAAATAAAATGAGAAAACTTCAAAAGAGAAGTATTTTGTCTAATGGTTTTGCACTTTATCATGTACATTATCATGGTAACAGAAACCATTAGTTTGCTTCTGAAACTATAATGGACAAAGCTTATTGTAATTCACTTACCTGTTTCCTCCTCTGGCTCCTCCTCCTTCTCCTTCTCCTTCTGCACAGCATACTGAAGGTGTGTGACCAGACCCATGTTCTCTTTATAATATGCATCCACCAGGTCTGGCAGCAAAGAGAAGAACCGAATAGGCACACCCTCTGATGCCTACAAAGCAAAGAATCCAGATGAACAAGAAAGATCTGCTATTCTTAAGTGTTCAAATGTACATGATTCAAAATCATTATTTACATATGTTCAGCACCCCGAGCAATAGGCTACTTCCAGTGACTCTCTTAGTTGTTCTTCCTTTGTCCAAAATCAATAGCGGTACATTTAATTTCTTCATTTTGCATTGTTTCCTTTAAAAAGTGCTCAGTCGGTGCCAAGTAGGGTTTATAAGCCACTTTTTCCAGAGGACTTTGGAGTATAAGCTCTTAGTCACCTGATTTGACTTACATCAGCAAATGTTTTGACTCAATTATATGCAATACTACAAAGAACAAATTCTAACCCAAAAATGTATTTAAAACGAATTATATTTATTTGATTTGGTGTGTGATGTGGAAAAGCACATCGTATTGAGAATAAATTAGCACATGTCCTCCGTCAACCGACCAAAGTGTCCGTGTTAGATCAAATTTATAGCCCCTAATTTTAAAATGAACCTGTCTTTATACTTTTAGCTATGGAGAAACTTAAGGAAAATGGCAGCATTTTAGCATTGCGCACAAAATCATCTCAGCACGTCATGAATCTTAGCATGGCCACTCACAAGATGTCCGACTGGCATTAGGAAACGTAATCTTTGCATAAAAAAACCTCCCACATTCTCAATAGTTTAAGGTCATCACAAAATATGAATTTCAATATAATTTTGCAAATCTAATTAAATAATATGACAAGAACACTCGAAAAAAAAAAACTTTCCATTCAAGGCGGGGTGCAAGAGGAACCCTGTGGCTTGCTTAACACCCACGCTGATGGATAATTTAAAACTGAGGCTGTGCTGCAACGCACACTTGAAAGAGGAAGAACTGTGGTAGAGAGACATTGAAGGGCATTGTACAACAGTTTTTTTTTGGTTTAGCCCCGTCCCTTGAGTGCAGGTTACTTCGAAATGTAACGCCAAGAGAGAACAATGCAAATTATAATCAAAGGTCACCAGATATGCTTTTGTTATTTTGTTTGTCACGAGTTTAAGTGTTTTGTATAGCTTGAATAAAACCACCAATTGGTTTTGCAGCTGCACTGTCACGCTGGTAGACCAGTGCTTGCTTTAATGCAGAGGACATAATAGATACTAGCTTGACAGACAAGACTCCCACACAACGGTCTCAGAGAGTCTTCGGCAGCTGAAGAACCAACTGTAACAAGGTCACACATTCATTACCAAGCACAAGATAGTAAATGGGTTGTGGGATGCCAGATGTTCTTTGCAACTAGTCATAAAAACAGACAGTGTTTTGTCAAGTGACCAGCAGACTATGAGAGCAACACGTAATTAGCAGAGAATTGAGTATATCTGTCTCTACTTCGTATTGTTTTTTTTCCCACTTGACCACCATTTTAGTGCAACAGGGGAAAAAATGGTGTTGTTGACAGTTTATTAAATTATTAAAATGCATTGAAATACACACAGTGTGACCAAGAAAATCGAATAATTTCATTGCAATGATATTGCACAATAAAACACTTTTCTCGAGGAAAATATTTAATAGAAAAAGGTTCCAATATCCAATATATTTAGCAATTAAATAAAATATAGTTCAAAATGGAGACAAAAAGTGTTTTCAGTTGTCAGATTTGAGTAGAACATAGTTCATGTGATGAATTACACGTGATTCACCTGTGAAATTGAGCAGAACAATGGGTGAAAAGTGAAGTTCGTTTCTGCAGATGCCACTGTTTGATATTTCGTACCTAAGAAATTCGACTTTAAGTGTGATTTACGCATCCAAAGAGGTCCATCAAAAGCTTTACTTTTACTAAAGCAGCAACAACAACAAAAAAAACACCATTCTAGTGACTTGAGAATAATTGAAGTCACAAGCAGAAGTGTCTCTGTGCGCATCTCAAAATAGTCCCCCAGCAAACGCAACACCTGTCTGTGCGCGTATGAAAGCAGAGCAATTACAGGAAGCTTTTAAGCCAAAGAAACCAATGCAAACTATTCTCACCAGAGGTCAGTAACCACTACCATGTAAAAACTTAGGATTTCTTACTTGGACTGATAGTTTTTTATCCTCATTTGGTAATATTCTGTAGGTATACACACAGTTCTGGTACCTGCAAAAGAGTGAGAAGAATAAAACTGCAACATAAATAAAGCGTATTAAAAGAAATTTCATGTAATATGTCACAATTTAAACAAACAGGGAAACGGGCCATTTTACTAAAAAAAGCAGCAATAATGGGAAACCCCTCGCCGACTTCCATCAGTCTCAGTCAACACTGTTTGTTAATAATTCACTGTAAAGGAATCATATTGGACTTTTCATTGCATTCACAAAGCACACTTCAACAGGACCATGCATGCTGTACAATTTGCAAGGAAACAAGGAAACTGAGATAAGTTTGCAAACAAACCGGCCCCTGTTTTGTATACTGATTCCAACGGTGATATACATTTTAGGAACAAGTTTATATGGAATTAGCGTTTTACCTGGTGGTTACATTGACAATATGCACCCGGAGTAGGAGGAAGGAAGCCATTTCTAAAATATGTCATTTAAAAAACCAGCATGTTTATATATAATAAGGTTGCAGGGCCAGTGCCACAAAACCGAGAATGTTATATGACAGACTTAATTGTCACCTCATGCAAATTGTCGAACACATTCCTACTCAAAACTTTCATGTTACATTTAATATTAGTGACAACATATGTGCCCTTCCACCTGAGATCTACAGCAAGCAATACTCACAGAACACAGAGGGCATAAGCTCCCTGTATGGATTCGCTGTCCCGCAGGAGGAAGCTGCCATCCTTGCCTGCTTTGGAGAGGAGGTCCTCTGCTGTAGACCGAGTGATATTGCCATGGTACCATGGCTGGTGGGAAAACATCCTTTCCAAAGACTTCTCCCTTCCTCAGTCTGGAGACACCCAGGTTATTTTGGCCCGGCAGTATTCAAGAGGACATCGACATGAGGCCAGCTTCAGAGTCTCACGGTCTGTTTCATGACGTTGTTCGAACTGATAGCCGCTCCTGCTCTGTCTGGCTAGGCTCGCTGCTTCTCTCTCTTCCTGTTAGAGGGGCGAAAGCTGCAAAAAGGAAGCTGCCACAAACACAAGGGTGAACTTCCTCATTCTGTGCACACAGAGTTTAAAAACTCAGAGAGAGTGAGCAAGAGAGGAGGCCTGAACAGAAGACTTGTTCACACGTTCACATGGCTCCAACACCTCTTTTTTTACCGCAAAAGAGATGAAAAAGGTGCAATTTGGTAGTGTAGGAGTTCTCGACAGTGCATTCTTTCATTCAATGCAATGATTAACCCTGCTAACCAAAACTATGAGGAGGACAACCCATGCGTGCAAGTGTCGTCCTAATGGCCATTATGCAAAGTAGAGAAATGTTGATAAACATTTACAGTATAAAAGATTTTATCTTTTTGACCAAACCACTGGTCCTGAAAGGGAGGGGACTTAGAAAGAAGTCCTGGTCCTGAAAGAAATGGAGCACATCTTCAGTTATGCATCAGCATTTGGGTGTTATCTATATCTATCATTTACATTAGATGTTACAAGAATATTAAAGTTCATTCAACATGATACGACAGAGCAAATTCCTTTTAATGCAGGTGTTGAATAGAAAAATACACTCTCAGAACGAAAAGTGAAAAATTGTACCTTTAGGGGTACAGCTTGTCCTTGTGGCAATACACTTAAAAAGGCATCTTAGCACCTTATTTACCACTAAAAGGTTTATAGTAGTACTGTAAGGATAGGCCTACATATTACTATACTCCAAGGCAGTGGTTCCCAACCACGTTCTGGAGGCCCACCAACAGTGCATATTTTGCATGTCTCCTCAAACAAACACACCTGATTCAGGTCATCAGCTCATTAGTAATGACTACAAAACCTGATGTGGGTGTCAGACAAATGAGACATGCAAAATGTGCATTGTTGGTGGGCCTCCAGGAACGTGGTTGGGAACCACTGCTCTAAGGTACTAATTGTACCTTTTATGGGTATGAAAGTTGTCGGATGCTTCCCCTGATATGCTGTTGTCCCCCTAAAGGCACAATATTTGCAAATTTTTCTGACTGTGTACAGTAAGTCTCTGGGCCCTATTTTACCGATCTGAGCACATGGTGTGAAGCACATGGCGCAGGTGCACTTAGGGCAAATCCACTTTTGCTAGTTTAACGACGGAAAAATGGTCTGCGCGCCAGGCACATGGTCCAAAAGGGTTGTCCCTATTCTCTTAATGAGCAATGGGTGTGTTTTGGGTGAAATGTGCAATAAACCAACCAGAGTCTCATCTCCCATTCCCTTTAAAAGCCAGTTGCGCTTGAACCATGGCGGATTCGCTATATGGCGGAATTTGCGAGCGGATTTCCTCCAGAGAGGAATCCTTTTATTTTAATATTTAAAAATGTTTGTGTGCTGCTACGCTGTGTGTGTGTATTAAGCAGAGTGTACACATGTTGTGGACCCGCCTATAGACGCATATTACTACCACGCTCTTTAAATAACAAAAAGAATATTGCACCATTGACTTTAGACCAGGTTCAGTTGGTCAATGTTTTCAATTGCCTCAAAATAGCAACTCGCCAACAATGCGCCTGAACACACCTCGTTTTCAGACCAGCACAATGGGTGAACAAATGGGCGCTGATGCATTTGCTATTTAAACAACGTGGCGCAGGACGATAACTGAAACCGGCTGAAACTAGCAAAAAAACACCTGCATCGCGCCTGGCGCCACATTGTGCCAGGTGTATGATGGGGCCCTAGATGTATTCAAAGGGACAGTTCCTCCAAAATGAAGGAACTTCATCATTTCATTTCATCATATTGTTCCAAATCCCCCCTTTGTCGAACAAAAAAGTGACATTGGGCAAGATGTTCAAGCTGCACTTTTCCATGCAAATGCAAAAGACTATGAGAATAAAATGACACATGAGCATAAAGAATAAAATGAGAATGAGAATATAATGACATACATCATCACTGACTTTCAATGAGGTTTGAGAGCTGTTTTTATTGTTTGTGTTGTGTTTGTGTTGTGTTGTGTTGTGTTGTGTTGTGTTGTGTTGTGTTGTGTCGTGTGTTGTGTCGTGTTGTGTTTGTGTTGTGTTATGTTTGTGTTGTTTTGGGATCTACTGCTAGGTTTTAAACTTTCTACTTGTTTTGAAAGAAAGTTTAATCTTTTTTGTTTCATGTTTGTTTTGTGTTTATCATACTGCCAGAAATTAAACTTTCTACTTGTTTTGAAAGAAATTTTTCAAATGAAATGTCTAAAGTTTTTGTTCCATTTTGTTTTGTGTTGTTGTTTTGGGATCATACTGCCAGGTACTCTTGAGTAATCCTGAGTAATAAACACTGCAAACACATTACTGTCCCCTTCCTCTCTTTCTCACTCTCTCTCTCTCGCTCTCACTCAGTGAAGATGCCTTGTTACGTTAATGGACAGGAAACCTTGCACAAATATGAGGAAAGAGAAGCAAAGACAGAGAGAGAGAGAAAATAATCTGCTGACAGCTCACAGTTTGAGTCACATGATGTGAAAAGAGAACCTGAATAGTGGCACAGTCACATCAGCCTGGTGGTTTCCATCTTGCGTCTTTCTTCACCCAGCTATAAAGAATGCGGTTATGTTCTACTGTCAATAAGAGCTCAGCAGTGACGGCTACAGTGTGGTGGGACAGAGCGTGTGCAATGCATATACTGCAGATAACGTACGTTGTCACAAGATTCTGCCTATTGTCATTAGCAGCTGTCACATGAGATGATACTCAATAGTCAAGTGTTATAAAGACTAATGGAATCTGTATGAGACGTGACAAACTTCTTAGTCACTTTGGTGGTAGTGGTGGTGAGAATGGGGGGGGTGGGTGTTGTATTTGTAATCAACCAAATGCATCTGATGCCTAATAAAAAAGAAACATCAATAACCATTTGAGGTTAAATTTATTTACATTTATTGAGTTGACTTAAATGCATTTACAAATTGATTCATGTATGGATCTTGAGAAATACAGAAAAATTAATGATATAAGTATAATGACCACAAAAATAAAATATATGTGTACCATTGGTTACAGTAATTAAAATAATATAAATAAGGATGCATATCAACTACATTTGAACACGTGAAAACAAAACCAGCCATCAAAAAAATCTGTAGCTAATTATATACCTTAAACATTAAAAGGTACATTAAGAATATGAATTGACTATATAGCGTGAAGTGCACATGCATCTGCCGTCAAGGAATGTAAATAGTATTCATTTCGACTCCTCACTGGTTTGTTACCCTTCGCACATTCTTACCACAGCTTGAGAGTGCTATAACCAGAAAACCCCTGAGGACAGTTCAAAAAATTATTATAAGTGTAGTTTTGATACCAAATAAGAAATTCATTAGCTTCACACTGATTTCATTAAGAATGTGCACTAAGGAAGTGCTTACAGTTTACAAAGAACAAGACAAAGCATGTCATTAGCAAACAGTTAATATGCTAATAAAAGACAACATACATTTTTAAAAGGCAGCACACAGTCTTATACATAAGTTATGCCTTCTTGAGCCTTGTCTTATGTCAACAGTTGTGATCTGACAACCGACTTATAGGCTACATAACAGTCACTAGTACCGTCCCAAATAACTTTCACTTTAGCATGCCCAAATCACGTGCTTGGTGATACATAAGGCTTTTTAAAGTTCCTGATATTTAAATGACCATACACAATCAGGAAGTGTGGGCTGAATCACTTAAACTGATGAAAAATATTCATCTGTATGATTTCAATGGCTCGCTCAGAACTCCGACTTTGCGCTCAGAGAGCTCTCGTGTGTACCTTTCAGGTCCCCGCTTGTAGCGCCGGACCCCCCTGATTTGTCTCTACAAAAAAGCCTGCGAACGCTTCCCCTGAACTTCTCAGCTGCAAACAGGTAGACCAGTGGATCCAAAGCCCCATTGAGGCAAGTTAGAGAGGAAGTAAGACGGTTAGCCAGGGCTAGCCCTCTTTTGATTTGGCAGGATAGGTCTGGGTGTCCATAACCCAAGATAAAGGTTGCACGGCTTAAGTGATAGGGCAAAAAGCAAACTATATAGATGAGCATGACCAGGCCGATTGTACGTAGAGCTCGGAGTTTCAGCGCTGGCTCTAGTCTTGAACCTTTTCGTAGACTATGCACTATCAGCAAGTAGCAAGAAAGGGTGGCAATGAAAGGCGGCATGAAGGCTACGGCGAGGGAGACGAGAGCACGTCGTGAGGCCTTTTCTCTGTACAGCTGCAAGCATACGGTAGAGCCATTGACTTCTGCGGTCTGCTTGGTGACCAGTAGGGGCGCCATTGACACTATCACCAAAGCCCAAAGTGCAAAACTGGCAATGTGAGCGTAACGAGGGCGTCTGACCTTGAGGGAGCGTACAGCGTGTACCACAGCAAGGTATCTATCACCTGCAACACAGGCCAGGAAGTACAAACTGGCATACATGTTGACATAAAAGAAGAAGCCTGCGAGACGGCAGGGGATTTCACCAAACGGCCAATGTCCCCCCGTTAAATGATAAGTGGCCCTGAGAGGTAAAACGAAGATGTAAAACAGGTCAGCCACAGCGAGATGGAGCAGGAAGACATTGGCTGGAGAAGCGTTGCCTCTCTGGCGGGCGAAGATCCACAGGGCAAGGCTATTGCCGTTCAGCGCAAGAAGGAAAACTATGATGTAGTAGAATCCAAAAATCATATTCTCCACTGTATTATCCACAGGTGGACAGCTCTCCATGGATCGATTGGGCAGCAGGGTGGGAAGTTCTGTAAGGGAGGAATCCATCTTTGTAACTGCAAAAACAGGAAAAGAAAGATGGTTTTATTATAAATTCACTTGTATAAAATAATCCTTTATAGTTTTATACATCATCTGAAAGCAGAATAAGTAAGCTTATTGTTATTGGTAAATAAGCTTAGCTTGTTAGGATAGGACAATATTTGGCAGAGATAAAAATAAATAATAAAATCCGTAATCTGAGGGTGCAAATAAATTAAAGTTGTCCAAATTAAGTCCTTAGCAATGCATATTACTACTAATATATAATATTACTACATTTTCGTTATATTTACGGTAGGAAATTTACAAAATATCTTCATGGAACATGAACTTTCCTTATTATCCATTATTATAATTTTGACCCATACAATGTATAGTTGGCTATTGTCACAAATATACCCGTGCGACTGGTTTTGTTGTCCAGGGTCACAAATGTAAAATTGAATAAATAAATGGAATAATTTAACATATATTATATTAAATTAAATATACTCAGCAAAAAAAAAAAAAAAAATTTCCCCCAGCAAATTTCTTATGTGTAAATATTTGTATGACCATAAAAAGATTCAACAACTGAGACATAAAAGGAACAAATTTCACAGATATTTGATGGACAGAAATGGAATAATGAGTCCCTGAACAAAGGTAGCAGTAACTTTAAGGGGTTAGTTCACCCAAAAATGAAAATTCTGTCATTAATTACACACCCTCATGTCATTCCAAACCTGTAAGAACTTTGTTCATCTTCGGCACACAAAATAAAATATTTTTTATGAAATCTGAGAGGTTTCTGAACCATCCATAGGCAGCAACATCATTGCAACTTTCAAAGCCCATAAAGGTAGTAAAGATATTGTTAAAATAGTCCCTGTGACTCCAGTGGTTCAACCTTAATGTTATGAAGTGACAAGAATACTTTTTGTGAGCAAAAAACAAACAAAAATAACGACTTCCACATCTGCATTAGTTATGCCTCCCTGCTGCAGGATAATGGCATGTTCACGCAGGCGATATGGGACACGGGACATCTTTCTCCTGGTGTTTTCAGAGTCAGTAGAAAGGTCTTTTTAACGTCCCAAGTTATTGGAACTGTGACCTTGATTGTCAAGAGCCTGTAGACTGTTAGTGTCTCAAGAACTTCTTCACAGGTGCATGTGAAAAAATTTTCAGCCAGGATGCATTCAGTTGTTACAGTAAAGACTGTTGCTAACACTGTTACTAACCATTTTTTTTTTAAATAAATGTTCTTTTGAACTTTCTATACATCAAAGAATCCTGAAAAACTTTTTTCAACATCGGTAATAATACGTTTCTTAAGAAAAGTGTTTCTTAAGTATCAAATCAGCATATTAAAATGATTTTTGAAAAAGCTTGTGTCTCTAAAGACTGGAGTAATGGTTATTCTAATTTTACCTTTTTATACTGAATTTTAATATTAAATTGAATTAATGCAGCCTTGGTAAAGGCTTTCAAAAGCATTTTGAACAGTAGTTTAAATATTATTAGATAGTTCAATATAAAATTTAATAAATAATGCCCAGTGCTCTAGTGGTGCATTCTAAATATTTGAATTTCACAAATTGCACGTACACAGATCAGGCACAACATTATGACAGGTGAAGTGAATAACACTGATTATCGCTTCATCACAGCACCTGTTAGTGGGTGGGGTATATTAGGCAGCAAGTGAACATTTTGTCCTCAAAGTTGATGTGTTAGAAGCCGGAAAAATGGGCAAGTGTAAGGATTTGAGCGAGTTTGACAAGGGCCAAATTGTGATGGATAGACAACTGGGTCAGAGTATCTCAAAAACTGCAGCTCTTGTGGAGTGTTCCCGGTCTGCAGTGCTCAGTATCTTTCAAAAGTGGTCAAAGGAAGGAACAGCAGTGAACCGGCGACAGGGTCATGGGTGGCCTAGGCTTATTGATGCACGTGGGGTGCGAAGGATGGTCTGTGGTCTGATCAAACAGATGAGCTGCTGTAGCTCAAATTGCTCAAGAAGTTAATGCAGTTTGTTGCGCATGGGGCTGCATAGCCGCAGATCAGTCAGGGTGCCCATGCGGACCCCTGTTCACCACCGAAAGTGCCAACAGTAAGCATCAGAACTGGACCACGGAGCAATGGAAGAAGGTGGTCTGGTCTGATGAATCACATTTTCTTTTACATCACGTGGATGGTCGGGTGCGTCGCCTACCTGGGGAACACATGGCACCAGGATGTACTATGGGAAGAAGGCAAACCTGCGGAGGCAGTGTGATGCTTTGGGCAATGTTCTACTGGGAAACCTTGGGTCCTGCCATCCATGTGAATGTTACTTTGACACGTATCACCTACCTAAGCATTGTTGCAGACTATGTACACACTTTCATGGAAACGGTATTCCCTGGTGGCTGTGGCCTCTTTCAGCAGGATAATGCACCCTGCCACAAAAGCAACAATTGTTCAGGAATGGTTTGAGGAGCACAACGAGCACAAATTCAACTCAATCCAATCGAGCATCTGTGGGATGTGCTGAACAAACAAGTCCGATCCATGGAGGCCCCACCTCGCAACTTACAGGACTTAAAGGAACTGCTGCTAACATCTTGGTGCCAGATACCACAGCACACCTTCAGGGGTCTAGTGGAGTCCATGACTCGACAGGTCAGGGCTGTTTTGGCAGCAAAAGTGGGACCAACACAATATTAGGAAGGTGATAATGTTATGCATGATGGGTGTATAAAAAAAAAAAATAATAATAATATATAAAATATTTCTTTATTTGAGCAGCTGAGATGGTGTCCCTTATTGAGCTGGTGCCCTATAAAGACGGCGTCATTTCCATGTAGGGAGCGGCAGCCATGCAAACTATAAATAATTAAGATTTCTACAAAAATCATCAAAAAAAGATTTTAAAAAACGTACATGTTTGGCACACACTTCCATCACACATCTAAATCAACCTATATGGCGCATTTAAGCTTTTCATTTTTGCTATAAGAAATCAAAATGTATTTGTAAAAAGAAAAGAGCAAGTTTACACCTGCCTTTGGGAATATGTTTCCAAACTCCCCTGTAGTCAAAACATGTTTACAAAATGGAGCAAAGCACACAGCAGTGATAGGCCTACAAATAACACTTTTTACCGCCACAGTAAATATTTATCCTCCACTAATTTGAGTCGTGCAAGGGAGTGTTACAGCTGTCTGGCTGTTTGGCAGCAATTCAGCTACTTGGATATTTGTGTGTCTCAGGAGTCTGAGCAGATGTCCCTGCGGGGCTCACTGCACCTCCACACACGCCGCATGAAGGTGCTGTAGTGCATCCGGTGGCCACACCTTTGTCATGAGACCCCAGAGGCACTCCCAGCTATCTGCTTACAGTCTGACCCAGCTGTCCTCATGGCATTCTAGTTTGGAAAATCATTGGCGGGTGCACAGGGCAGCCTTCTCACATTCAATGAGCAAACTCAAACAGTTGCTCTATTAATAATCAGGCCAAATGAAGCATCTGCAGGAATGAGATGAAGACCTTTTTAACCCTCTGGTGCTGTTCGCATGTCGGTCAAAAATGACAGAATTTTTGTTAATGTATTTCAATAAGATTGTTCTATAATTTAGTTTGATAATGTTTTTTTATTCATATTTTGTATTTGTAGGTACTAAATTAAATTTATGCTAGCCTGGATGCCAGCCGAGCTTAGCCCCGCCCACAACATTTGAGGTCGGAAAGAATTCTGACTAGAATTGAGTATGACGATGTCAGGCTATTTTTATGCAGTTGTTAATAATAAGCCATTTATTCACTTTATGAGCATGAACCTGAACATGACATTTCCAACTTAAACTGTCTTATCTTACTTAAGTTTGATCTCTTTTTGAAGACGACACTTGGGAGATTATTGCTGAAGTGAAAAACAGTTTTAAAAAAGTTGTATTCTAAAACTGTAAGAAAGTCAAAGCCATGCAAGCCAAGTTGCAAATTTGAGGTTGATACCTCAAAAAATTAGCTTTCAGTAAGAATTAGTTTGTTCGCAGTACCAAACATTTCCAATAGATGAAATTCATCTCCCATTAATTTCCAATGTGGTTATTTTTGTCCATTACCAATACAAGTGTGACAATTTTTTTCAGGACTATTTAACCTTTTGAATCACAACCATGATTTCTTTTGTGTTCTCATAGCAAGTGTCAAAACCTTTACCAAGTTTCGGACCATTCCAATGAAGTAAACAAATCTTTAAAAAAAAAAACTAAAAACAAAAGAAAAACATAAAAATGTTCAGCACCAGAGGGTCAAAGTATAGGTTACAACTTTATTTATTTATTTTTAATCTTAGTATGAATATTGCATAGTATTAGTTTGATGTTTCAAGAAATGTATAGGATTTATAGTTGAAGAGTAAATTTAAGATCTCAAAATCTATTTAAAAAAACGCATTTCATGCATACAGTGGCTTACAATCGTCAATTATGTTTTTAATTTCTGAATTAAATTTCATTGTTCACATTCAATTGTCCTTATTTCACAATGAAGAAAATAAGCCTTATTAATATTAGGGGTGGGACAAAATATCAATAGGGCAATATATCATTGTCCTTCTCTGTGCGTTATGAGAATCGATACATTTGCGTCATATATCGATGTTTTAATTAATAAAATAAGGCGCTCTAAATTGATTTCCCTGCTGCCAGCGTTCCTTCTTCATGGCTCCTCGAGGTGGTATTTTGTTTTTTTTATTTAGACAGAGATTGTGACGTCATCATAGGATTGTCTTGCAATGTATCGATAATCGCAGAATTGCAATATCGTGATATTATCAGTATTGTGTATCGTATCGTGAGGTACCTTGTGATTCCCACTCCTACGCCTAACTAATATAATGAAATTCTAACAATAATATTTAAAGAAATCTGCTTTACTGCTTAATACAATTTGAAAAACTTTTGTCTTCCAAACAAATATGTTGTGGTGCCACCAACATGCAAAAAGAGGAAATGGCAAAAACGATAACTTGTTCGTTGATTCTTTCCAAATACGAGGGCAGTGGTTCAAATTTAAAGGTAATATATAAAACAAAGAGTGGACCTAGGAATTGAATTTATGAATACTGGGAAATGTGATAATATCATACCATCAAGTTCCACACCCTTTGGAACACTCCTCCAAACATATTAAAATGTAGCTTTTCCCCATTTGTATTAAGAGCAAAGAGCCTGTCTTTGTGGCTAAAATCTGCTACCAAAACGTTTCACAATAACATCTCACTGGATTTATAATAATAGGAAGACACTTTATCAATATTTTCAGAACAGTACAGACAAACACGAAGTGGGTGTGTACAAAGGATTGTCTCAAGATTCCTGTTATAGGAAAGTTCTGCAGGATTTGTAACTGAGGGGGAGGAAATCCTCATGTCCCAAAACATCCCAAACCCTCTGGTAATTTAAACAGATGAAAGTAGAGAACTGCAAAACAAAAACAAAAAAGCTGTCCTGAAATGGAGGCGTGATTGCGATTAAGAAATCCAGATGTTAATAGATGGCTCTGGTGGTTCTCTGCTGTGTGGTATGAAACTATAAATCTGCGGCCCAGGAAAAACACATTTACTCAGATAAAATATGAGAATTTCAAATGAAAAACTACAGTCCAGTAACACTAGTCAAAGTGCTCTGTGGTTGTCTTGGAAAACAAGCTCCAAAAACCCGCAAGCCTTGCAGAACAAGGCACCTCCATAGGCTGCCAACAATACAAAATCACTTTTGTGTTAACGAAATAAGTGGGGGTCAAGCTGGGGTTGCAATGTGACACTAATGCTTCTATTCCATCCACAAAAGAAGCAGAAGTAATCACAGGAATGAGGCACACTGCAGATTAACTAAAGCTAAACTGCAACTCAATGTGGACCAACAGAAACTCAAGATAAAACACAGCTACAGGAAACAGCTTCATTACAGTATTACACAAATATGTGAAATATGACCACATGAAAGCAAATGTCCTGTAACATTTTTTTTTATAACTTTTGATTCCCTGAAGTGATTTTGACAGATTTAATTTTTTTTTTTTTTAATTATTATCACCTTAGAATAAATCAAATTGCTGTGATTAAGTCTACTATAAACATACGCTATTAAAAGAATCCCATTTAGGTCCTGGCATATGTTTAAACAAGGAAAATGCAATATAGTTATTCTATAAACATAATAATAATACATAAAAAAATAAACTGGGAAAACACAGTATAGTAATTATATAAAAATCGTAAATATTAACAGAACATTGAATAGTTTAAATGGCATGCACAAACTAGGAGAAAACAATACATTAATTGATTTTTTATTTTATTTACAATATTGTTTATAAATTTAATAAAAAATGAAAGTGCAGAAAAAAAAGAGTTTAAACGGCTCGCACTTTAGCTAGGAAAACATCAGTCATTCTATATATGAAAAAAGTTTCTATCAAAAATGCAGACACTAAAAGTATGAAGTCTATAAAAGAATAAAGCCTGAGAGACTCACCAGAGTGTTGATCCCTCGACAGCCCGTGCAGTAGTGAAGGAGTTGAGTCCAGGAGAGTAGAGCAGAGGAGAGGGAGTTCTGATGCCTTTCTTACAGCTGCCTGAAAAGCGAAAGCAAACCAGCAGCTTCTGTTCAGAGGCGGTGGGGTTTAATGGACTTGAGATCTTACTCTCTTAGGCTGAGCTGTATTTGAGGTACGATACTGTAGCTCTTTTTGTGTAGCCAACAAATTTGATCACAAAAACGCAGTTCGCGATGGGAAGGCTCTAATGTGACCCTTGACCTCAGCCTTTCTTTGCAATGCTATTTTCTTCTGAGGGCCACTTGTGCGCTCCACAATAACCCGAGTCAGAAGAAGCGGCACATTTCGACAGGGGGAGAATAATGGCATGCCTTGGTCGCAATGTGGAGCCGGTGGGGAGCCATGGAAACCGGGACTAGCGTGCCTTTAGGTTAGAAGCCCCCCTCCTTCAACCCCCCTCCTTCAACCATATCAATAAACAGAAGATGAACTGAGCGTTTAACGGGACAGTTTATGAATAAAGACTAGAGATTATCCATCGCAGACTGTGGAAAGCCAGACAGACGAGGCCCCTTGGAACTCGGAGAATGAGTGAGAAGAAATTTGAGGGGAAAACACAAGGGCGAGTGGGACAGAGGATAACAGACTGGGCTCCTTGTTCCTAGGGTCCCTGCTGTGGACTGTTGGGGCATCATACACTGGAGCAGCAGAGGGCAGAAATAAGACCATGTGATCCTCAGACAGATGTGCAGCCCCAAGCGAACAGCAAGAGCAATAATCTGTCTTTCATTCTGGGAGATCACAGCTGTGTAGGACACACATCATCTCTTTTTCTTCTGTTTGGGCCAGTCTTCAACGATATGCTAATATAGTTCACTTTACTGAATGCGTTCACTATTTTGTCTACCAGAATAGGCTAAATAATACAGTGCTAAGTCTTAATTGGGACGTCTCCAAGCCTCATTATATGCTGCCCCTTGAGACTTTGTTGCCCCCGGGGCAAAGCACAGTGTAACATGCCTGTTAACCAGAGAAGAACTCGTCTTCTGTCGGATTCAAGAGCTAAAACAGTTTGCTTTTAAACATGACAAAACAACACGAGCAACAGGCGTATGTAATTCCATTTTTGAACCAACACCCAGAAGACATCGGCCTCTATGGTGAATAATAAATATGCACAATTCTGCGAGCTATGCCTCATAGTCATTTATTTGACAATTTTACATAAAAAACTTAAAACACATCAAAAACCAAGACCATAATGATTCATTTATATCATTAAATATTAGTGGACAAGTAAACAAACTGAAATTACAGTCTTCTTCACACAGTCTGGCATTATATTACGACAAAATAAGCACATCAGTTGGCACATTGAAAAATAAAATCAGACAAATATTCAGTTTGATAAATTAATAAATCTCATTGGTTATGTTTTTCATATATGTGTGCACTCATTGCGTTCTGTTATCTTTAGTCAAAGTGTTGATTTCGTCTTTGTCCTTTCCTCTCATTAAGATACATGTTGACATAGGACGTCAGCAGGTCGTCCATTTTATAGCCCTAATGAAAACAGAATTCTGTTATTTTGAGATCTGAAAAATCATATTTTTTGGAGTGTGCAACATTTTTGTCACTTACCAGGGAAGTTTCACACAGGATTTTGTTCCCTTTGACAAGGTTTCCTACAGTCATGTGGAAGTATGTGCTTCCACTGCACCAGTTTGCAATCTTGTTGTACGGATGCACAGCCAGAATGTCCTTAAACAGAAGTAAAATTCAGTTAATACAACAAAATCAAAGCTGGAGACAGAATTATGATAGATGATTCATATTTTATGCAGACAATGCAACTTTATGTTCAAGCTTACGGTTTTACCACTCATCTGAGTTTGTCTAAATGCTTGTTTAAAAGACTTTTCATTTGAAGATACCTTTGTTTTGGGGTGAATTATAGTGACGCCCTGTTTACTGATGGCAATCCTCACAATGTCAGGGAAATTGGGCTCCGATGTTTGCTGTAACATCAAGCATCATCTTATACAAAGTTTTTATACGCAATATCAGCTCAATTATTATAGTGACGCAGACTCAAATTGCTTACTTTCACATCAAAAAAGGCACAGCCAAATGTAGGCCATTTATAGACGATCTTTAAAAAGCCAACCATTGCCTGTTCCACAGTCGTGCCTGCTTGCTTATTGTACTCAGCAAAAATGTGCTGTCGAGGAAAGTTTGTGTAACACTTTAGAAGCATAATACCACATATACTCTGCATTAATTCATACATATCTGGATGGAACTGACCTTCTTCCATTCATCAGCAGACATGGCTTTAAGCTGGTCACTAGGCACCAGGTCTTTCAGCATCCTAGGAATCATGGGAAACTGAGTTTTATCATTGTCCACTTTCACCCTGAAGAGGAGAGCGCCTAGCGCCACCATTTCTTCTTTGGTACAACGATGATAACCTCTCAAGTATTTTGGCAACTCCTAAAGAGTGTGAGAAAAAGGGAAAAATATAATATACGCTACAATTCAAACGTCTCTTATGTTCACCAAGGCTGAGTTTATTTGATCAAAAATACTATTTAAATAGTAATATTAACACAATATTAATATTTTCTATTTTAGTACATTTTTAAATGTATTGATGGACTGAATTTTCCACAGCCATTCCTCCGGTCTTCAGTGTCACATGATCCTTCAGAAATCATTCTAATATGCCGATTTGGTGTTTAAAGGTGTCATTAACTGGCTTTTTAAATTTTTTTATACTGTTGTATGAGGTCAACTTATGATGTTTGTGTGGTTTTTACAATTAAAAACATCATAATGAATAAGTAATAGGTAGGATAGGAATAAGTGAACGCCCACGGCTAGGATTGGATAACATTTGCATATTTAATGAGCTTCAACTGTCAGTTCACAGAAGAGATTGTTTTGAAAACGGCAACCGGAATGGTTCTCTGACAGGGCTCTCAAACCCTATTTATCAGACAAACACAATGATTTATCTGTCATCCACCCACCATTGATTTATTTTTTTATTACTCGGCCCGCCCAGTCGATCATTGAATATAAGCCCAAACCGCACACACACACACGGGCGCACGCTCTTCAAATATCAATTCAAGAAACGCAGATCAAGAAATTATTTTTTCACTATAAAAAAATCACCGGCCTGCCGACGGGCTTACATTTTGGTAGCCTGTCTGGAAAACACATAGCCCGGGACGTTGGGCTTTGAGAGCCCTGGCCCATACATGTCCGAGTCTGATCCCGAAACGCAATGAACCAACAAACAAAGGATTCTTCAGCCTTTGACAGCGTGCTAAGGTATGTTCTGTTAGACACATACACATAATCAATACGATCTGTAACAATGCAATACTATCATATATAAAAATCATGTTTTACTCACATAAGTGTGTTGCTTCATTCCTGTCGGATCCAATATAGAAAGGCACAGCATTGTGTTTTAATCTCAACATGTCTGCAAATCCAGTCTCGACCTGTGTCTTGTTTACAACCGATTATCTTGCTATCTTTGGCATGTTTACAGCTCGGTAGCGATCAGTTTAGCTTAACGAGTAGGTGGGCGGGGCTACAGAAGCAGGCGTAACGTTACATATTTATCTGTAGAGGCGGCGTTTCCCCGTTACGTCACTGATCAATAATATTTGAGAACTCTCGTTTTCTGGGCCTGGTGTCAATAAAAGCTTTTCTTTGATTAACAAGGAAGTTTTCATCTCCGAAACGTACAGGATATTCTTATATTACCATGACCTTTTATATATCAAAGGCTCAAGGGAAAGTTGATTTCTCAATTCATCACCCTTTTAAGAAACATTTTATTATCAATGTTGAAAACAATTGGCTTGTTTAATATGTTTGTGGAAACCATGATTTTTTTTTCAGAATTGTTTAATGAACGGAAAGTTCAAAAGAGCAGCATTTATTTAATCAAAATAAATCTTTTGAATCGTTATAAATGTATTTACTGTTTCTTTCAATCAATTCAATGCATCTTTGCTGAATAAACATATTTACAAAAATCTTATCGAAAGAAAACGTTTGAATGTTAGTGTACCTTATAAAGCTACCTATATACAGTTCTTACAGGACAGCAACATGAGAATTTTTCCATACATTATCAAGATGGCAGAGAGTACCTGTGGGTAATGGAAGATGAGATCTGCCTCCACATCTCTCCCAGGGCTAATGTTGAACCATAGTTTTCTCATAAAGAAAACTGTGTAAGTTACATTCACTGGACCACCAGCTGTTTAAAACAGTGTCAGCAATGTCAATATTTTTGAATTTGGTGACTGACTGATCTAGAAAAAACACCTAATAAAGTTTCCACCTAAATTGAAACTCACCCTGGTTCACTCTCTTAGCTCTCTTGGACCAGTCAGTAATCTGTCTCAGGCTGTCAAAGAAGTAGTCCGTTTCATTCAGACTCAGAACCTGACAGAAAGAGAATGCAAGATTAACATACAGACAATAGCATGTGTAAAAATAAATAATAAAGTAACATGGGAGCATTGACTAGCATAGACAGAGGGAGACATGTGTCTCCCAATAATCAGATAGAGATTTAACAATATCTGTTTTTTTAATACCATTGGTTTAAAATTCTGAATATGAGGTTACAGCCACGGCTGTTAGTTATAAATCATGGTAGTCTGGATACAAACCTTATCAGGAGTTTTCACAAAGAGGCTAAAACCATCAGCTGAGGACAACATGAGTTTTTTAGCAATGGCCTGGACCAGGTCTTTTATCTTGGTGTTGGTTGCCACCTCAAAAATCTGTCAAGAAATCAAAACTTGATTAAATGAATAAGATGTATGACTTGCATTGGCAGCAAATCCACTGTCGATTTCATGTTTATTCAACTGCTATTATTTTCACAATTTTTGTGGTGCAAAATATTAACATAGGCCTCAAAAAACAGAAAAAAGAGACAAAGGCCCACTAGTGACTATGAGAGAGTGTTAGACCAGTTGACAGAACAGTCACGTGCCATTTTGAGCCAGTGCTGTGTTGCCACTGAAAATGTAACAACTTTTTAATCTTATATATCCACTTTTTATGACTTTCAAACTTAAACGTTGAGTTTTATATATATATAGTTTTACCTCTTGAGAGTCATTGGGGAACTGAATTTTGTGGAAGATCTGGGTGCTGTTCTGCTGAATTGCATCAACCTCTACCTTGTGAGGTGGAAGCTTTCTGGGCTCCATTCTACGATAGAAACAATGACACTACCTTCTTATACACAGTAAACATGTGGCTGTTATATTATCACACCAAATCAACAATGCACTTCTCGTCATCTGTGACCCAGCTTGTGGACTCATTATAGGTCTACAGCAGTATCCCAAATGTCTTTGAACAGTTGCAGTGGCAGATGAAGCCGCTGTAAATCCTGTACTATCCCATCACTTTCCTGGCAATTGCTCCAGTCTGGCAAAGGCTAGCATGCTAATAAAAGGAGAGGTGTTGTTATGCTACAGCGTGTCAGTTTAAAACTGAATTACTTCCAACACCAATAATCATCAATTATTCATTTTGAACTTTTCAACATGCTAAACTGCCAGCATCTGCCATAGGTTGTTTATCTGGTCATGCTGTACAGTATGCCAGTCCAGTAATATAACACACATGCTGAATGAGATGAGCTCCAATAGGTTATGGCTCGCAGGTAAGCCAGCCAAAGTTCAAAGAGTAAAAACAATACAATGCTCATTAACATGAATTAAACATTAGCTTTTAGTGATTCTATAACAGAACTCACATGATATGAAACTTAGGAATGTACAATCAATACTTCTAAACTTTAAAGTCAGTTTATCCATTGCATTTTGTCTAGTTATTCTACCCACAAAGTGATGTGATTTAATTTGTAATGTTACAAGTTTGGGTTGAAATGAAATGTGGTTACGCTGAGAATGCTGGCCATACCTCCGAGCCCCTTGCAGTCTCTGGACGCAGTCTGTGGCCAATGGCTCTCGTTTGCGTGTCTCAATGAAACGCTGAGCATGTTTCAGCAGGGAATTACTGGGAGGGAAGAGCCCACAGCACAGCCACAGCAGCTGCCAGCCCTGCTCCACACTGTACCTGATTCACAATCAACACTTTGAAATGTTAACTTATAAATATAATCCACCATTTATTCATTATAAATTAGTTAGTGCTGTCAAATCAATTATTCACATAATAATCACATCTAATACAGCTCTGGGAAAAAATTAAGAGACCACTCTCTTAATTTTTTCCAGAGCTGTACTGTATATATATATACACACGCACACACACACATAAATATAATATATATATTTAAATATAATAATATATACACACATAGTATATAAATAAACTTTTATGTTTGATGTGATTAATCGCAGTTTATCGATTTGACAGCACAAAAATGTATATCATTATAAACAGCATCTAAAATGGCATATGTATATACAAATAAATACATACATTATGGAATTATTTGTATAAGAAACTTTCACAATTAATGTATGTTAGCAGCTTACATACTGCGTTAAGAATACTGCCTGAAATTCCCATTGAGCAAGACTAAAGGGACAACAGTGAGAAAAACTCACTAGAAAGATACAAAACAAACATGCACAATTCTGGAATGTATGTATACGGCAAGAAATGAGAAGAAACATTTGGAACTGGAACTGGATGAATGTTCGGTAGACTTTTTATTCTCTGAAATTTTCTGGGGACCCCTTAGAACATTCTGGAGGACCCCCGTTTGAAAAACCCTCTTCTAGACTAATCCTATGCAGGACCAATTTGACTATTTTTTTATATTTATGGCTGCTAACAGGAAAATGTACAATGTTTTTTCCTGAAATGCACATTGCTTATATATTTAATATCATAGCGATACAACATTTTGGCACATGAAACTGTAAATTATAATTGTTTGGTCCTGTGCTAGAAAAGGAAATCGATCTCTTGGAAATTAAACTGTATACCAGTAATCTAAAGCTTCTAAACTTAACCATAAAGCATAATCATAAAAGATGGTTAAAGGTTGCATAGTTTCTCCTCACCGTTATAAAGGGCAAGTCGACTGTGGTTCAACTAAAATCCCAAAAGGAAAACTTTGTCTCTGTCCCATTGTGAAACTGTCTCTGTCAAATAGTTGTACCAAGTTCAAGTGGCATAAATGTTCAAATGCTTTTTGATTTCAGCAGACATGACACGATGTACACTACCATTCAAGATTTTTCTTGAGGAATTAATATTTCAATACTTTTATTAAGCTAGTATGCATTAAATGGATCAAAGCTAACAGTAAAGACTTCTGAAAAAGATTTATATTTTAAATAAATGCTTTATATTCTGTTCTGTGTCTGGAGTAATGGCTGCTGAAAATTCAACTTTGCTATCACAGGAATAAATTACATTAACATAGAAAACAGTTATTTTGAATTGCACAAATATTTTACAATATTACTGTTTTTGCTGTATTTTTAATTAAATTATTTTTTAAAACATTTGAACTTTTGAACAATGATAGTGTACAGGCATTCAATAGGCTAAATACAGTATCAACTTTTACCGGGTGTTATTGCTGGTCATTTGTTTCATGATCTGGCAGTAGATCTCGTCTCTGAGTTCCTCATTTTCTGTAGGTGGACCAAAGATCTGGTCTGTGAGTTCCTGAGGGCTCTGAATCTGTCTGGTAGGGTAGTCACCCATATACTTCAGAATAGGTGCACACTATATCAGTCAAGGAATCAGCTATTTTTGGGTTGTATCCTACCTGGATAACCAGGTTAGCTATTATAGTTTTACTCATGGATCAGTGCTTATTCAACTCTTCATCAAATTACAACAGTTGTCATGTCTTTGGATATGTATTAGGCAAATGGTAAGGTGTAAACTACTACTGTGGCAATAAGCAATGTTCATAATAATAATAATAACTAAAATATGTGTGGCAAAGGATATCAGTGAAGGCCTGGCAGGCCTGTGGGCTTAAATCTGGATTGCCCACCAGTCTCTTCAGCAGAGGCTGTCTGATGGGTTCTCGGGAGTTTGCCCACAGCCTCTCAGGTGCTGCATTCTTAGAGATCACCTGTCTGTTCACATCCTTGGTGGGCTGCCTGCGACAATGACAGAAACAACATGGTGTTTGCTTCTGAAACACTTCAGAATGTTGTCAAACAGTTGCTGCAAGTACCTGAAATATTCAAGGGAGAACTCTTTGAGAGTTGAAGGAGCCACTCTTTCAGTGATGGTTCCTTTTGAAGTGTTGTCTATGATGGTCTTTCTCTGATCTGGAGACAAGCTGATCAGGCTCTGAACAAAATCAGAATGCAAGGAGATTTTAGAAATATTTTTCAAAGCAACACGATCAAGGCATATTCCATAATCCAGGCCTTCACAGTTCTCATTTCCAACAATATATATATATATATATATATATATATATATATATATATATATATATATATATATATATATATATATATATATATATATTCACGATCTCACCAGGACTTCATTGGTTGGCTTCGTAAGAGTTGGAAGAATCAAGACAGCATCCACAGGGACTGCACCGATTTCTCCAGTCCGCTCATTCTTACCCTTCAACCAGCCACGGGCAGCGGAAAACTCATCATCCTGAATGAGGCAGATGAGCTCTGCCTTCTTAAAGCTGAGAAATGTTCGATCATCTTGAAAAAAATCCAAATCAGTCATTAGACAACAACAAAATTAATATAACAGATCATGATTAACACAAAATCTGTTCACTGAAATGCATTGTCTCTTCTGACCTTGTCTGTTAACCTCCTGTAGCGTCACAGCAAATTGCGAACGTTGTATGAGGCTTGCCAGAAACATGGCCACCAGATCAGAGATGTCGACGGCCATTATTGCATTCAGTGTAAAGTCTCCTTTCAGAGTCAGCAAACACACACACTTCCTTTCTCTGGAGGCAATGAGGCAGGAGGAATTCATGGAATTTACAAAGGAAGGTATGACTCATATTTATTTCATTCTAGAATATTATATCAAAACACTAACTAGTCTCCAGCCCACCTAATATTGTTGACCCCGGTGAGCTCTGGGTAAGACAGCACCAGAAGTGTCTTTTCTTTGTCATCTAGGAATGTTATTCCCATTGAATTTATGGCAAGGATGAACTTGTTCTTTGGTAGAGGAGGACCTGAATTTTGAAAAGACACAATCTAAATCTCATTCATCAAATTATAAAAGCTATTCTTTTGCATTAGTTGTGGAAATGATCTGATTTGCAATGTACACTACCGTTCAAAAGTTTGAGATCGCAAGGATGCATAGGATTTTTTTAAAAATACAGTCATTTTATAAATATTACCGCAATTTAATTTTAAGGTGCAGTGTGTAATATTTATGAGGATCTATTGACAGAAATGCAATATAATATAGATATGTGGCAAGCAGCGGGGCGAAGGACCGCGAGAGCGGGACTGGTGACGAGTGATAATGAGTGCCAGCTGCGCGTCACACCAGTCTCGTCTCGCGGCCGAGTGACGGGAGCATAAAAGGAGGAGCGAAGGCAGCGGAAGACGAGAGAGGACCAGGCCTGGATTTTATGTTATGTTTTGTTTACGTTTGGTTGTGTCGGTGGGCAGTCGTCCGTGAGGGGCTCCCCACGTTTTTTTTATGTGTGTGTGTTTGCGGGCAGTCGTCCGTGAGGGGCTGCCCGCGGTTTACTTTTGTTTTGTTTATTTATTTTGAAATTAAAGTATTGTTGAACGTTCGCCGGTTCCCGCTTCCTGCCCTCAACAACGAACTTCGTTACAAGATAACTATGTTTTTATGTGTATAAAGACCTTACATAATGAACCATTATGTTTTCATTATCTTAGAACGAGCCATTTCTATCTACATACACCGCAGGTTATTACAGTAGCCCTAAACGGACAAACTGCTCTACAGAGCACTAGTCATTCTCTGCTGTCTCAGACGATGACATTTTTGTCCTGTGACGGCCACCGTAGCTTCTCTATGTGCTCCAAAAGGGAGGGGTGAGCGGCGAGCGTTTGCAATTCGCAACCTTACCGCTAGATGCCACTAAAAAATTACACAGTGCACCTTTAAAATGATTTTTCTATTTAAAAATATTGTGAAATATAATGTATTCCTGTGATGGCAAAACTAAATTTTACTCCAATCTTCATCATTCAGAAATAATTCTAATATGCTGATTTGATGATCAAGTAAAAAATCTTTTTACATCATTATTGATGCCGGAAACAGTTGTGCTGCATAATATTTTTGTGGAAACTGGTAAAATTTTTCAAGATTTGATAAGAAAGTTCAAAAGAACAGTATTTATTTGAAACATAATTTTTTTGTAATATTATAAATATAATTTTTGATAGCTAAAAGTAGAGCAACATATGCCTTTTACACTAAGTGAAAATAGTATTTTCTTAGTATTTCTTAGTGCCAACAAGGTGAGCTATTTGCACTTGGTGTAATTATATATATTTTTTGATTTACTTACTGACCCCAAACTTTTAAAAGCTAGTGTACGTAATACTGATCTTAGTATGTAATACATACCAGATAACTTGGCAACTTCAAAAAACTTGGAAAAGAACATGGGCCACTTTTGACGAGCATAGTCAACCACCTCTGCTTTCACTTTATCAGACTTGGTCCGAGAGTTTATGAATGGGCCCTAGTAGAAAGAGAAAAACGCTTGTGACATAATAACAAAAAATAAATCTTGCACTATTTTAACATAAGCAGCAAAAGAAACATCTTTACTTGCGCATGTGCTGTGTTGACCATCTGGATCCACTTGTCTTCTGACTTGGCCTCTAGTAGTTTGGAGGTAATGCACTCCTTCACTACAGTCTTAGTATTCTCCATACTGATGTCTGATCCATACTGCACATAGAAGTGCTTTGCTGCAAGTTCAACATAGTCTTCCTCCTGAGGGCGAAATAGCATGGAATGAATGACACATGATGGGGGCTACCATGTTGAGATCATATGATCAGCATAAAACTACTCATTGTATCCCAATAACCTGCTTTATCTGACACTTTCAAAAAGCTTAAAAAACACTATAGGACGAGGATGAGAACAAAACTTGATTGAGCTGAATAATGACAACTGTGTAGAGCTGCTATATAGCTTAATCAAATTTGTTTCACAATTTGATGAACTTTGCAATATTACTGAACTAAAGTGAACAGCACTGAACTGACTTGAGATGAAAAACACTAAAAAAGACACTATTATCTTTTGTAGAGCTTAGTTGAACTGAGATCACGTCATATGTTGAACGTTGCAAGATTTGCACTGTTATTGAACTAAACTGAATCAACATTGAACTAACTGAGCTAAATAATGACACCGTCATGATCACCAGTGAAAGTGCCCGTGATTAACCACCAGAGGGCACTCCATCCTTGACTTTTGCCATACTATCTCAGACTACATCTCCCATAATCTTTTGCCCGGATTTATCATCCCTGATTACATTTACCTGTGTCTCATTACCCTGTTTACCTCACCCTATATAAGCCTGGTTATCTTAATCAGTCATTACAAAGTCTTGTTTGTTGTATAACTGCAGTTCTGAGTGTTTTCCTTGGTTTCTCTTGGTTTTGGCTCACACAGACTTCTTTAACAAGTTTTTACCGGTACTACATTTCTGGGCATTAAAAGTGTTAATTAAATAGCTGTCTATGGGGGGTTCAGAAAGCTCTTGGATTTCATTAAAAATATCTTCATTTGTGTTCTGAAGATGAACGAAGATCCTACGGATTTGGAACGACATGAGGGTGAGTGATTAATGACAGAATCTTTATTTTTGGGTGAACGAACCCTTTAAAATGTTAGTATCATAACTGATACAAAAAATGATCTGAAGCGCACCTTCTCACACTGGTACTCTCCATATTTCAGGCCTCTGATGACCTGTCTGTAGATAAGGTCTGTGCTGACGTTATCCTGGTTGCAGTCATGCCAAGGTGTGAAGATCTCTTTACGGAAGTAGAGACGCCAGGGGGCGTGTTGCTCCTGCCCACCCTTCCTCTTCACTTCCTGCTCACACTGAGAGATGGCATCCATCACATGCTCACGGCTACTACCTAGAGACCACACCTAGAAAGAGAGAGAGTACCAAACCATGTCTTAAATTCTAATCATACTAGGTAACCATGAACAAAATCTGACTCTTAATTCCGTCCGAGGGCTTCATACCTTGTCATATAAAGCCATGTATAGTGAGAAGCCAAATGTGTCCTGAAGTTTGACCTTCTGTGAGAGCATTTGGCAGACCTCTTTAGATGTGGACCCAGAATCTACAGGCATACTGATAGTTCTGCCATCCATCAAAGTCACTGAGATGGCCATGGGTTTCTTAGATTTGGTGGCCTGTAATTGAACAGAGAGGGCTATAATTATAGTTTCAAATCTATAGTAGACATCTATTACATTTTGCATGACTTGTCCTAGACCACAGGAGAATAAAGACTAAAGAGGTTTTCACACACACACCAATGAGCTACCTATTGTCATGATGACATTCATCTAAATAAGCAGTGACTATCAGTAGCAATGACTTTGAAGCACACATGATCCGTCTCCTGTACACTGTATCCAACAATTTGATGCAAAAAACCTCTAAATATTATAACCTTCCTACATTTTTAATCTATAAAATCCCACTCATACTAAGAAAAATATAAAGCGGGATATTATAAAGACATTTTATAATATTAAATTAAATTAACTAAATTAAATAAATAGCTGTTATATTGTCACTGTGCTAAAGCATATATTATTTGGAAAATATTTACTTTTTTTTCTGCCATTTTACAAAACTAAATGCAGATTTTTTTCCCTTACTCATAAAAACAAGGTTTGTCAATACAGCACAATCATCACAATTCATTTTATGATTTCTGTCCAGTCTTTGGAAAGCAGAATGAATGCACTAAAAATAAATGTTGTCTTTTTTTGCGTTACTCCTAAACATCCATTTGCACCCCGGTTTGAAAATACCTGCTGTAGTTCAGTACAATGGAGAAGATGGCATGACATGTCTATGTCCACATCCATATAATTAAAAAAAACTGATGCATGGAAAACCACTGAATAAGTGAATCAATGGTAAATGTTCATCGTGTTCATTATATGATGTTTTGATGCATGCATGCTGCAATTTATCTACTAATTTACATACTCCCATTTAATTTTAAGTGGCAAGAAAACAGGTCTCTTTTGAAAATTGAATGACATTTCTTGTTTTACCAGCAATTCATCTCATTTGTGATTTTTCCAAAAATCACTGTTTGTGTGTACAAGGTATAAGTGTCTTCACCTGGAGCTCCAGCCAGCTTGGAGGCTCTCCACGCACTCCATTGGCAACAGTACGCCTCAGTCGCTCAGCGCAGTAAGGTGCATATCCCACAGGACCAAAACGAAGAAAACTTTGCAGGTACTGAGAGGACGAGAACAGATGTGGCAAGTTCAACACAACTGAATGAGTTTAGAACTACTCATTTTAAATGTATTACCCCATGAAGAAAGAGTAACATGATGCATCAACGAGTTTATTAAGGAAGCATATTCTTCATTCACCTTAATGAAGCGCTCAGTAGGAGGGAAGATGCCCAAACAGATGGACAAGAGGATCCAGCCACGGAAGAAGCTACCGCGGTTTGAGTTCTCTTGGAGCTGCTTACAGATCTGGCAGTAGATTTCATCCCTAACAATGAGAGAGGTTAAGGACTTAGAAGCAGAAACATTTGACCACTAAGCAATAGGTTACTCATGGTTTTAAATAATTATCAACCTGAGGTCGCGTCTGACAATGGCATATCCAACAATGATATGCAACTTTTCAAGCGACGTCATCGGACGGTCCAGGGTGAGTCCATCTCCGTTCATTTCATCTTCTTCGTTAATAGTTTGCACAGTGGGTTGTTTGGCAACTTCAGACCCGTCTTCTGCCTTAAAATGAAAAGTGTTAAGACTATAAATTCAAAGTATGTCACATTAATCTTTTATGAATGTAAGAATGGTTTGTGCAGGGCTTTCACAAGCTTGAAATATTTGCATTAATGACAAATAAAAGTGTCTACAATAAAGAAAAGAAGAAGAAAAAAACTACTTTAAAACACATTCTTAAAAAAATGACCCGTTGAATTGTTTCATATCGTTGTGAAAAACTTTTAGACCATTTTTATATATAATATCTTATACAGTAACTCTCTAAAATTGTTATGTGGTGGAACTATCAAGTAAAAGGTAACATTTTCCTTAACTCTAAATACATGTGTATCCATCTATGTTTTGATAACCGTTCTGAATCTGATCCAGACGTAGTAATGTGAATTTCTCAGCTTTTTGCTCAAAATGTTGCTTTTTTAATGAAACTTACCCACATGCAAGTGTTGGAAAAAGAATCTATGAAGCTAGAATAAAACATAATTATATATATTTTTTTAAGCAGAGGGCCTGTTCTCTCTGTTGATATATTGCATGTTCAGATATTCATACAACAAAATATTCTAGGGGCCATAACAATGTTGTGAAAATGGTCAAAAACACTGCTGGTGGCTGACAACTTTTTAAAAAAGGCTGGAAAGGGAAAGAATTCATCATTAATTTATATACAATTTTTTTAATAAAAAATAATGTTCAAGGTAAAAGTATTTATTTATTATATATTTGAAAAAAAATTAAGTATAAATTCATAAATCTTTATTAGGTTTTCATTACTTTTTATCAGGTTTTACAACCTGTACTGAATTATCTGATACTTTACAAGACCCAGTGACTAACAAAATGTCTAAATTAATTACATAATTAATCTTATTTTATATTTGTTGTATTATAAATTTAATTAATCAAAATAATAGATAGGACAAAAAATGAGCACCACATCAATTTGCAATATGTATGTGCCTCACTCACCTCTTCTGCTATAACAGATGGTTTTCTACTGGATCTTTTGTTTGGTGGTAGCCCCTCAGGAGTCGTGGAGGTCTTTCTGTTTCGAGACATTATATCAGTGAAAGTTGAGGTCTTTCTGTTTTTAGGACCCTGCTCTGGTATGGAAGACAGTTTGCGGCCTGAAACACCCTCGTCTTGAACAGATTTTCTGTTCCGGGACAGTATGTCTGTAAAAGTTGAAGATTTTCTGTTGCGGGAAGCCTCTTCTGGACCTGCAGTGACGTTCCTGTTCTGAGCATTTCTTGTATTTCTCATTCTCTGAAAACAATGAGACATGAACACTTTTTTAGAACATCCTTTGCATATTTAAACAAAAGAATTGTTTGCTTTTCTTAGATTGAGAGAAGGGAAATATGTTGATGGGTGTCCAGAATCCTTTAGTCTTTTTATTATTAAGTAATAAACCTGCTTAAAAGAACAGCATTTCTGGTCTTAGGTGGTTTAAACTGGTCTCTGGCCAAGCTGTTATTTAGCTGAGCAGCCAGCTGGTTTTTGTCAGAAGTGAAACGTGTCATGAAAAGGAGTTTCCTCACCTGGTCCAGGCCCACCATATGACTGAGGCGTCTATCCTGTCTGGAGGCCACATCCTTCTGCAGGGAGCGATCAGCAAAGGCTGCCCCTTCTCTCGAGATCCCCTGAGCCCTTGGCTCAGGAAGATCACCCATAAATCTCAAGATCATCCACCAAACTGTTAGTGAAGCCTGTGGAGAAAAAGAGATCAGTGGTGACCTCTCATTTAGTATTGTCAACATAACAAAATATGTGCCGTGCACAAAAGTCACAACATAAACCAACCAAAAGCTGGTCAAAGTCAAAGGTAGCTTTACCAGGACGTCATTCTCGTCCTCATGGTAGAGCAGCGGCTGACGTATCCTCTGACGAATATGTGTGGGTGTGGCGGCACCCTGGAAGTACATGGAAGCAAACTTGGAGAAGGAGTACTCATCCAAATCATCGTAGTCTTCCTCCGGAATCTCCATCATTGGAGCATCATCCAGATCCACCTCCTCAAGCACTGCCCGCTTTCCCTCCAAGTCCTAAATACACACGCACACACAAACAAACATATGTTGGTACTCCTATCATTATGAGGTCATTCCATAGGCGTAATGGTTTTTATAGTGAGCTAATGACATTTTCTAGCCCCTAATCCTAAACCTACCATTAAACTTACCCATCACTTTGCATTTAACATTTGAATAAGAATAGTTTAGTATGTTTATTTAGCGTTTTGAATTATAAGGACCTTGGCATGTCCTCATAATGTACGGGGCATGGCCTGAAACCTGAATACACACTACAATATAAGTTGTATTGAGTCCTCATAATGTAGATCAAACTAGTACATACACTCGCACACACATTTTCCATGTAGAGTATACCATTTGATATTATTTTATGGCTAAGTATGATATAGGAGAATATAGACCTCATACCCGAGGAAAAAAAAAACACCTTATTTCTATTCAGTGGCCCAGACTAAGCAAAATATGGAATTTGGTGTAAATGTTATTTATATGGCCAGAAAGTAAGCTAATTTAATGTAAATCAATGATATCTTTAAGACAGTATAGCAGACTACACTGTAAAAAACTATATGATCAATAAGTTGTGACAACATATGTTTCTACATTGTTTAACTCATCAAAATGATTTATTTTTTATAAGTTAAAAAAAATTAAACTAATTTTTAAGTCAGTTTAATGTAATTTAAGTTGAAATGACTTAAACATCCAAGTTGATTGTATTTAAAAATGTACAGTGTACTTAAATAAAATTTATGTAAATATTAGTTTTCACTCTATCTCCAAATAATATTTCTTATGGTAATGGTAAATGGACTGCATTTATATAGCGCTTTTAACAGACCCATGGCCATCCAAAGCGCTTCACATCTCGCCTCACATTCACCCATTCACTCACTCATTCACACACCGACGGCGGTGTCAGCCAAGCAAGGCGCCATCCAGCTCGTCAGGAGCAGCTGGGGTTAGGTGTCTTGCTCATGGACACCTCGACACTTGGTCAGGTGGAACTGGGGATCGGTTTGTAGACAATCTACATGAACCACTAAGCCACTGCCGCCAAATATCATCTTAGTAAACATATCATGTAATGCGATACAATAATGATTGAGAGATGTACAAAAAACCTCAAAAGCCTGATGTATCATATTCAATACTCACATTTTATTAGATTTTTTCTGAACAATTATGCATTGATAATCAAGTAAACCTACGCTGTTTCAGTACATTTTGAAATATTACTAAACATATAAAAGTTATTCTTATGTTTACTCTATGTTTTTAGAATTACAGTAAAAAGCATTTTACTTGCTAAAAAAGTAGTCAAACTATCATTTAGACTTTTTCAGCAAAGTATGGATCATGTTGATAATTTAGAGGCCTTAGAAAAGTTACAGTAGTTTTTAAAGGGTTAACATCATGCTTCTTTGAGAAGTTTGATCTCTTACCTCAAAGCCCACAGGTGCCTGGCCCTCCTGTCCGCCAACCATGCTAGGCAAGAAGCCAAAGATATCATCCACCATTTCCTGGTCCGTGATGGATTCAAACTGCTCAGCCGCCTCTCTTTCTCGTTTCTGCCGCAGAACTTCCTCAAGCCTCCTCTGTCTTTCTAGAGCCGCAAGTTCTTCTGCCCTACGTTCCTGAAGGGAGAGGAAAGCCTGCAAACAACAAAGACAGATGATGACATGTAGCTTGGGATATTAAGCAAACTGTGATCTAAACATGGCTTTTTACATCTCTCTTCATCTTCTTGACAGCTTTTCTCGCTAGAGTTCCTCTGGTGTAAGACTGCAGGAGGATCACTGCCTTTCTCTTTCGTTTCCACTCCTTCCTTGCCAGATATCCACGAGTCTGTGTCTGAAGCAGAAGAGTTGCGTGTCGCTTCTGTTTATACAGCCAGGCCATCTGACGTGAGCGTACTTGAGCCTGCAGACGGGCAAAACCCAACCGGACCTACAGAAATACAAGCGACACTTGAATACAAGCATGCACTAGCAATGACGATCACCTTTTAAAAACTGTCACAACTGGACAACTCACCACTCTGTAAACCTTTCTGACTTTGTGTCCACGCCAGGTTTTCTGTATGGTCAAAGCTGCTCCTCTCTTTCTCAGGAACACTTTCCTGCAAGAAAGCAAAATGTCAAGAGGTTAACCAGAGTCGAAAATTCTCTACAAACATAGGAGATTATCCTCAGTCTTTTACCTGTGTTTGTATCCTCTCAGGACTTTCTGGATAAGAAGCGCCTTCTCATTCAGAGCCTTATCTCGTGCCAGTTCCAAGAAAGTATCATGGAAATCCTGACGCAAATAAGCACCATGTTAGAATTGATCTACTTTAGAAATGCTGTTATGGTACCTGTAAAATTCACCTCAGTACCTTCAGAAACACTTTAGTCTTGCCGATCTTCCAGTCATCTTCAGCCAGAATGTTCTCACAGATGCTTTCACAGCATTTCTTGGCACTCTCCTTTAATATTAAAGTTAATATTATAAAGTTAACATTAATATTAATGCTGTTATAATGCACTTTTTTGTTTTGTTTTCCCATCTAAAATGCCTTTAAAGTTCCCATCTAAAAATGATTGAAACAAGATAAATTTACTTCAGAAGCAACACAGCAATTTATTTAGGCTTATTTTCAAAGAATATATATATTTATTACAAATGTATTTTGTCTTATGGCAACATACACTCCCGTTCAAAAGTTTGGGATCTTTAAGTTTTTTATGTTTTTAAATTGAAGTCTCTTATGCTTACCAAGCCTGCATTTATTTGATTAAAAATACAAAACAAACAGTAATATTTTTTGAAATATTATTACAATTTAAAATAACTTTTTATTTGAATATATTTAAAAATGTAATTTTTTCTTGTGGTGCAAAGCTGAATTTTCAGCATCATTACTTAAGTCTTCAGTCACATGATCCTTCAGAAATCAGAAATGAATAAATTACATTTTAAAATATATTCAAACAGAAACAGTTATTTTAAATTGTAATAATAATACATTTATTATTTTAAATTAAACAAATGCAGCCTTTCTGAGCAGAAGAAATTTATTTTTAAAACATTAAAAATATAACCGATTTGAACGACAGTGTACATTGGCAGAGATTTTAGCCATTTTGCTAACTTCCGCTACACTAAGCTATGAAATTATTAGACGGCCCACATCCCTTCATCTTTGACACCCAAGAACCTGTCAGCAACTTGATGTCACTAAATGGCATGTAAAAGGCATTCTCTGATTGGCAAAAAAATGGGTCATGCCCAATATTTATTTATTTAACTGAAATTAAGGCAAAAACTTTTTTTTGGAATACCACACGTAAAATGCCCTTAATACCGAAGGAAATCACACAATTGAGTCCTGAACTTTGCAAACAACAACAACAAAATAGAGTGGCCCAACGTTTTTAGCCAATTAGAGACTGATCTTTGCCTCTTTTCCCTGTATATACTTGAGCCCTATCACACACCCGCCCAATGTGACGCAAGGTGACAAGTTTTTTTGTAAGCTAGTTTCAGCCCGACACAGTTATCATTTTCACGTCCAGCGCCTTGTTGCACTCTCATCTGTTTGCCCATGGGCGTGCTGGTCTGAAAGCGAGGTGTGTTTGGGATGATTGTTGACGTGTTACTATTTTGAGTTAACTGAATTTTTTTGTGTTATTTAAAGGGTACGTTAGTAATATGTGCCTGTAGGCGGGTACACAATGTGCGTACACTCTGCTTATTACACACACGGATGTGCAGCAGCACACATACATTTTTAAATATCAAATATAAAAGGATTCCTCTCTGGAAAAGCGTTCTGTCTTTCCGCTCGCAAATTCTCCCATGTAAATAGCGAATCTGCCATGGTGCAAGCGCAACTGGCTTTTAAAGGGAATGGGAGATGAGTCTCTGATTGGATTATTACACATTTTATGCCTAAAACACACCCATGACTCATTAAGAGAATAGGTACAACCCTTTTGGACCATGCGCCGGGCACACAGACAATTTTTTCCATCGTTAAACTAGCAAAAGTGCACCTGCGCCATGCGCTTCAGACCATGCGCTCAGAATGTTTAAATAGGGCCCCTAGTGTTTGCTGACAACAGGTTGGCTGTCATTGTGATGTCTTTGTGGGGACAGGGTTTGGTGGCCACTGATGTGACTGGTCTAATTCAGTGGCTAACTATGTTAAAGTTAGCAAAATGGCTAAAATCACTTACAGAACCTTCAAAACCTATCCCAATGTAAGTTACAGAAACAACTGCAACATTGGTTCATGTCATGCAACAAAAAATCAACATAATCTTCATAAATGAAAGCATCTCTCACAGTTTTGGGGTCACAAACACTGGACCTGAGCAGCACTCTGTAGCGCTCCAGAAACTCATCAAATGTGTGGCGGATGGGATAGCCGGCCTTCCTGATGCGGATTGTCTCCATCATCCCTGAGTAACGAAGTTGACGCATACACAGCTCCCTGTCAAAGAGCTGAAACAATGATGGAAAAGTTGGTAATGGAGAGAAAAGTCAGATCATATTCATTGAGGGAGGATGGAGAAATGGATAAACAACCTACCATAGGCTTCTTGTAGTCATTGGGTTTTATACAGCGAATGAAGAACGGCTGGCAGGCAGTTAGAGTCTTCATTAAAGAGTCGAGTGACTGCCGAAATTGACCAGTTAACGTAGGCACTCGCTTCTTTGAGTCTGTTGTTTGCTAAAGATGTCGCAAACAAGAGGGAAGACATATGAAAATCATATTTTTATCACTGCAGAAGAGTGGAAGCTGTTAAGGAGGACAAACTCTTGTCTAATTTGAAGTGCTCAACAATTACATATGGGTGTGGTGTTTTTCTGGTGTACCTATGTTTATACCCTAATAACCTCTAGCTGGTGTTAACTTACCCGCAGTGAACTTTTTGGGGTGACGATAGTGTGGTTGGTACTAGTTTTTCCCTCTGTGGTGCTGAGCTCATAGTGGAATATCTGCTTAAGAAGCTTATTGGATGATGTTTGCATCAACTGGATGAGATCAGTACTCAGAGCATCTCTGTTCTTCTCTAGGAAACCTATATGCACAGTAAATTTCATAAAACATTTTCCATTTTTAGATCCTTTTAAAGCCAAACACACTACTGGGCAAGTGCGTTTTGAGGAGAGTTTGATAGCCTGTATTACCTTTGGAGTCATAGTAGACAACTCCAGCAAAATGGCGGATTCCAAACTGTGTGTCGTGGTTATTTTTTGGGGACATGTAGATATCACCCTTCCCATGAAGCTGATTCATCTTGTTGAGCATGGTAGCATCAGTGCCCTGGAAAAAAATTATAACTCTACATTTAACTGTAATATAACTACACTACAGATTGTGATTGCATATGTGTTTTTTTTTATATCAGTAATCACACATAGCGTGATAAAAAATAATCCAAGGAAAGCCTATATTGTAAATAAAAGCAAATATAGTTTATAACCTTAGGGAAGTGACTTTCTTCATCAATAAGAGCGAGAATGTTGAGAGACTTTATGGCGAGCACATCAAGCGTGCTCTGGTTGTCGTTAAAATCAATGTTCTTCCAGACTATGTCTTCACGAGCATATTCCTGTTGTTCAAGCTTGAAGACGTGTTTCACAAAGAACTGCTGAAGCTGCTCATTGGCATAATTGATGCAGAGCTGTTCAAAGCTGCAAGAATCACAGACAGCATTTAGAGTTCTGTGATCATTTACTCGTTCTCATTTTGTTCCAAACCCTGTATGACTTCCATTTTTCATGAAACACAAAAGGTGAACTTTTAAAGAATATCCTGGTCACTCTTTTCCATATAATGAAAGTTAATATAAAAGCATCTGGACTCATGAGCTACATTAATCGCTGAAACACGCCTTTCAATAAAGCCATAAAATCAAGGCTATGGTTGGGGCGTCAATAGCATCAAAGCTAATTTCAAACCTAATGTGACACATGCAACGAGGTCAAATTTATTAGGAGATCTACAGTGAGAAGGAGTAAGAATCTCTGTAAACAACAGTTTATATTTCCGTCTATTCATCACACAACTGTCATATGGCTTCAGAAGACTTGGCCTATAGCACAAGTTGTGTGGACTACTTGTTTTTGATAGATGTATGCATTTTTGTATTTTGGTATTTTGTATTTTTTGTGTTCCAGAGAAGAAAGAAAGCCATACGGTTTTGTACTAACATGAGAGACCTGATGTATTTACATTACAGCATATATATTACAAACCTGTTGTTTTTGAAGTTTTCGAAGCCGAAAATGTCCAACAAACCAATAGAAAGTCGGAGGTGTTTGGGGTCATCAGGAGGTGGTTTGTAAATGGCACTGTTGATTTTTGTCACAATCCACACAAACATTCTTCCATAGATGGCCTGCACACAGAAAGGAGATGAAAGCTCTATACTGGAGTATCTGAGGTCAAACAGTGAAGCCAACACAAAAAAAGTGGCCAAGTCCAAATTGGCTAAACACTAAGCTTTTAATTATCTTAACCACAAATAATAGGTCAGGGAATTAGCCAAATTTAAGCAAATGCACTACTTAAAAAGCCATTGCTGTCTCAGAAAAACCCCCATTAAAGACAGAATTAAGTTTTTGGCAGAATATGCAAAGTTGCGTGTGGAGTGATGAATCACAATGAAACACGTGTTGCATGGTGATGCTCCAGAGCGATGTCTCCGAAAACCTGCTGAGAAATATAATAATAAATGAATCTCTAGCACAGTAAAGCATGAAGGAAGAGGTGCCATTGTGTGGGAAGCCTTATATCTGCTGGTATTGGTGAGCTACTTCACTGTGAAATGTCATTTAATACTTTGGAGTACAGGAGAATATTGCAGAATGGCTTGCGTCCCACAAATGAAAAGTTGTTATCTAAAGAGGAACGATCAGATGCTATTTTTCAAGACAATGCTCCTGCCCAAACCGCAAAGACAACCAAGAAGAGGCTTGAGAACAAGTCCACCAGACTCATGTTTTGGCTCATGATTTGAACGCTATAGTTAATATTTGGTCTCACGTTAAATGAAAACATTTTTCGACTACTCATGAACTGTTTAAAGCCATTAACAGTATTTGTGCAATTCTTGCTCATTTCCTGACCAGTGATTTGTGATTAAAATGTTTAAGACCATTAAAATACCACTAAATAATTTAGCAATTTTTGGCTTGGCCCAGTTGTTTTTCATTCAGTTGCACAACCTTTACAAAGGCGTCTCTGCCATCCATTGCTTGTGTTGAAGTCAGAGGTTTAGACACACTCTCCCTGTTGGTCATCAAAGAGCGCCGTGTCAAGCTCATATCCAGGGCATCTGGGGCCACCTAAAAAAAAAACATATCTATGGGCTTGAGTGTGCTACTCAAAGACAAAATTGGCTTCAAATTTGGTCTCCCAATTACCTCTAATAACTGTGCAGCCATTTTGAAATGTGCAGAGGTAAGAATATCACAGCCCTCCAGGTTGTTCCTAATGGTGTCTTGAAAATTGAAAAAGTAAATAAATATCAAATAAGCATTCCCTCTTTCATTGGCTCTTTATTACTCCTTACCTTCAAAGTCTACATTCCCCAAGTGTAGGATGGCAGCCAGAAGCTTGTTTATTTCCCATGTGTCATTCTCTGTGAACGTCAGGATCTTCATTGCTGAACGGAAGCTGGCGTACTCTTTAATGTCATCCCGTCCTTCACATGTAGTGCACTGACCCTAATCACATAATGAACATAATCACGTTAAATGCAATGCTTTAAGGGATAGTTCACCCAAAAATGTTTCATTTATTCATCCTAATGTATGACCTGCATGACTTTATTTAACACCAAAGTGCATTGAGGATCCAAACTACATTGAGTTTCATTAAAAATCGTCTTTTGTGTTCTACAGAAGAAATTCTGATGACAGAACTTTAATGTCACATCATTCTACCCGTTCATTCTCTCTCCAGAATGACTTTGACAAAACATGTAAACACATGAAAAGCGAGAGAAGAATTCTAGATATAGAGTTTATTATAAACAATACCATGGTGAGATAGTTGTATTCTGCAGCATTTCCCAAAGACAGGATCTTCTTTTGGTCAGGAGACATTCCCATGAGCATGCAGTAAAAAATGTGGTAGTTTCTCTCTTGTGGGGCCTGTGACAAATATATACTATTATTTATTGGGCAAAAAAAGCAGTTCTACATTTCATCTTGTCCTGAAATATTTTAACAGATTATACAATGTCATTATCAGGGTGGGTCACCTGTCGACAAACACGTGATTTCTCGAGTAGGTACTGTTCAATGCGGGCACCCTCTATTGCTCCACTTTTAGTGAAGTGGATGTCAATGTATTTTCCAAAGCGACTGGAGTTGTCATTGCGGATGGTCTTTGCATTACCAAAGGCTACAAAATAAAAATGGATGTTAACACTGAAATGCTCACCTGAGGAACTATACGTTGAGTGATGCCGGAGCATCCTATATGTTTATTTATAAGTACTTTTACCTTCTAAGATAGGGTTTGCTTCTAGAATCTGCTGCTCAATCCAGGAGTGCTGCTTACTCACTGCCGCAAGAAACTGCAGCATGAGTTTGGTACTCTCTGTTTTTCCTGCTCCAGACTCCCCACTGACAAGCACAATACATACAGATGCTCTCAGAAGACATCAAACAAATAACGCTAAGAGAATGTATGACAGCTGTTGGAGTCGGCCTGACTTTTTGTCAACATACAGGCCCAGTTTGTTCTGGGTGTTTGTACAGCTGTAGCAATAGCACGTAAAACAGTATAATATTGCAATACATTTTAATAGCTTAATCTAAAATGAATATTGTGTCATCATTTACTCATTCTTATGAAGTTTCAAACCCTTCAAAAGGCACACTTTTTAAGAATATCCAGGCCACTGTTTTCAATATAATGAAATTACTGGGGACTGAGGCGGTCAAGTTAAAAAAATGTGATATAATGTACCTTAAAAGTGTCATAAAATTGGTTCAAATGTAAAGAAGAGAGAGAAATTTAGGTTGTTATTCACTGATAATGCTATTGGACTTTGTTTTCACTCACACGGGCGCTGTTGTCGAGCAAAGGCTGCACGGAAACAAAAATTGGGCTCCATTCGGACATTCCCGGAGCCTCCTGATAACAAAAATTACATCACGGGAACAGTGCACGGAGCGTCGCGGAATGCGGGCGTCTGAAATATACTTTGGGCTCTGCTTACCATTATCTGATTGAGCCAGATAAAACTACAAAAGAAATCCTGCTGGTAACTTGACCCAAGTCCAAATCTCCTTCTTTTCCCTTTCCCCATTACATATCAGCTTGGACAGGCATTTATTTTAAATAAAAAAATAAGAAAATATTAAAAAAGTGGAAATAAAGTGTATTTAAAGTTTGTAAAGGATAGGGTTAGGGCTAGGTGTAGTGGACGACTTTAGGGGTAGGGACAAGTAATGCCCCAATAAGGCTGCAAGTAATGCCCCAATAAGGCTGCAACCATTTATGATTTTAATAAATATAATCATATGCACTGAATATGTTGTTATTATTGCATACTGTTTTATAATACACTACAATACACTGAAATGCAAATAGTAAATGCCTCAAGTATTATAGAGGTGCTGGTCATATAACTAGAATATCATCAAGTTGATATATTTCACTAATTCCATTCAAAAAGTGAAACTTGTATATTATTTTCATTCATTACACACATACTGATATATTTCAAATGTTTATTTCTTTTAATTTTGATGATTATAACTAAGGAAAATCCCAAATTTAGTATCTCAGAAAATTAGAATATTACTTAAGACAAATACAAAGAAAGGATTTTTAGAGTCCTTGGCCAACTGAAAAGTATGAACATGAAAGGTATGAGCATGTACAGCACTCAATACATAGTTGGGGCTCCTTTTGCCTGAATTACTGCAGCAATGCGGCGTGGCATGGAGTCGATCAGTCTGTGGCACTGCTCCAGTGTTATGAGAGCCCAGGTTGCTCTGATAGTGGCCTTCAGCTCTTCTGCATTGTTGGGTCTGGCATATCGCATCTTCCTCTTCACAATACCCCACACATTTTCTATGGGGTTAAGGTCAGGCGAGTTTGCTAGCCACTTAAGAACAGGGATACCATGGTCCTTAAACCAGGTACTGGTTGCTTTGGCACTGTGTGCAGGTGTCAAGCCCTGTTGGAAAATGAAATTTGCATCTCCATAAAGTTGGTCAGCAGTAGGAAGCATGAAGTGCTCTAAAACGTCCTGGTATACGGCTGCATTGACCTTGGACCTCAGAAAACACAGTGGACCAACACCAGCAGATGACAAACCATCACTGACTGTAGAAACTTTACACTGGACCTCAAGCAACGTGGACTGTGTGGGTCTCCTCTCTTCCTCCAGAGTCTGGGACCCTGATTTCCAAAGGAAATGCTAAATTTACATTCATCAGAGAACATACCTTTGGACCACTCAGCAGCAGTCCAGTTCTTTTTGTCTTTAGCCCAGGCAAGACGCTTCTGACGCTGTCTGTTGTTCAAGAGTGGCTTGACACAAGGAATGCGACAGCTGAAACCCATGTCTTGCATATGTCTGTGCGTAGTGGTTTTGAAGCACTAACTCCAGCTGCAGTCCACTCTTTGTGAATCTCCCCCACATTTTTGAATGGGTTTTGTTTTTACAATCCTCTCCAGGGTGCGGTTATCCCTATTGCTTGTACACTTTTTTCTACCACATATTTTCCTTCCCTTCGCCTCTCTATTAATGTGCTTGGACACAGAGCTCTGTGAACAGCCAGCCTCTTTTGCAATGACCTTTTGTGTCTTGCCCTCCTTGTGCAAGGTGTCAATTGTCGTCTTTTGGACAACTGTGAAGTCAGCAGTCTTCCCCATGATGGTGTAGCCTACAGAACTAGACTGAGAGATCATTTAAAGGCCTTTTGCAGGTGTTTTGAGTTAATTAGCTTATTAGAGTGTGGCACCAGGTGTCTTCAATAGTGAACCTTTTCACGATATTCAAATTTTCTGAATTTGGGATACTGAATTTGGGATTTTCCTTATTTGTCAGATATAATCATCAAAATTATAAGAAATAAACATTTGAAATATATCAGTCTGTGTGTAATGAATGAATATAATATACAAGTTTCACTTTTTGAATGGAATTAGTGAAATATATCAACTTGATATTCTAATTATATGACCAGCACCTGTAAGTACTAAGTGCATACTGTATATCATCTATCATCATCTATCTATCATCTTTCGTTATTTACACTTAATGTAAATAACCACTGCCCCAGTTTATGATAGTTCTTTTTTTTTTTGGAGATACTTAAAAAAAAATCGCCCTTTGTACCACAGATGAAAGAAAGTCAGATCGGAACTACATCAGTAAATAGTGACAGATTTTCCTGTAAAAACAAAAAAATTTCTGACATAATTTACTCACCCTCAAGTTGTTCCAAACCTGTATAAATGTATTTGTTCTGCTGTCCTGCTATCATAGTAGGGGGGGGGAAGTAGTCAATCAGGGCAGAGATCTGCTTGGTTACAGACATTCTTCCAAATATCTTCCTTTGTGTACAGCAGAAAGAATGAATTTAAACAGTTTTGGAACAACTGACATCACTTGAGACCTATCCCTTTAAACTCAGACTACAAAATGTCAGTTTCACCCAAGTACGAATGACTGAAGGACCTAATGATGCAGCACTGGTCTTTGCGGTTCCGGCGCATGTTGAAGAAACAGCTGTCTGCGATGGCGAAGACGTGCGGAGGGAGATCACCCAACCGTCGGTCTGCGTACTGCTCCACCTGCTCCGGAGTGTAGATTGGCAGCAGCTGGTAGGGGTTCACTGCCACCAGAATCGACCCTGTGTATGTCTATCAAAACAAATAAACAAAAAAAGATTATAGAGAGTCCCTGTGTTCAAAATATATGAAAGTTTTGCAGTTGGAAAAATAATACAAGTTTATAATAAGATCTACAGTGTGTAACTGCTCAGTGCAATGAACTGTCCTTTAAAATAGCTGGATTTAAAGTTGGTAGGTCGGATTTACGATATAATGGGTATGTTAATGTTGTATAACAATATGGAACTAGCTGGAACTAGCTGTTTCTATGGAAACAATCTTGTAATTAAACAGGAAGGGCAAAGAACAGCTGGTAAATGAACTGAAGTTGTTGAATTAAGTATACAATCCAATCCCTTTTCCGGTTATTTGGGGTATACGGATCTTGAAATTGAAAGCAATTTTATTAATATATTTATGTAAACAATGTATTAATTAAAAAACATTTAACACATGATCAACTGATGTGGTGTTTAAGAACTCACATAGATGGTTCCTTCTTTGTAGCGCACTAGAAGGTTCCGTAACAGTCCAGCCTCATTTAGGTCTCCCAGCCGTATCATATCATCCACACCTTTCACCGAGGTGGGATGCATGGGCTTCAGAGAGTTCTCCTTCTTAATCTTGTGCTCCTGGAAATCATGCCAAAGACATCAGCTACACTTCTAAAGTCAAGAGCAGCAGTTCACCATCAGCGGAAAGACTGGCTGCAGATCTTACCTTTCCCTCATCGTCGATGAGCTGGAGTTGCCCAGTGTCTGAGAGTTTAACTTCAGCTCCGATTTGCACCCCATCACTGCAGTCCACCCACACATAATCTCCCTAAAGTGGTAGATCAACATTTTAAGATTTAAACATATATATATATATATATATATATATGACATATATCACTTTATTCTATAAAACCTTTGAATTGAATTTTTTGTACATTTATATAATACATATTATTTTATGTTTTGTTTTGTTTTATCATCTTAAACCCCCACAATGTCAGGTGGTCACCGTGCAACTGTCTGAAAAATTAACATTTTAGGTTTGAAACTTTTCATTTAAACAAATTGTATTAATATCAGTAGTTTTAAAGCTGTTGAGATAATTGAATAACTTTTGTCCAGCAATTTTTATATTCTAAAATGTCAGGGTGGCACAACTGCAAACACGGCTCTTTTATTATGAATTGACAAGCTAAAAACAGGAAACATGATAATGCATCATCCAGAGAACCCCAACTGATCCTTGGGGCAGTGTGAAAAGAGTTGTAGATCTCTCCCAAATACTGGTAAAAACTGCCAAATTCAAGTATGGGTAGGGTTGGTACACTTTTTATTTTATTAAAAAAAAAAATAGCTTCACCTTTTTGAAGCTTTATTTGTCAATGACCCATATATCATGATAATGATAGCACCACAAACACATAATAAAATGACGTCTATGTTAAATTAAAGTAAGCTATTTTATACTATTAAATTAGTTAAAATAGGCATAATAGTTCAACAGATTAGTGATGATTTTAATTTTTTTTTAATGTTAAAACTAAAAACCTGTGGCTTTGCAGAAGAGGAAGTATGTTTACTGAACAAAATGTTGTTTATTAATTTGTATTAACATATAAAGTTTACCAAGAATAGAAAGAAGGTATCATGAAAACACCACAGTATTCCATGAGGTGAAAGTCTCAGCAAATACTTTAAACAATTTACCTTCCTTAAAACCACCATGGCTGAGTCCTTCTGTCCCTCAGCCTGAATATTAAAGCAAAGGGAAAAATGTTATAATCAATTTTTTCCAGAATAAAGTAGTGAGGCTTATGCAAAATGGCGTCTAAAACACACGTACACATTCCCTGAAGAACATCATATAATTGTCTCATCTATCGATATACTAAATAACAAAACAATACCATCTATACTTTTAAAACATCAACCATAACAAATCCAATGCAAGATACCTGTGGATATTTTGTGAAGTCTCCTAATGAAGAAGAATTTTCTGCCCCTCTTCTTTGAAGCCTGAAAAGATCCCCAGTGTGAGTGTTTCGAAAGAAATGTCCTCAGGTTCCTGCTGAGAGACAACAGGAGTTTATGATACTTTGACTTTGCTCTCTGACTAACGCATCCATAATGATAATACAATGAAGCTCTGCACTCCATATAAGAAACAAAAAGACAATGTGGCCCTGCAATGATGTAAATATCAATCTATAAAATGCTAAACAATCATTATTAATACACAGAATGCTAAAAATTAAGACATGAAAAAGTAAATAAATAAAATGTATAGAACTTTTTAGTTTTACATAATGCTTTTTCCATAACGGTGAAGTGCTGAACCTTTGGACCCGTGTGACAGCATATGGAGGGCTGAGCTCTGATCATAAGAGGGCAATCAAGTTGTAAATAGCACAGTGTCATAGTAACTCAGGGTGGAGCCACTCTGGAAAGTCATATTTCTATCGAGCAATACTAAACTCCACTGCAAGAACTCAATGTTATAGTTCATGTGGTGTGTTTGCAGTTTATAGAACAGCTTCTCTGGCCCCACTTAATATTGTGTCAACTAGGATGAACTAACATTTTATACAATGCAATTATTGTAATTAAAGCTGTAATTAATTTCTGTAATTACATCTATTACAGTCTATGATGACCCGTCATAGACCCGTATCCCACCTAAATAGCAGCAAAAGTGTTTTGCAATACAACATTAACACAATAAGTACATTTTACCTATCATTTTTGAATGTAAGTACATAGTGGTTAAAGTCACCTAATATAAAGTGTGACCGGTTCACTCAACGCTCTTTTTCTCCTTTTGCCACTGAGCCACTGCCGCCCCATATATATTAGGTATTTATATTCAGATTTCACATGCATCAAACATTTTGTTGAACTCTAGGGCTATACTTTGTTAAAATTCTAGAAATTAGACACACAAATCCCATGTGCTTTTTGGGAGAACTATTAATGTTAGATTACCATATAACAAAATGTAAATTGCATTGAAAGTAGCTAGTTTTACACATCAAATCTGTCTGTAATCTCCCTTTATTTTCTTAATTTAGTGCAATTCATAAAGACTACTTGGTAGTTTCTGAATGATGAAACGCTAGGAGTTTATGGAGTACAGTTCAAACAGCAGGCCAGATTTCCAGCTGTACATCTGATCTTTCACTGGTTCCGTTGAAGAAGAAAAAAGGTAACACTTTAGTATGGGAACACATATTCACTATTAACTACGACTTTTGCCTCAATAAATTCCTAATTTACTTAATTATTAATGGTTAGTAAGGTAGTTTTTGAAGCATTTAAGTTTAGGTATTGGGTAGGATTAAGGGATGTAGAATAAGGTCATGAAGAATAAAGCATTAATATGTGCTTTATAAGTACTAATAAACAGCCAATATCCTAGTAATATGCATGCTAATAAGCAACTAGTTAATAAAATAAAGTATTACCGAAAAAAAGATCCCTAACACGCACTGACCATAGCTGTGATTATATTCAAAATATAACAGTCTCATGTAGATTATCAATTAAAATGTTAGTTCTTTCACTTAGAAAGTCTTGTGAGGTGCACTCAGTACCAAATGTACTTGCTAAACAAGAGGCTTTGTAAATGTATCCAGTTTTACTGAAATACCACAGAGTACACACAGAATTTTTTTTTAACAAAATAACCAAATTATTATTCAAACGCAGAACAACATTCACTTACAGTCTATAAAACATCACAAAAAAAACTCAGTGAAAACCACGTCACTTCCATTAACAACAATCTTCTTACACTGAAACATAAAATAATCCACACATTCTTATAATATAAATTCACATAATTATACTGATTCTTTCAAGTACACATTTCACTGCTTTGTACTATCATCAGTCACTATAGAGCTTGAATGTTTACAGTGATAAAAAAAAACTAAAAGGGTTAGGGGTATCATTATCTGGTTAACACAAGACTATTATCGCATTTTCATTGATAGCTTAATTTGTTGACTAATCTGGGAGTGTTTCATTTTTGTGTTTAAAGCACAAAAATAAAAATAAAAAAAATCCCTCAGTTTCACCCGTGTTACAAGGCACCAAACATGGAAAGTTCACACAGTATTGTGAGTGTGTGAATGTGTGCAGTGTGTACTGGTGTGAAACAAACTAAATACAGGAATTACATCTAGCAAACATGACCTTTCTGATCTTCTGATCACTACAGCAAAAGCTTTGCCTCTACAACAACAAAAAAATTGTACAACATAATATTTCTTTTAAAATGAAATACTTAAAAGAATTTCTTTAGGGGAAAAACAAAGCATTGGTTAACCAGGTTGCCTTATACCCAATGGACAGTCTGACGGTCCACAGTAAGCAGCAGTTCCTGTAAAAACAGTTTGATGGTTTACAAATGTCTCTCTCTCTCTCTCTCTCTCTCTCTCTCTTTGAGACTGTAAAAGAAAGTAGATGATTGTGCACAGCATCCTGATAAACCATGACATATCCAGCTTTTGAAGAGCATTCTTGTGTTCAACTATGCTGAAGGAGAAAGATTAAGACCATGGAGTGGCTTCTACGCTCGCTCCTTGCGCTTTAACTTGGAGCTCTTCTTGGGAGATCCGTTCTTGTTGAGCAACTTGAGGACTCTGTCCTTATGGTCCAAAACTTTCATCATGGTGTCGCGAGCTTCAGTCACCTGATCCATCACGAGCTTGCAGCGCTGCATGTTACCCTGGACAGAGTCAGGTCAAAAGGTCATAATTATATTTCAAGTAAAGGTATGCTATGGGTTTTGGGTCAGTTTTTACATGCATTGGTCAAATTGACATAAAATGGGTCACACTTTATTAATGCTTAAATATAGTACATATACAATCCCTGACAAAAGTCTTGTCGCTTGTGTACAAATTGACCTGAAGTGCCGCTGAAATATATTTCTTATCAAGATTTTTTTACAAGAAATGGCTCATTTTAATCCCAACAGCTTTTGTAATAATGTTTCAGTGCAAAATGAAACTGTCAAAAAATTTCTAATATTCACAGCTTGGTAAAGCCCATTGAGTGAATTTTTGAGAGAGATCAATTAGATCTCAGGTGTGTATAAAAAGATACCCAGTGCACTAGACCTTCACATCAACTGCAACTAGACCTCTGCAAACATGCCTAAGATTCACCCTGAGACTAAAGTTTTGATTATCAAGAGGCTGAAGACCAGATCGACTGCTGATGTGGCAGACACCTTCAAAGTGTCTCAGCGTCAAGTACAGAGGATAAAAAAAAGATTTGAAGAGACGTTTATGACAAACCCAGGACAGGCAGACCCTGCAAGACAACTGCTCGAGAGGACCGTTTGTTGGCTCGAAAATCCAAGGCCAGCCCATTTTCCACTGCAGCAGAGCTCCACGAGACCTGGTCACCTGAAGTCTGTGTGTCAACCAGAACAGTTTGTCGGATTCTGTTTCGAAATGGCCTCCATGGTCGAATCAGTGCCCAGAAGCCAGCACTAAACAAAAGACAATTGAAAAACCGTGTGGCATTTGACAAAGCCCACAGCCTGCTAAAAGGATGGACGCTGGAAAAGTGTCAGAAGGTGGATTTTTCAGATGAATCTTCTGTTGAATTACACCACAGTCGCCGCAACTATTGCAGGAGAACTACTGGAGCCCGCATGGATCCGAGATTCACCCAGAAAACAGTGAAGTTTGGTGGGGAAAATCATGGTCTGGGGTTACATCTGGTATGGGGTGTGAGAGATCTGCAGGGTGGAAGGCAACTTCAATAGTCTAAAATACCAAGACATCTTAGCTACCTCTTATATTCCCAACCAAAAAAGAGGCCAAATTCTGCAGCAGGATGGTGCTCCATCTCATTCTTCCATCTCCACATCAAAATTCTCAAGGCGAAGAAGATCAAGATGCTCCAGGATTGGCCAGCCCAGTCACCAGACATGAACATCATTGAGCATATGTGGGGTAGGATGAAAGAGGAAGCATGGAAGACGAAACCAAAGAATATTGATGAACTCTGGGAGGCATGCAAGACTGCTTTCTTTGCTATTCCTGATGACTTCATCAATAAATTGTATGAGTCCTTGCTAAACCGCATGGATGCAGTCCTTAAAGCTCATGGAAGTCACACAAGATATTAAAATTGGATCTCACAGCACCACTACTTAAGTTGCTGACATATTTTTGTATTTGCAGTAAATTTGTTCAATTTCTGTATAGGCAACAAAACTTTTGTCATGCCAAAATTTGACCTTTCTGTCTTGATTAAATGATAAATCTTTTTTCAGTGAAACTCATTTATTTCAGTGTATTAAACGTCATTTGGGAGGGTTTTAGCTTTTCATATGAGCTATTTCTAACACCAATTGATGAATTAAAAATCAGGTTAATAGCAGGTGTTTCTACAAAATAGATAAGCGACACGACTTTTGTCAGGGACTGTACATATACAGTCAAACCAAAATGTATTCAGACACCTTCAACATTTTCTCACATTATCAGTTTATTCACTATAGTTTGGAAAATGGTAATAAAATATGACAAGAACGTGTCAGAACAAATTCATCTTGATAATGTCAGATAACTTTGATAGAAAGTTATGTACTGGATTACAATCAATCAAACTGCTGTCAGCTGTTCAATTTAAGTACAAAATTAGATAATACCAATTTAGGTCAACCAATTACCAAGCAATGCTTCATTTTGTTCAGTCTGTGCTGGTCACATTAGCAATAATAAAAAAAAAACACTTAGGCAAAACATGGTCAGGTCAAAGTGTCTGAATAATTCTGGTTCCAATTTTTTTAATATGTATGTAGCTTTAATTTCTTAAACAACCAATCAGGCTCAAATTGTGGAAGAATGGTTGTGAAAGGCTTTAAAAAGTGATGCCGGTTTGTCTGGTTGAGGACAATGGACACTTTTTGCAGACGACATCACACTGAGTGAATCAACTTAGAATGGCTCTAATTTACATGTATTTATTTCTCCCCCCATCCTACTTCCTCAGGCTGTGACCATTGAAAATATACCCAAAATCTATATGGTCTAAAAATGAACAAATACTAAACAATATATATGTGTTTGATATCATTGGAAATGTCTTAGTGCGACTGGTACAAATATCTCATCCCCACAGAAATATTCAAGAAGATAACAATGGTTTTAAGAGTTTAAAGAGATGTTGCATAGTATGGTAGGTGTGGCTTTCAACCATTTGGTCTTGTCAAAACAGGTCTTTATATACTGTCTGTATCAATACAGACAGTGATTAAATGTAAATTCCCTTTGTTAACATATGCTACCATTTGAAAGAAGTTATTGTCAGGTCTGAATACTTAAGGCAGTGTAGCAGAAGAGTCAGGGCGCAATTTTGTAATCAGATTCGCCCGTAACGTTGTGTCCAGTCAACGTTACGTAACCCAACGTTACGGAACGCATCTCTTTACTTAAAGAGTATTCGATGTTTTGAGGATCTTTGAATTGATTATGTAATTGGAATTATACATGACTGTTTAATAAATTGTTACATTTTGATTTATTCTGACTTACTCTGGAATTATTAACAATCTCTATGAGATCATGAATGGGTACTTTCCACAAAGGGTTAAACGGAATAATTAAATGTGTGTCTAAATATTAAATATGAATGACCAAATAACCAAATTGGCATTCTAATCTAAATTCTAAATTATAATAAAATGGAGTCAGATAAAGTGGAATTGGAATTAGATCCATTTTGCCCAGCTGAGAACATCGAACGCGCAAGTTCCTTCGCCCGCTCTTCGCTGCCGCCATTGGAGCGATTTCAGCGGTCTTTCAGCTGGGAGGGAGGATGAAGAATAATTTTCACACATGAATGGGCACCTCTGAGCCCAGACCTTACATTTTTGGGAATGTTGTGATTTTATGTTATATGTCTTATCCTCATAATGATTTATGTGTCATAGTGCTGTGTAATACGTGGTATGACTGTACAGTATCCCTTCTAGTCTGTACAGTATATCTGTCTAGTTTGAACTTGCCGTTTGCTAGCAACTGCTTTCTCTGCAGAATCTTTGCATTCAAAGACCTAATAAAATATTTCAACTCAAGTCAATATATTGTGCCTAACTATTTACTTATGTGGCAAGAAGTCATGTAATAAGTTGGATCATGTATATCCAGCCGGTTGTTATCAAAGAATAAATCCCTTCAGAGTGATGTACAACCCCTCCGCTCCACTGTCAGGGATTAATCTGCGATAAAAACCAGCTGGATGTACATTAACCCTTACATATACACTCCAGGGAAGTTAAAGGGGTCCTATAACGCAGCCCCCTATTAAAATATGTAAACTAAGTCTCTGATTTTTATAGCATGTTAAAATTGTCACTTTTTGAGGATGAGCTTTAATGAAAATGCTCAAATTATGACTATAAAAAGCCCCCAAATAAAGACTATTAAAAAGTCATTAGATTATTGTGGCAGAAAAAGTATTTAATAGAATTTGAAAATAAAAACAGAAAGTTTCTTAAGCTCCAGGTTCAGTACATGTTTCTTTAAATTATTGAAACCAGTTAGAATGGTAAAAAAAAAGTTTCAAAGAACAGTCAAATTAGGTGTGGAGTCACTGTCAAGCATCAATTGAAGGTGGACGTCCTTTTATGGTCATAGGAGCACATGGTGTGAAAAGGCAAGATTATTTGCTTTAGTAATCTTGTTTAAAATGATTTTCTTAAAAGGCGTGTGCGTGCGTGCGTGCGTGCGTGCGTGCGTGCGTGTGTGTGTATACGAAGGTGTAGAGAATCCTTTATGAAGGCTTTTGCATGTTCAGAAATACAGTTTTTCTTTTTTTTGCCTCAGGGCAACATTGTGTGATAAGGGGGTACTTTTTAAGGATGTTTTTGCTGACAATATGTTTGGACGTTATCACATATCTTCACGTATTAGTGCACAATATAAGCTCTAAATATTGTTGTATTTATTTATTTTTGAAAAAGAGCAATTTCGTATTGCTCTCTGCCCCTTGTCTTATGATATGTGAATTAATCATTTTCTATGATTCTTTGGCAACGTAAATAAATGTTGAGGAGTAGGGTGAATTTTTAAAAATTTAATATGAATAAAAAGTTTCCAAATGAACCAAGAATTTATTTGGATCATTTTTATCATGTATCATCCAAATGTGTGCAATAGAGGGCCAAAGATATCCTTATGTTCTTTTGCATTTTGGCCATCAAGTTAGTACCCATTCACTGTAGTTTCCATGGTGGGTATTGAACATGCTAGTACACTAACCTGTATGAGCTCATTAATGCGGTGTAAGTCATCGTCAGCTCCAGCTCTCTTCTTTGGGATGAGCCCTTCCTGCAGTGTGGTCAGCCGGCTGTACACGTCATGCTCCAAGTTAGACTGTGATCGAACAAGAAAGGAATTCATTGAAATGCTGCATTACCTGCCTCAGTAAAAGGCTGTTAGAATAATATTGTATAACCCAATAAAACTCTCATTAAAACACTGTAGACTTATGGTGGAAGTAAAAACATCAGCTGCAGAACCCACCAGCTGTAGCAGCTGTGCGGCGCACAGGTGCACTTTCCAGCCCTGAGCGCGACATGCTACTCCTCTCTGATTGGCCATATCCTGAAGGCTTCCTTTCTTCTCCTCTGCGGAGAGAGTACCAAGATGACCTCTTGTATTACATGACCAGATTCAATACTATAAACATTATCCAGTGACTCAAAGGAACAAGAAAACAACTGCACACCAAAATAAATCAAAGAATAAGCAACCAGACAGATGTTTAAAAGGTACCTACCTTTGACTCTGATGTCACTGTACCTCTGGAAGTGGTGATAGGCAGCCTTCCACGGGTTACGGTAATGGCGTAGAAGAGTGAGGGGAGGTCTGGGACGGACTGGCACATAGCGAACACCGTCCTCATCTACATAAATCATCAACATTACAATTAAACAAGTGTACACTCATTTAGGGGGGTATTACAAATTTACACTGCTAAATAATATTAGAAAATGGAAAAAAAATCAAATAAAAGCAACCAAGAGAGACCAAAAACACTATCAGATGATCTCAGCAAATAAGTTTTATGCTTTTTCCAAAGAATCACACAGTGTCCAAATCTGACGCAACATGATAAGATTCCAGCTACATGCAATTTGTACGTCCACACCAGACACGATGCGACTACAAGGCTTGATTATATCAAATAAAATAAATCACAGCCAATCAGAAGAGACTGGAGTCTCTCTGCAAGCGTACATGCAACGTAATGGATAAGTACAAGATCAAATTTGTAAACATTTCACCATTTTAACATTTTTATTAAACACACATACTGACAAAAAAAGTTAATAGAATAGACTTGTTTGTTCACATTAAGTTCATAGTTTGAACGTTCTTGTTTCCTTTAATCTATTTTCAATATCTGAGGTGATTTATCCTTTGTCGCTTTCAGCATGGCTATAAAGGTCACTCAAAATGATATTCAATCACATTAGACTAATTGTGCCTTTTAACATTAAATAAGGCACAAAAACAGTACCTAAGATTATCATTGTCATAGTTGTCTTCTAGCCATGATGTCACAGAAATAGAAACCGTTTCTAAAATAGAATCATTATCGCGGATGGTTAGGACAAAAACTGTGATTATCATGGAAAAGACACCTTTTATCACATGTTTCATCGCGTCTGGTTAGGACACAGCGTTAAGGTCCATTCATAACGGAGGTGAATATTTGGTGCAAGGAAATATTTGAAACTATGGATCCTATTTACACCGGGTACAATCATTTTTATACCAACAATTTGACTATTGTTTTTTTAAAAGAAAGTATAGTCCAAATTGTGACGTGACAAATAAATCTGTCAAAGTTAAATTCTCATTGCCCCTTCAAAAAATCCATTTGTCCCAGAAAAAGTGTTAATGTGGAGAACTGCTCTATGGCTGCTGCACTTGTCATTTCTGCAGTATACTAGTTTTACACATTCTGTATCAATATTTATTATAATGAGTTCATGTGACAATTTTTTTATGTTCACTTGTTGTTTTCACATTAGTTTGGAGAGTCTGTGAAAATATATTTATTAAATCTTATTCAATATTGGGTGGAATTAATCACAATTCATTTCTGAAATGGGTGTGAATAATTCGTTTTTTTTGTTTTTAAATCAAAACAGCCCTATTTTTTCATTTAGCAGAAAGATTAAAGGTATAGTACATCCAAAAATGTATATTTTGTCAATTTACTCACTCTCATTTTGTTTAAACCTGTATAAGTTTCTTTATTATGTGTAACAAAAACCTTCTTTTATGCTCATCAGAAGAAAAAAACTCAGGTTTGATTAAACATGAGGGCGAGTAAGTTACAACAAAATATTCATTTTTGGGTGAACTATCCCTTTAACTGTTCAGTGTAGTTTTTATCCTTTAAACAGAGTTTTGGTCACATCTTGACCTTTTCAAAAGGGCAGATGTAGAGATGCATCCCAGTAATCAGCTTCAGTTGCTAATTAAGCATTAGATATCCATGGATGTCTGTAGGTTTATATATATTTATACATAAGCTCACCAACATATTCTCTAGGTGGAGACTCATGCCTTTCAGGCCTGTTTCCTGGAGCTCGGCTGCTAGCTCTCTCTTCGTCTGTGCTGTTGGTCTCCATCATCTCCGTCTCCTCAGTGGAGATCACATGCTGCTGTTTGCGGGGTTTCTTCCTCGGGGAGGCCCCAGGCAGGAGGTCTCCAGGTTGAGAAGATATGGCCAGGGTGGAGGCCTGGGAGGAGAGGGATGGAGCCAGACCCATCGAAGAAGGACCTAAGGGCACTGTGGTCAAGAGAATTCATGAATACTTGGAGTGGCCAAACTCCATCTTTAAAATTTCATTGGACTAGTGTGTTATTAGAAGCCATTGTGACTATACATCACTTGGGTTGGATATAGAATTGTTTGTAGTGATTCTATATTGAATGTATAGGAAGAGGCAGCGCTTGACAAGCATTTCACTCACATTTGAGAATGAAGAAAAAAGATGTTTGCAAACTGCAAAATGTATTTAGGAGTACATGTGCGAATAAAAAGTAGGTCCCCATGATTCCTTAACCCCCTCCATTTATTTCAATGGTTAGAATATGCATAATTCCATAATTATTCAATAAAAACAGCTTGAAGCCATTTTACAAACAGTAATTTGTTTTCAAATAATTTAAATGCTTTTTCTTGTAAATGCCTCCTTTTTAACCCCTTTGTTAAGGATAAATTAATGATTTGATTCTTTTTCAATAAAGTTATTTGTGCGCTCCTAAATTTTTCAAATTAGGAGCACGTGCTCCTTGGGAAAAAAGTAGCCATCAAGCGCTAATAGGTGGATTCTCATTTTGACAAGCACACCTACCTGCTTGTGAAGTTTCCATTGGCTCCATTTCCTGTTTTACTTTAACCTCTGGAAGGGTGGAGCTCAGGGCAGCAGTGCTGCTGGCCGCTGGCTGGGTAGGTGAGGCCACTACATTGGCCATGGAGGCAGACACAGGGGAGTGACAGCCATGGCTGCGGGCAGGGCTGAAAGAACGGCAGTGGGCTGCGGAGGTGTCGGAGCTGGTGGAGCCAGAAGGGTGGGAATGGCCTGTGAATGATGCTGAGCAGGAGTGGACAGCTTCTGCTGCTCACCTCCGTGACTCGGAAGAGCCTCCACAGTTGCCATGACTGGAGGCGCCATAGCAACATGAATTTCAGATTTGGGCTTCACTCTAATTACAGAAAGATTAGAACAACTTTAAATTCCAGATCTTCTTACATAAAACCAGTTTTAGACAATGAGATCACATGCATGAAACTGTTAACAGGGTTCCCACATTTTCCATTTTATCATTTCTTTTTTTTTAAATCACACCCAATTTCTTGTTATTTCCAGCAGAAATAGCAGCAGATCTATTCCTCTGAGTGCAACGGATTATCGAAAAAGAAAAAAAATGGTTATATGCATTAGATTTTAAGATGTGGCCATTGCACTAAAAATGGAGGTAGATTAATATAAGATTTAAGAGGGCAACAAGTAAAAAACATTACTTTCCAAATGTAGTGCTAGTATATTAAAAGTACTTGTCCAAAAAACTACTTGAGAAAGAGTAAAAGAGTAGCTTATTTAAATGTACTCATGAGAAGTGAATACTCAGCTGAAGATTTTACCTCCCTTATAATAAACACTTTGATTTAAAAATGTAGAAAACACTGAACTTGCTGGAATTCTCATTCTCTTTTGCTGTTTGTCAGAAATAATGGATAATATCTATATCTTCCAACAGTTTTAATTTTAACTGCTAACTTTTTAAAATACAACACTTATCAGGGATAAAATGTATCTACTTCCAAAACAACTGAGGAAGACTATTACAGATATGAAAAGATAAAAAGTTATACTCATTACCATTTTAAATGATAATGTACAGAGTGAGCTATTTTTGCACATAAAATAGAAGAATGCAAAGAATACAAAAAACTTTAGAGCCCAATAATATCAGTGATAATCAGGGGTTAACTTGGAGGCAGGGAACCCTAAAATCCAAGTAATGCTTTATTAAAGAATATACATTTATTTTTTACTAAAATTTGTGAAATAATATTATTGTCATTAGAACATCCCTTAAAATAAAATACTGACATCTTACAAAAATATTAATTGAAAAAAAAATCTCTTTCAGATAAATCTGTTTAACCTGATATATTACGTCCCTTTTATATGATTAATAATATTTCTGTTTAATAACATGCCTGTTATTATGCATGGCATTATTCAACTTAAATGCGCAATTACATAATTACACAGAATATTTTGTATTATTTTATATTAAATAACAAATACAGTGTTAGTGATATCAGATGTATTTTATATTTAATAATAATAATCAGATAGCAGCTGGGCCAAGTTTATGTTCTTGCCCCAGAAAGTGATGTGATCTCACCTTTAAGCATGCTAAATTTATTACAATTTAAACATAAATGCACATTGTTCTAAAAGGGGGCATCATCCCCTACCTTTTACACAGCTACATTTACTTAAATTGTTATGCTGATAATACCATTTGTAATAAAACATTTGCATTAACTATAGACGTTTTTTCACTGAGGAAAACTTTCCCAAAAAACCGCACATCTCTTTGTAGGGCCACGTTGTTGTCTGCAAATAAGATCTTAAAAATGTTCAACTTTATTTGACTTAATTTCAGACCCTGCTAAAAAAAAATCCAAACTAAACCTTAACATGTTTCTTCAAACTAAAATAATTAAATGCAGATTTATCGACTGAATTTCTGCCTGAAGTGTTTCCACAGCAGCCATGATCAACAGCAGTTTGTGCCATCTACTGCTGTAGTTTTCTACGAGTGATTTGATGGGAGTCACGAGACCGATTACTCTCTTCTTAGTCAACCATACTGATGGATAAGGCAGAGCGAGGCTTTGTGAAACACTGGGTGCGTCTCAATCAGCTCCCTAGTTGAGTAGTCATGGCACTGATCAGGACAAGTCAATGGGCTGACTCCCTGATCAGTGCCACTGAACTAGGGAGCTGATTGAGAACAGTAGAAGCAAACGTGTCGAAGCTTCAAAACAATCTGACACTGGTGACACCTAGTGGTCACTTTCATGTGTTGATCTGAAACAACCTTGACAAAGTTTCAGACATGCGTTCAAAAAAGGAAGTGGGTGGGGGACTGGCATGCTGCCGCCTTGGGTTCGAATCCTGGTCAGAACAGTGTAAACGCAATAAAAACGTATTGCAAAAGTTTTATTGAAAGGAAAATCTATCAAATGCAATTAACTAAATCATCTAATAAATTAAATATGAAGTGTCTGTATAATGTGTGTTCTTTTATCGATTTTCAGGGCTTGTTTTGTTTGTTCCATGAATGGCTCAGCTAAACAGGCCAATAAGAAACTATTAACTACTATTATTCCTTTTAATTATACTAAATATCTTATATTATACTAATTATACTATAAATCATACTAATTTGTATGTCTACAAATGAACAAAAGTGATCAGAGATTACGATCAGAGTTAAGATCTTATTCTCCTTCTTTAGGTTTTCAGGCCTGGAAATCAAACTTGAACCCTGATATCTTCAGGGTGTTCAGGACCGTGGGAACCCTGTGTTAGGAACATTGTCTTTTGTCCTATTCTTATTAGGATAATAAAGGATTTTCAGGCAGGGCTTACCCCGCTGGGCGAGGGGATCCCGACAGCCTTATTCCACTATCCACTCTGCCAACGTTAGGCTCACTCGGCTGTGCTGGGATCAGACTTTTACGTACTGCCCTAAAAAAACACCCCAAAATTGGTCTCACACTATTTTATCAACATCATCTCTGCCTTAAAAAAGTGAGCACATTGGATTCTGTTACTCAGGATGCCATTAATGAGGAAGTAATGTAATTATTCAGAATATTATGGATAGTTTGTATCCTTAGTAGTTAGCATACTATAAATACACATGCTATGGAAACAAAGGTGAAGGCTGTGGAGTGAAAACTGACTCACCCTTCATTCACAGGTTTCTTGCGAAGGATGCTAGGCCGAGGGGAGGAGACAAGTGTGGGTGCACCTGTGCCCGCCCCCTGAGGATGTGTCTGCACCATTGTAGTGACGGACTGCGTGGTACTGAAAGTGCTCCCGAGTGGATTAGTTACAAAAGCAGGACTTTCAGCCAAAACAACACCTGTATAACAAAACAGAATTCATAAAATATTTGTAAGCAAGACAAACATTTATAAAAACAAACAAAAAACACGTTAATTCCTCCTGACACCCAATTTCAATAGCCCTACAAACAAAGACGCACACAAAAATGTATTTTATGTTTGAAAAACATTTATTATTTTTGTTTCATTCAATGTTTTAATGAAACATTTCAAATGAATAATAGTATTAAATGTATGAAAAGTTGGGGGTTCAAAAAGTTTTGAAGATTTTTAGTATTTTTACTGCTTTTGTAGTTAAAAGTTAAAAGCTAAAAATATTTAATATTAATATTTTTATGGAAACTGTGATACATTTTTAATGAACAGAAACATTATAAGTGTCTTTACTGTCACTTTTGATCAATTTAAAACCTTGATCCCTTAAAACTCATCTTTGATTTAAACTTTTTTTTTTCCCAGTGAAAAAAAAAATCTTCATGTCTTAAAATAGCCTTAATGTAATTATAAAACCCTTGCTTCATTTAGTATACGCGGAGCCCTGACTCCACTCGCTACAGCTCAGAGACCAACATGTTCATCTTTACTCAAGTTACTATAGTAAACGCTGCACAATTTAAATTTAGGTATAGTTTATAATATAAAATATATAGTTTTATAATATATAAAATAAACATTTCCATTCACAGTTTCTAAATGGAAATGGAAAAGTTCTGCTAAAATTACCAGGTGGTTTTGCTTCTGATTGTTGTGTGGCGACCGGGGCCTGCTGTACACTCTGTGTGCTGATTGGTGCAGCGGCATGGAGCCCCTGCACTCCTATTGGTGCAGGTTGAATGCCCTGAGCAGTCATAGAGGCTGGCTGGATGTTCTGGGTGCTGATCTGGGCAGATGGCAGGCCAATGCGATCCACCGCCATCAGCTGCATGGGGTTCAAGTGCACAGTGGTGGCCACACCCACACCAGCCTGATTAGGAAGAGCTGGGCTCTGAGCTGGAGCCGTGACTGAGGTAAACAACACAGAGTCCATGTTAGAGGTCGAAGAAAGCACAAAGTTTCTGATTGAGCATGTGTGTTGTGTTTACCTGGGTAGGGGCGGATAGTGGAGACAGAGCTGGTGATAGGGGTGTAGGTATGGGTCAGAGGATACGGGGATGAGTACTGTGTGGGTAAGAAGTACTGAAACTGCACTGGCACTGACGGCCTGAGGAAGAACACACATGGATAACATGATACAAGCTTCAATTCGATGAGAATTCACTGATTACTGGTTTAGTTGGCTTAATTCAGGGGTGTCCAATCCTGCTCCTGAAGGTCCAAAGTCCCGCACAATTTTTTAGTAATCCTGAAAACCTTTTTCATGTGTGTTTAATTGGGGTCGGAGCTCAACTGTGAGGACAATGGTCCTTTAGGAGGAGGACTGGACACCCCTAGATAAATTCAAGATTAACTGCCAGAAGTTTCACCTGTTATCGCTGCGGGCTTCCATGTTGACAGGGTTTGGAGAAGAGCGATGACCTGAGATGGAAATCAGGTTGGTCCTTTCTCCTGGATACTCTGGTTGGATGCGTGGGGATGTGTGGGCAATGGGCTGAGGAACCACTTTAGCTGGACAGAGCAGAAACATTAAGCAAGAATTAAAAATCAATCAATCAATCAATGCACACACACAAACATTCAGGAGCACAGAAACCTGTTGTCAATGCTGCCTGAGATTTTAAAAAAAGCTTCACTACTGAAATGTTACATTATATTTCTCAGCAACGAGGTGGAATCATCGCTGTTAGATCTGGATGGCCTGTTACTTTACAAAGTGTAGCTGTATAAGATATAAGAACAGTAACATGTAAAAACCTAATCACATTAAAAATAACATTTAAATTGGATCATATTTAGAGTGCTAATGTAAAAACATTCGATTATTTCTGCCACAGTACCATGGTTACAGTTACTACATTAAACCGATGGTGAATGTTGGTGATTTGTAGATTAAAAAGTCTTCTATAACTTGAGCTGATATCTATGATTTATAACAGAATGCTTGCCGAATTTGAATGCTTCTCACTAGATCTTGCAGTGATGTTATTAATACAGCAGTGAATTCAAATGCTTCCTCACTGACTCTCCCAGCGCTGTGTAGTAACAGTGTCGCGTGATCGTGAGCAATTGTCCTGAGCTCACGCTTAGCTGTCTAGTATTATTCCAAACTGATGAACTTTCCGTGCTGCGCAGCTCAAACAATACGCAGTTTTGTTTTTTCCACTTTCGTTCTGTTTGCTCTTTTTCATATGCATCAGACATGGCAGCTGCAATGCGGTGTTTGCACCAGTGCAAATTTTGTAAAAAGGTCGCAAAATGTGACATTTGGTTACAGTCTGGAGTCCTGTAACCCTTCATCAATATATTTAACCATCCATCTATATATCAGTCAGTCAATATATCTATCAATCCAATTGATCTATAAAACAATTCGTCCATCACTCTGTAAAATCAATAAAGGGTCAAACAAGGCTTTAGGCTAGCATTCAAAGTTTGTCTTGCACATTTTTTGTTCATTTGTTTTTTTTTGTTTAAAATGACAGTTGATAAATTTCCTTAACAATTGAATTTCAATTCTGCATCCTGTTTGCCTCACTACAATGAAGAGACATTAATGGATATGGCAAAATGATCTAGTTAGTATAAGCACGACTCGTCTCTTCATAAATGCCACTGTGTAATTGTTGATAAAAATGATCTGAATTGTTGTGAATTGATTCAGAGTCGTTAAAGAAAAACTCGCAACGCATTGATAAACAATCTTGAATGTTATAAACACATGTAGAGAATGGGTTGTGCTTACCGACAGGAATAGCAGAGGTGGTCACAGCTGTAGCGTGGGAGTGAGAGGCCATTGTCATAGTGACAATAGTGCTACTGGTCATTTGGGTATGCGGTGCAGAGCCTGTTTTGGAGTATACAAAGTTTAGACAAAGTTATGAACTGCATAAAAAAAAGTCTTGCCTCATTGGATGAAATCTTTGGACAAAAAAAAAGTTACCTGTAGTGCTGGCTAAAGGAGCACTGTTGGTAGCTAAGATAGGAGCTACAGTGGCAGCGGCAACAGGGGTCACAGTGTTGAAGATTGCCTTCTGCAGATAGAAAAAAAACCCCTCAAAGCAAGAACACAACTACCTTTGCAGGGGATTGTAATAACCCCTGTTTTATTCAAATGATTATATCAATAGATTCATACTGACTTGTGTGACGGTGTGAGGGGGCTGGGCCTTCTGGGCTCCAATAGCTGGGTGGGAGGGGAGGGTGATGCGAGTAGCAGTGTCCCGGGGGGTTGGTGGACGCTGGATGTTGATGGCGGCTGGTGGAGGGTGAATGGTTACAGGTCGCCTAAAAAAACCCCCGCAAATTCAAGATTATTATTGGAATAACACCAAACAATCCTATCATAGTTATAGTGCTCATCTAAAAGATAGATACAATAATTTACCCATGAACCATCTCTGCAGAGTGTGTGACAGGGGTGTTGATGACTGGGGACTGGGTTCTAGCAGCTGGGATGGGAGCCACCATGGTGGGTAGAACAGCCGTTGAGGTGGTCACCAATGGTCGAGACTGTGAATACAGACAGAGGGTCAATATCAAGAAGATGTTGCAGCTCTATGAACTAGAGTTCTTTTCACAACTGTGTAAACTGACAGCAACATCAAACATAATGTGCATAAACTACAACAAAACAGGACTCAACATTAAGGATGTGAGGGTGGTCCATCACCAGACCAGTGCTGGGTACAGGGTTCCTACACATTTTCCATTTCAAAATTCCATACTTTTCCAGATTCAAATTTTCAAATCTCTCATTTTTCAGACCATATTTAACATAAATGGTTCTTATAGCATTATGTTTGGCATATAATACTGTCATCTGTAAATATTTGTATTATATCCTCAGGTTATTTTTCATTGGTTTTCTCAAAGTGATAACACAAACTTATATGATAAGAAGAAGCCTAAAAATAAACTTTATAACCTGCATATTTTACCTCTGTCATCAGTTTGATACTGTAACTATGGTTTGTTGTTGCACGATCAACAAACATCGAAGTACAGCTTGAGGGATTAAAAGAGAATCGCTTATGGCGAAGATCAACAGTTGTACGTAATGCAAATGTGTGCTTTGAATTCATTCATTCAGTCGTGTGATCACGAAACTTTTGAATTGAAAACACACTTTGTTTTGGATCTACAGAATCACATAAATTACATATTTTGATTTAAAATGGCGAATTTTGCCAAAAAGCGACTAGTTTTCAGGTATGAACTATATTTGTAATGTATATTTTATTCATAGTGCAAGTGTCATTTTACATTTGATTACAGTTTCTGAACCTGAAAATCTTAAAACACTGTTTATTTCAATTTTTGTTCAGTTGTATTTATTTGTGCAATTTGCTAATTTTTTATTTGTTAAAATAAACTTTTTTAATTACCTAATTAGTTTACTTGTCTTTAATAATGCTTGAAATGTATATTAGTTAGACTAGTTGTTTTTGCTATGCTATTTTTAAACCATAGGCAAAAGTTCCTTGTGTAAGTGTTCTTAATCATTGGTCATGGTATTCAGCCACAAAGAAATGTTTTGCAATAAGATTATATATAAATGTGAATGATTTAACATTATATAAGGATATACGTTTTTTTTTTTTTTTACCTTATTGGAATTGAAATTGGGAAGTGATAAGAATCTGTATTGATGAGCGGTATCGATATATATCAATATGGCTGTTTTCAAAGGTTTTTCAGGACTTAAATTTCAAAAAGTAAAATGTAAGTACTTCAGAGCAGACAGTTCTGTCTAAATGTATGCGATCAGAAAGCTGTAAAGCGCCTGCACCTGAATAGGCTGATGTATAATGTGTTGCACAGCTGCAGGTTGGCTAGGGCCTGTGTTGCCTCCTCCGGCTGGTCTGAGAACAGTAGGGCCTTTGGTGCTGGACATGACAGCTGCAGCAGCTGCGCCTGAAACACCAAACGCACCAAAAGATATAACTTTATTACAGTACGCTACAGTTAATGTCAAACAAACACAAACAAACATACTAGAAAATTCACCTTCATCACAGAGGTGAAATGTGCCATTTCTAGCATCCACCAGCAGTGCAAAACATGCAGAAAACTACAGGCATTTAAAAAATATTTAAGCATTTAGCTTAAAACCACTAGTAGCACAGATTTTACCCACTTTAGCAAAGTGATGTGTGATTAATTTTGTAAAAGACTAGTCAACTAGTGTTAAAGTAACAAACCCGATGTGTATACACAATCAAATAAAACACTAAACATCCAAATATTCCAAAGCTAAATACAGCTGAAAACAGGTAATATACTTGAGATTTGTTTGCCATGCATTTTGATTATTGTACATGATCTGCTGCATAAAACATGACAAGCATTCATCAAGTCAATGTTAGCCAATACAGTAATATTTAGAAAGTGCAGGACCACTAAGAGCAAAACTAATAGCAGAATATTTAGAAAGCATTGATGAATTCAAAATACCAAGTATAAATAGCAACTAGATTCTATTTACACTCAGTGAAAATAGCATATTTTCTTAGCTACAGGTGATTTTACACTAAGTGCAAATAGCTGTAGATGCTATTTACTAAGTGAAATAGCATACTCAGAGAAAATAGTGATATATTCTATTTACACCACGTAAAAGTAGCAGTTCTTTGCGTAAATAGTAATTACATCCAATTTATACTTCATTTTGACAGATACATACTATTTGCACCTCAGTATTGTCGCACATTAACAGGATGCAAAAATAACAGAGTGTAAATTAATATGTAATAAAATTATTAAATGGATGCCACCTTAATGGGACAATAAAAACCCTCCCTACACCTACCACTAACCCAATAAATGCTTTTATTATTATTAAACATTTCGTTAGGCACTTTATTTCCATTTTTAGAACATTTACTTAATTTTTATTGAAAGTGAAAGCCTTTCTGATGTGATATGTGATGGGAAAAGGGAGAAGAGCAAGCTGGATTCGAACACGGGTCAATTGCGTCAAAACCTAGATCCTTAGGCCTTACGCTTTACTGACTATGCCACTGAAGACGTTGAAATAAGTATGTCTTTTTTAACATCTTGTTTGGCCCAACCAGGCATTTTTAGGCGGAGAATAGCACTAGACAACAAGGCACATTATTTGCACTTGGTGTAAATAGACACTCCGTTTTTTATATTTAATAATTTTATTTTAAATAATAATTAACACATTTTGCTAATTGTAGCAATTGCTTTTATTATTTTTTAATAAATAATGAGCAAAATAATAAAAGTATATGTGCAAATAAACGTGAAAACTTTAAATGGTAAACAACCAGCCAGAATTTCCAATGGAAACAAGCATCACCAGTACCATTTAGTAGCGGTGTGTGATGACACACTTAGCTCACGAGACGAGACGAGACGCGATATTGGGTTCATTAGAACAAGACTAGACATCATAATAACACTATTTTTATGAAATCTTCAATGACGAAATATGACAGGAAAAATAGACTTTTATTCGACTGAAAGTCATAAAATGCAAAACAATGCAGGTGCATTTTGTTATGTTTTAACTAATCCCTTAGTCTCATCTTGTAATGAATGACACAAGTTCTACTTTCTGAGTATGAATGATCATATGCAGTAAAATACAGAAGAACATAATGCAAGCACTGTAAAAGGTTTTTTTCACAAACTCAACTCCATCATGCTGATCATTCATCATTCACCATGACAAGAAATGTCATCACATTTTAATATCGCGAGATCTCGTGGCACAAGCTTGTCACACTCCTACCATTTAGTCAACAAGCCGTGCGCATGCCTACTTCAGCTTTAGCTGTGCAAGATTTCAGTGAAAATTGTAAAATGAGCAAGTGACATTTTTTTAAATAACCAAGACATTAAAGGGACAGCTCACCCAAAGATTAAAATGCTGCCATTTACTTACCTTTTTGTTGTTCCAAACCTGTATGAATTACTTTCTTCTGTGGAACACAAAAGATGATATTTTGAAGAACGTTGGAAGCCGAACATTTTTGCTTACCACCACTGTCTACCATAGACTAGAGCGGCACGATTTTGGGTAAATTGAGAATCAAAATGTTTACGGTTCTCCCAAAATTTTTAACAGACAACTAAACAAAACATGTAATTTACTGGAGGTTCTGACAAATTGTTAACTGCTGTAGTCTATTAATTTTTTTATGAATTTTTAAAGAACTATTAACAGAAGAGTTTTTGAACGAATCTCTTCAATAAATGATTCCATGACAAATCTTTTTTTGACAGTCACTTGTCGCCACCTACTGGTGAAACGATGTAATTGATACAATCTTTATTTAAAGCGTCATGTTACTTTCAAAAGGTAATTTTATTGTTTTGATCTGTACCGTCGACATCAGCGTTTATATCTGAACTATAAACTTTTAGCCCAGTACGTCTGTGAAAATGTGTATATTTGTAACTGAAATGATACTGTGTGGTTGAAAAGCTGTTTCATACCTATGAAAGCAGCTCTCTCATATTCACATAAGTAGGAATGATATTGTGTGGGTGTTTGAAATGAGATCGCAATCTTTTAATGATTAATCGTGCAGCTCTACTATAGGCAAATTTTTTTGTTTTTATTCCACAGTTCTACCAGTCGTACAGGTTTGGAACCACGTGGGGGATTGGGGGAGGGGTTAACTGATGAAATAAATGAAATCCATTTGTGGGTGAACTACTCTTTTAAGCAATAATGTCAGCCGTATATGAATGAAATCACTGACCTCTGGGCAAATGGGAGGTAAAGGTGTGGGGAGGAGCAGGAGATCCTAGTAGCGCAGGTGCACTGCCCCTGAAGATCTGCACGTTAAGATGATGCAGGTTACTCTGTCCCTGGAGGAACATTATTCATCTCAAAACCTTTGCTACAATAAGCACACTATGTGTAGTCTAAAGAAACCTGACTAGAAGAAGTTCATAGTGGATAGTGTCTATACCTGCTGACCACTGATGGTTGCCACTGGTATAGAGGCTGGAGCAATGCTGCTCTCAAGAGGAACGGTGATATGCCCAGACACTTTGGCTGGAACAGGAATATGCCCTTGGCTAACAGCAGGAGCAGGTGCTATCAGACGACTGGGCATAGGCGATTTCAGGGCAGGCTGGAAAATTAACAAAAATATAATTTGAGCTCAGGATATATATAAAAATACAATACAATATAATATGAACAATACATATAATCATACATTATGAATAATAAATACCATTAAAAATAATATTCTTATTAGTGTTTAGTTTTATTTTTTATTTACACAATATTTGACATTTACTTACTTAACTAAAATGTGAACATTTTCTTTGTTTTTCATCTCAAGCATGTTTTTTGGCAAAAAAATATACTAACTTTTGGAAAACTTTTTAGAGACAAACTCGGTGACAGCCGTAATTTCTGGAAATTATACAAAATATTAAACTTGTCAGGTTGGCTATATCCCTTCTGAACAACAAAAAGTTTGAACATCAGAGAGAGCAATCAAGGCAGTCGATGGTCTTCTAGAATCTAGATCATTTTAAATGTCTGATTTCATCATATATGTCTACATTCAATTGAAATCTGTTAACATTTCATGCTTATCTAGTAACATTATGTTATTTCACCATGCCTGGTATCCCCATAACCAAGGTACTTGATAAAAATTCTTCACCTGGATTTTCAAGTTGGAAAGGATTCAAAATACTAGAAAGCAGTTGTAAAAGCACCCACAATGCTTTACACAAGCACATAAATTGTTAATATTTTGACAAAATCACAAGTTAAATTGCAAGTTAATTACCTTTACAGAGGCCTCACCGACGCTCGACTGCTGGTTCTGCAGTAGATGGACTGATGGGGTGGCCACAGTTACCGGCGGGCTGGGCTGGATAGGCACATGCTGGGGCAGAGCAGGAGGCTGGCCAAGGGCCTGTGGGTAGGGCCTGACCACGACCGTCTCCTGCTTATCATCACGGAACGAAGCAATTCCACCAGCGCTGCCACTGCTGCTGCCAGGTGGAGGATCCTGAGAGTGATCCACCTCAAGCCTGCTGTCCTCACTGCCTACTGTAACACAATATTTACCGCATTAGGATACTGGTATTTCAGTTAAAGGTTAATGCTAATAAAAAGATCACTTCAGATCGACATGGACATGTTCTCCATGGTTCTTTGTGTCAATCACAACTCAGACACTAATAATCACCAATTGTGACACTGGGATAGTTCACCAAAAAATATATATATATTTATTTATTTTTTTATAAAACATTTTTTCCTATTTCATCCCTATTCCAACCCTTCATGACGGATTACTTCCTGTATTCCTCAGTTGTAAGTCGCTTTGGATAAAAGTGTCTGCTAAATGAATAAATGTAAAAAATGTAAATGTAAAATCATTTACACACCCTCATGTCATGAGACCCAAACCCATAAGACTTCCGTTCATCTTCGACACAAATTAAAACATTTTTTTAAGAAACCTGAGAAGGTGTCTCTCCCTCTATTAAAAGTCTGATTAACCAAAACTTACCATACATAAAGCCATTCACATGATGCATAGCGTGACACGCACGCACACATACATCAATCATTTTCGTTCTAAAACGTATTCTAAATCACATTTTTTAAACATAGATGTTTGTATAGTAGATCTTAAATATATTTCAAGATACAGTAAAAGAGTAAGAAAATGTGCTTTATGCAGAGCTTTCTCGCAATTTGAGCTATAAAGACTAGGGGTGGGAATCACAGGGTACCTCACGATACGATACGATACGATACTTGGCTCACAATACCGATAATATCACGATACAGGAATTCTGCAATAATCAATATATTGCTAGTTAATCCTATGACACATTTGTTGAAAACAAAATGCCTGTGAAGTGCAGGTTCTCTCTCTTTATTCAAGATCAGGTTGATGCCGTTGCAAGTGGCATTGTATGTTTGCGTACTCTTTGTTGTTTTGTTTGTCACATTAATGGTATAAAAGCCAAAGTCAGTCCATACTTTGAATGTTATGTATTAAAATATTGATATTTGGCATCAGTGTATCAATTCTTGTATCACACGAAGGACAACGATGTATTGCCCAATCAATATTTTCTCCCACCCCTAATAAAGTTGCAGATAGCCTGCTAATCAGAGCCAGAGGGCACTCTTGCGCAGGGCCAAATGTGCTGCAGAAGTACAATAGTACACGTAATTCCAGGAAATCTGCTAAATGATTAATAAATGCTTCTCATGTTTGGAAAGATGTTTGAAGCATGTTACTTTTTTAAATGCATGTTATAAGCAACTGATGGAGCAGCATTTACTACTGATCACAGAGCAGTCCTGCACTGACTAATTGTGATTTAAATAATAAAATAAAAAATTGCAGCTTTTGCAATTTCATATTCACGAGAAGCACAATGTCATGTTATTTGCGATTTATCACGCAGCCCTAGCGGAAAGTTTTTGGTAAGAAGTTCATTTGTGCGCATAAATACAATTATTATTAAAATGAGACCCATTTCCCAGTGCACAAGTCATCAGAGAAGAGATGTTGTTGCAAAGGGAAGGGAAGATCATGTGTTTCATTCACTAATAAGTGCATGGATTCTTTCGTATTTGTTGATTCTTTCGCACAGGAGAACTTCTCACGAAAAATGTAAGCCTAATTCACAACACGTTCGTACACACATGAATTCGTTCTTAACATCGTTTCAATGTTAGTGAATTTTGGAGCATTCTAAAATGAGTGGCCCAAGGTTAATCATTTGCATATAACATGCCCGAACCACCTCCATGTAACGGCTTTCCACACAGATTTTCCTTACAGCCTTTCGTCACACTCATCAAACTTGCTGCTGTTTGCAGACACGCATTCGTCTATGGAAGCTTGTGTCCACCACAGTGGAAAACATGTTAAAAAATACTTGTGACTTTACATCTCGGAATTCTGTCTTTCGCTCGATCCTTAAGCAATGCCAAGTGTGCCATTCTCACCAGTTCTCACAATAGACGCTTTTAATACAGACCTTTCAGTAGTCAGTAGTACATATGCATATATCTGCATTATTCAGAGTCGCAGCTGAAGCTATAACGCAGCTTTTCTTACTCTTTAACTGCATATTATGGAATGTATTTAAAATGAAATGAAATTGTATTACTTTATAATTTTATTAGATAATATGTATGGATTATAGCCTTCAATACAAATGCAACATAGTTCAATACAATTATAGTCGTATTAGGATGAAATATAACTTCTTAACGCGATTATAAGGCCACACAAAGTAAGTGTTTTTTGTGTACGTGTGGTTTCAGTTGTTCCAATATTTTTTCGTGTCTCTTCTTACCTATTGATGTGCCTCTGAGTGAAACAGGATCCCAAATTATTTTGTTCATTGAGAATTGATTGGATTGTTGTCATTTACTATTGCTACGATCTCATGTGAGTGATAGGTTGTCCTGCCCTCGCTGTCAGTAAACACGTCATTAGAGAAGACAAGACATGCAAGTGGGAGGGAACTTATTTTGATAAAAAATTGGCATTTGAAATTTTTTTTTTAAATGATGTGCACGGATAAATCTTTTATAACACAACCTGCAAAATTCAATAAAGAAATGGTAACTTCAGCTTTTGCAACAGTATATTAGTTTTTTCCTGCAGTATCAACTACTGGAATGTTAGTATAGTGACAAGATAACCCCATCTTAAACTAAAGTATCTGGACTAGTGGTATCAATCCTACCTGATTGTGTCCCTAGAACGCTGCTGTCAGTAGAAGTCTGACCCGGTCCGGCCCCAGGAGGAGGCAGCGCAGCCCTAGGAAACTGCTGAGAACTCATCTTCTGTGTACTAGCTGTAAGAAAACAGGTTTAATAAATGTATTAAAGTGCAAGGAAAACTATCACAATTCGAAAAGAACTATAGACAGTGTGCTTTAGAAATCTTGCTTCTGGAGGGCCACTGGTGTCCAGCAGTTTACTTTTACTTTTACTATACTGCAACCTGCCTGCACTTTTCAGGCAACCTGAGAAACCTAGATTATATGATTATGGTGTGTCTAAATCTGTATCTAAAATGCACGAGAGCCTCATGTCATTCAACGGCAGGGTTTGGGTTCGAGAGTTCAGTATGACACACAGGCTAACGTTACTGTATACGTTAGTAGTTCATGTGTTGACACAGACCGTAGGAATTACTTTGCAAAGAAAACACATGAACGAATTAAACAACAAACTACTATCGATGCACTCCACAGACAACACTTTAATCTCCATTCGCTATTATTTAAAAGGTACTTTAAAAATTCATCATTTTATGGCGTGATAAACACTAGCTGATGTCAAAACCTGTCACTTTTGACGCTTTAATGTTTACTTCACGAAACTGAACACGTTACGCGAGTAAATCATACTAACATTCATCAAGCCATGATAATAATAGAGTAATTGTTAAAGATCAAAACAGAGGCGCTATTTTTCTCTGTTCCATTGCTGGTTGACAAAAGCTCACTTGAATCTGTTTATAAAGTGCAGGTCATATACAGGATATATCAGGGTTGTTGCATGATGACAATATGTACATGTGCTACAAACATAAATAGGACCTATACAAAGAAATAATAATAAATAAATAAAAAAACACATTGCAAATACTACCGTGTCTCTGAAGCTATTCCCACTCCATAGTGTGAACACTGCATCAACCAAAAAGCACGAAATGGCGGACCGGCGCAAACGATTTCAAAATAAAATCCCTTTCTTTTATATATATATATATATATATATATATATATATATATATATATATATATATATATATATATATATATATATATATATATATATATATATATATATATATATATATATATATATATATATATATATATATATATGTTTCTTATCTTTTTTCTCTCTCTCTGTATTATTTTTTGTGTTTGAAAAAAAAGCAATTTTCTCAGCAGTTTGTGTGTGCCTTGAGAGCCCTTTTTAACGCATCAACTAGTGATTATACTGGTGCAAAAATATAATATGCCCAATTTACATGTAAATCAATACATACATAATTAAATCTGCGAGGACATACAAATATATAATTAAATAAATACACTACTCAATGCAAAACAAATATAAAATTAACTGTTTTGAGAACTGTGTATATAGTATTTTTATTTTTTATTTAAGGAAATGCAATGTTGAACGTTGATTTTTAATTCTATATTTTACATTTCCAAGCATTAATTTCATTATTTCTCATTCTCTCTGTAGCATGTTAACATTTATTATTTTTTGTGGCAATATTCTTTAATTGTCCATGAGATCACTCAAAACCCATCTGGGCCAAAATTACTGTTCAAAAAGCACAAAATGTGGCATATTTGTCTGAGCTGTAAATTGGTCTATTTACTCTGGGAATGATGTTGTAAGTCCGCAGGTGACGGAAGTGACAATCGGTAAATGCTAGAAGCCCTTTCCATGATTAACCACAACCAGTTGAGGAACCCTGTTAAATACTCAACACGATGACATGTATATCCGAGTACAGCTGCTTCTAGAGACATAACTGGCCATCTTCCACATTTCTACTCTATACTCTTAGTCTGGTTTATTTCAGAGCTGTCTTGCTCTGTCAGTAAGTCATAATATTTTGTCTAACTATTCCTTTGTCCTCTCAGAAGTGCCTTACCCATATATTTTACTTTTTAAACTCTGTTTCTGCAGAGTATAATCTTTGACTCCCAGTGACATTTTGAAATGTTAATTCATGATGGAAAGAAAAGGTACAGCTGAGATTAGCATTATTTACATTTTTAATTCAGTTACATGTAACAACAATACATTTTGATTGCAACTACTACTCTACTTTATGCAACTTGGACAGCAAAACAAAACTCTACAAATTCAACTTTCAGATAATTGTATGCGAAAAGCATCCTCAGACACATTTATGAAATGGCTGAAAACAACAATATAATACCCTCAAACTACGTAGGCATGCCAGAGACACCTGGACCATGTCACAGAACACTTAATAAACATTTAACATATAAATATAACATTCATTGCCAGTGTTAAAGAAAATTGCTGTTCTCTTTCAAACAATCGCCCAGTATCTCACTTTGGGAAACTAACCTTAGGTGTGATGGACTATAGAAGCACCACCAATTACACCATGTCTCTCCAAAGGCCAGACCAATAACAATCACAGGAGCCCACACCCTCCTTTTATACTGCTGTGATCCCTGAAATGGCATTCTGGCATCCCCGTAAAGACTTTCCTTCAGCATAAGCTTCACTTCTCTAGTTCACAGACATAATGTTAATGTTGACGTTGCTGAACGCAGTGCAGTTAATAGACTATAGCTAACATGTCAATGTGAGCTAAGTTCTGAGTCTTTTGACTCACTGTGTCTGCATCCAAGATATTGGAGAAAGGGTAATATGCCCCTTCCCGCTCATGTCCGGCAGCATGTGGATTCATGATTTCAGGCAGGGATTCGCACATGATGTGTATTGCATGCATGGGTGTCAAGCATGCTCAGGCTGCACTGGTGGATGTGGAAAGTTGGATGCACTGTTGCTTAATGCCGGCCAGGGTTTTGGAAAGTCTTCAGGTGGCTACATCTTCTTAAGATTATCTGTGTCTCTCTACTATCCCTCTTTCGGCTAAGGTGGCTCAATTATTTATTTATTTTTGGGGCTTTTCAATCAACAGCTGCTAGTGAAAGGTGATGAGGTGGAGGGAGATGATGAGAAGATGTTAGCTTGCCTCCTCCAGGATGACCCAGCTGATCAGAAGGATGACGTTATGATGTCTGTGGCCCAAGCATCTAGGCCTGTGAATGCACAAAATGGCAATTTAGCATCAATGTTGGTGGATTGTTAGGCTACCTGAAGATTTGGAAGCACCAGTAACTCCTGGGGACCCAGACTCACTTCTCGCTTTCCCCCAGCGAAACAACTGCATCCCTCTTTGCCGGCGTGTGAAGCAGAGATTAAAAAAATCTTGGGATAAACCCTTCTCTCATCAGAGTGAGATGGAGGAGCTTTGGCTCTCCTACGGTCAAACAGTCAGTGGCTCACCACCTGCATCCAAACAGGCAGACCACTCTCTCATCTGCCAGTCCCTCCCTCCCTGGGAAAATGTAACACTTCACTGCTTCCATTTACCAGAAGATATAGAAATCATTAGTGTTAATTGTGTGGGCACATTAGACAACTTTGTTGTTGATGGCCTATCAAGCTGAGTTATTGGAGGAGTTGGGCACTCAGCTGGATTTCGGCAATCCAACCCCGGCGGTCTGGGAGGAAATCTGTAATATAACAAACCCACCCCACGTGGAGCAGTACGAAGCGGCAGCAGTTCTATGGCTCTCGCTGTTGCGGGTGAGAGGTCACTCTGGCTTAATCTCTGAAGCACCAGGGAAGGAGAGAAGTTAATGATGAGACAGAGATGCGACCTTCAAAAAAAAGGACCACTTCGCCCCCTTTTTTTATACAGTGTTCTCGCCGCATAGTAGCTATTGTCTCACCACCAAAATATTATTCAACATATAAATCCGCTATGAAAAAATAAACAATAAAATTTGGTTTTCTTGAGACAAGGATGCAGAAATATCCGGCAAAAATGTGACAGAGATGCAAACCCTTGTTTAAGAAGGATTTCAAGATTCCTGATGTGAGGAATACAACATTCTACACGCAATCCAAAGAATCATAACATTCTTAAACAAATGGCATAATAAATCATGATTTGCAAGTGTCAAATAGAACTTTTTTTATTTAATTTGGATTTTGTTACTGTTAGTGGAAAGTGATTTTATTCTCTCCACTAGATGGCACAACTAAACTGAATTTGTAAGATTAACCAAATGTCTGCACGTAATCAGCACTAAATCTGAACATCCCCTTTCATAGATTATATACTTCCTACAAATGATTGCAGCACTATCAGAACTATTAACAGTTTAAATCCTGCTGAAGTAATCAGTGCTGACAGAAATGTACATTCCTTAAAATTGTGACATTCATCACATTCCATTATTGAAAGAATTCCAGTAAAAAAAACAAAAAAAAAACATTTGTTTACTGTCTTTCATAAAGCATTATAACAAACTCCCTGGAAGACAGTTACACTTACTTCATAAAATCACCATGTTTTAGATTTCCTGTCTGGCCCCACTTCATAAAATAAAACAATTTAGTGTTCCTTCAGAAGGATATTACAAAGTAAACAGTTTAAACACAAATGTTATCTTTTACCAAGCATTTTCTTCTGTGCAGCCAAAGTACTTCCAGTACACAAGACGTGTAGCTATTTAGTTTGAAGCATCAAGAATTCCAACAAAAGAGGCTATGGTATGTCTAAAACATCAAGAGGGTTCTGTTGAATGTCTTTAAGAATACTAAATGGCTTAAATTTGATTCCTCAGTATAATTGTATCCTTCATTCAAAAGACTTCAGGATATTGACATTGACATTCTTGGCTCATGATGTTTGCATATGATATGACTTACCAAAGTGATTAACACTGTAAGAAAATAGAGAGGAAAATGTATAGGCTAATAAATTGTAGTACTTAGAAGTAAGTGTCTGTACTCAAAGCACAATTTAAAAGTTCATTTCTGTTAAATGCAGTGTCTTAAAATCTGCTTGTCCCCTCTCAAATGTTCAAGCTGTAATATCTTGATATATTTGTGAGTCTGAAGCGATGCCTCATGTTATTGTCATGTTATTCTATCCTCCTTAGAAAGAGGCAATTTTCTGCATACGCAAATGGGTACAACAGACCGTTTTAGACCTGAAAAGTCTCAGTGCATGAATAACAATCCCATGGCTTTAGCTTCATGTTACTAGCACATATATGGAGCATTACATCACTAGGATACCCAAGATGCTTGGCAACACTGCTGTGCTCTTGAGTGTTTTTCCTGATGAGATCGGGGTTATTTCTGTCAGTCAAGTAAGGTGCTCTTGCAAAGCTCAGGCATGTGTTGGGTTTATATTTGGATTAGTGGAAAATTCTCCTTCTCTTAATCTGAAAAAATATATATCTTCAAAGCCACTGAGTTCACATTCTAATTTGTCACTTTGACACTTTTGATCACACAACTATTACAGGGTAAATCCCCTACGAACAAACATGAAGTTAAAGTCAAGGGCACAATGATGGGATTTGTGATTTTAAACCAAAGCTAACAGGCTTCACATTCTGTTTCCCATTGTTTAATCTCTGGATTTTTCCATGAATGGCTTTATTTTCACAATAAAGCTGCAGCAAAATAGCATAAAAAGGGAGGAGATGGATGCCAGACGTTTCTTTTGCCCTACTTTTCCTGGCGGTGTTTAAGCATCTATGAATAAACTAAGCTCCGGCTGGTAGTGTTGCTTAATGATTGTCTTTTGTGCAATAGACATAAATCTACAAAGATCAAGGACCGTTAAAACTGTTAAAATCTCTTGTGATTTTTGACTTCTTTTACCCTGTTCTTTTCAAAGATAGGGACTGAATTCAATGGGTATTTATAAATTGTGTTAAAGCCTGATTTAGCAAAAAACACAACCTTAAATGTGCAAGCATGGGGTCAGGACAGTTTGTTAGGTTACGAGTTACACATTAATGCAAGTTCTCCTAAAGGTTATGCAAGAGTAAAATAACTTATTTTGTGACCGGTTTAAAACATCCAATGTGTCTGATTTTGGAAAGTATATATTGCTTTTATTGATGAGCGCTGTATTCCTCATCTATTTACCTGGGAATTTTCTATATGTTATTCTGTTTGTTATTTGGTTCGGAGATGAACATAATTGTAGCAGTTGCTGAATATAAGATTGCACATTGCTCATTGTGTGCAACACACACGTCTGGTTTACTATCTTCATGGGGATGGTTTTTATACTGTACAAACTGTATATTATATTGCCTTACACTAACCCTTACCCTAGCCCTAAATCTATCCATCACACAAAACCTTCTAAATATTTTAATTTTCGGAAGAAAAAAAACGAATTCTGTATGATTTATAAGCTTGTTTCCTCACAGTGACACGAGTCCCCATGAGTCAGTGTACATTCAGGTTGAAGTCCCCGCCGGAATAGAAAAACATGAACACACACACACACACACACACACACACACACACACACACACACACACACACACACACACACACACACACACACACACACACACACACACACACACACATGTTGTGTTTCCATGTTTTATGGGGACATTCCATAGGCGTAATGCATTTTATACTGTACAAACCGTATTTTCTATCCCCCTACACTGCCCCTGCCCCTAAACCTACCCATCACAGGAGACATGCTGCATTTTTACTTTTTCAAAAACATCACTTAGTGTGATTTATAAGATGTTTTCCTCATGGGGACCAAAAAATGTCCCCACAAGGACAAAAATTTGGATATTGCCATCTTTGTGGGGACATTTTGTCCCCATACCGTAGGGATTACCAGTCCACACACACACACACACACACACACACACACACACACACACACACACACACACACACACACACACACACACACACACACACACACACACACACACACACATAATGGTTCGTTTCGGCATCGACATACACGCGAATCACACGGCTTAGACATACACGCGGATAGCTCAAAATGCAGATAACACGCCATTTTTGGCTTTAGAAAGAGGCCGCATGTATATACGCAAAGTCATGATGTCATGTTGCCCTCTGGAATTATTAACTTTGAGATTACATTTGGGGTCAAAACTGACTGAAAAAAAATAAGAGTACCATTTATTTATTTTTTTGTGAAATGAATGTGCTATTTTTTATTTAATTTGTGGATTTTGAGATGATTTCAAACAGTATTCACCATTTATTTCCATATAGAAGGAAAAAAAACGTATCTCATGCTATTTAATTCATTCAGTACTTAAAAAAAAAATAAAGCAAATGTGAACCCCTTCATTGCCGTGTGCTTATTTCTGCATCACTGGTTTTTAGATTACATTTTTTTTTCATATTTTTCATATTTCCCATTAATGTCCTATGGCTGCTATACATAATTGTTCCTATTTTTTAAGAGCACTTCCCGTGTGTGGGGGCATGTTTTGTGAAATATCAGGACACAAATGTGTATAATAACATGGGTATGACATAGGTATTACAAAAAAGAGGGTGAAATATGAGGACGTTCCCCATGTCCTCACTTTTCAAAATGCTTATAAATCACACAGGATGAGGTTTTTTTCACAGAAAGTAAACTGCACAGTCTCCTGTGATGGGTAGGTTTAGGGGCAGGGGCAGTGTAGGGGGATAGAAAATACGGTTTGTACGGTATAAAATGCATTACGCCTATGGAATGTCCCCACATTTCACAAAAACAAACATGTGTGTGTGTGTGTGTGTGTGTGTGTGTGTGTGTGTGTGTGTGTGTGTGTCCACAATGTAAATGGATTTATAAAAATACTAAATTAGGTTTTTTTAAAAAAATGTTTCTTGTGATGGGTAGGTTTAGGGGCAGTGTGTGTGTGTGTGTGTGTGTGTGTGTGTGTGTGTGTGTGTGTGTGTGTGTGTGTGTGTGTGTGTGATGGGTAGGTTTAGGGGTAGGGGTAGGGGCAGTGTAGGGTATAGAATGAAACAGCGTTGATAAACACGCTAAAAAGCGATTATGCGTCTTGATAGCACGCCAAAAAGGCATTTGATTTGGCGTGTCATACAAACGCCATTTCATGAGATCAGTCTGCAGAGGGTTAAATACAAACATCAGCTAGTAAAAAATTAACATTGCGTTCCAAATTATTATGCAAGTGACATATCAGTAGGATTTCAGTAAACATTCAGATTTACGTTTTACAAAAAAAGTGTTTGTTTTATTTCTCCAAATATTTTTAGGTTTGGTAAATAGTTTGGCACTGGCAGGTCTAATCTACTTTAAGAGGTTGTTTCACACTATTAAGCAAGTCACAGTTCTCATGCAATATGGGGAGGAAGAAAGATCTTTCTGAAGATGAAAAGCATAAAATGGTGCAATGTTATGCAAAAGGCATGTAAGCATCAAATATTGAACAGAGAAAACTGAACGGAGATTACCGAAACTGATTTCTGAGTAATTTACATCACGAGAACGCGACATCTAGTGGTGAGGTTGTGAATTGCAACCGCCCACAGCTCACCCCTCCTTTTCCAAGCACATAGAGAAGCTACGGTGGTGACCGTCACAGGACAGAAATGTCATCGTCTGAGACAGCAGAGAGTAGCTAGTGCTCTGTAGAGCAGTTTGTCCGTTTAGGGCAACTGTAGAAACATGGCGGCGCAAAAATGGCTCATTCTAAGGTAATAAAAACATAACAGTTCATGGCCTATATTATATTGGATTTCTGTCAGTAGATTCTCATAAATAGGCCTATTACACATTGCACCTTTAAGGAAAGTTTCTGGCAACAGAATCTAAAAAGATATGGAGAAATAAAACAAACAAACACTTTCTTTGAAAAACTAAAATCTGAATGTTGATTGTAATGAAATCCTGCTGATATGTAACTTGCATAATAATTTGGAACACAGCGTCAATGGCAATATGAAAAATAGAAATTTTCTAAATTGTTTGGTGTGGGGAGAAGAATAATTAGCCATTTGACAGGCCCTGAAAACCCTTTTATTCCCTCCCCCCCAGCAGAGTGCTTGGGATTCTTCTGTTCATGGGATTCTTCTGCTCAAGAACTGGCACCAAGACTCATAAATAACTCTTGTCAACATGTTAATGTGCATGTACCACGAAGGTTGAGCTGAGAGGGCGCTTATAAAAAGCCATTTCTCCACATTCTCCCTATGCCATGCTCAAACATGAGGCGAGAGCATGTGAACTCTCGGTCCATCCTCACCTGTCAGTGTGTGACCGGGATTGAGCTCTTGTGAAACAGCATAGTGAACATTCCTGTCTACGACATGCATTACATTGCAGTGCAAGGACCTTATCTGGGTTAACATGGTATGCTGATGCTGTTGCAGGGAAAAAAATGATCACATGGGGGTAAATCAAACTGTATCTGAACATGTTTCAATGAAAGCATGGAATTCTGAAGAGTTTCCTGACATACATGAAAACATTTGAAAACCGATTGCTATTTTACCAGCCATTACATAACACACGGCATGAACATAAATACAGGTGACAGACACTTTGCAATGACTAATTCGTATTTGCAGTGCTGCAACCTAGAAGCTTTGAGCCTTTTGCCAGGTAATTTGAACACTTCATCAGTCTGGCATCCATCAGGCATGTCTGACCTTCCTGTGGAACTCTTGATGTAAGTCGATGGATGTTCTCTAGACTAGAGGCACAATAACAGATCATAATTAGGCTATCTTTAGAATAGAGTCACGGTGACAGAGATTAGAATTAGCCTCTAGTCTTCCATCTTACGTAAGGTTATCTGGAAAGGAAGCTTTCTGTACTGTGAAAATTGCATTACGAGTGTTTTGCCTTTAATCTACCTGTTCAAATATACATTAATAGAATATAAATTTAGAATAGATGAGCCATTCAAACTCCTAAACTCATGGCGTCTTCAATTTTTGACTATTTTATGCCCCAAAGTTTTATTAAAACTAGAAATTTTCTGCAGATTTTTCTTTTAGTTATGGATCACATTAAAACAGGACATTTTATGGTGCTTTCATTATTTACTTTTGCTATATCTATATTTGATTGTTTTACCCTTGCCTAGAGCCAGATGTTTGTTTTTCACTATAAAAATCAATAACATAAATGTGATATTATATTCAAACTGTTTAAAACATCAATAATAACTAAAAATGTGAAATAAACAAACCATTCCAGTGTTTATTGTGTGATAATGATTAATATTGATTTTATAACTAAGTCTTTAACAGTAAAAAAACATTCTGGGGAGCATGTGTAAAAAAACAGACACAATCTAAATAAATTGTGCGCCATATTCAATTAAGCTGTAATTTGATCAGTTTTATGGAAAAAAATGTGTGAAAATATTTTTATTTTTGAGTATTTTGGTATATAAAAGTACAATTAGACTTAGCGAGTCAACGGAATGGAGTCTTCTATTTTATTTTAAAAAAATTAAAAATGTAATTTCCACCACTGTCATTTCCATCACAGAATGCTTTTAAACAAAGATTGAGGTGTGGTGGACATGACACTGTGATCAGAATATGCATCTCAAAATTAGATTTATTTGTCTGTCGATATGACGTGTATTTTATTGTTTGTCTTTTTTGTTTAAAGTTTCATTATTTGACTAATAAGCAATTTCACTTACGTATTTTAACTGCACGGAGACTTACTTCACCCTAATACACCCACCTGTGACTCATGAGATATGAACTGAACATTGCATAAAACATAATAATCCAACAAAACAGTTGGGTGTCAGATTCAGATCCCTAGAAAAGGAAGATGATACTTTTGGTACTTCCTGTTACTCCACCTTCAGCACTCACTTTTCAGATAGTAGAGATCCATCTGCCTAAAATGATTATCCTTACTCACAAGTACCACACCCTGCATTTGTGGAGCCCTTTTGTGCTGTCAGGTTAGTTTAAAGAAGCTAATTGGTTTCAAGGCAGACAAAACAGTATTTTTGTTTAGTTCTTGTCTAATCTCTTGAAATTTCTACAGATGAAATTTACACTCTCTTCTTTTACATTTGCTTCAAACAGTTGCCAAAGGTATTAATGGTGTATTTTCCACCATAAAGCAACTTTAAAATTAGACAGCCATAACCTTCTTTGGAAAGGAAATGGGGAAAGAGTCGGTGAGGGAAATTCATTCCATCCACACTCTTGGATGTTCTGGAATTTTAGTGCATCTCCATGGAAACTGGGGTAAAACACAACATTTGAATTATTTTTCTAGGTATGTGTTACTAAGGAACTTGACCAAGAACATGTTACTAAGATCTTTGGAACATGTGTAAAGGCCAGTAATAACAATGTGCTTTCCATTTGCTGAGTCAGTGAGGGCATCACTGGAAAAACGTTTCTAAAACCATTTGCATGATGGCTATCAGCCACGAGAAGCCTGTATGCATTTATTTCTTCTACAGACAAAAAAAGTAGATCATTTGAAGAATGCTGGGAACCTAAACACCATTGGAGCCCTTTGTCTGTCATTATGGACCAAAAAACACTGTTGCTGTGCCCAAAATTGCATAATAATAAATTATAATATTTTGTTACATTTATATAGCGCTTTTTATTGGTACTCAAAGTGCTTGGGAATCTCTTCAACCACCACCAATGTGCAGCCATATTGTGCCAGAACGCCCACCACACTCCAGCTGATTGGTGGAGAGGAGACCAAGTTATGAAGTCAATCATATGGGGATGATTAGGAGGCCATGATGGACAGAGGCCAATGGGCAAATTTGGCCAGGATGCCGGGGTTACACCCCTACTCTTTTTCCGAAGGACATCCTGGGATTTTTAATGACCACAGAGAGTCAGGACCTCGGTTTAACGTCTCATCCGGATGCTGTATGTATAGTAGGCACTACATTTGGTTCGAAACTTCACTTCATACATTACTTCCTACGTTCTATATAGTATGAATGTGTGTAGTATTAATTAAATTCTGACAAAGTACATCCACCATAATGACATTATCATGTGACCTATGGCATCAGTTGTGTCATTTCACTGCCATCCACAAATCCTCCCCCGTGGCATCATGGGATATAAAGAGTCCATCAGATGCATCCAGTTTACAAGCTAAACAGCGATGCCATAGAAATATACAGATCTACCACAAGTTTAAAGACAAAATTTTCAAGATGGATGCGTGCTTCTTTTATATTGCACAGTTTTGGAATGACATGAGGGTAAATGAATGACAGAATTTACATTTTTGGGTGAACTTTCTCTTTAAGTTAATTTTGACTTTATTCACCATAACAACCCCTGAACACCACCTTTATAGCAGAAACACTGCACTACATGGTCATCTAAAGAAACCTTCAACCTAAAAAAGAAAGCTTTACAATGTTAAATTGCAGATGTTTCTGGAATGGGCTCAGTCCCTGATGATTCTGCTGAATTTTGGGGAGCCTGAGAAGCCTGCTAATACTAGCAGAGAGCCAAGAATGATATTCCCTATGGAGCAATGTGTGATCTTAGTATGCACACTAACAGATGTTGAAGCTCTTAGTCCACCAATCTGACCTCTCACCTAGAGAGAACTCCAGAAATCAAGAAGACTGTATGAGTGAGATGAGAAATGCTTCACATTATATGAAGGCACAGTGGTATCCAAATGAGTTATAAGCCCTGCAACCTGCTGTTGCACTTGGACAGGGATGTTTCTGGCGGTATAAGGACTGCTAACAGGTCATTAGTTGACCTTGAAGTGTACTGGAGCCCCCTGAAGAGAGGGACATTCCAGTGGGAGCATTCCTTGCAGCTGTACTCCTTCAGCTGAGAAAAGTCACACTGATCTGTCACAAGTAAACCCATCAGCCAGGTATCTTCCAAAGCATTTATGGAATGCCAGCTCACACCTACTGAGGGAGGCATGCAAGGCAAAATATTTATCCTGAAAACAGAAACCCACTGAAGAGCAAACAGTCCTCTTCTCAGTGGACTTATTTAACACTGTTAGGTGGCTCACAGCTTTTAATGCGTGGAAGTTATCATTTTGCTCAGGGTGTAGGCGAAGATCATGATATTAATGATTAATACTAGTTTATCTTGAAACATGAATGTATTGAGTTGGCAGGCTGGAAAACCAAAAGGGCTGCTCTTACACAGTGAATCATTTGTCTGCATTCTTCAGAAAACTATTTTAAAAATGCAAATGATGAAGAGAACTTGGGAGTCAAAGTTTTTAAGAGATTAATGTTGCTGACAGAGCAGGGAGGAACGGTGAAACTCTACCAGGCACTTTTTATATAGGTTTGTACCTTATATCACAGCAATGAGGTTAAATGTCAAAAGTGAGACTTCCTCATAAGATTCCTGTCTATCTGAATAGTTTTTTTAAAGACCTAAGTAATATCTTGTCTCTTCTAGAGCAAGGTTCCTCAAATCTGAGATCGCAATAATGCAGTTTCTCAACTCATGGGGTGTTTCTCAAACGGAGGGCTGCATCCTACCGAGACTGGATCCTTCTTAGTCCAGTCCTTCTGAGGCTTGTATGCTTGAGTCCCCCTCAGCAATTAAACAATAGAATGAGACGGTCTAGTACTGTGTGCATAGTGTGCATGGCTACATTGTGCATGCTACGTCACACATGTTCATGCCCCCACATTCACGGCATGAAAATAAACTTAATTTTGGAAAAATACTTTGTATTACAAATCTTTATATTAACTGTCTTTCTATGAATGCAATACAGTGAATGACAACCTTCTGCCTCTCAGTGGCTTACATTATTGTCAGTATTGTCATTATTGTTTAGTGTTAGTGATAAATGTACAGCAAAACAAAAGATAACAACTATGCTTTCATGTCCGAAAACATTATTTTTGTCTTACATTTTTTATAATAAAGTCAGACAAGCTCAGTACCGACTCGTTTTCCATCAGTTTATTTTTGTGAATTTAAATGTGTGCAAAGGATTGTTGGTGATTTGAGGCCACGAGGATGCATCCTCCAAAATGGCGAAATAAGGCTGTGAAACGAAGGCTACCTTCCAAGTATCATTCAAAATGAGATAGCCTTCAGCAACTTTTGATGACGTGGCAGCCGAGATATGCAGCCTTCCGTTTGAGAAACACCCTTGCTTTCAAAAAAGTCCTGCAGAGTTTTGCTCCAACCCAAATCAGACACACCTGGACAAGCTAATCAAGGTCTTCGGGATTACTAGAAAGTTACAAATAGGTGAGTTTTATCAGGGTTGGAGCTAAACACTGCAGCATTTTAGCTCTCCTTCTAATATGTCAGACATTTCTCTTTTCCCCATTTGGAATGGAATGCTTTAACATGTTTTACTCTACCAGGGGGTAAATTCCTCTTAGTGTTGAGCTGTAATGTTTTGGATCAATTTGGCTTGCATAGCATTCCAAACTGTTGAGACCCTTGTCTGGTTAGCGCTAATTTGCTTAAGGCATTTGAACGTTCTACCCTGCATACAAAAGCCACGTTTTCACTGAAATTACCTGGAACAATTTGTTCCAGGAACTTTTTTCCCCCAGACCATAGCATTCATAAACAGTACGCAACAAGAACCAAGATGACCTACTACTTCCACCTAGGTTCTGAAGTGAGCATCTAATGGCCAGAACACATTGAACAATTTTGGGCTGTCCCAGACAAAAGATGACCAATCGTGACGATTTCTGTGGTCGTAGCTCCTAAACGATGAGAGAGGTTCAGAGATGGTCATTGTCATGTTTTGTGACCAAAGTCAGCCTGCAATAACTTTCTGACAGTGTCAGAAATTTAGCATGATCATCTCACAGTGTGTTTGCTGTTATGACCTATGTCCAATAAAAACGCAACATGAAATGGCGTATGGTATTGATCAACGCGACTGACATGGCGCTAAAACTTAAAACTACTTACCTCAAGCTTCATTTGCAAAGTTGGCATGCCAAGTTAGCCTCTTTTCCCTAGCCATGACTGTGTCTATATTATCCTCTTCTTCCTCTTTCTCAGTGCACACAAAATATCACAATTGCCAAAGTGTGATTCATATTGCTCTATTTGTTTACCAATAGCACATGCTGATGATGTTTTATTCTTATATGCTAACTTGTATCCATTCAATTGGTGTCATCATCATACAGTTGTCGTACAGTATGATTTGTAATGATCTTATAGGTTGCCGAAATTGAACAGTCTGACTCTGTAGCAGGCATTAGACCACAGAAGGGAAGTTGTAAATGACAGTGAAGTGACACAGTTGTAAGCCACATGACAATATGGCGTCTGTTGTAGATACATCCAGATTTAACTACAAACATTATACTATGGAGCAATGTTTCCCAAACCAGTTCCTGCAGGCACACCAACAGTACACGTTTTCGAACTTTTCCTAATCAAACACAGGCCTGATTTAATTTATCAGCTCATTAGTACAGACTCTAAGTGAAGCCACTTGAAGGCAAGCCTGCAACCTTAGCTTTAATGCTGTGGTAAACAGGGTTTGTTTTTGAATGGATATCAATAGAGGAGAGGCTTCACTTTACTTTTGTGAGGAAATAGCTTATCATTTAATTAATCAACCGGACATCAGCTAATCTTCAACATGTTTGCTCTTAAACACTCCTTTTGAATTAATCTATTTATCTATTCTATGTTTTATAAGAGACGTATTTGATTCAGTTTACGGCACTTCTCATTAATTTCTATGTATACACAAAGAGTGATTGACGATCAAACAACTTTGAATGAAATTCAATGACGTCAAAGCTGTAATGTGATTGGTTACCAAGCTAGCCGTTGCGCTTTCTTCAAAGGTAGAGCCACAAACCCTTGTATCTTAATAATAAGATCACACACTATCTTGAGTAGGTTCTTATTTTGAAACAGTAATTACTTCACGACCGCTAAAAAAGTGTGTTCGATATTGTATGAATGTGTGTAGTATGAATGTAATCTGGACGTACTACATTCGCCATGTTGTCCTTGTCAAGTGACCAACCAGCGTTAGTTAATTGCTTCACTGCCATTCATAAATACTCTCCCGTGGCCTGATAGTAAAGTGTCCCTCGTATGCACACTAGTCATCCGGGTTCTTTTTGCCTACACTTTTATGAGTACTGTGAAATCGGACATACTTTTGTCAGATACAGTTTTCCGTGATTTCCGATGCAGCCCATATATGCTCCAAGGCCAGAAATATATGGGTCAGATAAGGGAGGCATCCAAAATGTGCCTCCAGGAACAGGGTTGGGAAACACTATTAGAGCAAACATTTTTAACTGTCACAAAACTGAAGAGGTCTCAATTAGCAAAAACTGGTTTCTTCCATGATTGTATTCTCTGCTTTTGGTATTTATAGTGATTTTGTCCGTATTGCAAATCATCTGAGCGGTTGATGAGAGGAATTATCTTTTTAAGGCTGAGTGCAGAGCTGGACTGTGGCCTCTCTTCATGAAGACTGCTTGCAAACAGTGAAGCAGGTGGAAGAATTGTTTTACTGTTGTGAATAAGGCTCCCTTCTGCTCTGAAAGAAAGATGGCATTCATGCCAAAGCAGGGATGCAGATAAGATTATTTGTGAAACATCTCAGGATGACACACCACGCACGCCTCCCCCTAACACATCTGCCTTATCAGTTAAGACAAAAACCAACAGACACAGTCTTTGTAAAGATATATATTAAAGTTTTATTCAAATTACTGAAATGTTAATGACATACAAAACAATTCCCCATTCTTGACGTTCACAGCAACATCCAAATATGGGTCAACCAGTTTGAACTGCGTATCTACATTTCACGTCGCTAATGCTCATTATTATATAACTTAATTGTAATGCAAATCTTTGGCCTGTTCACATTACTAAATAACAAAAAGTAAAATAATATACAAAATATATTAAATTCTCTCATTTCAAAACAGCCCTTTCTGTAAACAGTCCAAGTAGTGAACAAAACAAGCATGACTCCCATTACAAAGCTTTGGCCGGCAAGTACTTTGTATCGGAGGCAATAGGAAAATAAGCATTTCATAAAAGTGAGGAAAGGTTAAATGAACATTACCCACATAGATAAGACTGTTCGTTTTCGTTTGTTTTAACCTTTTATACCATTATCCCACCATAAACCGATGCAAGTGTAGTCTTGGTTGAGAACAAATGTTTCAGACGGGCAGAAATGTCTCTGTCTCAAATCAAGGCTAGCCCCAGTCACTACATTGGAGAGCCTTTAAGTCACAACATCAAGCTAGCATTTAAATGCTTACAGTAGAACCAGCTACCGCAGCACTACGAAAATAAACAGATCCAAAAAGAGGATGGTAGTCTAAATGGCAATCGTTCTGAGCAAGGCCAAGGGTCAGACTGCAGATAGCCTTTTTTCCTCTGAGCAGGGGCATTCCACCATGGAGGAATGTGGGAAGATTAGCTCCAGCTTGTCTGCGAGGGAGTGGCAAGCGAGGTGGTAGCAGTTCTGGGTGCAAAATAATAATAATCTGGCATCTGAAACATCAGACCCTGTCCCTCCTAAGTGTCACTAAAAGAGTATGTACCCTTCCACTGTTCCCGAAAGGAGGCTTCCCATTCCGCTACTTAAATCAAGAAGCGCCCGCTGTCAGTCAATTATAGTAAGAACGCCAACTGTAATGATAATTTAGTCAAAGGGAGTGCTAGTGAGGTATTACCCAACTATTCCTGTAAAATAGTCTAATCCTAGGCCTCCCGGTTCAAACTGCATTTGGCCTCCTACAATCCAAACTATTCTTTTTTTGATATTTAAGGATGAAGCAGTTGCGATGGCACGTCTACTATACATGGAGCATATAAAGTTAGAGATATATTCGTCTGTGCTTTTTATCTAGGAATGTGGGATATAGTCTTACATGGGTTGGTATACTTAGCTGGTAAGAAAAAAAAAGAAAGAACACTGCCCTTGGTTGTTCCTTAGAGGAAAGCAAACAACAACAACAAAAACAAAAGTTTCACAACAGTGGGATATGTCTTCCTATTTCTCCATTCTGACAACACTCTTCAAACACAGTCAGCAGCAATACTCATAAATACAAAAGAACATCAACATATACAATGTGTTTATAAGTCTTGTGGTAGCTTTTTGGAGCTTTGTAGAGTACTGTCCAAGTACCTCACATTCAGACCATACATCTCATAGTCCAGGTTGAGAGCAACCAGCTGAGATGGAAAAACTTTCGTTTAACGTGTGGAGCTCAGCTCTACTTCGCCAAGGATCAGTTTTAGGTTACTCCCACAATCCGTTCTTCTCACTTCCTGATACAAAAACTGACCGGCGTCAATGGCGAGTTCCTTCTCAAAGCAAGCACAGCTTCTCTTGACATGATTGGTTCTCAGACGGAGACCCGGAGAGAATATTCTGTGTGTAAGAGCAGAAGGCAGCATGAAGCTGAACACTGGTCATCTCAGATCTCAGATGAGGATCTCCACCATGTCGTTTTCAACTGCGCTGCTGATATGAGTTTTGTTGAGAGAAGCGGAACCTGTAATGAAATACAAGATCTTCAGCTTTGTTGGATAGTGCCTGAAGAGCAAACAAGTTTTACAAAACTTTGACTGTTTTGTTTGAGTTCATTCCCCAACTGCTGCTTTGACATGGTGCTCAGGTTACTCTTTAACAGCTCTGGTTCAAAAGGGCAAGTATGCACCATTATTATAGAAGTTCTACCATTAAGTGTTGTCTTTGGCACCTGATACTACATATTAGATTAGAACCAACAAATTGTATCAAGATGCTCTGGAAACACCAAATAAAGAAGTGATGAATGAAGATGGGTTTACACACCAGAGCTGGGAGCAATGGAAGGCTGTGGAGCAGATATAGTAGCAGCGGGGTCTGCTTTAGGGTTGGTCTCGTCTGAAGGCCCTTCACACTGCGTGCTGCTGTCTCGACACTGAGTTTTGGCGAGCTGATGGGGCAACGGGGGTATTGACGCGGCTGCTGTCTGGTCATCTGAGAGGCTCTTCCCTGAAATCGCAGACGGAAAAGGAAGCAGTTTAATTACCGGTTCCAACATATGCATGCCACCACGCAAACATTTGCCATCCTGTAAACTCCCTTTACTATTCTGGAGGATCTATTCTAGAGAAAAGGGAGACCGAAATGCATTCCATTTCACAAGATGCAAACTATTTCAGGAACACCGGGTAGTCGCCGCACTCATTTTATTTCGGATAGCACATTCTTCCTTGGCGACATTACATAGCCGCTAAGTAAAGAAGCTGCCAGTTGTCCAGCTGAAAGTATATGTCTTTTTCGGTTCAAATATGTCACAGGCACACATGCAGGGGTGTCCAATCCTGCTCCTGCAGGCCCAACATCCAGTTTAGCTATAACCCTAATTAAACACACTTTAACCAGCTAATCATGGTCTTTAGGATTACTAGAAAGGTCCAGACAGTTAGGTTGAAGCTACATTCTGAAGGCTACTATGCTACTATGCTCACCTTTGGTTCGGGTGTTGCTAGGTGTGGCAACCGTGTTGATGGACGGAACAGATCGAGCAGGTCGTAGGCCTTGCAGGTCAAGTCGCCCTTGCTCTCGTCGTGACCGCTGCTGCATGACCTTTATAATAGCATCCTTCTCCAAAAGTTGAGCATAAAGTGCTCGAATCCTGATAAAACACAAACTACTTTGAGCACATAGACACTAAAGGAAACTAAACATTTAATCTTTGCTATCAAATTTAGACTGAATTTCCAGTTGCAGATACATAATAGTGAACGTACCGGTTTTCCATCTCCTGATGCCTGTGGTTGGGGGATGGCAGGTCCTCATTGAAACTGCTATTGGGTGAATGGCGAGGTGAATGGTTGATGATTGTTGTATCTCTGGAAAGAGAATTACAGTTATACAAGTGTCAAAAATTAAGTCATATTTCCTATTTCCAGTCCTTTGATGCAAAGCTTGTCTCTCGTTTTTGTTGACTCACCTCTGAGCTGCAGCAGTAGCAGCAGCATCCATGGCGAACTGACGCATCGTGCTCTCCTCAAGATACTTTTGCTCCCAGCGAGTGATGTCAGCCTCCAGGGCCAGAACCTGCTCCTCTCTCTCCCTCAGTTGCTGGTGTAGAGATGACACATTAAGGTCCGAGTAGGATCCAGGGCTTGTTTGCTGGGCATGAGACTGCCACTGAAAGAGAAAAAGTTTTACTTTTCAATCCCAAGACGTTGATTCTAACACACCAGTTGGGTAAACAAAATATTGTCTTTTTGTTTACCTGCTGTGCTCTCAGGCTCTTCAGTTCCTGCTCCAGCCTGGTCCTCAGTCGTAACTCCAGCGCCTCCCTCTTTTCACATGCTGCCTGCAATTGCGCTAGGGCACTCTGCATCCTCTCCACCTTTTCTACGTATGCTCTTTTCCTGCGTAACTCTTCTTCCAGCTGCCTATTTCGTGTCTGAGCGGAGATCAGCGCTTGCTCCAAGGCTTCTCGCCGCCTCTTCCATTCTTCTCCTGAGCCCCGTAGATGCTGAAGCTCTTTTTCCATACATTCCCGCTCTCTAAGGTGATCCTCATCTATGGACAGAAAAGACAGACATTGTGAGAACTATGTACCACTTCTACAAGTAAAGGTACAAGTAGTAGCTATTCAGTCATCATGCTTAGTTGTTACACAGGCCACAAAATGAATGACCATGCTGTAAGACTGGGGTGTGTCCAGAGCATTCCCTGGGCTGTAGTCTCATTCTAACCAATTCTCAGGGGATAAGCTTCCCACAAGAGTCTGGAACAAAAGAGGCAGGCTTGATTTACACACGTCTGTCTGGGTTTTCAGGGGAGTGGCCGAGTTTCCCTGTGTCCTTTGACCTACACTGCAGACTTGCTTTAGAATTCCCAGATTACAAAAGCGATTCACTATATTCCCATTTGGGATGCTGAATTCCTAAAACCCTCTAAGATGACTTGGCACACTGAAAAGGGACATACTAAAGCCCAGCTCACTTGTTTTTGAGTCAATCTGAATGTCTTGTGCGATAAAGAGATAATGAGAAAAATTAGACAGCAATTCCACATCTACTCTGATTATACAACCCAAAACAAATGCCTTTGGATGGAATGCAGATTTCCTCTTATCCACTTACGCACACAGGCACGTCTTTGTACCAAATGGATCTCTGGAATGCCTCTGAGCCAGGCAGTAAACAAGTAAAGCAAATGCTCAACAAGGTCATAAAGAATAATAACCTTCACATCTTTTTAAGCCTTCATAAATGCTGCATTTGTAACGGTGCCTCTGTGGAACGGTGTTGGCTCAGAAGGATTTTTGTTTGCACAAAAATGAGACTTTCCCTTTCGGGGTAAACTAATTTTATTCAAATATGAAGGATCATTTTATACTTCTATCCTTGGGGACCATTCAAATCAAATTCTGAACAACAATCCCTATTAGGATTAGCAAAACAAATCCAATTTACCCGAACACAGCTCTGAATTCTTTAGTGCTAATATGCCCAAAAATGGAGAGCCAGTGCATAGGGCATCTGAAGAGGGTGCTTAGGGCCTCAGAGACTGAAATAATAGTGGGGGCTCTTGGGAAGCATTCCAGGAGGATGGAATATCCCAAAATACCTGAAAATATTCCAGGAATCCAGGTCACATTTACTTACAGTGTTAATAATGGTTGGGTCAAATTCCAAAAGCAACTTTTTGAGATGAAGACTACAGCATGTACCTAACCAACTATTCACTGTCATTCTTTCTTTCTTTTTTTTCAAGTCTTGCGATTCTTAGTGACCATTTCAGCTTAGCAAGCAATCAAAACAAACACTTTGTCAGGAATCACATCAATGATAAACATGCAGCTCATTGTTAGAGGAATGCATCGTTATGCCTACAACATAAACAAAAAAACTCAGTGGAAACAGCTGGGGCAGCTTGCATGATTGACTGCACATTGGGAGAAGGATAATTTATAGCGAAGCAAAGGGGAATTCTTACTTTGCTCAACCAGTTTGGCGAAGGCATGCCGACTCTTGTCTTCAACTTCCATAGCTGCTCTCTGTTTGTTGGCCGTTTCCAGGCGGTCTAATGTGGGAGTCAACAATTAGTATTTATCGCCTCATACCTAAACATGTAGCTCATATTTAAGACAATTAACTCAGCTATGTGAACCATCTTACCCTGAGATCTCTGTTGAAGTCATGAAGTCGCTTGATCTCGCTCTCAAGCTTGTTCCTCATGGTTTTCTCAAGGGCTTCTCTCTTTGCAGATCCCTTCATAAGAGTCTCATAGGCCTCTGATATCCTCTGAATCTCCTGTTCGAGCTGAAAGAGAGGAGCAAGGCATTTTAATATCCGTTACTTTTTAACCCACAGGAACTCCTCAATTCCTAGTCCCCATTTACTTTCAATGTAAGGAAAAGAGCAGGTTGGACATTATGCCAAGTAACTTTTTGTTGTGTTCAGTGGAAGGACGGAAGTCATACGAGTTGAACAACATGAGCGTATTTGTATATTTTTGGGTGATTTTCACCTTCTTTCTTACACCTACACATAAAAAGACAAGGATCATAGAGCAAGAATGACAGATAGACAAAATTAAAAAAAAATTAAAAAAAAGAGAAAGGGAAAAAGGGAAGAATGTGCTTGGCTGAGCTCTTCGTGGTGCGCCCACTAGTGAATCACTCTCAGAGCTCTTCAGGGACTGGGAATTGAATCAACATTCCAGAAAGAACACTTATGAGTCCCAGGTGTCTGCACATTCATCTCCCTACAGGGCGGGATGCCAAAGGCAAATGCAGGGAACAAAGGAAATGTGTGTTTTGAAGGCATACCATTCACAGAGACAGAACACTATATGCACCTGTATGTATTTGTGTCGCAGAAAATGGCTTGTGAAAGAGCACATTTTTCCCAAAAAACAAAGAAAGGCTCATAAAGGTTTAACTTGTCATTACACAGCATCAGGTAAGAAAAATAACTGATTTCTATAAATTGCAGGTTTTATACTTCTTAACTACTTATATGAAATGTATGTGTTGGTAAATTTACAAGCAGGGCCCTGGGTGCCATGTGGGGTTCTGTTAAAGAGTGAAAGTGAAAGGGGCCATTCAGTCAGGGAATCCACAGCTGTGGGGTCTGGTTGTTGCTCTTAGCAGCCCAGTCTGTCAGCTGTGGGCTACGCAAACCCCCTTCTTCATTTTCGGACACTGAGATGAGCCAAGACATCTGCCCCTATTGGCATCCCATTGGAATCCCAACAAAGAGGGCCACAGAACAACCCAGGGAGGCCTCCCCCCTTTAGAGTTCTCTGATTTACAATTTATCGCTCTGTATGAAGAATGCCTGATCTTTATGATCCACTGTTTTAGGATGACATTCTTTTACTAAATACTGTTGTTCTGATTCCAAGCACTATCTATGTATGAATCTGAACTGAAATTTAATCTATGTTACGACACTGAACGACATACGCAATGCCCAATAAACCTTTGCAAAACAAACACCAAGATAAGCTTGTTTTTCCCCCCTTGACACTCTGGTATTTCAGTGATGACATTATCACATTACAGAAAAATGTTTGGCATTGCAGGCATGGGTAAATTCAGTGTTGTTTCACATGCTAATTGAGTTACTGGGAGTTTTCATTCAGTCACTAGGAATGAGTCCTTTTCAAATTACATCGAAATCCTTGTGATCCTCTCCCTTGCTCACATTCCTACACTGCAAGAGGGCTAATCTCCTTAGAATGCAGCAGCTAGAAGACACCAGCGCACAATGATTTCTTGTTCCACACTCTTTGTAGGTCATTTCTGAGATGGAAATCAAAGCAGACACAGCTGGCTCCCTTGCATCTATGGCAAAATGTGGCGTCATACCAAGAATATCACAGTTCTAGGAGGTTTCTAAAAAGCCACAAGCAACAAAGAGTCCTCTCTTACCTTCTGAAGCCTTGCCGCCTTCTCGCTGTAGCTCTCCACTTCTCCCCTCAGTCTCTCATTCTCTTTAATAAGCTGCTCCATTTGGCAGTTTTTCACCGGGATGCTGTATCCTCCAACAATGACATCCTGGCCAGCAGGGGTCAACATGGGCAGGCCGCTTTGATGAGGTGCTTGCGATTGGGTTGGAAATAACCTGATAGAAATTATAAACCATTAGTAATCCCCATCAATGTACCTATATGCAATATAAAGAGATAAAAGTAGCTGATTGTACCTGTGATGCTGCGAGTGGAAAGCAGGAGGGGGCTCTTTGTAATAGTGCCCATGTTCCTGTGAATGACTAAGCATATATCCAGGGGATCTGACCATGAAGGGGTACTCTGGGGGTGGGCCACGCTGGTCTGGCTCAAGAATCGATCGCTCGTTCACAACAGGACCAGAGTAATTATTGGAGAGCTGGGGGTAGCTATGCGATGAGCTCATGGGAATATTGTCATGGGCACAGTTCCTCTCCAACGAGAGCTGCATGAGGCGTTCGCTGAGCGAGCGAGCGTGTTCCCGCTTCACATCCCACATGCCCTCGTCCTGCTCGGCTCCTCTAACCATTTCGGGGGTCTCCAGGCTGCAGTGCTGTAGCCCTACCTGACCTCTTTGGTAGGCAAGGTACTGCGAGTGTGCTTTCGCTTCCTCATAAGTTGGCAGCTCCTCTGTGTGGAGCTGATATAAGTGGCAGACTGGACTCTCTAAATGCTGGTAGTCCCCCTGGTGCTCTTGGCCCTGAGGCTCCTGCCGGGTGGACAACTGGGGAGAAAGTGATTCCTCTTGCGTTAGGCTTTCCAGGGATGAACGAGGGCTTCCTGCACCTCCTCCACTGCTGCCGCCACGCAGTGCCTGCTGCTGGATGGCCAACAGAGTAGGATCAGTAGGGTTCCCATAACGGAGCTGCTCTTGAATCAGTCGGTGCAGCACCGTGCCAGATGAATCCTCTGCTGTTCTCATTTCAGTCTATGTTTTGCAGACAACAATCAATGATAGTGTGTTATGAGAGCTTTTCTGGACTGTGAACCTGATGGGGAAAAATATAATTAAATAATGACTTCAAATGCATACCCTTTCTATTGCTCATCTATATTGCAACACTCAACAACAGCAAACACAGAGTGGTGTCTCACTCCACATGCTTCTAGACTGACTGCCTTTACCCATAGCAACACCACTTTCGCCCAAAATACCACTGGCACCATCCTACAACAGCCGTCATGCACTAGGCTTCTTTTTAAGTTAACATTCTTGATTAGAATTAGAAGTGAACAAAAGTTGTGTAGGATCCAATAACTTTCCAATGTTGCGAAAAATATTTCCTGCTACAAACAAATTCCTATCCAGTGTCTCAGCAATACATTTAAACATGCCAAAAGGAAGCACGAAAACAAGAGGATATTATTCAAGATAGAGCTAGTTCCTCATTCTTTTCTATTTAAGTCACAATGCTATATATTCGGCCACCGAAATATTCAAATTAATGTGCGTTACAGCCTACAAAGAAAACCCTATCGTACACAGTCTATTAAAAAAAACCGAAGCATGTGACATAAAAGTTTAAAACAACAAGCTACTTTAAAATTCTTTAAAAACTCACCAAATCACAGTCGCATTACGAATAAAAAAATACGGACGATGTTCTGTACTCGTGTATTTGTCTAAAGATATAATCCTTAAGGAAATTCGTTGAGTACGGCTTATATTTCCATGCGAGTTGCGTGCGCGTCTGGAGAGCTTCTCCAGCAGACTGAGCTCAGGAGGGGAGGGGCTCTGCTAATAAATGACCGAGCTCCGATTGTTCACGGCCTCTGGAATGCGCGGAATGCGAAGGCTGCAAGTCCCTCGGGGATCAAAAGCAGTTCCGCTTGTCGCTCGCCCCGCCCCCTCTCGGGGAGCGCAGGGAGAACCGCTCGACCCAAGCGGAGCGCGCTGCTGAAGGGGGGGCGGGCAGTGCGCGCGACAAGCGGAACTGCATTCACTCTCGGCCCCGTGCGCATTTGTCCTGCTTCTGGAAGGCGCTTTTGTTTTTAACGGTGAGAGGAATGCAGTAAAAGTAGCAGAGATCTGTAACCTTTGTTGTTCTGCTTTACTACACTTTCTTTTGAAGTTGCAGCGCGGTCATTAAGCCTACTTATAAATGCATGACTTTATGTATACAAGTCGTGAGGAATTAGGCGTTTTAGATGGTGTTACTTTGACATAGAGATGATTTTTTACCTTGTACTCGCTTCCTATATTGTTATATTTGCAGTCTCATTCACTATAGTTCATAAAAGGGATAACCTATAGCCTATTATTCGCCCTCATGTTGTTCCAAACCTGTATGACTTTCTTCTGTGGAATACAAAAGAAATTGTAGGGACTGACAGCCTCAGTCGCCATTCACCTGCATTTTATGAAAGGAAAAAAGATGAAAGTGAATGGTGACTGAGGCTTTCATTCTCCTGTTGTGTTGTTCCATGTCTCCATGGAAGAAAGAAAGTCATACAGGTTTGGAACGACATGAGGGTGAGTTTTTCTGTTGTTGGGTAAGGTAAACTACCACTTTAAGACACACTGCTTTATAGGCCTATCAGATGTGTTGTGCTGTTAGTGTGCTAAGCAGGAGAAAGCATCAAAAAGACAAATGCACGAGTGAAATATAGACCATGAGCCGTTTAGAGAATCGATTTGAAGGTCTTTTGTTTGCTCTGGGCTGGTGAATATTTAAGCCGTGGCCCGTGTCAGTTAATTGCTGAGTGTGTCTGTGTGGATGATGGGGAGGGGGTGTCTGTATGTGTGTTTGAGGCATGCTGCCAACCAGCTGTCCGTGGAGAGCAATCCTCTTCCACCCCTTAATCATGCCTCAGAAAGAGAGACTTATTGTTCTCTCAAGCAGACATTACAGGGGAGAGGTCTACCATCTGCTCGTATACCCTACACCTCCCTTACACACTTTACACAAACACTCTATTCACACACGCCTGACCCCGTCAAAACGCAAACCCTCGTTTTATCACACACCTAACATATGACACATTTATTAATCATAGCTCCAATTTTGGTGCACAAACAGATATTTACAGGCAACGACAAACTGGACAGTCGTAATGCTGTAGATGACAGATCTATTAATAAAGATATAGGTTTGTGTGCAATGGGCAATACAAAACTTTTGAAGAATGAATTGTATAAATCGATGACGTATTGTTGTGTGTTATTGAAATATCAGTTTGTTATTATGAATTTGAAAATTTCAGGTGGGTTTTTGTTTAGAATTTTTTGCGTTTTTTGAAATAAAGCATCTCTCATAATACACTAAACAATGGCAACATTTAAAATTTTTCATCTCTTTGATTTGATTTAAATAATGTTCAAAATGTATTTATTCAAACTCCGTAATTAGCATTAATCTCTTTATTGTGGAAGCAATTAAATTTATTCAGTTAAAAAGTATGAAGATGTTTTAAATATTATTTTGTAAGACTGTATTGAATACACCACCTGCTCTGGAGAAACACGCATTGGAAGGTTAGAAAGTCCCTGCATTTTGTGAGTGGCAGCTGTGTGTAGAAATCAAGCCTGTACTTGTTGAGTAGACATTTGTACTCCAATCATAGCACGTTATGTCAGTATTCAAACACATATACAAACTTTTTATTTAGAAAGGTACAACTAGTTCATTTGCATGGCAGTTACAAAAACAGCAGGCTATCTTTTCACCCTATTCACCCATTCAGCTCATGTATAGCAGATGTTGATCTCCTATGAATTCTTTTGTTATAGGTGCAGCTATAAAAGGAGAATGGTTTGCTATTTTAAATCTTATATTTATAATAAGAAACAATAGCTATTAAAGTGTGTCCATAGCTGCCACTGTGGGCTTTTAATGTGAGCTGTCAGCTTCTTCTCTAAAAGGTTTTAAACATAGCATTGCTTGTTCCATCATAAAGGTGAATGTGTAATATCTAGAGAGGCATTTTTTAAGAGAACAAGACTGAAGGTTACAAGGAGAGGGGGGAAGACTGTCTCGGCATTGATTCTCTTTGTCTTCCTAGAGAGGGAGGAAATGGCCGCATTCCACACATTAGCATGTGCATTGGGGCCAGTGTGGCGGCCAGTATGGGTGGGAAAAGAGGGTTGAGGAGGGGTTTTCTACTTAATTAGCCTTTTCTTTAAAAACAACATGTCCACATGCATGAGCTACTGCATGTACACAAGACAAAGTTATCTCTGTGTGTGCCACTCAAAAATGTGTGTGCTTTTTTAGACTTTGAACAAATCAAGATCGTATCAAGATTACATAACAGTTATGGGTTCTTCTTTTTTTCTTTTTTAAAAAGATTGGCCTAAAATTCAGAAACAGCCTTTTTTTTTAATTAGACATATTGCAGACAATGTGAGACAGACAGATATATAAATTAGCTCATTTGTTTGAACTAATAGTTTAACATTATGTATGACAATGGTCCCAAAAACAACAAAATGGAACAAAGTCATGGCATGTATTTCTTCTATAAAAACTTTATAACCTTTTTTTTTTGTCTTACTGTGCCCCACAGCCCTGTACCAGAATTTTGTTTCTTTAGTTCTCATAAACTACTAGACTCACCAAGAAGTTTACTCTCAAATCGAAGCAGTCAGAGAGCTGTTGTTTTATTACTGAATTTTCCTTTTATATTGGTTTGACTATAGCTGAGACATTTATACAGCTCGGGGAAAATTAGGGGACAACTGCAAAATTAGCAATTTCTCTGGATCTACAATTTATATTGATGTGTTTGAGTACAATGAAAATTTGTGTTTTATTCTACAAACTACTGACAATTTTTTTCTCTCATTTAGTCATTTAGAGCATTTACATGCAGAAAATGACAACATGTCAGAATAAAACAATGTTAATAAAAACAAGTTTATATTAATTTTCAAACGTCAAAGTTCAGAAATCCATATTTTATTTATAATCAATATGGAATAACTGATATTAAACAAAGTCCCTTTCAGGCTAGTCTTCACTCGGCGGCCATCTTTGAAACGCCTCTTGGTCAGCAATTTCAGTCATGCAAGTGTAGCTCTTCTTTTTGAATGGGGAAACATCAAATTCTCCAAAATTGCTCACCAAGCTCAATATTAAATTTCATATTTGAAATCTCCAATGCAATTTGTCAACAACTACAGTCTCATAAATGTGGTTTCTTATGCTCAAACATCATTAAAAAAGTATATTTTTTAATGACCAGCCAACACGCATTTTCAGTCCTATAAGCGCGTGTCTCAGAACATTGACTGTTTCTATAGCAACCGGAGCTGTAGAAACTTTGCCAATCAGTGATTGAAGCGAAATCAGACGGTAAAGCCACCGGAAGTGTTCAAGCGGCCATCTTACTATTCCTTACCGAAAGAGGGCATCATTGACTTACAGCCAAAACATTGACCTAAAATCACCCGATTAGTCTCACATGATTCGTTTTACGATATATGTATGTAAATTAATTGTTATCTGTAATGTTTATGTTTTTCAGAGAGGATAAGTCATTGAAATCGTTAATGTGGGTGTCTACTGCTTCCGACACAAATAACCGACCTAACACAAAATATACTATTTTATGTACGTAATAATTTAGACTGGGTAAACCCCGCCTGATCTGCCGGCGATTTGATTTCACCCTGCAACTCAGTCTGGAAACCCGTACGTTAATTTCTACTGCTTCTGTTACACTTTGCGGGAACCAATCACAGACTGGCCTATCCACGTGGCGCACTATTGGCGGGTTTAACACGATGACAGATGGAGAAGCGATGGGTAGTTGCCCGTTGATCAAGCCTCTTATAGTCTGATTGGTTGAAGGACTATCCAATTGCGTACAGAGTCATTTGAATAATGCCCGTTGATCACGCCTCTTGTGGTCTGATTGGTTGAAGGACTATCCAATTGCGTACAGAGTTATTTGAATAATGCCTGTTGATCACGCCTCTTGTGGTCTAATTGGTTGAAGGACTATCCAATTGCGTACAGAGTCATTTGAATAATGCCCGTTGAGCACGCCTCTTGTGGTCTGATTGGTTGAAGGACTATCCAATTGCGTACAGAGTCATTTGAATTATGCTCGTTGATCACGCCTCTTGTGGTCTAATTGGTTGAAGGACTATCCAATTGCGCAGAGTCATTTGAATAATGCCCGTTGATCACGCCTCTTGTGGTCTGATTGGTTGAAGGACTATCCAATTGCGTACAGAGTCATTTGAATAATGCCCGTTGATCACGCCTCTTGTGGTCTGATTGGTTGAAGGACTATCCAATTGCGTACAGAGTCATTTGAATTATGCTCGTTGATCACGCCTCTTGTGGTCTAATTGGTTGAAGGACTATCCAATTGCGTACAGAGTCATTTGAATAATGCCCGTTGATTACGTCTCTTGTGGTCTGATTGGTTGAAGGACTATCTAATTGCGTAGAGTCATTTGAATTATGCTCGTTGATCACGCCTCTTGTGGTCTAATTGGTTGAAGGACTATCTAATTGCATACAGAGTCATTTGAATTATGCTTGTTGATCACACCTCTTATGGTCTGATTGGTTGAAGGACTATCCAATTGTGTACAGAGTCATTTGAATTATGCTCATTTATCACACCTCTTGTGCAGTAGAAAATACATAGCGGACTCCCCAATGTTCAATCTTAAATTGAGCTTGGTCTGGTGATAGCCAGACAACACGTAATTATGAAGAAAATATTAAACATGAACATATACCTTTGTTAGGATGCAGAAATTGATTGGAATAGCCTATAAGTAAATATTAGTATAAGGTTCTGTTACTATATTGTATTAAAAAAGTTTTCCATGCATCATCTTGGAAATAAAGCTGTCAGCGTTATTAGTCTGAATAAGTTATGATGCGTGTATAGTATTTCCTGATTGAGCAGCATCTATTTCAGACTCTTAAAGACAGCGCAAATTCTATGGTGATTAATCTAATTACCGTTTCCATATGAGTAAAGTGTTATATATGCTGTTGAATTAATTATTAATTTACCCATCGTTTAACTGCTTCGAAATAACAATACTAAACAAAATAAACACAATAGTATACTGCGATTTAAGGTTACAAGGCATAAATCTTTATTCCCATTTCAGAATGCACACTTTTTGTAAGTGTGTCGTCCGCCAGCATAGCTGATTTTCACTACTGTAATGAATATGAACATAACTTTTTAATAAGCATGGTTTATAGAAATGTCAATCACGGCACTGAAAAATCCACCAGCAGTTATTTTAGTGAAGTGAATTTCACAGGAAATGCTCTAATTTACTTTAAAATGTATCATCTGTTACATATTTATAGTATACATACATTATTTCTACTGTAATTTTTACATTACATTTTACATTAATTTTACAGTGCTCATTTGTATACAGTGTGCTGTATTTTTACAGTACAATTGTAGTTAATAATTTACAGTACTCTTGTAAATTTACAGTTCTACTTGCAACCAAAATTGCCAGTAAGTCCATTTTTTACAGTGCAGGTGAAAATCCAGACTTTAAAATAACCATTTACATGCTTAGGACGTTATGTTGTAAGAATGGACAGGGAGACTTGATATATAAAAAAACGGTGTCTCATAATATATCATACGTTTTCTTAGAATATGTGAGCTTACTAGGGAATAACAATATGGCATCATGGTGGCTTAAATTTTTATGATGTCATGAGCAATTCAGTTCTTTGTATAAATCAGTGGGCGTTGCACGTTCTCCCATTCATAGTAATACAAGTGCATTGTCTTTGCACATCTAAAGTCTTTGTTTCCAATTACAGCTTTCATGCTTCTTGGCATTCTTTTCTACCAGTCACATTGCTGTTGGGTGACTTTATGCCACTCCTGGCATAAAAATTCAAGCATCTCGCCTTGTATGATGACTTGTGACCTTGTGTCCTTCTTCTTGATCACATTTCAGAGGTTTTCAATGGGGTTCAGGGTCTGGAGATTGTGATGGCCATGGCAGGGTATTGATCCGGTGGTCCTGATTGGCCTGGCTGTGTGGATTGGAGCATTGTCCTGAACGAAAAACCAATCCTTTGAGTGTGGGAACATTGCCAGAGCAGAAGGAAGCACATTTTCTTCCAGGATAACCTTGTACATGGCTTGAGTCGGATGTGCCTGATTCTGATCTTCTCTGATGAGTCCAGTTTTCTTGGTCCACTAATAGTTAGAGACGAGGATCGGTGATGATCTAGGAGTTCTTCAGTTGGAACCAGGCTGATCTTTGAATCTGCTTTATAGGCACAATATCTCAATCCAAGTACCCCCTTAAACCGGGATTTCAGACAAAAAAGCAAGAGGTAGTTAGCACATTTTTACTTACTATATCTATAACCAAACACATAGATTATCTGGGCCTTTCTAATGTCAAAGTGCAGCTGCTGGGGCAGTGATCTCTATCTCCCTCATCACCTCTGCCATATTTCAACCAGCCCTTTTGGCCTTTCATTTGCCTAACCAAATCCATCCTGGCCTGAGGGCCAGTAGTCCACTAATGACCCCTCGACCCCTTTCAAAAAATCCTTCCCTCATGCAAAGGACAGCTGCTCACATCTTAAAATTACTGTCGAAAATGTGTAGTTGCCCATGACCACTGCGATATCATCTATGACAGGTGAGGCCAGGCATACTGAGGGCTCTTGTCTCAGCCCTCAGGGCGTCATCTAAATCTTCCCCTCGTTCACTGGAGTGACAGAGCCTTCTTTCAGTTGATTCTGTTGAAATCAGGGAATTAATCTTTTTGGTATTTGAGGACTAAATGTTCCACGACACATACAGTACTGAGGTGTGTATTTGAGTCGAACAGCGGTCAAGACCCAGGACGCTGACACACGCTTGTGACGTCTGCTCTTTGACCGCTTATTTGAGCTCAGAATGTCTCACTGACGGTGACCTTCAAAGGCAGGTTGCAATTTTCTTCTCTGCTTCACAGAACACAATGAAAGCTTTGGCCAGCACATCACACAAAGAACAAAGGGCTGTTCATGTGCCTAGAGCACTGGACTACAATACAAACCAGACATTTACACACACAACAATCACAGTTCGATTTGAAATTGAACACGTCAGCAATTCCTTAATGTGTCACATTATAAAATAAATTTGAGGGATTACAATAATTAAAGGGCAGTTCCTTTTAAAAATGTATATAAATTGATAATGGAATTTGTAACACGCACATACACGTTTTATTTTTATACCCTTTTGCCTTTACTAGCTTATTTAAAATGTGCATTTTTAATATCATTTATATATTTATAAAACTTTTGATTGAATGAATTAGCTTTTCTTATATAGTTATAGTTTTCTTTAATTTTGATTTAGTAATTTTATGTATTAGTTGTTGTTTTATTTTTTTTTTGCTTTAATTTCTTTTTATTTCAGTTTTAGTAACCTTCAGTCATTTCTTAATTTATTTTATTTCAAACAGGTGCGATGGCAATATTTATTTTAATATTTATAAAAAATTTAAAATGTTTATATTTATATATATTTAAAGTTTTACCATCTAATATTAATTTTTTTGTTGTTACAACTAATGTTAACATAGAATCTTATTGATTCTATAATAAATACATAATAAGAACAAAATACACACCAGGACATTTCAATTTGAAGTATTTAATGTTAACTATTTTTATAAGAAAAAAAGAAGAAAAAAAAAACGTATACACCTGCAATACGTAGAATACTCTTGTGAACACATATCCTTGTGTACATATGTACTCAATACTCAAGCACATACACATACACATACACTGGTCAACAGGTATAACTTCATGAGTATTTAGATTTCGATCAAATTCTGCAGGTATGTTAAGGGTTACTATCCGACAGAGTCCATCGGTTAAGTCAAAAATGGTTCAAGAGTTTTTTTCCGGCCCTCTACTACATATACACATGGCATGGAGAGAAATAAAAAGAACTAAGGTAACCAATGTAATCTTTTCATCTCTTTTTAACAATTCCCCCCAATATGACAAAATAGTACACTGTAAACTCTAATGCTCAATATATAATTAATTGGTTTGACAGATTTAAATTAAACAAATGAGTTCAGTCAAATTAACTTTTATGAGGATTTAGCACTTTCTTTTTCTTTTAAGTTCACATAACTGATATATTTTAAGTAAATGGAACTGTTTCATTGTTTTGAGTTTTATGAAATTATTTATTTTAATTTAGACAAACTTAAGTTTAACTGAAACTGCAGGGTTTCATGCTTTGCCCATGGCACTCGAAAGGGAGAGTAAATGCTCAATTTAAGTGTAAAATGTTTTTGTGCAATGTTCAATGTGCAATGCAAAGTGGAAGATTAGTGATTAATGTTTGTTAAGCTATTGTAGAAGAGTTTATGATAATGTGGGTTTTTTGAGAGTTACCATCATGGTGACAAGTGGCGAATGCTACTTGGTTTGAGAGCAGGTAAATGACATGTTTTAAGCTGCTGTATTCAATCAGTAAGGACTGATTTATACTTCTGCGTCTGACCTCCGTCGTAGCCTCTACGCCGTGGGCTACGCGTCGATTTTCATTTATACTTCTACTTCCTTGTCCGCGGCGACGTGCAGTTACACATGCAGAGGGAGCATGTGTACCCCTGAGGGAGGGGTTCTGGCAGACCAATCACAGCGCTTGCAGTCTGCAAAGAATTGACGCGTTGTTACATTTTTGGAGAGGTGCACGTCAGGGTACGTTGCATATGCAACACATAGCCTACGACGTAGCTACGGCGTATACTCAACACAGAAGTATAAAGTGGGCTTTAGTAAATTAGCAAGTTGGCATTTTCTGAATTATTTTGTTATAGCTAGCAAAATTATTATCTGTAATAATTTCTGTATTGTTATCTGTAATATTACTTTAAAAATTCTCATTACCTTTTTTGAATTCTGACAACTTATTAGGAGCAGTTAACATACATGATGAATACTACAAACTCAAAACTTGATAGTTTGAGAACATCCTAACTAAAAAAAATGCAATTAAACTTATTACCCAACATTTTTTTGAGTTGGCCCAACTTATACGGGTTTACAGTGTATTTTTTTAAACAATTTCCCTCTGAATTTGTTGCAGTCATCATGTATTTTACACATAGTTAGCCAATCTTCTTCTGTTAAGCCTGGAACACACCAAGCCGACAGTCGGCCGTCGGGCAGTTTTTGGCGTCGGTTTGGTGTGTTCCTTGCTTTACACTTATATTTCAAGCTTCTGTTACACTTGTGCTTCCTTTTCCCATTTTTGTTTTTTTGTTGACATTAAACCGGAATGAATTCTCGATACAAGTTTCTTATTCAGCTTCTTTTTATAGCTATTTGTTAATTATTTTTAAACGGACAGTTTGTAGTGCTTACCACAAAAAAACTAAAACAAAACAAAAAAAAAAAGTTACAGTGGAACAATCTAGAAAAATGGTTTGAAAGAGCAATGTCAAATCCTGCCCTTGTGCCTAGCAGATGGTCAGACATTCCATGATATCACTGTTGCGGAAAACTATTCCAATTTTCTATGGACCCGATTCCCCTGTTTATGGCACTCAGAAGAAAAACAAAGCTTGTTTGTACCATATACACAATCTCTTCAGCATGCACCAGATTCCACTTCACTGTTTTTGCTGATAATATTTAACCCTCATTGAGCGCTGTTTAGTAAACACAGGGCAATTTCAATTTTCTTTAACTTTTTATTGTCTACTCTTAAAAAAACATTATTTTAAGAGGCATTGACTGTTTCATGAAGAACCTTTAACGTCCATGGAACATTTTCATTACACAAAAGGTTCTTTATAGTGGGAAATGTTTTTCGCATTATTGAAATATTCTTCACACTAAGAATTTTTTTTCCGTTTAAGACCTGTTAACAGAAAAGGAACACAAAAGGTATTGAAAGGGTATCGAATATCAATTCTGTTATTATAATGTAAACATTTGTAGATATGTATAAATATTTTACAACTACTATATTTGTAAAGTGTATGATGAAATAAGACTTCTGGTTGATTTTACTGTTGTTTTATGTAAACAAAGCCTGAGGAATTCAGTAGCCACAGACTCCTCAGTAGCAGATGCACCTGTCACACGAACACCATATGGCACATCTGAGAAGAGAGCATTAGATTCACTCTTCAAACCCCCTCAGCTTTCTTTCAAACACAAACACCAAAAGGGAAACACTCTTGTTACTCTCTAAAGTTCTACACTTGTGCACAGACAGGAAAAAAAACTGAATGTATTGATATAAACAGGCCACAGAAGCATCACACAAGGATTTTATCAACCTTCATGTTCTGTTGAGAGTTGAGACGGACTTACTTTTTATGTTTGGGGTCCTAAATGTCTGTTAAAAAAAAAAAAGTCCCCCTGATGAAACCTGTTTTACAGATACTAATGAAGCTTTGTCCGGCCAGAAAACTAGTTTGGTAATGCTAGTTTGCTAATGGTAATGCAATGTTACATATATGTTTCTAACTATTAAAATTGTGTCAAGAGTTTAAACACGTCACATTTTTCAGGCACTTCTTTTGATGTTGAGGAACTGTTCATGCCTTCGAGCAATCATCTATTCTGAGCCAGTTCTGTTCTGAACTCCCTTAATGTGTTTACCAACAGTGCTGAAAGGTTCCCCCTTGACAGCACCTGTCCCCCTCAGAGCAGCTTTAAATTATGAATAAGAGGTATTCTCTCACTTTCTCTCCGCATTCCACACGGCTATTATGACGACAGCAGGTGTAAAATAGTCTGGGCTGGATAGCGTTTCAGCTTCACATCAGGAGAGTCTTTCAGCCTACATAAGGGGCAATTGTTCTTGAGGTCTTCAACAGTGTGAACCTAGCCTGCCCCATGTATTTAGATTTGGACCTCATAGAGCATTATTAAAAAAGCAGTTTATGACCCATTTAAAAGGGTTAATGACCATGCTTTATAGTTTAGGTGCAATTTTTTTTTCTTCTTCTTCAGGATTCTTTGATGAATAGAGTTCAACAGAATTGAATTAAAAAAGAAATCTTTTGTAACATTATAAATGTTTTACTGTCACTTTTGATCAATTTAATGTGTCTTTGTGTCTTTGCTGAATAAAAGTATTATTTCTTTTTTTGTTTGTTTTTAAATGGTAGTATATGCTATATATATATATATATATACACACGCACACACACACACATCCCTGCCATTACACGTGTGGAATTGTTTTGAAAACTACCAATGTTGAAGAAAATATCATTACATAGTTGAAACATTTGCCAACAATGTGAAACATTTATGCGTATTACATATGCTTTATAAGTCTTGGTTGTGGCAAATAAAGTTTAAGTACTTGGAGTTACCGACAATTATGAACGTACCATCATTTGTGCAGTCATTCTTATAGTCTATTCATCGATCATCCTTTTCTATAAAGTGAAAAAACGTATGAGACATTTGACTATCATGTTTTAAATAACATGAAATGTTGTAATGTCGACAAAACAGAAGATGCTGTTCACTGAAGCTTTTATTCAGGAATTTACAGATTTATTAACCCCGTATTAACCCCAAGCAAAAAAGTGGTTTATGTTTATTTTCAATATTAGTTTAGATTATTGTACTTTTAATTATTATAATTCAATTTTTATGATGGATTTTCATACAGGTCCTTCTCAAAAAATTAGCATATTGTGATAAAAGTTCATTATTTTCCATAATGTAATGATCAAAATTAAACTTTCATACATTTTAGATTCATTGCACACCAACTGAAATATTTCAGGTCTTTTATTGTTTTAATACTGATGATTTTGGCATACAGCTCATGAACACCCAAAATTCCTCAAATAATTAGCATATTTCATCCGACCAATAAAAGAAAAGTGTTTTTTATACAAAAAAAATCAACCTTCAAATAATTATGTTCAGTTATGCACTCAATACTTGGTCGGGAATCCTTTTGCAGAAATGACTGCTTCAATGCGGCGTGGCATGGAGGCAATCAGCCTGTGGCACTGCTGAGGTGTTATGGAGGCCCAGGATGCTTCGATAGCGGCCTTAAGCTCATCCAGAGTGTTGGTTCTTGCGTCTCTCAACTTTCTCTTCACAATATTCCACAGATTCTCTATGGGGTTCAGGTCAGGAGAGTTGGCAGGCCAATTGAGCACAGTAATACCATGGTCAGTAAACCATTTACCAGTGGTTTTGGCACTGTGAGCAGGTGCCAGGTCGTGCTGAAAAACGAAGTCATCTCCATAAAGCTTTTCAGCAGATGGAAGCATGAAGTGCTACAAAATCTCCTGATAGCTAGCTGCCTTGACCCTGCCCTTGATAAAACACAGTGGACCAACACCAGCAGCTGACATGGCACCCCAGACCATCACTGACTGTGGGTACTTGACACTGGACTTCAGGCATTTTGGCATTTCCTTCTCCCCACTCTTCCTCCAGACTCTGGCACCTTGATTTCCGAATGACATGCAAAATTTGAGCAACAGTCCAGTGCTGCTTCTCTGTAGCCCAGGTCAGGCGCTTCTGCCGCTGTTTCTGGTTCAAAAGTGGCTTGACCTGGGGAATGCGGCACCTGTAGCCTATTTCCTGCACACGCCTGTGCACGGTGGCTCTGGATGTTTCTACTCCAGACTCAGTCCACTGCTTCCGCAGGTCCCCCAAGGTCCTTCTCCACAATCTTCCTCAGGGTCCGGTCACCTCTTCTCGTTGTGCAGCATTTTTTGCCACACTTTTTCCTTCCCACAGACTTCCCACTGAGGTGCCTTGATACAGCACTCTGGGAACAACTATTCGTTCAGAAATTTATTTCTGTGTCTTACCCTCTCGCTTGAGGTTGTCAATGATGGCCTTCTGGACAGCAGTCAGGTCGGCAGTCTTACCCATGATTGCGGTTTTGAGTAATGAACCAGGCTGGGAGTTTTTAAAAGCCTCAGGAATCTTTAGGAGTTAATTAGTTGATTCAGATGATTAGGTTAATAGCTCGTTTAGAGAACCTTTTCATGATATGCTAATTTTTTGAGATAGGAATTTTGGGTTTTCATGAGCTGTATGCCAAAATCATCAGTATTAAAACAATAAAAGACCTGAAATATTTCAGTTGGTGTGCAATGAATCTAAAATATATTTAAATTTTATCATTACATTATGGAAAATAACGAACTTTTAACACAATATGCTAATTTTTATAGAAGGACCTGTATATGACATTCTTCCGACGCTTCCACGGTTTATAATGGCAGTGACGGGGTCTATTGAGTTTGAAGCTTAAAGTGCATCCATCCATCCATCATAAACGTACTCCACACAGCCCCAGGGGGTTAATAAAGGCCTTCTAAAGCGAAATCATGTGACAGAGACTGGAGTAATGGACACTGAAAAAAAAAACTGATTTGCAATTAGGAATAAATTGAAAATCTAAAAAGGGTTAGTTCACCCAAAAATGAAAATTCTGTCATTAATGACTCACCCTGATGTCGTTCCAAACCTGTAAGACCTTGGTTCATCTCCAGAACACAGTTTAAGATATTTTAGATTTAGTCTGAGAGCCTTCTGTCCTTCCATTGAAAGTGTATGCACAGTATACAGTCCATGTCCAGAAAGGTAAGAAGAAAGGTAATAAAAGTAGTAACATCATCAAAGTAGTGACATCAGTGGGTTAGTTATTGCGCTTTTCCAATACACAGTACCAACTCGGCTCGACTCGACTCGCCTTTGTTTGGTTTTCCACTCAGTAAAAGTTGTACCTGTACCTGCTTCCAGGTACTTTTTTCATACCACCTCCGGCGAGGTTCTGAGCGAGCTGAGGCGATACTAAAATGTGACGTGAAAACACCGCAGACTGCTGATTGGTCAGAGAGAATCGTCACTGTTTATTGCGTCATCATTGCACGCACGAGACCGAGTATCCTGAATAACCGCGCCATTTTTAAATAGTTTGTCCAGAGATATCATGTTATTTACTATTATGGCAACTCGGAAGAATACGCCGTGGTCAAACGAGGAGGTACAGACTTTCCTTTGTTTGGTTGCCGAAGAGGATCCAGCGAGAGAAGATTACATCATGGCAGTTTCCTGCGGCGTCGCTATGACGACCAGGTACTATTGTGGGGGTACTATCTGTAATGGAAAACGGAGCGAAAAGCGAGCCGAGCTGAGTCGAGTTGAGCTGGTACTGGTAATGGAAAAGGTTATGAATCAGCGTATTGATTCATGATTCGGATTTCAAACTGCTTTGAATTCTGAATCGATTCACTGATTCATAACCGTTCAAATCTTTGTTGATGTTTTTATTACCTTTCTGGAAAGGGACAGTATACCGTGCATACATTCAATGGAGGAACAGAAAGCTCTCGGTCTAAATCTAAAATATCTCAAACTGTGTTCCGAAGATGAACGGAGGTCTTACGGGTTTGGAACGACATTTAGAGTCATTAATGACATAAATTTCATTTTTGGGTGAACTAACCCTTTAAAATAGAAATCAGTTATTTAAACTGTAATACTATTGCACAGTATTGCATTTTTGCTGTATTTTTGAATAAATAAATAAATAAATAAATGCCTTGGTGAACTTGGTGACCTCAGACTCAATGGTGTATATATTACCATTGAATTCATCCCAGACCTCATATGTGACAATCATTTAGTAAACTAAACATTCGTTGCTGATACAGCATTTAGCATTTTCTTCAATGTGATAACGATCTAAAAGGATCAGGTCTCATGTACACCAGGACACAAGGGCACAAGAGCAGATGGTCCGGAAACCTCCCCCACCAGCTCTGATAAAGATGTCTCTCTAGGCCATTTTGACTGGGGATCCATGGGTTGTCTCATCAACCATTGAAATTAGATGGATGCTTCTAAGCCTGAAGCCTAGTGACAAGACTCGCACACATACGGAGACACACAGAGGCCAGGTGGCGAAGAGCAGGATTGAAGGGATAGGGCTGGGCTGTATATCTCACTGTCCAGCTGCTGAGTGGAATCTCACAGTATTGTTGCAGCGTGATTGTTGTGGTGCCTTCTGCTTCTTTCTTTGTCTGCATATGGTGCCAGATGAAGTTCTTTCCATAATTTGGAATAATAACTTATCTGTATTGACCTGTAGTGATTGTATGAACCTGTATGTTTTCTACAGCTCCTTTTGATACCAATATGCTTATATTTGGAGTAAACAATGCTTAACTATATAAAGGTCAGTTTATATCTATCTATTGAACTGTGACAGTCAGACCACCAGTTCATAAAGCAAATATCAGTCAAACCTGTTCTCAAAATTCACATGCCAGTCATGAATATTTAAAGGAGTCAGTTTGGTTATAGATTTTAATGTGGCACTGTGAAAGTAGTCCACAGAAGTCGATTTGAAGTTCAATCCATGTGCAGTTTATTTAAATATATACGTGAATAGATACAAATAAACAGAACCAGACAGTGACTTCCATCCATCCACACTACGGCTGAATCCGAAATCGCCCTCTAAACCCTCATTCACCATTCCCTACTTTAATCCACTAATACAGTTCACTTGAAGGAGTGCATGAAAACGAGTGTGTGAAGTCGGACAGCCGCTGAGTGTACATCAGCTGCACACTCGTTATTGCGGTGCATTGTGGGATTGTATGAGTGCACTCGAACATGTCCACTATGGTTTCGGACACCACTACAAATGGCTGTCCCCTCAAATAGTGCCCTATTTAAGGGTATAGGGGGCGATTTTCAGCCAAAGACTAACAAGATACACCTGTGAATAATCAAGACGATAAACCAAAGACAGAACTGATGAAAAAAGAACCAATGAGAATTTGACCCATGAAACAGTTGTAGCCAATCAGAACATGACACATGAACAGGGGACACACATGATAGGATCACATGAGGGGAACAGGGAATCGCATGACATGACTAGGAACTGACTGTAAGCATCAAAGCAATCAAAGGCATGAACAAAACCCAAAACCAATGTTACAGGCACTTTCTTTATTAGACATTTATTAAACATTGCATACAACTGACAATGAAAAAAAATCTCATACACGGCTGCTTTGTAGTTTTTCAGGCAATGAACAGCTTGCTGTCATTTAGGGACAAATACATTCTGAGCTGCATCAGATATAGTACAGCATAATGTGGGCATCTGTATGAGATCTACTACTCAAAAGATGCAACATTATAACGATCCAATAATATAAGGCCATAAATCAACAACAGATCGTAGACATTAAAAATATACATGAAAACTTTTGAAATAGACTAAACCCCTCCAAACGAATTGGATCAGTTTAGTTATGTTTATTGCCATCACCCTTACTTAATTTAACTGAAGGAAGTTTTTACACAATTGAATTCAGTTCATTCTAAATAAATCAGTGTAGATTCAACACAATTTAGTTGGATTAGATCAAATTCATTATATCATACTAACATGTGTAAAACAACTTTTTTTAAGTTAATTTACTGAGGTTTAATTAAGTTTCTTGTTTAAAGAGGCAGTTTCATCCATCATTATAAACAATGCATTTTTAGCACCCTTTACTCCATCAGGCTTCAGAACACGGACCTTCTGAAATAATTATTATTCTAATATGCTGATTTTATGCTCAAGAAACATAAATTTTGATCAACAATGAAAACAGTTCAAAATAACATTTTGTCACATTATAAATATCTTTACTGTCACTTTTGATCTGACCTTGCTGAATGAAAGTATACATTTTTCTCTCTCAAAAGAAAATTAAATAAAATAAAAAATAAAATATATGTATACATCTTACTGACCTATTGTTTAAAGAGTGACTTAAACAATACATAAAAAAGACATGCAAAAACATATGCAAGCAGAATGTGAGAGAATAGAATGGCTTTAAGTAGTTTTACTATTTTTTTTAAAATAAATATTATCTTAAATAATATATATTTTTAATATATATAGTATTTTTCTATAAACAGATGGTTCCAAAAGTCTGTGACTTCTGTAAACTCATAATACAATTTGTAAAGACAACGTTTTTGTTATGGCCTGACAATAACCACAATTGCTTGTATTATACAAGCATTAGTTTGTTGAATTAGGGTAGGAGGGCAAGGGGAATGGACTTTGGATACCCCTGGCTGCCCCCAGCTCTGTCCTGCTTGTCTGTCTGCCTGTTTCTGGCACTCTGCTCCCATTGTCAGACACTTCCTGATGGGAGGTGCTTGGGGAGAGAGCGCTCAGTCAACTGCAAAGGAATGCGGGCAGAAATTACGGATGTTTCCTGGGATTTCAAAATGCAATTCCTGCTATTTTCCAGCCTGGCGTCTGGAGCGAGTGCTTCCGGCTATACACACATTTAACCTGAAACCGTGTCACTGGAAGTGAAGCAGACGCCTTTTAAAGAGAGGACATGGGGGTGGGGGGTGGACTCATGGCAACAATGTATACGTGCCTGAAACCTCACATTGTGGAGGAGGAGGAGGAAGAGGTATACGAAACTCTTCAAAAAAGCATAAAAAATATTGCTGCAATTTTTATCTTCAAATTAAGTGTGCTTCATAAACAACATTTATAAACTAATGCAAGAAAAATGATGGAGTGCCACCAAGAGTTGAATATTTGGATTGCAAAATCCTAGTCATCCAACTTCATTCCATAATGACACTGGCATATGACAATACAGACATTACATACTTAACACCCATCCAACTGTAACATGAGTCGCACAGACCCCTTTACTTCCTTCCATTATAATCACATCACAAAAGTTGAAGTACGAAAGCCGACTCACCTTTTAACATTAAAGAGTGTAATTACCATTTGACTGGGCAAGAGGAAATGGGGCTCCATACCCAGAGGCGGTGTTAAACTAGCCCAGCCAAAACCACATAAAGCCAAAAAGGGGAATAAGAGAAGGAGCGTAATGGCTCCATAAAGCAGCCATGGAAAGACTCAACCAGGCCTTCACTTCCACTCAGTTACCTGAGACCACAGCTCACTCCTACTGCCATTCAGAACAATGTGCTACCAAAGACACAAAGAGAACGGGAGGAAGCGTGTGGGAAAGAAAGGACAGAAACGGAGAGAGTGACATGAGAAACATGAGTGGGAATCAGAAAGTCATGTTCTGAAAAGCTCTATATCAGCATGCCCAAAAGTCATAGGCCACATCAAAGATCTGGGGTATATATATTAACCTAAAAATAAATACAAAGTTTTGCGATTTTGAAATGTTATGATCTTCACTGGTTAAAGTGAAGTGACCAATTATGCAGTACAGTCAAATATCACACATATTTGTAAAATGTTTGCAATATATTATACTCTACAGGGAAAAGATTGGAGTCAGTAAGTTTTTTTTAAAATGTTCTTAAAGAAGTTTCTTATGCTGCTTCACGGCTGCAGTAAAAACAGTAATATTTGAATATAACTGTTTTCTATTTAAATACATTAAAAAAAAATTCTGTGATGGCAAAGCTGTATTTTCAGCAGCCATTACTCCAGTCTGATGCTGATTTATTGTAAAGAAACATTTGCTTTTATTATCAATGTTGAAATAGTTGTGCTGCTAATGTTTGTGGAAAACATGATACTTTTTTTTAAGGATTATTTGAAAGTTCAAAAGAAACCATTTATTTGAAATGGATATTTTTTTGTAATAATGTAAAAGTATTTACCGTTACTTTGGATTTATTGCATCTTTGATTAAAAAATAATTCTCCAAGAATTTCTTTGTAAGTATACAGATGATATAGATCTTCATGTTGGCAAGAATTAGTCAGTTTCTCCTGTCTGGACTAACCTTCATCCAAACCTGAATTTCCACATTCTTGTCTTGGTAACTATCTGTTGCTCTTCAACTCTGACTAGCATGTAAACCGAGACGCGAGAGGAGCTGACATTGCTCTTGATTGTTTTTCTCAGATAGAGTGTGTATGTAAGACTAAGAGAGACAAAAAGAGAGTAAAGAGAGAAAAAAAAGGACACAGGAAAAAAGAAAAGAAAAGAGAAACTCTCAGATTATATCTAATATTCCTAACTATTTTTATAGTCACTATTTCTGTATTTCCCAACATTCCAGTGATGCATCACATAGGCTTAACAGGGAAGTCTGGAGTTGTAGACAAGAAGACTGCTTGTTTACTACCCTTTACTGGGTTCTGCTCCAGGGCACAGCAGCACGCAGTAAATTTGTCAGTTGAGCATTTTTACATGATCAACATTCCTTTCATGTGACACATTGACATATACTCACACTCACTCAAACAATAAACATATATTGATCATATATTTTTCAGTAAAAAAAGCTTAGCAATATCCCAAATGCATTCCTTTTATATATACTTTAATCAAGTAAATGTTGCACAGATATACTCACTACACAAATAACATAATGACATTGACATTTAAAAAGTATAAGGTTATAAAATTATAAGTAAATAAAGAAGTGTGGGACATTAAGGTGTGTGTGTGTGTGTGTGTGTGTGTGTGTGTGTGTGTGTGTGTGTGTGTGTGTGTGTGTGTGTGTGTGTGTGTGTGTGTGTGTGTGTGTGTGTGTGTGTGTGTGTGTGTGTGTGTGTGTGTGTGTGTGTGTGTGTGTGTGTGTGTGTGTGTGTGTGTGTGTGTGTGTGTGTGTGTGTGAAAAACACACATAAAAAAATAAATAAAATAAAAAGTTTTATTTAACATACTATATAAATGTGAATAAAAATAAATGTAAATAAAAATATATTTGACTACAAATACAAAATAAAACAATATTTCCATAAAAAAACTGAACAGAACATAGGCAATCACGTTAAATTAAAAATAAAAAGATTTCGCTAGATGACACAATTTTGTTACTGTATTGTTTTTGGTACTTTAGTTTGGCAGTCTTAAAAAGCAATATATCTTCATTGGCATGCTATGCATACACCACTGAAACAATATAATAATACTGAAAAAAAATGGTGTAAAGTAAATTTAACGAAGAGGAAAAACTGCAGTGCCATGGTTAAATTATAAATAAATATAAATAAATGTAATATAAAAACACATACATGTATATTTATTCACAAATATAAAATAATATACAAAATAAAATCACACAAACAAACTAACATTGCTAGAGTAGGTAATCAAATTCATGTAAAAATAAAAAGATATTGCTAGATGATAAATGATTTGTATTTTTAAGTTTGAGTATTGCAATGGTACTTTAGTTTGACAGTCTCTCTCTTTTTCTGAAGAGTCTTTGACCCGCACAGCCATAGGTTACAGCCTGAGAAAACATATGAAGCCAACTGAACAAACATCTTACTACTGACCACGGGAATGCTCTGACTGACCCACCTCACCACGCTGCCAGTGCAGCTAAAGATGACATACCAGAGAGACAGTGCAGACGGGCGGTCAGTGATGATCGGAATGAGGAAAACCTCAACACACACACACACACACACACACACACACACACACACACACACACACACACACACACACACACACACACACACACACACACACACACACACACACACACACACACACACATACACGCCAGTAATGTAAGCGGACTCATGGTAGGGCAGGACCTGTTACATCCTCCCATTGTATGTGTCCATAAATGTGTGTGTGCTGATCAGTAAGGATGGGAGGGACATTTGACCTGCAGATAGCCCTCGTCAGACGTGCAATGGAGCGGTTAATGTCATGCACAGGCCCAGAGCTTTCTCAGGACATGGATGAGAGCAGACGAGATTAGACCGTCCTCACACCTGCTCATCAGACACGAGAAAGTCTTCATTACGAAACGTATGCTCATTATCACTATTTTTGTCTTTTTTATCTTTAGTTTGGTTTTTCTTTATTAATTTGTTGCTCACAATTAGTTCACATTCCTGTTTAAATGTGTTAAATTTAGTAATTGCAACTTAGTTTATTCTTAGTTTGTACTGTTGCTTTATTTATATTTTATACCCCACTGTTCAAAAATTTGGGGTCAGTAATATATATTTTTTAAAGAAATAATACATTCTTTCAGCAAGGATGCCTTAATCCATAGTGACATTAACACTTTCAAAACAATCTTCTTCTTTACTATTCTATTCACCAAAGAATGAAAAAAAAACGGTTTCCACAAAATATTAAAGGATTAGTTCGATTTAAAATGAAAATTACCCCATGATTTACCCTCAAGCCACCCTAGATGTATATGACTTTCTTATTTCTGATGAACACAATCTGAGTTATATTAATAAATATCCTGATACTTCCAAGCTTTATAAGTGAACAGGGCTTACGAGTTTGAAGCTGAAAAAAGTGCATCCATCCATCATAAACGTACTCCACACGGCTAATAAAGGCTGAATGAAGCGAATCGATGGGTTTTGGTAGGAAAAATATCCATATTTAAAATAAAGTAAAATATCGAGCTCCAGCCAGACCTTCTGTCTTTAACTTGAGTAGAAAGTCTAACGCCTCTCGCAGTTCAAAACGCTTACGCTACGTCCGACATCATACAGTTCGCATACGTCTGTCAGTTACGCTTTTTCCGTAAGTTGAATACGGAAGGCAGTCTGGAAGAAGCAAGATATTTTACTTTATAATGTGTTAAATATGGATATTTTTCTTACACAAACGCATCACTTTGCTTCAGACGGCCTTTATTAACCCCCCAGAGCCGTGTGGAGTATGTTTATGATGGATGGATGCACTTTAAGCTTCAAACTCATGCGCCCTCTTCACTGCCATTATTAAAAGTGGAAGCATCAGGATATTTATTAATGTAACTCTGACTGTGTTCATCAGAAAGAAGAAAGTAATACACCTAGGATGTCTTGAGGGTGAGTAAATCATGAGGTGATTTTCATTTGAAAGTTAACTAATCCTTGAATATAGTTCTTTCAGAAACATTAACAAATCTTATATGTTTGCTAATATTATTTTTTCGTTATTACTTGTTTATGCGTGATATTGTTATGGGTATTTTACATCGCACAATTTCTCATTGTATGCAGCAATGCTGTGGCAATACAAATGTACAGATTCTGTAAAGCACATTAAAATCAAACAATAATAATAAGACAAAGACAGAGAGAACAAAACATGTCAGGAATGAGGTAACTTTGGAGAAGGGCCTCAAATATGATGAAAAACACATCTCCGTCTCCTCAATGGAATGTGCTTCACCCCGCTGCTGTTTTACAATGAGCTCTCTGAATTTCAAAACTGTGAATGGTATATGGATATAAGTACCAAGATGGCATGAAAAACACTGCATATATTCAAATGACCCCATCTGTTGTTGCATTATAAAAGATCAAACAAGGCTGAATAAAAGACAATCTGATTGCCCATTAACTCAGTAGGAGTTCACAGGCTTTGCTCTATGCCTGTGAGCACACATTAACATTTTCACTCCTATTGTATGGCCTCCTGCTGTCATGCTGGATTCCGCAAATGCCTCCATTTCTCCCTGTGGATCCACAGAGGCAGTGTGTTATCATTTCCTGCTTTTAGATGGATGAGATAAGAGTGTGTGTGTGAGCCCCTGAATAGACCCCCTCTCCTTCGGTTACCCCTGACCTCTTTTCCATCATAACAATGTAATTAATGAGGAGCATCGATTTAGCTCTGAGGGCTGGTATGCCAGATTCACTAATAGGCAACATTCTTGGTTTGTTTACCCATCAGTAGACCAATGTGGATCTTGCACATATATATATATTTTTTTATTTCTGCCTAGATTGTAGTGGGAATTCTGCGGACTGTAGTTAATTATGGTCAAATCTGTTAAATAGAGCTTATTACTGAAAGTAGCTTTCAAAGTATCCAAAATATTTCTCTATGTGCGCGGTATGGAAGAATATAGAATTTTGCGGAGTGAAGGCCTGGCCATAAGTACTGGAAAAATTCCACAGCTAAAAACGGAACAGGGAACACTTTTTTTTTTGATTCCAGTTTTAACTGTTTGCTATGCAGAACTTTTCTTTTTTCTTGCATTCCATGTTCTCTCCGGGGACCATCGGCTATAATTCAGCATTAACACAGTATCCTCCCTAATTCAAGAAGTTGAAAATAGCAGATGCAACAGTGATTAACCACCTACCAGGTATGACAGCAATAAAATACAGGGCAACAGGGCTGATTATGGGCTCAATCTGCTGTTCTGACAATAGTAATCCTACACTATTAAGGAAGTAACCCTCTAGGAGGCACTTTAAATAAATATCATCATGTGCTTGTTCAACTTCTCGTGTTACTGAAATTACAACATTTAAGGGAATTTAAGGGGGATCAGTTGGGTTGTATAACAAAAGAATGACTCTATATTAGCAAAGATTACTCTATCTGCAATTTGAGTTTTGACTGAGCGTTGGTTTACACCAGTGCCTTCACCATTGTAATGTTGGCTGGATAAATAACTGATGTATTGGAACCTGCTTCTAAATGGTCTTTGGATGCGGAGCCAAAGCCATGAGAGGTGGGATTGTGACGTAAATAGCTTCACTTAAGAATTCTAACATCTCACTGTCCCACCACAGACTACCTTCGCAGCTGTCTTCCATATTCATTAAGTGGCCAAAAAGCTACCGGTATGTAAAATCTTTGAAGTGACTCCGGCCAGTGCAGAAGTTTGACGAATGTCAATGTTGATCAAAAGAATTCCAATGACATGACTGTTTAGACTGAGGGCCTGTTCACACCATGAAGAATATTTGTGGCGAAAATGTTATGTGATAAACACTGATTTGAATGAACGGCTGTTAAAGGGTTAGTTCACCCAAAAATTATGTCATTAATTACTTACCCTCATGTCGTTCGACACCCTTTGTTCATCTTCGGAACACAAATGAAGATATTTTTGTTGAAATCCGATGGCTCAGAAAGGCCTCCATTGGCAGCAGTGACATTTCCTCTCTCAATAGGAAAATGTCAATCTCACTCACTAAGAAAGTCCATCTCACTCCAGTGGTTCTATCATTTTATGAAGTGACGAGAATAGTTTTTGTGCACAAAACTTTAAAAAAATGACTTATATAGTAATAATATAGTGATGGCCGATTTCAAAACACTGCTTCCTGAAGCTTCGGAGCGTTGTGAATCAGTGTATCGATTCATGATTCGGATCGTGTGTCAAACCGCCAAACTGCTGAAATCACATGACTTTGGCGATCCGAATCTCAATTCGATACGCTGATTGATAAAGTTCCGAAGCTTCAGGAAGCAGTGTTTTGAAATCTCTATATATATTTATAGTTTTTTTTTTTCGCACAAAAACTATTCTCGTTACTTCGTAAAATGATTGTAGAACCACTGTAGTGAGATGGACTTTGTAACAACATCTTTAGTACCTTTTATGGGTCTTAAAAAAGGAAATGTCATTGCTGCCAATGGAGGCCTTTCTGAGCCATCGGATTTCAACAAAAATATCTTAATTTGTGTTCCGAAGATCTTACGGTCTTACGGGTGTCGAACGACATGAGGGTAAGTCATTAATGACAGAATTTTTATTTTTGGGTGAACTAACACTTTAATGCATCTGTTGCATAGTGACATGAACATTCCCATGTGAGGCAACATTTTTTTTATGGAGAGGTGTTCAAATCAGCATTGCACTGTAAAGAAAACTGGTCAACTCATTTATGCATTGGTCATAATAACAGACAAAAATCGCATGCGGAAATTGGATCAAATATCACTCGTGTTGGTGTGAGGTTGCACTGACAAAAAACTGATATCACATATCAAAGTGGCCCAAATCATGAGCAAAAAGATCAGATTCCACGTGGTTTGGTCTGAGTCACGTATGAGCAAAAAAAACAAAAAAACGTATTTGAGTCACTTTTGCCTGCAGTCTGAACGTAGCCTTATCCTCTGCAAAATATAAAAAGCAGGGTGCAATACAAAAATGCAACAAATCGTGGATAGTGACAATCTGTATTGTGTATAGTTCATCCAAAATGAAAATGTACTGTGTGAGAAAAAAAATTTAAGTTTACAGAGTTTTAGTGTCAGAACTACATTTAACTACCTTATATAAATGTATAATAATGCAATGGGGAAATATGTGTTGGTCCTGATAATGTCAAATGTTTGAAATTTATTAAAAATATGATGATATTGTTATTTTATTTGGAGGAATTTGCAAAACTCAATATTCTGAACTACAGACCTGTGATGACTAGCCCTGGTCTCCCAAATACAGAGAAAGCAAGTTGCCACGAGGATAAAATAACTAGTTGTTTTCACATCACACTTTGACTGCCTTTTGGAGTCAAGTCTACACCGCAGGCCCAAATAAGAACAAATCTAGAGCAGTCATTTTCTCACACACTAAAGCAAGTCCACAAATTCCCCTCACCACATTTTTAAGGGAACTTCAGAACCAAAACATTTTCTGAGTTTGCGTCAATCCTCCAAGTAAGAATGTAAACAGGCAATCCCCCCTTGAAAGACCCTATCTGCAGTACAGCAAGGCCGCGTGAAGAAATCAGACTCCCGTATTTACAACGTGCCTCGGTTATGACCCTCCAAAGTTGGCACACCCTCTCCCTGCACATTTCACATTCCTTAAACACAATCACACTTCCCCTCCACCTCTACAGTTCTATGAAAACAGCAAATGAGAATCCAGCACAATCAACAGCTGAAAAGAATGTCAGCTTATGTTGGCAGGTCCAGATAAGAAGCACTAAGCTGCTACTGCATAATAATGTAAACCATTAAGAGGTAAAAAGGTCCATTTTGTCGATAAAAGCATGGAGTTGAATTCTCTACAGGAAAAAGCTGTGAAGAAAAACAGTGAAATACAAAAGATATGCAAAAGATAAAAATTGTTTTAAAGGTCTTTAGCTACTGCAAGAATTTAGGAATGATGAATATTTCACATTCATGCAACATAAACGCACACATTTTAAGGGATAGTTCATCCAAAAATGAAACTTCTGTCATTATTTACTCACCCTCATTACATTCTAAATCCAAAATGTATTTCTTTCTTGCGTGACGCACTAAAGGAGATATTTTGATAAATGTTATGGTCGCTCTTTTCCATGCACAATGAATGGAACTTTCAAACTACAAAAACACAAAAGCACCGCCTTGTGAAAACGAAACGAACCAAGGAGAAAATGCAATAGCGTAACATTTTAATTCTGTTTTGTAACAAAGCAAACTATCTAGAGGTCTGAAAATGCCCTGAATCTTATTCTTGGGCTTTACAGTAAAGCCATTTACCAAAATATGACTAAAACTCAATAAAACAAAATAACAGGCTTATATTTTTCAGTTTGATTTCTTCCTGGAAAAGCAACAGTTATGAAAGGGTTTGAATATGAATGACTGTCTTCACCTCAGGCCCTAAGAGCTGTCATTGATTCACAAATGAAGGTGTTCTAATCCTCAACTTCTGCTTTTGTCATTCCTACAAATGGGGCAAAGGACACACATACACACAAAATCAAGTCTATTGCTATACCAGCACAACGGAATTACTCCCAAAATGCATGCATACACACCCTGGGGTGTGTGTCCATTCTATTACATAAGATCTTAGGTGCAAAGCGGAGAGATGGGCAAAGCATTGATTGAATGCCGTGCTTACAGGGCAACCCAATCTAATTATGACCAGTTTCCAACTGGCTGCCCTCATTAGGGCTCAAAGAGGCTGTGACACAATACAGTATTACATAACAGAGGTTACAGCCAGCCTATGGCAAGCCGACCATCATACAGTCCAACCTAGAGACAGAATGGAGGGAAGAAAATAACCTGCGATAAAATTAGAGCTTGGTGTTAATATTTCTGGATTCTTCTCTGTTCAGCTACTGACAGAACAGAAGAAGTGAAGTGACATGAAGGCCATATATGTTAACCATACTCGGAATTTGTCTTCTGCATTTAACCAACCCATCCAAGTTATAGTGCACACACATTAGGAGCAGTGAGTAATATTGTAACATGAGTGTTTGTAGTTTGCAGCGGTCGTCCAAAAAATTTAATAAGATTAATTTGTCAAGTCAAAATAGCTCAAGAGTTTTAGGATTTAGTTAGTGAAATGATGTGAAAAATGCCAGCAGCGTGAGAAATCTGCGTCTACAGACGCGGGGCATTTTTCCGTAGAACAAGCCTTTTTTTGACCAAACATGTTTTAGAGGTAAAGGGAAACTAAAATATAAATATTTTTTTTTATTAAAGCCAATTTGTAACTGTATATAAGCTACAGAAAACATGAAACAATGCAGTACTTAAACATCCTCTGCCCATGACACATTGTATGTATAGGCCAACGTAAAAACTTAGTTTTACAATAAATTATAATATTTGTTATTTTATGTGGGGTTAGGAAGGATGACTGTTTCCCCCTTTGGAACACAAACAGTGTTATTGTCGAAATGTCAAAAAGTCAAGAAAAAAAAAAAATAGGCTATATATAATTTAGTATGATTTATAGAGCTTTTCCCCCTTTGGGAACAAAAAACACCCCCTCAAGATAAATCATTTCTGGTATTACTTTCCGTCTGGGAGCATTTTGTCCCCACACCATAGGGAATATTTGAAACACACACCCATATATATTTAAAAATGTAGGACGGGACTTGAGTTTGTTTGATGATGGTTTACTATTGCTGCAATGTGACAGTGACAGGTTGTCCAGCCCTAATGCCAGTAAACACGTCATCAGAGAAGAAAAGTGGTTGTAAAGAGGAGGGGTTATTTTAATAAAAAATATGAGAGCACTTGAAATTGATGTGCATAAAAAAATAAAAAACCTAATAAATACAGCAATATTCCATTAAAAGCATTTTTGATTTTGATTTCATAGTGACAAAAATAACAAAAAGTGCTAAGACTTGTACTAGGTCCTCCTCTTCAAAAACAAAACACGCACATATATATAATCAAAGGTGCCTCAGCCCCACACATGCCAGTCCCATTGCCATATTCATTATGTGCAGGCACCAAAATAACCCAGTTTCTTCCTACCTCACACACACTGTGATACAGATACACATGTCGTGTCCTGTTTCCACTGAACTTAGATCAGATAGGTGCCCAATCGCATAAACGTTTCCATCTGGCTGGTGTGTAAGACAGTGGCGGCACACTTCAAACGCCTATCAGGGTGAGACAGCACCTCAGTGTGGCACCATATCGCCAAGGGGCCAAAACAGGAACCGGCTCTTTTCCATGGGAATCTCAAAATGAATGCTAAATAGACATGTTTGTAACATGGCTAAAATGGTTGATTGGTTTGTCCATTGACTGCTTTGTGAAATGCGTAATAGAAAGGATTTACTATCTCTGTTACACGCTGAACCTAGATAAGAGTGAACAGTCAGTGCCGAATAACTTCCCCATGGACAAACTGATAAGGAAAATATTGCTATATTCAGGGCAAAGGAGACTCGTCTAGAATGAATTGACCATGGCACATGAATGCCTGAATGGAGGTGCTCATAAGCAAGCTGTTTGTTCAGAGGATCCTTGGCATTGTTCCTCACAGACTGAATCATGCTGATAAAACCCACCCCACATCTGTCTGCGAAACATTCAGAGAATCCTGAGGGTGTTTGGATCAGTCTGATGTGAGGTCTTGCCAGCCAGGCCTTTATTCACTTTCATGACAGCGATGAACAATGAGCTCCTCCATGTGCAATCATGTACACAAACAGACAGACTGTGGGCTGGAAGTGAGGCACGCTGCCCCCCGGAGGTTTCGCCAGGCTCTGGAATGTGAGATAAAGGCGTAAGCACTGTACGGTCAGCAGCAGCAATCGTGGGAAAGTGTCTCTTTCTCCTCTTATCTCGTCAAGGAATGCAAGCTATCTGAGAACAGCAATATGCAAAGGGTTTCAAAAGCAACAGATGCATCCTGAAGAGAGAAAGGAAGAAAGAATCCTAACCTTTCTAGTGCTTTTTTTTTATTTGTAAGGTTATTTACAAGGACAAAAGCAAATAAGGGACAGTGAACTGGGTTTTATTCTATTCATGCATATGTATTTCTATCAAATACACACAAAAAAAATTCTTCCAAATTTCCAAATGCAAAGAAATAGAAAGAAACAAATTGAATTAAATGTGATATTTTAAAGGGGCGTGTGTGTGTGTGTGGGGTCTAAAGCTATTTCATGCATTATGACTTATTTACACTGTTAAAGAGTTGGATTCTCATGCTAAACATGGCCAAAATTTCAGAAAAATAGTTATACTCCTTCGAATAAGTTTTGTAAAAAAAAATTTCGAGTATGGCCCTGTATGACTTCATAAAGGGCGGAATTACTTGTATTGAAACTTCTCCCAGATGAGCCCGTGCGCACATCAACCAGAGCGAGAGCAAGAGCGCACCCATCAAGGCTTTGTTAGAGTTACAGAAGCCGTCGCAGCGCTGTCATTTTGTTTTTAGACCACAAAATCAACAATGTCACCAAAGAAGTGTGTTTCTGGTTGTGAGGGAAAGATAACCTTGTTCAGCTTCCCGAAAAACCAAGTGTTAAGGAAACAGTGGATGCAGTTTGTTTTTCCGGAGCAGCAACGGAGTTCTGCAAGTGTTTGTTTGTTCACGGTCACGACTCAAAACAACAGACGGTGTGTGAAAATGTCAGTTTTTTGTTGTGTGTACGTGCGCTCTGAGCTGATTCTTTAGCTCCGCCCACTACACACCTGCACAAGCTCGGCTGTTTTCGGAAAGAATCGGTACCACGTATCTGTCTTTAATAAAATATGATAAAACTAAAGACTCTTCTGAGAGACCCTTTAAAGTACTAATGTTTCAGGCTGCTGGTGTTGTAATGGTGTGTGGGATATTTTTTCTTGGCACACTTTGGGCCCCTTAGTAGCATTTGAGCATCATTTAAACACCACAGCCACCCTAAATATTGTCGCTGACCATGTCCATCCCTTTATGACGACAGTTTACCCATCTTCTGATGGCTACTTCCAGCAGGATACACGCCATGTCACAAAGATCAAATCATCTGGTTTCTTAAACATGACATGTTTACTATATATAAATGGCCTCCACAGTCACCTGATCTTAATTCAAAAGAGCACATTTGGGATGTGATGGAGATCCGCAGCCAACAAATGTGCAGCAACTGCTTGATGCTGTCATTGCAAACGGGGGTTCAACCTGGTACTAGCAAGGTGTGGTGTACCTAATTAAAGTGGCCGTGAGTGTATATAATGCATATATTGTATTGAACTCAGTATCTGGTAGCTGCATCCTTTTTTACGTTGTCAGTTACAATGCAACATCAAATCCCTTCCCGTGCAGACAGAAATGGCATTTCAGTCATTTGAAGAAGCTATTTATTACACTAAATGTACGGAATGTGGTGTATGTGTAAAGATACAACACATACACCTGTTAAAGTCACATTAGAAGCTCAGATATGCAAGCAAGCTACATTCAGGAATGAGATATGGACTTCACAGTTCTAAACACCTTAAGTGGAGATGCTGCAAGCACATGATCAGTGATGTTTTTCCGTTTTCTTTGGCTGCGGTTCTTCTACTAAAGATTCTCTGGCATTACGCTATCTATGAGCATGTTAAAGGCCAGCCATGACTTCACCTCTGCAGTTTTACAAGCCTATGGTTACACCTCACATTCGCACATGTTTGTGTATTGTGAGCTATGTAGTGGAACATTTTCTTGCTGAGGGTCAGGTCATGTTTGTGATACTTCTGCCTCACATGACTTCAACTGATCCAATAGCTCAGAAGAACATGCAATTGGTTGGAACATCTCTATCTCATTGCTCAACAGAGCATCGTTTCATGCACACTGTTCTTCATAACCAGGATTAATAACGGTTGGTGAAATATGCTGCTGTCAAAGGGATAGCCAAAATTGTACTCACTCTCATGTCTTTCCAAACCTATATGCATTTTTCTGTTCTGTGGAACACAAAAAGTGTTATTTTGAAAAATGTCTCTCTTTTAGAATGTAACTTAATGAGGATTAATGATGTTTTGGACCCCAGTGAGTTTCATTGTACGAGCAAAAACATTCTCTGTAGAATATCATCTTTTGTGTTTCTGCAGAAGAAATAATGTCATACATGTTTGGAACGACATGAGGGGGAGTAAATGAAGACATAATTTACATTTTTGGGTGAACTATCCATTTACCATAACAGAATAATGGTACAATAATTAAAATACAAAACTATTTCACACGTATGAGAAGAGTATGTGTTTTGTGCACTATGTATGTGTGTATGCATGGATTGAGTCTGTGTCATTTTGGTAGTGCTTGATGGAAAGTGTTAGTGTTCTTGTTATTTAAAGAAGTGGATTGAACCACTGGTCACCTGGTGCTATGAATTACAACTGAAACAGCCACTTCACTCTGGATCAGGGCCATTATTATAGTCTCGTGCAAAAGAACCAAAGAGATTAAAACCATAACTTGCCTGCTGGGCAACAAATGTTAGATTTAAAGTATTACTTTGAGTGAAAGCCAAAGAAACATAAAGAAGAGGTTACTTATAAAGTCTTAATACTCTAACAAAATAGAAGGTTTGGGGGGTCTGTTGTAAAACTTTCAAAAATGCAATTAAAAAAAAAAAAAAAAAAAAAAATATATATATATATATATATATATATATATATATATATATATATATATATATATATATATATATATATATATATATATACAACACATATATATATATAACACTTTTTTGTGTCGTTGTTAGTATGTTACAGTGTAATTGCACAAATAAGTACTGCGTAACTAGGGCTAATGTTAGAGTTTGGTTTAGGCCGAGTAAGTTGCTTATAATTATGCAAAATGTTCTGTTATTGGTCTACTATATGTATACAACTACTATGTATAACAAGAACGTAGTAAAATAAAGTGTTACCATTTTAACTAACTGCTTGTAAAAAATATGAAATGTTACAGAATTAATACATTGAGAATCGTGCTTGCGCCATCTGTTGGGCTGTAAAGGTAATATATTATGACTCTGAATTTACTTAACCTCAGGCCATCCAATATATAATAGTGGCGTAATGTTAAGATTTTTTTTTAGCTGAAACTGCGGTCCTTGGTGAGTCATATATTGCAAAACAACGGCTACGGTCACTTTAAGAGGAACAAAAATATATACAGGCAAAACTCACACGTGAGCTGAGCTGATGGTGAATTTTTTTTTACAACTTATGTTTTTATGGTCTATGTTTACAACAGAGAGGGAAGACTAGCGTGTTTGTTGATTTTTATTTTATTTATAGTATTATCATTAGTATTTGTATTTTGTTTGTTTCCACTGATGTTCTTGCTGTTATTATTATGGTTATTTTGTACTTAATTGTTGTTTCTAAATAAAGCTTTTTTTAAAATTATTGTTCAAAGTGGTACTTACTTGTGCTTATCCTGAATGCCACAACCAATATAAAAAATTAAAAGTACATTTGTTTGTGTGATCTCAATCAGGAAGATCCTGCAGGAGCTAATGTTTAATTTAATTCCTGCAATTTACCTCATGACGTTCCAACCCTAATCTCAACATCAAACTCCATAGACATTAACTCTATGGACAAAAACAGAATGTTTTCAAATATCTTTTGTGTTCCACATAATTGCCTTTAGGTTTGAAACTAGTCTCACTTCACTGCTATTTTATGGCTGATTTCCATCTTACATGGTCAAAAAGTCTGATGGATATCATGCAAAAAGTAAAGTTTTGACCTTTTAAAGTAACAGTTTTAACAGTTTAAAACAAAATTATAAGCTACATTCTTGGCCTCAGTTCAACCATTCAAGCAAGTCAAGTGTTGATTAATCTCAGTTCGCCCTTGACTTTGTCCAGGGCCTCGAGATTCATAAGATCCTTGAAAATAAAAAATGCTTTTCCTCTGCAAGCAAAAGAGTAAACTTCCACACTGCCAAATTCCTCAGTGCTGTTTGTTGAGCTTTGCAGGCCTGGTAACCAGGGTAACGGAATTCCGATCGCAAAACCGCTGGAATGGAGCCCGGCAAAACATATTTCCAGCACTTGCTAAGCCGAGGAAGGGAATGAGAGCGAGAGAGAGCAACACATTCCAAAACAAATTAGATTTAGGATATTCCTATTCCCCCCATTTTTTAAAGCGAGGGAGCACATGTCTCCCACTCGGTATCACTCCGTTGGTAAAATATGAGTCTTTCCCCTCTGTGCTCAATAACAGCCTTTGGCTATTTCAATGTGCAGAGGGATGACATTAACATTCCATGAGCTTTCTCATGTCGGACGTGTGTGTTTGCATTTGTGACTGTGTGTGTGTTGTAAACTGTCAGGCCTGGCACAGTCGGTGCATTTTTGGGGTGAAACTTAACTAAATTATTACAGCGGTCTGTTATATGCCACTAAATATAGGTGGAGACTTGAGAGAAAGCTTGTGTGTTTGACGTCAACTTTACATCTCCGCTATGCAACCCTGCTAAAGGATACGACCCCAGAGAATGTATCTGATCCCATCACACGTCCAAACTGCCTTTTGCCAAAAACGCAAGGTGACGAAGAAACAAAACCATTCACACAAACTCATCCACTCCCATTACAAACACGGCTATACAAACAAGCTCTTTTAATTCAACCCTTAAAACACACGTTCTCATGTCAGTAGGTTTACAAAAAAGATACTGTATATAAATATTGATTATATAATAAAGAAAGGAAAGCGAGAAAAAGGCACAGCAAAAACAGTACAATGTCTAAAGTGCTCAAACAGATGATGACGGAAGATGCAAGAGGCCATTTGAAAGGCCAAAGGATAAAGTACAGTGAAAAAGGTAGCGTGTACGTGGTCATCCCTTCACTAGTGCAATAACCTTGGAGGCATTCAGCACTTTTGGAACAAAGTTGTTTGGCACTGCTTTGGTGTCATTTTTTCATAGAGCTGCCCTGGTGTAAGAAGGGACTCCTCCAATCATCTTGCAGCAACTATGAATCCCATATAGCAGCCAAAACCTATTCTCCTTCTCAAATAAAAACGGCCATGCTGAGAGGTCTTCATGAACAGTATATATCTCTACAGGGACAGGTCAAGGCACTCTTGACTCAGTGATCGTTTTGGGGTCTGCTATCCTTGCCCAGGTATTTGCAGACGGTGATGGCGTTTTCCTGCTCCATGCTCTGAATGTGGCCGTCCAGTCTCTGAAGCAGCTCTTGAGACCGTAGCTTTTCCTCCTCTAGAAACCGCTTGGTCACGGAGCCATTTGGAGATCCGGTGGAGTCCTAGAGGAAGAGGGAGGAATTGACCGTTAAGGATTTTGTGCAGTGCTACTGTGGTGCATGCATTTTTAATAAAACAATGTGTCAAAAGCAACAAAATTCTGCACCACGTATAACATCATTACGCATAGTATCTCCTTTCTTGGTGTGGTATTACACAGTTGGCTTGGCGTAAGTGAATGTGAAGAGGCGCGGCAGAAAAAGATTTCAGAATTAAATGGGTCAGTGGCAAATAAGACTTGGAGGGTGGGAGGGGGGTGGATTCGTAGGTAATGACCCTTCAAACGAGCCACAAAAAGCATACCAAATTAATTTTAATGTAGAAATTAAAAACATGGTCCTCGTAGCAGAGGTTTATTCAAGTCACGTGTGCATGTATGAATTGCATTTTTTTTATATTTTTGAATAAATTTACAGATGGGGACAAAAATGAGCATCATCTTCCTGACTCATATCTCTATTACTGACCAAAGGCAGAAAGTTGTCTACCGAGCTGGAAGCTTGAGCGTCTTCTCCATTAACGGCCGCACTGAGCAGAGCTGCTATCCTATGAGCTTTACGGTTTGAAGATGACGATGAGGCAGAAGATGCAGACGAGTGGACTGGAGACACAGCCAATCTGGTCTCTTGTGATTGGTCATAGGCCAGATGAGGGGAAGTTCTTGCCAGGTTCTCAAGCTGTTTGAGGAGCGACTGTATTTGGTCCTCGTATTGCAAGGCTCTTTCCTGCATCCGAGTCTCCATGGCCTGCAGCTCCTCCTGGTGTCTGTGCTGTACATCCTCATCAAATCTATGGCAGAACATTACAAAACTACAGTTATATATTTATTCAATAACCACTACCAATTTACACAAAAGAAATAAATCGTTTTATATAGCAAGGACACATTAAATCGACCAAAAGTAAAAATAGTAAAAGATATTTATGTCTATTTTAACCATTTTCAACATTAGTATTAATAATAATAATGATAATACTGTGTACTGTGTACCTGTTCTGGGCATTGTGTGAATGGTTCTTGTTCGGATTTTGTAGTAACGCTCTCTCATACTTGTCCTGCCAGGTCTGGTTGTTGGCCTCCATGCGGGCTCGTAGCTCAGTCATTTCCAGCCTCAGCTGCCTGTTCTCCTCCTCCAAACTTTTGAGAGATGACACGTAGCTGTCTCTAAGACTCGCCAACTCTCCATCACCCCTCTAACAGAGACACAAAGAGAAAATGTGAGCAACAATGTGAACATTTTAAAGGATTCAAAACAGAAATAAATAATCTGCATTGCATCATAAATTCAAATTATAATTTGTTTATACAAAGATATTAACAAAGTTAAACTCGCTTAGAATTACTTAAAACAGTGGTTCTCAAACAGAGGGCCTCAGCAAACCTTCAAGGGGGAAACCGTGCGTTTAAAGCATGAATAAATAAATATTATATCATATATAATTGTGTTATCATGTATCAAATACATATCAATTATTTTGTTAAACAGTAAGAGGCCTTCAGTTCAACAAGGAACAACTGTCTTTCCAAAAGTAGTATTTATATGGAAAAAAACACATCCAATCACTGTATGTAATTTTATTAGTAACGCATAACTTGAAGTTCATCCTCAAGTTCAAGACATTGGTGCTTGCCTACAGGATGGCCTCAGGCTTTGCACCCTCCTACTTCCACTCTCTCTTACGGGTCTTTGTGCCCTCAAGGAGCCTCTGGTCTGTAGGTGAGCGGCGCCTTGTGGTACCATCACAGAGAGGCACAAAATCATTCTCAAAAACATTTTTGTTTACTGTTCCTTACTGGTGGAATGATCTTCCCAACCTGGACATTCAAAGTCTGGACATTCAAATCCTTGACAATTTTCAAAAAACAACTGAAAACTCTTTTGTAAATATTTAACTGCTGAATGACTGAATGAATTAAATTTTTTCACTGTTGGAAAAGCTTTCAAGCTCTGGAGAGACATTAGAGAGTGGGAAGGCCTGAAAACGAATGCTTTGTTTCTGCTTGATTACACAAGTAACATTGGTTTTGCTACGATTTCACGGAAACCAAGAAACGCTGTTGTTTTTGTTGATCCACAGTTGATTCACTCATACTTGCGCAAACTATTTGATACACCAGCTGTTAGTCGTTATGTGTGTTGCATTGCGTGTTGGGTTGGTGGAATGAGGGGAGGGCTGTGTTTGTTTGGGTGTTGATTTCAAATATCAACATATGAACAGAACAGTGTTTCTCAGAAATTGCTTACTGCACCTTTAATTAAGCACTTAAACGTGAACACATTATAAGTCAAATTAAGTTTTACTGAGCAAAGAATAGAAACCTTTGGCGATCTTGACTCGACTCTCTCAAGAAGATCATTTAGATGCTGATTCTCAAGCTTCAGAGTTTCAAGCTGGACCTGTGTCACCTACAAAAACCAACATGAGAACACAATCAGTTTATGCATGATATAATATACTAGTAATTCAACAGGTAGTCGCAGGTCTCTTCTTATAGGGTCATAAATAGAAGGTTTTCGTTATTTATTTGCCTAATCTGGACAAACCTTGAGTTCTGATGCCCGACGTTCTGCTCGTTCCACTTCTGCCCGTAGCTGTCGCTCAATACTAGAGGTCGAGCCGGTGAGTGTGGCAATGGTGATGTCACGCTGATGAAGTTCGCTGGTTAACTGAGACACCTCCTTCCTCATTCCCTCCAACTCCCCACAACGAGTCTGTTCGGCCCTCTCAAGCTCTTCACGTAACTACAGGCACAAAGAGACAAAGAGTTGAATTTAACTGCATGTGGTTGTCAGTAATTTGTACACGTTAATAAATCTATTGCTCCATTTCTCTCATGTGAATGAGACAGCTCAGTGTGTTGAAATAAATAAAGCTGCCTGACCACACACAGATGATACATCAAAGGCCCTGTACAGTCCAGGTATTAAAAACGGTTTTCGTCGATCGGATCACAAGTAGACGACGCTAAATACGGGTGTAAACGGGATCTAAAACGTTTTGAGCTTGTTCACTTTCGACCACTTCCAGGAGGTAGTCAAAATGTAGTCATGTGGTCAAATGCGTTCCAACAACCAACAAAAGCCTACTCTCTGCCTACTGACCTCATGCGTGAACATTATGGGAAGTGCCCTATCCAGAAGGGATTTCAAATTTGTCTAAAGATGACCCAGGTTTGGTTTGAAGACGAAAAACTTACCAAGCACAATGTTTCACCATTCCTGATTTCTAACATGCACAAACTGCATTCGGTGTGGCATTACGGCTGTCAGAGCAAAAACAAAAGCTGCTACTCTATGTATGTTTTTCAATGTCTCCTTTCGTATTCATATGCATTTGTCCATTAGATCAAGTGTAAACGGGAATGTGTCTCCCTAGCCTACTTGTGATCAAACAAAACGCATCTTCTTAATACCAGGTGTAAACGGGGCCAAAAATTCAAACTGTAAAAACCTGTATTGCTCATTGTGCATACACGTTTGATTTCAGCTGTACAGCGATAGTGTTCCTCCTCCATCAGTTTCCACTCATTTTCTCGTCTGCTCATCTCTGCTTTATGCTTTCGCATACTCTCCAACCTGACGAAACAAAATGTTTAAGGTTTATATTCTAGAATGTGCTTTTGATTGCTAGTTGCCGCTCTTGTATATATATATAAAAAAATCTCACTTGTCTCGGAGTCTGACAACCTCAGCTTTCAAGTGACTCTCACAGGTCTGGGAACTGTTCAGCTTGGCCGTGGCTTTCTCTAGATCTTGTCTAAGGGAGGCCAAGCTTGTAGACGAACCGTGTGATGATAAACATTCCTCAAGAGACCTAAACAAAGAGATATGTAATTGTAAAGCACGGTTGCATATTGAGCTTGATATCTAGAAAGTTACTTTATGGACTGTTGTTAAATGATAAATCCCACATGGAATACAGCATGTTTAAAGGGTGATGATAGCATACCTTATGACTTGCTCTTTTGCTTGTAGAGTTTGGTTGAGTCGGGACACTTCCCGGCGTAACTGCTGCTGCTGGGCTCCTGTACTACGTACAAACTGATCTTGAGCATTCAGTGTGGCCTTCAGCTCCTCTCGCTCTTCATTCAAAACCTGCAGAGAACAGCTTTACCATTATTCCATCTATCACATATTTGAATTAAAACCACATTTGCCCCTTTTCTTGTATACTTTTTACAATAATAGCGATGCACCAGCTATTAAACTTCCATGACTAGAATCATATTTGTGAAATGTGCTTTATGAGCTTTCAAAATATTAAAAGAAAAGCACCATAAAACTATAAGTGATCCATACGACTTGTGCACTATATTACTGAAGTCATATGTGAAAAACAACCCAAAATTTACGATTAACCACTGATAACCTTCCCCTCCAATGAGCTGTTAATTGTAAAACTGCTGAGACGTTGAATTAGTGAGTTGAACTCAACAGCCCAATCAGTCTGAATTCTCAAGCCACACTACACTCTATGTACTACATTCTAAAGGCCATTTCTACCTCTACTTTTCTTGTGGATCTGGATCTACCTGTCCCCGTTTGTAGGCTGCAGCGGGGCAGCTGACCTGCTGTTCCTTGATGGAGTCTCCTAGCTCATCCTGAAGAAGTCGAAGTCTCTCCAGTTCCAGTTCTTGAGTATGTAGGCTATCCTGAGCCCTCTGCAGCTGAGAGCGCAACCGCTGCAGTTCCCCCTGCTCCTGAGACCGACCTACACCCTGAGACTGAGATTTCACACATATTAATATCAAGTTAAAATCTAAGTTTATTTATAAGGCACATTTCAAAACAACACATTGTACCAATGAGCTGTACAGTTTAAGAAAAGGGCAATAAATACCAGAATTAAACAAAATAAGCAAAGTGTTAAAAAGAAAAAAAAAACACATACCAGACTAGTAAAACATTATAAAACATACAAATAAAACCCTGTACATCTAAAACAACATCAAAAGCTATGAAGAGTTCTAGGTTTAAATATGGTCAATGTGGAAGAGGACCTAACATAAAATAGATGTGCATTCCACATTTAGGGGGAACTACTAATGCCTGATCACCCTTGGATCTAGAGAGTGGTTTAAGGAGATCAGAAATGTAATGTGGGGCTTGACCATGCAATACCTAATAAACATATAGCAGAACCTTACATTTAACTCTGCAAGTAACTGGACACCAAAGTAGGGAAGCGAGAACGGCTGATATGTTCTCTTTTCCTGGTACCCGTTAGAAGTCTTGCTGCTGCATTTTGAACTAATTGCAGATGTGAAATAGTAAACCCAAATACAAATGTTTGCAATAATCCATCCGGAATATAATAACAGCATGAATCACTATTTTCAAATCCTTCTGTGAGAGGAACCTTTTTAACCTGTTTTTAAATAATATATATATTTTTTAAATAATATATATATATATTATTATTATTTTATTTTTTTGCTTTTCTGTGTACATTTCTTTGTATATATATATTTTTTTAAATTTTGGCAGCACTGGGATTCCATACTAACCTGATGCAGTCTAATATGCACATATCTAAAGCAGATTGATGTCGTCTTGGTGTGGAGCGAGGTTTACATTAGGTGATGTGAAAATAAGCGGGACAGTCTGAAATCTGGCTAAAGGCTCTGAATTTGAGCACGCCGCATTTCCATTTTTCGCCACAGATTTCCATTGAAAAATTGTAAGTCGCTGTAGAGCTGGGGAGGACTCAGGCACCCACTAATAATAAACAACTGACGAAGCCGAATGTTACATTTTAATACACCCTGCTCACTTTCTGACTTAAAATCCAAAAAATATTTGTTGCAGAATGCTGAACACATTTACAATTTATTATTGATTCAGTTTACATAGAAGTCTATGTTTTGAATGAATATTTTGGTTTATTCACCCTTACAGACGAGCTGCGGCTGCATGAAGGTATGAGGAAAACCATCTTAAAACACCCCTAACCACCCATATTACAATAAATACATAATAAATCAACTTTATATCAACTTTTTTACTAAGAGCAGTGTTAAGCTCATATCTCAGCTGTCATGCTTGATTAATTTATTGAACCTGGAATAAAATACTATTAGGTTTCAAATAAAGTCCACCTGAATAAGGGCAAATTGTTCAGCCAGGTCCTTCCTTTGCTCCTCTAGTAAGGTCACTTGTCTCTGATACTGCAGTCTCTGCTGTTCCCACTCTGCTGAATGCTGACGAAACTCCTGCATTCAAACAAAAAATGTTCAATGAACTTTATTAAATTATTGAACTACAACTATTGAATGATTCCGACATAAACATTGAAGTCTACTTAATATTCAGCGAGTCTCCGTACCTCCATCTTGCTATTGAGGCGGGACATCTCAGTCCTGTCCTCCTCTCTGCTCAGAGCTCCTTCTCGCGCCTCCTTCAGATGCTTACGCTGTAGCTTTTCATAGCTGCGTTTCAATTTAGACAACTGTTGAAAGAAGTTCATTGTTAACTATATTGTTAAAAAAAAACAATTTTTTTTCAGAATCGGGTCATACTGCGTGTTTGAGATAAATACTGTGTGTGTAACAATCATATGTACCACCGCTGCAACAGATAAAATCAAAGCTGATTTTACCTCATCTTTTACATGCTGCAGCTGTTCCTCATACTTCACAACCAGCTCTTTTTTTCCAACTTGCATCTCATCTAGTTGTTTCCCGAGCACCATGATCTGAAAAACATAAGAACTGCAGCTCAAACATGACACCTAGTGGAATGTGATCTTCTTACAATGAAAGCAGGCCAGTGACTTTTTTATAACCTATAATGTATAACAATGCAGTCAACATTCATGTACATGCCGGGGTCTGAGGCCACTAGTCAAAATTCTTTTTTTTTCTTCTGAAATAAAATATTTTTCATTGCAAATTATATTATCAGCATAATTTTCGTGAAAAATTCAATTAATATGAACTTGAGGTAGTTTTTGCTATCTCATTTTTTTTAATGACAGGAGAACTCAAGCTCATATTGTCACAGTCACAACTTTACTTATTCGTCTTTTTTTATTTAATTTTGTGTCAATGTTTCTTTATTGATTTTTCAAAATTTTGGTTTTGTTTAAAATTAGATATTGATGCACAGATTTTCAACATGATCTCAGACTTTCGGAACCCATGGAGTAAATATAATATAATATAATATAATATATAATAACGTTGATTTAAGGCAACATTATAGCATGTATTTGCATTTTAATCTAATGCATTCAGCCAGTTATACTGATACATGTCATGTCTAGCTGAACTAAAATAAAGAAAACAATAAACAATACCTTTAAAAATGAAAAATCAAAGCATGTTATAACAGAATGCATTTTTTCCTATATTACCCATAATGTTATGGTAATGGTGTCATGATCATGATGATATACGTATAATAAAGTTTCTTTATTTTATATTTTTCAAATTCTAAAATAAATATCATAATAGTAAGAAATTTGCTTATTGTTTATTTTAAAATTAGAAATTGAAACATATTTTCAACATTATCTCAGACTTTTAGAAATGAAATAAGTTTTAATTATTTTCATTATTTTTTATAATGATATAATGTAATGTAATATAATATGACCATTTAAATTGAATATAATGTTGATTGAATCAAGGCAACATTATACGCATGTAGGTATCTGCATTGCTTGATGTAACAAAACTAAAATATAATAAAAAACATGTTATGACAGAATACTGCCTTTCCCTATATTACTCGCAATATTAAAGTAACGGTGTCATGATCATGATGATATCTCACTAATAGGTCACAGAGTTAATGCTCATAATAATCCTCAAACAGAAGCACCCAGTCTGGTCTAGTCTCGTCATGCAGGAAGACCCACGCCTTCATGCAGTTCACCTGCTGTAATCCCTTTTCCACTACCAACTTCAACATTCGGAAACCACCATCCTGGAGCTCCAGCAGGGACATCATCACTTCTCTCGCCCTAAGCGTCTGCCAGGGGTGAAGGCAGAGCATATGACTTGTGTGATTTTGCTGAGCCATTATTTTTACAAAGAGATCACACAAAACCATCACAATCATTTGATCAAGATGCAAATTAGCTTATGCTATACTCTCTATGTGCAATACATATTTTCCAGTTTTCGACTGGAATCATGTTTTTTGTACTGTCCCAATTGGGCTGTGACGAAAGCTTAGGCAGCTGAATTGTTGCCTTGCTGCCCTATCAGGCAATGACTTTGAGCACAAAGGTACTTCACAAAACTAATTTGGGACAGACTTCTGAAGCAGCATAAGGATTTATTGATCTACTACAAATTAGAGAGAGCTTTGGGGATAACTAAGCAAATGTTTAATACAATACTAATTTCTAGCTACAAATGAATTTGACATCAGATTGCACATCAAATGTGGAAAGAGTTAGTCAAAAATGTACATTTACACACAAACTGACCACTAACCACAACTTTCAGATGGCATTTTTATTTTTTAGCTCAACTCTCATGGAATCGAATGCAGAGGATTATGGGCCACAATGCTGCCTTCAAAATTCGATCAGATGAAAATATCTTAGTAGGCAGGATGTGACATGATCATTGGATTCAGGCGTGTCTTGTTGCCTTTGTACCTCCATATGTTACTTGCAGAGGCAGCATTTTGCAGCTTTTAGATGCAGTGTCGGTATAGTGCAGGGGTGTCCAAAGTCCGGCCGCAAGCCAATCACTGGCCAGGGATGAATTTCAAAAGGCCCGCAAATATATGTGGCCTGCCAATTATAAATCATGCAGTTTAACAATATCACCACAAGGTGGCAACACTATATTTTACCACAGGTGTAGCGGTAAACCGTGAGTGAGCAAAGGTACCTGGAAAGCGTACCTTCCATAGGGGCAGCCATTGCTAACCAAACCATCACCTGCTGTTAGCATTCCATTCACTCCCATTCATTTTGGCATCACTTTGACAGCGAATAACTTAACATCTGAGGCGTTTAAAGACATTTGTCCATTGTTTATTTCTAAAGAAACACGACAATGTATAAAAGGCCCCATTAGCCATTACCTTGTATCTTACACTATCCAGTATAAGCCGTTTTTGTAAAAATAGGCTAAAGATTACGTCATAACCACGCGACTCTCTGTCGCACAGTAGAGAAATTACCATCTAGACAGGAAGAGAAGCTCGCAGGCAATATTTTACTGTCTATGAGGCAATTGGGGGGACGTGGAGGCATAAAGTCCGATAAAGTCAAGGGAGAAGCATGGGGAGATGCCCATAAAGAGCCAAAAGCAATGGGACAAAATATTTCAGCAACGTGATTCAGATTTCACTTTGCACTGTAACTGTAAGACAGGTTGCTCACGTCACATCTACGTCGTCAAGCTCAGTCTGAGTCTGCGCAAGTACACTCAGCCATCAGGAAGTGAGTGCTTCTATTTGACTTATCTCAGATGAAGTCTACGGGGTCGCTGTGTCCATTTCTTTTACTGTCTATGCGAGTGAGTGACCATTAATGGTTCAGACACATGCTGCGTCCCAATTGGCATACTATCCGTACTAAATAGTACTTGATGGTCTACTTTTTCAGTTAAGATTTAGTGCATACTCTAACGGCTAATATTGGCCACAACCCATTGCACGTTGGATGAGGATTCGATTAGAACTACAAACACAAATAAAAAGTGTTAAAAAACTACAAACATGACGGATATGCGAGCCCGACGGTTAAGTAGAGATGTTTAGGGTTTGAGTGATTAATAATACGTATATAACCTGATGAAAAGATATTTATTCAGTGTTATCCACATTATATTTGATCTGCAACAGCATTGTGAACGGTAAAGATATGTTTGATCATTAACTTTTAAATGCATCATGCAACATGCAAACACATAAGGAGAGTTCTCTGCATGAAAGAACCACAACTGGCAGCGTGCTACTACATTTCTCTCCGAAAAGGTGGGACATTAAATGAAATTGAATGTGGAGGACTTTAACTGTGACAAGATGATTGACAGGGCAGTTTAATCGGTGACAGGATGCATGTAACTAAACGACAGAGCTGTCTGTTAAAGATGCAGTTATGACGAAGTAGTATGTCCCAAAACGTGCCTACTATTCTGCTACACACTCAAAAGTATGTACTTTTTCTTCACAAAAAGAGCACATACTTTTAGGGCGTAGTACAAGTAGGCAAATTGGAATGCAGCAACAGTTTATTGGGAATTTGGGATACCACCATAGCCACAAAATGTAAGAAACAAAGAAAAGTAAAAGTAGATGTTAAAAGTGCTGGAAATCAGATTATTTTTCACTGAGAGTAGTTATAATTACTTTTGTCTCATTTGACAAGAGACAGTCTCTATCATATAAATGAGTGCAGCAGATGAATATGGAATACATCAAATTGTAATGTAATTTTCCTGTATGGAACTTCTCAACTTAATTGAACATAGATAAAAATAATTGTGCTTTATTATTGATTAATTTATACAATGATTGAACAATGAATTAGTCCGAGACCTAGTTGACTGTAACCTAACAATCAAGAATATTTATCTTAAGAGAAGCCTGTTATTGTTTATGTGTACGCTTACAGTACCTCTGAGCTCCTCTTGTCGAGCAGAGCCCTGGCTGACTGGAGTTCCTCCTGTGTATTCTGCAGACGCAGCTCCATGGCTCGAACCTCAGCTTCCCACTCACGCCGCTTGTGCCCCACCATGATGTCAATCTGTCGCATCAACTCCTGTAATTCTGGCTCACAGGATGACAGGACAGAGCTGAGGAGATGAACAAGAGATGAACAGCATGTAAACCTAAGTACTACAAATAGTAAATGATGTATGCTTACATACATACAAAAGCATAACACAAAAAATATGTGGATTGAGCTGAATTTGAATTCTCCCATTTACCTGACATCATGATCACGGAGCGTGCTCAGAAATTCCTCCATTATTTCTCAGTGATCTTCCATGCACAGTTTTTACATTATCAATATCAGGACTGCATGCATGAGAAAAAGAGAGATCATTCATGAGCAGAGATGATGGGTGTAAATCACAATATCACATCTAGTATTGTATCTACTTAATGGCTAGTTACCATGGGCAACTGTGCTACAAATACCATAGCTATAGCTGTGCTCTGGTAGAATGAAATATTCTGACATACTGTGATTTCAGGCTTTCGGGAATATTTTCTGGATAGTATTTCAGTGGTAAAACATGTTAACAAAGAAATATAATGAGCCAGTGGTGTTCCAATAATAACGAGGTACTACGTGCTGAGCTATTGGAAGGTTAAAAAACTAAGTTATATAACCACAACCACGTCTATAACCGGCTTCTCGGTATATTTGAACACTAGGTCTTTTTAATGTACTAGTATGATAGTAATAAATCACTACTGGGCTAACATTAGCCTGTTAGCGTGGAGAAAAAGTTCGCGCATTGTTTGTCAATGCTTGCAAAAAAAGTGAATGTAACGTTACTCCACGACATTTGAACTCACGTTAGTGTTAACGTTTATTTTCCGAAATTACAAATCTCACTTACAATTCCAGGGACACTTGACACCATGTTTGTCAGCTGGGGTTGTAGGGGTGACAGAAACTCAACAGTTGAAAGCGCACAACAACCAAGAACATCACAACAAGAGAACAGAACAGCCACTCTGCCTGTGCTTCCGTACTGTGTCACGTGTACACAGAAGTACTACTAAACCCCATTTCTCCAAAACATGAAATTATGACATACTAATTATTTTTTATGAGATGAAACGTCGTAATTATGACAAAAATTAATAATTGAGACCTTTTTTGACCTTTTAACTCTGATGTCTAATCTTTTAATCTAATAATTATGATTTCTTATGAATTATGATAGCCATGAGACATTTGCTTACAGCGAACCCAATTTACTAATCAGATTTAACCACGGAAGTATAATGTGGTATTTGGATTTAAAAGATTAACACATAATATAACCTTTTTATCTATGGTGAAAGGCACAAAACTAGCAGCTGTATAAACACTCTACATTATCGTAAAGGACTGTGGGTAATTAATTCGCCCATGAGGTGTTGACAACTTGACATCAGATGCAGCAACAGAGTCAAAGCTTTTAATATTAGTTCACCCCGCCGAATATTGCATACGGATACCAAGATGATTAAGTTAGGTTATTAAAATGAGAATACACTTCCGACTTAATCATTCATGAGTGTTTACAAATACACGTTTTGCGTTTAGCTAACGTTAACTAATGAATACAAAGTATGCGGATTTTTCCTGTGATTTATTTATACAATTTCAAGAAATAAACGAGCTCAATAGGATTATTCATCCATTCAAAACGGAATTGCATGCATGTAAAAATGTAAAATGTGCAGTTTTACAATATTGAATGAGGAGAATGAAACGCGCTAGTTTGATATGGCTCAGTTGACCAAATTGCAAATTCAATTATGCATAACGTAAGTATATCAATAACATAAACGTTATAATAATTATAATAACAACAACAACAGTGTATAATGGCGTCTAGAAAGGTTTTTATTCTCTCAGGTTGCAAAATATGTTGCACGTGGCTCGTTGGTCTAGGGGTATGATTCTCGCTTCGGGTGCGAGAGGTCCCGGGTTCAAATCCCGGACGAGCCCATTGGTTTTTTATTTATTTATTACTTTGTTAATTTGCTATATAATCCTTTCATTTACAGTCATGAAATAGTAGCGATGCATGTAAAAATAAGACATACGTACTTAGTAATAGCACAACTGAAAGAGTCAACACAGACCGACACGTGTTCGCCTACTCCTATGCAGAAAACGAACAATATTTTGCAGTAAAGGTCGACGAATAGGCCGATTAATTAATAAGAACGATTTAATCACAGTATCATAAAAATAATTATCTACTATTCATTTACTATTACCGCATAACGTATCGCAAGTGGCTCGTTGGTCTAGGGGTATGATTCTCGCTTTGGGTGCGAGAGGTCCCGGGTTCAAATCCCGGACGAGCCCATCCTTTTTATATTTTGATTTAGCATATAAAGATACTTTTGTGAGAGAATGTGATGATAATATTTGACAAAAATAGTGGAAAGTGTGGTACAATGTACACTAACGTCGTCAATGTACATTTAAAGTAAAAACAAAATGGACAAAAATAATTAAGGCTCCAACAATGATCTGAGAGAAGTACTTTCAAGAAGACTTACAGAATAACAAAAAGAAAAACATAACATATATTAAGATTATATTCTTTCTTTTTTCATAACTACTGAGATACAAAACAATTGATACTTCATAATAATCTATTATAATTATAAATAACATAAAAAAGGGGGACAATTCTGATCAGTATGTTCTCTATCCAGTACTGTGCTGACATAAACCCTCAAGTCTCGACTGACCCGATGAAAGCAGAACTATTCAAGGATATTACCTTGCATCCATTTAAGGAATGGTTTCTTGAAAAAAAAAATCATTTAGATTACCCTTTCACTGATAACTGACTATACCTGTCATACCCTTTCACTGATAACTGACTTTACCTGTCAATTATCCATTTACAAATATAATAACCATTTTATTATAATATCTATTTTTATAGATTGCATTGCAATATTTGCCACTGAAGAGAGTTCCCCCTCAGGGTGTTTTCCTTCTGTCCTAGCCAGTTTTTCCACGTCAAGTTTTGTAATCTTTAAACATGGAATTTCTAAACTCAGAATTTCTTGAGTTTTCGGTAATAACATGATGGAGGCAGACTGGAATTCGAAATAACTTAAGAGAGCTATGCTTGATGTCGCAATGGGGGAGGAGAAAGGCAGATATCACCTCCCCCACGACTCCCAGCCTCTTTAAAACACACGGCGGTTATTCACACTGACAGCAGAGCCTGTTTGCTCTTATTCACACACCCACTAATTCTCACTCAGATGAGTTCATCTTCTGACAAAGATCTGCAACAGTCACAGAGAACTGAATTACTATTCATGGTTCTGTAAGTATATTTCTTGATTTTACATTTATTTTACATTTATTTTAGTTTGTTTCATTAAATAGATTAACAATTATTTTAATATTTAGTTCTGGTTTCATAGACAGCGCTTAGATTAAGCCAAGAGTTGACATTAGTTAAATTAGGACATTTAAACTGTTATAAATGTGCCTTAGAAAAAAACAAAACATTCAAGGTGTGCATCCTGAGACAAAACAATGATACTGATATATAAGATATGCATGTCAAGTTGCTTTCAGTTAAAACAGCTCAAACGTGCATTTTTATCAGTATTTTGTCTTGTTTTTCCAGTAAAATATCCAAACATCCTTACAATAAAATAAATGTACTTTAGAAACAAAACGACATACGATAATAACCCTTAAAAATGCATGACTTGAGTTTTTTCTTAAGACATTATTAAAAAGTTTTTCCTTCACAAGCCTTTATACTTCATGCAGTATTGCTTCTCATGTATATTTATTTGGTTTAAGAGTGTTTAGATGTTTTTACTGGAAAATAGGACACGTTCATTAACTGAGTGATTTGTGCAGCACACTGTTTGACACAATAAGAAAGAACACACTGTTCAAATGGTTTGACATAAATGTCAAGTTACAGTTTGACTGAAGATGTTTCTCATATAATCTTTTACCTGGCCATCACTAACAAGGCAGCAAAACGAACTAAACATGTAATATTACATAAGAGCAATGTTCTGGAATATTCGGTCAATTGAATATTGTATTGGTGAACTGAAATCTTAGATGTTCTCTTGGCTGCAGAAACCAGAGATCTTGTCACTCGTCTTTTGCGTGCAGTATTGTATTGTCTGCATTAGTACTCAGAGAGAGGTCAGAGGTCAACACTCAGAGGTCAAATTAAATAATATAATATTCTGGACTAACAGGTGGTCTGCAGCATTAGAGTAGAATAATATAAGGATGAATGCTTGGGGAGAGTCAATGAAGGCTTTGCCATCTGCTTCAACATTTTAACTGTCATTTTGCTGTGCTTAAAGGGATAGTTCACCCAAAAATGAAAATTCTGTCACTGTTTACTCATGTCGTTCCAAATCTGTGTGCATTTCTTTCTAATGCGGAATTCAAAAGAAGATATTTTGGAGAACATTTGAACCCCATTGACATTCATTGAATGGGGAGGGGGCACACAACACAGAGACATTTTAAAAATATCCTCTTTTGAGTTTCAAGAAAGTAATTTTAGGTGCCTTTACACAACAGTTATGACCGTATGTATGAAGGGGGACATAAAAGTGACATTTTTTTTGTTCGTTTTTGCAGAGTACGCTAAACACTTTCCAGAACTACAAAAACATTATACCATCACAATGGTGCTGTTTGAGGATCAGGAATGTGGGGTCTGTTACCTGCGTTACTCTCGCATCGACCGTGTTCCCAGAACTCTCCACTGTAACCACACATTCTGCACCCCCTGTCTGGAGACAATGGGGCTGCATTACAGCGGCCTGCGCACCATTCGCTGTCCCCTCTGTCGCCAGGTGACTTGTATGGACCGCGGGCTCAGCTTGCAGGAGGCTCTTTTTGTCAACAGCCAACTGTGGGACAACATTTGTGAGGAACAGGAGGAGGAAGAGAACGAGAGAGAGCAGGAAAATAAGGAAGAGGAGAAAAACTCCAAAATACAGGTGCTGCCCTCATCACAGGTCAAATGGTGAGTGTCAACGTGATCTATTCATTTATTCAAGAGAGTGTTTTTCCTATCTGAATTAAATGTATTTGTTGTTGAGGGGCATTAAAGGGATAGTACACCCATTCTGTCATCATTTACTCACCCTCAAGTTGTTCCAAACCTGTATGAGTTTCTTTGTTCTGCTAAACACAAAAGAAGATATTTTGAAGAATGTTTGTAATAAAGCAGATACAAGCAACCATTGACTACCATATTAGGGAAAACTAATACTATGGTAGTTAATGGTTGCTTGTGTCTGCTTGGTTACAAGCTTTCTTCAAAATATCATCTTTTGTGTTCAGCAGAATAAAGAAATTCATACAGGTTTGGAACAATACGAGGGTGAGTAAAGGATGACAAAATTTTTTTTTTTGGGTTAACTGAACTATCCCTTTAAGTAGTTTGGCGTAAGCTGTCATTATTTTCCTAAGGAAAAAATAGTGAAGCAGTTATAAATAAACCATTAGCAGTTATAAATATAACAAAATATTATTATGTGTTCTTTGATGCAAACAACATAAAATAGTGAAACAGGAAATTATATCATAGAGGGGACCCAACGTCATGGTCGATACTTCTCTTAATATAATATCAGATTATTTGACCTTTCAGTCAAGCCAAGGTTAGTTCAGGTTCTTAAATGTCATGTAGTGTGACTCCCCAAAAACATAATGATATTTGTATTGAAAAATATGTTCAAAAACTTTTAAAAGATTTTGTCCTTTACTTTGTTGACCCAGGTACCTTGGTGACTAATGTGTAACATGCAACCAGATGCTGAAATTAATTTACAGAGTCAAGTGAGCCTTTTGAATCAGCAACCTCAATATCACCTGATTCTGTTTATAAGTAGCCAGAATACTAGCAGAAAACACACAACCGTTGTTACGTGTGTTCTTGTTAGTAGAGCATTTGGTCTCACATCTCTGAACACTTTTTTATGCCTAAAGAAGAGACCTCATGGTGTTTGTGTAGTAGTAACATTCAGGACTTACTGTGTAACATGCATTTGTGTTTCCATTCATATCTTTCTCTGATTTTAGTCCAGTGCCAAAACAACACCGACCTAAATTCAGACTTCCGTCTTTCCTGAAGAGAGTGAGTTTTTCCAGACAGAGGATTGTTCCCACCTGCAATGTGTGAGTCTTCCTTCTACTGTAATAAATGTCAATTTGCATTTTATATCTAGTTTATTCACCCACAAATGAAAATTCCAGTCATTTACAAACCCTTAATTTGCTATTTTCTGTGTTTGAAAAATGATGACAGAATACTCATTTCTGGGTGAACTATCCTTTTATTATACTACGGGGTTGTTGAATGCTTGAATCTGATTGGCTGATGAATGTTCTAAGGCAGGGGTCTCCAAACTCGGTCATGGAGTTTAGCTCCAACCTCAATTAAACACACATGAACCAGGTAATCAGTGCTTTACTAGGGCCTTGTACTTAAAGGGAAACGCACGGCAAAAGTAGTTCCAGAAAGGTCTTGACCGCATAACAGTTCCATATCACTTCGCCAAATGATTTCAGTTATTTCAAAAGTCTTTACAATATAAACAGCAAAATAACCAAAACACACACAACACTGACCAAGCAAAGAAATTTAGTAAACAAAAGAATAAAAACGACAAATTACTAACATGTTTTTTCAACAAAATTACGTTTAATAATGAATGAAACGTATACTCTCTTTCTCTCGCTCTCTCTGCTCTCCCACTCAAACACACACGCATACAGTACGGACACACACTCGCACAGAAACGTGTTGTCAGCGTGGCTCTGACGATTTTATCAGTAAAATAGTTAGCAACTTAAAAGCTACATTTCATTTCTCACTAGAAGCGAGGTAATAAAAGAACTGTTCTTACAGTTTCGTATTAGTAGACGCTGCTGCTGAACACTGTTGAAAAATATACGCACACAGACTGAGCCTGAGGTAATTCACATATGCTCTCTCTCTCTTTTTGGGTTTAGACGCGTAAGAAATTAGTCCTGCTCACAAGAGCGTTTTAAAGGCAAAACCTGACTAATGTTATGAAATAAATCATCTGAACAATGTTTTGTGGTGTGTACCACCTCAGGTGAGCATTATTTTTCTAATAATTCAACGCCCCGTCATCAATTATTCCTTACATATCTCACTTAGGGAAATACTCAGTGATTGTATATACGCAAAGATAATCCTAACTATTATGTGTACTGGATGATATTTTTGTACATTACTGTGGCAGCTAGTTTTATCAAAAGTATAAAACATTTCAACATTTTCGGTTTTACTAACTTTTAGCTTTCCCTTTCACAGAGAAATTATGTCATGGCGAAGGATTTCATCAGAAGAGATATTGTGAAAAGCAGGACAGAGATCATACACAGTGGATTAACAATGTTAACAATAGACTTTCACTGTCTGTTTTGCTGCTGTTATTAAAAGTGTATGCCATGCGCTAATTACTCCTGGCGTACTGAAAAAGCAGGAGCAACAGTCGGCCATGGACAAGGTCATTTAAACAACACAATCCCCTCCATGTGCTTCTCCCACTGCATTTTCCACTTGAATAGCCACAAGCCTGCATCCCGCTCCTCCATCTGAGGGGAACCTCTCATTAGATATTCCACCCTTAATCCATCCCAGCTGCTGAGGCCGGATTTGTTTCAGCTGTCCCGAGAGGGAGAGGGTCCCAGATGCGAAACAAGACTTTTAGAGCAGATGGCATCTAGTGAAAGATCCCCCGTTTCTCATACGGACTCTTTAAGTTATTTTAAGCTTTGTTATTTATATATTTTATGAATTATTGTAAATTAAACATTTTGATTGCTAAATGTTGTTGGTCTCTTTCTCTCTGCACCCATGTTGACTTTCTGTTTTATGTGACTAGCTACTACAAGGGGCTTCAAATGCCATGATACCAAGGACCCCAAACTTATACAGTATATACATGCAAATATTTCTTAAATATATACATGCATGTGTGTCTATTTATATATACATAATAATTACACACATAAATTATGTAAATACAAACTTTTATCTTGGATGCGATTAATCAAGTTTGTGATTAATTTGTGAGATAAATCATAAGCATAACATTATAAAATACAATATTTTGTTTCCAAACACAAATAATAAGTTTTTATATTGTCATTGTACTTTAAAAAATGATAATACAATGATGTGTTACTAGTCTTTAAAAAGGCAAACAAAAATGAAACGTCAATGAAATACACGTCAAAATTGTTGCCTAAAAAAACTAAATTTTTTTTTTTTTATGGTTTTAGATAACTATAATAACCTTGATTTAAACAAGTCATGAGTAAAATGACTTTAGGTAAAGGATGATTAAGATCATAAGTGCTTTAAATAAGATTTTAAATAATACTTTCATTTTTAACAAGAGAAACAGGCTGACTGCACATGTATTTTCCATAATCCATACTGTTGGCATATGGCGATATTTCACTGTACTGAGTATGCAACAGACCAAAAACAGAAAGAAAGAAATCACTCAACCGTGTAAATAGATTATACATGCTTTTCATTAAACATCTGCCATCTTTTACATCTGAAAGGTTTCTGAATGAATTTTGACAATTTAGATTTACCAAAACATCTCATATTACTCTGTCAACCTCCATCATTATATACACACACTTGCATGTGCTTTTTTCTTTCTTTTTCTCTTTTTCATAACAACAGAACTGCAGTGAATGTTGCTAAAAATATATATTGGGAAAAACATTTAAAGAGAATCTTGATGTGAATTCTTTAGGTGATAACAAGATAGGCCTATCTTTATTTTTCCTTGGAAGCCAGAAAACTCCAACAAAGCCAAAACAAAGGTGTAAATCTATGTTATCACATTCCACAACAAACAACATAAATGCATTATAAAACGATTATGAGCCTCAGGGCGGTGCACAGGGGGGTGGCCCGGTGGCTCGAGCCACTGCCCCTCTGCCCTCATTGGCTGAGGTGCCCCTCTTGCCCCCTTCCCTCACTTAACCTCAGAGGATTCCCATAAAATGTGTTCTGTTCAAGGGGGTAATCCAGCCCCCCGAAAGCGTACCTTCCATAGGGGCGGCCATTGCTAACCAAGCCATCACCTGCTGTTAGCATCCCATTGACTCCCATTCATTTTGGCGTCACTTTGACAGTAAATAACTTAACATCTGAGACGTGTAAAGACTCAATTTGTCCATTGTTTATTTCTACAGAAACACGACAATAATAGGCTCCATTACCTTGTATCTTACTCTATCGTCCCGTAGAAGCCGTTTTTGTAAAAAAATAGGCTAAAGATTGCGTCATAACCCACGCGACTCTGTCGCGTAGTAGAGAAATGTCAGTAGAAATGTTAGTTCCGTAATGTCGTCCCATTAACAGGTAAATTACAAACCACAATCCACATTACACACAGTGATTTATCAGCGGAATTAGTAATTTGGTAGTTTGTTTTTGTATTTCTGTCGGTAATGTTTTGCTCTGTATATACTACTAAGATACTACTAAGATAATTAATTATCTTCCAGAACGTGAATATTTTGCACAAGTTGTCTTAAATATTTAATACAATTGTCTTATCAAATTATTGTACTTGTTCTGATCTAATTTAAATAACACAAAATTTGCTCTTATCAGCACACTTTGTAGACTTAAAACGATGACTTCAGAAAAAAAGAAGACTAATGGACTCAAAAAGGGAGGCTAAAGCCCATTCAACTTTGCAAATATGGATTCAAGTATCCATCATATCAGAGGGTAAATCATCATATAGAATATTTAGACAGTTTGTCACACTTTAACTCCTATAAAGTACATTTCCCATTATAATAAATTTTCTGAGTTAATGCTAGTATCTATAACATAATATTTATGATATTTTATTAAGACCATGTAGTATATACAATTAAAAAAGGTAATATACTATAAATGTTCTACATTAGTTGTACAATGGGGCTAAAGGCACACCCTAAGAAAAATGTGCTTTTTAATCATGTCTAAGTTAATACTTGTTTTAAAAAAAATCTTGTTAGCAAAGTTTGTACTATGTTTATTTTGATAAATAAAACAAGTATTGTTCAATAAATATTAAAATATGTTAATATAAAAATATATTTCAAAAATACAGAAACTATTGTTTTAAAGTAAAGATTCTGAAAGCATTGAATGAGATCCCATAATAATTTAATAAAGCTTTACAGTAGGCTAAATATATTTTTATTATATGATGATTATTATCATATTTTAAAATCTGATGGTTTCATTATAAATATGGTGATTATCTCTAAGGTGGACACCCAACTTAATATATTATATTACAATCTGAGTCTGACCATGTCATGTCAACACATGTGAAGCTGTTTATGATCATGTTAAATATGATGCCTTTTACCCCAAACACCATACTTTTACATATTCTTCCGTTATTGAAAAACTGTTGCTTTATTTATTTTGAACAAAACTGACAATCATTAACAAGACCTTTGTCTACAAAATATATTCAATAATTTAAGCGATTCTTATCTATATTTTAAAAAGCATTAAATATAAGATCATCAAATTTGTGCAGAATCAACCTTTTAGAAGCATTATTACAAAAACATAAATTGAATTAGCACTAAAGCCTATTGTATTTACAATATGACTGTAAAAGGTTTGTGATTTATTCTCTAGATTAAGATGATACTCAACTTTATGTTATAGTACACCTTTTTTTTTGGTTTGGGCCACTGCCCCTCCAAATGTCTGTGCACGGCCCTGATGAGCCTTATGGTTGGCTGTGTTTTTTTTGGTGGTTTTTTTGCTTCCTTTCTGAGCCACTTACAAATTTGGTTTTAAAAAAGATAGCCAATATATCGAATGCAGTGGTGGTCAAAATTGCTGGAACCCCTGGTAAATATGATCAAATATGGCTGTGTTTTAAAAATTATTTTTTTTAAAACATTCACAAAAATCGAACCTTTCATTGAAGTAAAAGAACTGAAAAGAGATCAAAGAGATCATCACGTGGATGGCTGGGTGCGTGTGTGATGTTACTTTGACATGTACCACCTAATCATTGCTGCAGATCATGCACACGGTTTCATGAAAACGGTATTCCCTGGAGGCTGAGGCCTCTTTCAGCAGGATAATGCACCCTGCCAAAGCTAAAATGTTGACTTGGCCTCCAAATCACCCAGATCTCAATCCAATGGAACATCTGTGGGATGTGCTGAATAAACAAGTCCGATCCATGGAGGCCCCATCTCGCAAATACAGGACTTAAAGGATCTGCTGCTAACATCTGCAGCGCACCTTTAGGGGTCTAGTGGAGTCCATGCCTTTGACGGGTCAGGGCTGTTTCCGCAGCAAAAGGGGGACCAACACAATATTAGGAATCAGATGCCTGATCGGTGTATATATAATTGTATTTTTGTAAAAAAATTCTTCACATTTCCTTGCAGCTAATGTTAATATGATAATGTGTGTATGCAATACTTCTTGTTCTTGTGGCAGGTGAAAACTTAAGAAATTGCACACAAGCATAAGGATTTCAAGCTCTGCCTATTAAATTTTTTTCACTACAAAAGCTACATTATAGGCTATTCTCAGCAATGAGGTGATAACTTTGCTGTTTTTGTAAATAAACTAACAAGCTAACTCACTGTTGTTAGTTCCACTAGTCTAACAGATCAGAAATCAAACGGAACATTTACTCACAGTATCAGTAAAGACTCAATAGTTTCACCTACACCTATGCAAACCTGTTTTCTCAGAAACAGATGATTAAACTGACATGTTTTTACAAGTCCTGCAAAGCTTTCACATGTAAAATTGTATTGCTTGACAGTTACAACTTAATGATAATTTCCATGTTTACAACCTCTTGAGAAGAAAGCTATAACTGCGTCTATGGTCAAATAACATTACAAAGTCTAGAGATATACTACATAAAACAACAAGGATAAATAATGATTAATGAATAATGATAATTATAATTCATATTGCAAAATATGATTGCAATGTAAAATAACCGTTTTGTATTTTAATTTAAAAATGTAATTCATTTCTGTGATGGCAAAGCTGAATTTTCAGCAACTATAGCTCCAGTCTTCAGTGTCACATGATCCTTCATGAAGGACTTTCTGCAGAAATCATTCCATAATGCTGTTTTCTCTTATATTCATTATTTACCTTTTCTTTTGTGTAAGTAAGAAAAGAAAAAATAACTCAATATTCACTTTTCTGGTAATAAGACACTTTTATTGATTTTACTGATTTGGACCGACATGCTAGATTTCTATACAGTGTGAATGGCAAAGCTAGCTCTGAATCAATCAGGCTGCCTCCACTGAGCTAAAACATTTACACAGGGAATGGTTGCACCCTTAAAAGCAGAACTCACGCACAGACATTCACCCAAGGCTGATGTAGCGTTGTGTCAATCACAAGGACTACTGGTATTACAGGTACACTGATGATATGATTCCATACAGGGGGCGTATCTGCACCCTATTCAATTCAAAGGAGGACTTCTTTTCAGAAGTGAAGAAAAAAAAATGTAAACAAAACTTCATAAATCATTAGTCAGCCAATAAATACCCCCTTCCAGCTTACATTAAGTGACATCCTTCTGTACCTCTCTGGTACCTGAGAAGGCATTGGCACAGACAAATTGGATTTTCCCTTTAAATTTCTATACTATCCATAAAAAATCCAGAAAGCAAAGGATTTTATGAGTCAGTGCTGAGTCAATTACAGTGTAGTGTCAAGTACAGCGGAAGTGTAGTTCACCGTATTCCAACTAAACGTAATGGATTTGATAAGATAATGTTTCACTTGCTTTCTGACGCGCGTGTCATGTGCTCATACTCATTTCCACTACATTACAAATAGCTAGACTTGACTTGTATCTGGCGGAATGTGAAGCAACTTTACAAATAGTTTATCTGTACAGTGACCCTCGAGAGAATACGCTACAGTTTCAACTCTAAAGTGGTTTCAAGGACAGACATTTGACAGCAATTTTGAAACATTTACATCTTTCTTTCTTGAAAAAGTGCATTAAGGATTCACGTGAAATACATTTCAAATAAACTGATATACTACACAATGTGTCTCCCCCCTGGTCAGTGCACTACAATTTACTGGCCCAAAGAGCAGCTGTAGACATGAGTGGGTTCCTACACAAGGCAAACACTATAATGCTGCATAATGCTAATTCTTAAAAGTGAACTATAGTTATTTTTGGAGGAACGTCCCATCTTTGCATTTCTGACATTAAAGCCTGTTTGAAAATGACAGCTGATATATTTACAACAGAACTGGACTGTTTGATCAATCAGCGTGGAAGTGCAGACAAATTATTCCAATCAATTAAATATGAATGACCAAGTTTAGTTTAGAGAATGATTTGCTTCTCTGTCACGCTCGTAGCCTTGTGACTGTCTGCAAAACACAATAAATGCCCTAAGAAGATAAACATTCTACAGAAGAAAGAGGATCTTTCCTGGTTATCGGGTTGTTTGCGCAAGCTGTTTGCTTTCACTGCAGGAAATCATAAAAAATAAAAAATAAATGTTGTAAACATTCAATAAACTATGTTATTAAAACATGAACTGTACATTAACATAAACACACACACACACACACACACACACACACACACACACACACACACACACACACACACACATGTTGTGTTTCCATGTTTTATGGGGACATTCCATAGGCGTAATGCATTTTATACTGTACAAACCGTATTTTCTATCCCCTACACTGCCCCTGCCCCTAAACCTACCCATCACAGGAGACATGCTGCATTTTACTTTTTCAAAAACATCACTTAGTGTGATTTATAAGATGTTTTCCTCATGGGGACCAAAAAATGTCCCCACAAGGACAAAAATTTGGATATTGCCATCTTTGTGGGGACATTTTGAGGGATTACCAGTCCACACACACACACACACACACACACACACACACACACACACACACACACACACACACACACACACACACACACACACACACACACACACACACACACACACAATGTAGCAAGGTTTCAGGATCTGAAATGACACATTTTCACAAACAAAAACCTGTCCTGAAACTTAGAATTTTAAGTTCTGTCACGGCAAGGGGAAAAAAAGGTTAAAACAAGTTGATTTGATGAAAAGTAACAAAAAAGTATGCATTCACATAATCTCGTGCACAGTAGCCAGCAGGTTCGAGATGATACTTTTAAAAAGGGCTAACATGCACGTTTTCTGTATTTTCTGGGTTATTTGTTATTTGAATTTCCCTCTTTCTTTTGAACTCTTTGCTCTAATCCTGCTTTTTATGGCAAAATTATAGAATATCTTGTCTGCATCTGTTTTAGTGCTCATCCTTGTATACAAAAATACAAAACAAAGAAAAAAACAACCTACGTCTCTACATTTTCAAAAAGTATACATGTTGGACATAGTCGACATTTTTTGTGGATTTTTGCCCGTTCACCTTTTCGAATTTTTAGGATTTTTGGCAATTTTGTTACTAAAGTATACTATTTTACAATTGAAACTGATATAACACTGATTCCAACCAGTTACTAAAAGTCAGATGGGAAGGCCAAAAATCCAATCTGAAAACACAACTGGAAGCTAACCAAGAGGAAGCAACACAACAAGCATGTGGTGTAGATGATGCTGTAAATCTGATGTGAGCTATTAACAGGAACACCCGCCTTCAGTAGTTGGAGGTTCCTGTGGTTTGTCCAATTTAATGTCAATCACTGGAGAGTGCTGTTAAGGAATAAAAACTTCAGAATTTCAAGAATTTACATCAAACAATAAATGTAAATAAGGTGACTAAACAAGATATACAGGCCAACAGGGAATGATATTTCTTTTTAAAGGCATAGTTAACCCACAAATGAAAATTAGCCCACGAGACTGCATTCCAGCGTGACATGACTGCTTTGCTGCGTCCTACCTCATATGCTGGAAGCAGAAGTTAGAGATTTTCTTACAAAAACGCATCGCTTCGCTTCAGAAGGCCTTTATTAATCCTCCAGAGGTGTGTGGATTACTTATATGATGGATAGATGCACTTTTATGGACTTCAAAACAGGAACAGCCATTCACTGCCATTACAAAGCATGGAAGAGCCAGGACATTTTTAATATAACTCTAAATGTATTCATCTGAAAGAAGAATGTCATATACACATAGGATGACTTGAGGGTGAGTAAAATCATGGGCTAATTTTCATTTTTTCAACTTTGTTTGTATAACTTAAAAATATGTCTCAATACTGACCCCTCCAGGTATTAGGAGTAATTGCGGCCATAAATACTGCAGTGTTGCGTAGGCTATGGTTGACAAATCTTTACAACCCATCTACAAAGAGCTTTTTTACACAGGCTAAACAATGTTTCTTTGTTATGTTATGCTATCTTAGCAGAGAAGAGCTACATATTTTAAAACTATTTATATCCCCCCTTTTTTACATTTTTATTAATGTCATAAACCAGAACAATACAATGAGACATATTCATTCAAATTTAAGATACAAAGTAACTAAAGTAAAATAAAATAAAACCGTGCCAGAGGACAAGAACAAAACTATAACAGACAAAAGGAAAAGGGTGCTACTTTATGTACAACATCATACCTGCTGCAATGTCATAATTGCAGCAGGTAAAACCTGCTTTATTGTTCCGTTTTGTGTAATTGTGCATTTGCACGAAACAGAAGTCAGACCATTTCATTTTATAAATGTGAAACTCCCCCACTAATATTAAAAACTGTATGAAGTTTTATTTTACTCAATCACATGACCATTGAAGTGTATTATTATTATGTCCCCCCTCCCTCCTTTTTTCCCTCATTCTATTTATTTTGTGAGCTGACGTCCGCCAGCAAAAAGAGAATGGGTGCCATCTAGTGGTCCTTATCGGAAAACCAAACCAACACTCAAAGCTTTTTTGCCACCTCTGTTTTCCCGTGCCATCATAAAAATAATCTAATTCAAATGAATGTTAACTGATGTCCCTGAGAGATGTGTGGGTTTAGTGGGGCTTTTATGCTTGTTCAGTCAGACCAGCTGCTCCTGGCTGCGGAAGACTCTCTGAAACGTAATGGGCTCATGTTTGCATTCATGAACAAATGTCGAAATGTGTGTGTTTGCGTGCGTGCGTGTGGTTTGGTTAATAGCGTCTGTGTAAAATGATTTGTTTAATTAATTTCCCATTATAATATAAAACCAAATAAGGCCTTTATAAAAGCACAGTGAGTGCAGATATATAAATGTTTAATGCCACTATGAAATCAAAATGGACAATTCTTTGTTTTGTTTTTTTGTTGAACACTGCAGTATTTTCTATATTTATATTTACATGATTACATTTTTATAAATGATAAATGTGCAAAACACTATATTTTTGAATTGTTGTTGGGATGATACATCATATTGAACTTCATTATGTGTCCTGAAAGGGAATTTTAGAGCTTTGACAAAAACAAAGTTATAAATGCAGGAAACCAATTGGCCTTGTTTGGGAGTGAGTGGTTTGGATGCTGCATTTTACAGACGTCTCACCAGTGTCAGGCCACATGATCAGATGACCGTTCAAGCTCTAACAATCTCTTCAAATAATACTTATATACATAGCTATATTTATGAAATTATCAAAAGTACCACTACTCCAATCCAATTGTATGCCTCCCTGTTCTATGGAGAGAACACACAATAAACACACCCTGCACCTCAATCAGTCACATCTAAACAGAAAGAGGAGACTGCGTGTCATTCAAACTCGCTGGATAATAAATCTATCCTATTATGCTGCCAACATATTCACACAAATAAAGAAGAGAAAAATGTTTCTTGTTACCATAGCAATAGACTTTCCACTGCCACTAATAACAAGTGACTGAATGTGGCAGGGAACGTAATGAGAGGAAAATAAATTAATCTCAGAGTGAAACAAGGCCAGAATTTGAATTTCATGGTGGAAATTACCTGAATGATGAAAATCAAGAAGTATATTACCCACCAAAATCTCACCTTGGTAAAATCAGGGTAGAAAATGGCCTTTTAGTTCTAGATTATGACAATTTTTGATGTAAAAATGATACTAACATTACAGGTGCACCTCAGGAAACGTAAAATAATAATAAAAAATGCAGTTCATGACCACTTTAATGAACTGTTCTCTGACACGGGTTGAGCGTCTGGGGTCTGACTCAACTGACATGAGCCACAGTTCTACAGCCTGAGGGATGATGGGAAAATCCTGCAAAACAGCACAGAGCTGTCACCTAATGCTGTCTGTCAACTGCTTGCACACTTCTTTGTCTATATCAGTAATTCTAAACTAATGGGTTGTGATTGAAACAATTAGTTTTATTTGGATACACAGACAGCCAGGAAAAATGCTTAAAAGCACAATATGTTATTTTTCACCGCTAAACAAAGGCATAGCTTGATGACGCCGAGATTGAGTGCTGAATCTTGAGAGTTGTCATCTTAACCTTACAGCCGGTGGAAAAGAATCGGGACGGGACTCGGGCAGAAATCATGTTCATGGATGAGATTATTAACGTTACTGTAGTATGAAGCAGAGCAGGGCTGAGTGCTGTGGGAGCTGAACGAGGTCGCTGGAGTGATTGCTAATGAGAGACGAGTGTGACACACGGCTTGACAGCAGCAGAACTTTTATTATGCCACAGTTGCCACTTCAGCTTCTTCCGGTCAAGCGTACGTGGGGTAACGCAGCGCTGTTTTATCATATTACATACATTTGAGAGTTTTGAAAATGATGTTATAACGTTACTCTGTGTGTTCAAGCCGCAGCTGCTATGAGACACTGGTTGCACACTGCTGTAAGCTAGATCGATATTAGAATATCAAGTTAATATATGCTGGATGGCTTGTGTTGCTAAATGGCACTAGACTGGGTAAACCCAGCCTGATCTGCCGGCGATTTGATTTCGCCCTGCAACTCAGTCTGGAAACCCGTACATTCATTTCTACTGCTTCTGTTATACTTTTGCGGGAAACAATCACAGACTGCCTTATCCACCTGGCGCGCTATTGGCGGGTTTAACATAATGACAGATAGAGAAACGATGGGTCGTTGCCCGTTGATCACGCCTCTTGTTGTCTGATTGGCTGAAGGACTATCCAATTGCATAGAGAGTCATTCGAATAATGCTTGTTTATCACGCCTCTTGTGCAGTAGAAAATACATAAAATTGGCATGGTGAAAAGTAGAGCTATATAACAATTATTTGTTTTCTGTCTATAAATGTATCCAAACTGTTGTTTTATCCAGTTTCATGTGCTGTTTTGGTCTATTTTTCTCCCACAGTGTTGATTGTTTTTTATTGACTTTAATAATATTAATGATACGATAAAATGATAATGATAAAAGTAACATATATCTGGTTTGGGGTTGTGGGAGTACATAAAGAGTAGGGAAACATTTCACAAAAAGTCATAGTATTGAAAGCTAATCAGATTTTGCTTGTTTATATCTTAAAGTTGAATGCAACAGAGTAACCTGATAACAGAGCACATTACAATTGGAAATTCGTTCTGAATTTGTTGAATTGTTTTGGTTTTGAGCTCACTGAAAGGATACTGCCTTCTTTGCTTGTCTCCTGCATGCTCTCCATTCCTGGAAGGGCAGCTGCCACACGTCGAAACAGCTGCGGGAGAGAAGAGATGACACGGTTAGAGATTTTGGTAATCAGAAAACTTCATATAAAAATGCTTTTTTTTCATAGTGCGATGGCACTTGTTTACTCTAGAGACAACCGTATTCTGCTTGCTGCAAATTACACACAAACACACACAAAACCATTGAACATCTATATAAACATGCCTAAGGTATCTGAGTAAATGCATGCTAATAAGCAGTAGTTAACAGTGAAAATTGGACCCTAAACTAAAGTGTTACCCTTTTTTCTTCTGAAAACGACTAGAGAACACCCTTATTCATTGGCTGGGGTTGCATGAAGCCCTTTAAAGGCTTCTAAATAAAAATCTAATCCATTCACTTGCATTAGATGGAGACAAATCCTGGAATGTTTTCCTCCAAAACCTTATTTCTCTCTGGAAAATGTTCTCTTCAGGAAAGATAGTCATAAACATCTTGGAGGTGAGTAAACATATGATCAGAAAATATTGGGTTGAACTATTCCTATTTAATTAAAACAATCAACATTCAAATTTAGCGAAGTATCGGATTGTGATTTCCAGAATTGTAATTTTGGATCGGATCGTGAGGTGCCTAAAGACTCCCACCCCTAGTTTGAAAGAGATTTCTGTGTGAGCTGTGCTTCATTCATATATGCTATTGACAACAGACAACTGACTTTTTTTGCTCGCAAGATTTCATCAAAATATTACTATTGTGACCGCAGCTTAAGTCATATCAGCAGTATTCAGTATATTTTCTTTGTATTTTCCTTTAAAAGAGCATAATTTGCCTGTCCAGGAGACAAAAATACTTTAAATAGTCTAGCGACCGCTATTGTCATACTGTACAGCTTTCTGGCAGCAAACATGAGCTGAACCATTTTTAAACCGGTAAAAAAGTGGACTTTCTCTGGTGTATTGAAGCAGACCTGTCCTGTAATATAATATAAATAGAAATGAAGATCACATGCAACCAATTCTTTTCAGAATCATAAATGTCACAGACTAAAACACCTGCTGACCTTTAAAGCGGACTCTATGTAGAAGATGATAAAGGAACAGCAAAAAGCACTTAGTCTGGTTCTGCCTTCTGAAACTTGCAATGCATTGCTAGCATCCCGCTCCTAGCAGGGCAATTAATGGCCCACCACACACCTCCATTACAGCCATCCTCTATAAAGGACCATTCCCAGAAGCTATATGAGGCTATACAGCAATGATATATAGCCCCACTCACTCCCAATCATATCAAACAGGGCAGTTCGCTTATGTAGCCAACACCACCCCTCTCGTTTCTTGTCATCAATCACAATGGACAAGCCACGGGGAAATGGGGCACACTGGACCATTAGGCAGAAAGGGTCAGAATAAAACCGCTCATTTTGTTAACTACCTTCAGGCCATTGTTTTTGACAGGAAAGACAAAGAGAGCCATAAAGAATGTTTTAATGTAGCTGGGACAAAAACAAAGGAACACAACCCATTCCAATTAAGAAAGACACAGACAGATCCTGTCCCAAATAGTGCACTTAATGCTGACTTACAGGCTTCACGCATCCGTGAACTCATATAAGATCATACGGTGTCACATTTGTCATTTTACGTTTCAGAAGGGTGAGCATGAGTGCCCGCTTTGCAACTGCTAGCATAACACAACTGGAAGTGTTAGCAAACATATTATTTAGCTACTACTGCTGCTAGTTACAACGTCTTGTACAATTTTAAGTTCTCTCTCTTTCAGCTCTCTCCCTCTTTTCAGTTCAAATTTCAGGGTTGAATGTTTTTGTTTACTTGGGGAATCCTGATCAAAACAGACAAATAAATATTTTCTTAAAGTTTCACCTATCAATTAAAACTCTGGTATCGTTTACTCAGCCTCGTGTTGTTCCAAACCTGTAGGCATTCTTTCTTTAGCAAACATCAAAAGACATTTTGAAGAATGGGCCCAAGTTTAACGATATGAGCGAATCCAAAACCACTCTTGCTAGTTTAACGACAGAAAGAATGATTGGCGCGTCAGGCGCATAGTCCAAAAGGTTTGTACCTATTCTCTTAATGAGTCATGGGTGTGTTTTGGGCATAACTTGCAATAAAGCAAGTCGCATCTCCCATTCCCATTAAAAGCCAACTGCGCTTGCACCATGGCGGATTCGCTATTTACATGGCAGAATTTGCGAGCGGAAAGACTGAAGGCTTCTCCAGAGAGGAATCCTTTTATTTTTAATATTTAAAAATATTTGTGTGCTGCATGCGCATCCCTGTGTGTGTATTAAGCAGTGTACACGCGCTGTGCACCCGCCTATAGGCGCATGTTACTAACGCACCCTTTAAATAACATAAAAATACTGTGATATTGACTTTAGGTATTTGTTGGTCAATGTCCCAGTTGATTTAATTTACCTCAAAATAGCAATGCGTCAACAATGCAGCTGAACACACCTTTTTTAGACCAGCACGGCCATGGGCGAACAGATGGACGCAAGTGCATAGCTATTTAATACAATGTGGCGCTGGACGTGAAAATGATAACTCCGTCCAGCTGAAATTAGCAAAAAACACTTACGTCACTCCTCGCGTAGCATTACGCCGGATGTATGATAGAGCCCATAGTTTGTAACTGACAACATTTACAAAACTCTTCTCATATTTTCACATTTCTCAAAATATCTTATTCAATGTTCCGCAATCCATTACACAGGGTTGGAATGACATGAGAGCAAGAAAATGATGACAGAATTAAAAAATGTTGGTGAACTATACCTTTAATGAACAAATGTTTGACAGCTCAGTGTCACTGACCAATCAAAATCAAGTATTCAAGAGAGACGTGTAATAATACACAACATTCTAGAAACTAACACATTCCATAGACTTTTTACTGTTTTTAAATAAAGCTAGTTATAAATACTATAATAATCCAGGTAGGGTAGGTAAGAATGATCTAAAACACTTCTGTCCAAATTTGTTTAAACTTTCTTATATGTCAATACACATCTGAAAAAGAGAGTATATAAATTTGAGTGACTCTAGACTTTTTAATCTGCAATAAACACTGCTCATTATTTTCATTCGGGACAAAACAACTGATTGGCTTGGGCGACTGTCACGCTCTCTTGCTACCATGGCTACCACCCCTTTTGCTACAGGATAGTCTTTTCTGTAGCTCAAACAGTAGAGCTTGGTGCTAGAAACGCAAAGTTCATGGGTTTGATTCGCAGGGAAAGCAAGAACAAAAATGTGTACCTTGAATGCAATGTAAGTCGCTTTGGATAAAAGTGTCTGCCAAATGCATAAATGTAAATGTAAAATCTGCCCACATGCGCGCATCCGTTTGATTTGAGGAGTTCAAGAGGCTGTATTTCTGCTGGAGAGGTAATCTTTCATTTTGATTATACATTTTTTTGGTTTATGTTTTCATGAAGCATGTATCACTAGCACACGTAGCTGCCTAATATGGCTAACATAACATTACTTAGCATGAAATTACAATGTTATACACTTAGCGAGCCATTAGTAGAGATGATAAATACTCAATATGCTCAAGTTGATCGCTGTCCTGTTGAATTTCGCAAAATGTAACTTTAGATAACCAAAATGCATGTGTAAAAGCTAGTACACCACATCCAGGAACTTTTTTTTAAGAACTACCGTCTGTCTAAACTCTTTTACCATGTTCACCGGGAACTTTACCTGCACGTTTATTTCCGCCTTTGGTTTGTTTTTAAACCTTACCAGTATCGGTATTCTAGCTTGATATTGAGTACTAAAAGACATCTTATTTATTTAAATTCATACGGATAAAGTTAGATTTTTTTTTATTACATGTGATACTGACATGATGTCACTACATGCACTCCGCTCCTTCTTCTCCGCTCGTCTCAGGTAAATAATGCGTCTTCCAGCTGAGCGGTCGGTGTAGCGCGTTCATGTGTTTTTGGGGGCGTGGCTTTGGAAAGAGCCAAATGGAGTGAATGGAAATAATGAGCTGTCTTTAAAACAGTCGTAAGTTGTCTACAGACACTCAATTTTTATACTTTCTTTTTCAGAGTACTTACATTTTAATTAATTATTGATATACAAAGAAAGTTTAAACAAATTTGGAAAAAAAATGTTTTAACCAATTCTTACCTATACTCTACCTAGGGATAGTTCACCCAAAAAGAAAAATCCTACTATGGAAGTCAATTGGTACTGTCAACTGTCTGGTTACCAACATTCTTCAAAATATCTTCTTTTGTGTTCAACAGAACAAAGAAACTCATACTGGTTTGGAAAAACGTGAGGGTGAGTAATTGATAAAATTTTCATTTTGGGGTGAACCATCCCTTTTACCCACACAAAATCCTAAAATAAATTTTTCTGCATTTTTACAATTTGAACCCAAAACAGCTGTAGAACTGTTGAAGAAAATGAATCACTTCTTTTAAGTATGAAGTGAATGTTCTATCCATGCATCTATAATGAAACTTCATATTCTTAGAAATTATAGCAATGAAAGACCAAACATGTTGAATATTGTATTATTTACACAAGAATTCAATTTCATCCTGGAAAGAAACTGACACCCTGCAATTCTTCAATCAATATTTGAGTCATTATTTTACAATTACCTCTGTTAGGTAATCAGTTTAACTAATGTTGCTGTTATTGGAGAAATAAATAGGAAAATTTCATTATTGATCTTAATCTCAGATGAATGCAGCTTCCTGCTCTAGAGATCACAGAATCAAAAGTGCAAACAAACATGTGCTCCAGTCAGCGACACACACATACCATGTAACAATGTAAAGGCTTGGTAATTATCTCAATTTGTAATGGAGACTGGAACAAGTCAGCTCCACGTCTGGAGCCAATAATATGTTGCGTCAGAGATTTAGTGTCTTTTAGTGTTGTACTGTCAGTGCTTAGCTCTTGTGAAACAGAGATACATGGCTTTAAGAAGAATGAAGGCTTAGTGCCCAATACAGCTGATGGAACAATGCACAATAATATAGCCCATTCTTAGTTTTGAAGAATGACAGTATAAGCCACATGTTTCAAACTGCAATTGTAAAATGGAGAGAATCCTGATTGGATGACTTGTGTTCGATGCATTTGTGAAATAAGCACATAACTGTTGCTGCACATGCAATAATAAAGCACAATAGTAACATAGTTCAATATTAGGACAATGCATTATGTTACTTGGTGGAAGAATTATTTCAATATCAAATCATTCTGATAATTATCAACTAAAGGGGCTTTTGAGTATTTTTTCCGGGTAGTTATAGCAACCTATGCTGCGTTCCAGACAGCTCACAATTAGTTTTTTTTTCCAAGCCTCATTCTTGGAAATAATGTCTGGAACGGCACTCAAAGTCGGACATTAGACCAGTGAACTCGGGGTACATCGATCAACCCCAATCTCAGCAAGACGGGTCATTTGAAATCACTTCCAAGATGTCAGCAATTCCAGCTTCAAATGAGCATAAACGTAAAAACAGACTTTAACATTAGACATTACATTTATGTAATAATACCTTAATTTTTGCTTTTCATCAGCTGTTTTCAAAGCAATTTTATGCTGTTGTCATGATGTTTTTGCCATAATTGACACAAAACGCGATATGCTCTCATTGCGTTGGGACAACATCATGTGGTCAACATGTGAACGTGATGTCTGATTGCCTGAAATTCACTAAGGTCTAAAGTGGTGAAAGGTCATTTCATATTGGATATTCTGACGGCCAACCTAATTTTGAATGCAGCATTAAACCCTACTCTGAAGTAGGAGCTAAATTACCTCCCCCAAAAGGCTTTCTAGAACTAAAATGTTCCCAGATCCTGTGGTGCGAACATGCCAAAAAGCAGGTACTTCCGCCATTAGTTCTAGGAACTATGGCTGCATCCGAAATCTTACTGTTGCCTTGCTGCCTTATATAGGCAATGAATCTGCAGGCAGTGCATGCGCACGAAGGTACTGCTCGAAACTGATTTTGGACTTCTGAGTTAGTGTAGCAGTTTAATGAACTAAAGCAAAATAGAGTGGGATTTGGTGAGATATTTAATTACAACAGTAGTAATTTCTTGCTAGAAATTAAATCAGAAGTGGAAAACGTTGGTCAGAAACATGCAATTACACACAAACTGACCTCCAGTGCGAAAGCCCCTAATAATTGTAACTCTTTACAGTATTGAACTTTGATATCAATTATCAAAGTGCAGGGATTTTCAAAATGGGGTCCAGAGACCCCCAGGGGCCCACAATAGAGTGCTGTTGATTGCCTGGAAAAAAGAAATAATGACAATAATTTACAAAAAGATGCTTACAATAAATTCAATGTTTTTAATATTTAAAATTTTTCATATTTACGTAAATATAATTTGAATGACATATTTAATCTTTTTTATGACTATTTTATTTTTAGTCATGTCAGACATCCCTTACCTGAACTAAAATCAAATGCAGTAAATTATAATGGACAGCATAGCTTATTGCTTTATTTTAAAGATTGTTGAAATAAAAAAGCTCAAAGTAAACGTGATCTTAAAGCACTGTGACTATTTTATAACATGATATCTCTATCACTAAAATCTTACTAAAAGAGACACAATAAGAACTTTACTAATTACATGACACTTGACAAGAAGATAATTCATTCTGATCATTCTAACAGAAGAAAGACAGGGTGACTGAACGACTAGCACAGTCCGTGGTCCAGTCAGACAGATCTGATGCTAACATACACAAACACACACACCTTAGCCCACACAACACACACACAGAGTGCTGTACGCATTTCCGGCTCTCAGAGAGAGAGAAAACACAGCAGAGCTCCGCGTCACATTTGATCTCTCCCACTTCGGTGCTTAGTCATCCTGAATTATGCTTTCAACTGCACCTTAGAAGAGAAATCCGAAAGAACGCAGAGCGTTTCTCACACCCACACAACATGCCCGCTCTTTCCGCTGACAGAACAAAGTGGTGAGGTAAAACGTACCTGTTTGACGTTGTAGCCAGTCTTGGCACTGGTCTCGATAAACATCACACTCAGCTCTTTGGCCCGCTGCTCGCCTTCCTCAATCGTGATTTGCCTGTGAAAAGGTTGAAGATTTTAAAGTTTTTCCTTGTGCTTTTGACATTTTACAAGAGGCCATCATACTACAGGGAGTGCAGAATTATTAGGCAAATGAGTATTTTGACCACATCATCCTCGTTATGCATGTTGTCTTACTCCAAGCTGTATAGGCTGGAAAGCCTACTACCAATTAAGCATATTAGGTGATGTGCATCTCTGCAATGAGAAGGGGTGTGGTCTAATGACATCAACACCCTATATCAGGTGTGCATAATTATTAGGCAACTTAACAAAAAACTAATTTATACCCATTTCAATTATTTATTTTTACCAGTGAAACCAATATAACATCTCAACATTCACAAATATACATTTCTGACATTCAAAAACCAAACAAAAACAAATCAGTGACCAATATAGCCACCTTTCTTTGCAGGGACACTCAAAAGTCTGCCATCCATGGATTCTGTCAGTGTTTTGATCTGTTCACCATCAACATTGCGTGCAGCAGCAACCACAGCCTCCCAGACACTGTTCAGAGAGGTGTACTGTTTTCCCTCCTTGTAAATCGCACATTTGATGATGGACCTCAGGTTCTCAATGGGGTTCAGATCAGGTGAACAAGGAGGCCATATCATTAGATTTTCTTCTTTTATACCCTTTCTTGCCAGCCACGCTGTGGAGTACTTGGACGCGTGTGATGGAGCATTGTCCTGCATGAAAATCATGTTTTTCTTGAAGGATGCAGACTTCTTCCTGTACCACTGCTTGAAGAAGGTGTCTTCCAGAAACTGGCAGTAGGACTGGGAGTTGAGCTTGACTCCATCCTCAACACGAAAAGGCCCCACAAGCTCATCTTTGATGATACCAGCCCAAACCAGTACTCCACCTCCACCTTCCTGGCGTCTTGAGTCGGACTGGAGCTCTCTGCCCTTTACCAATCCAGCCACGGGCCCATCCATCTGGCCCATCAAGACTCACTCTCATTTCATCAGTCCATAAAACCTTAGAAAAATCAGTCTTGAGATATTTCTTGGCCCAGTCTTGACGTTTCAGCTTGTGTGTCTTGTTCAGTGGTGGTCGACTTTCTGCCTTTCTTACCTTGGCCATGTCTCTGAGTATTGCACACCTTGTGCTTTTGGGCACTCCAGTGATGTTGCAGCTCTGAAATATGGCCAAACTGGTAGCAAGTGGCATCTTGGCAGCTGCACGCTTGACTTTTCTCAGTTCACGGGCAGTTATTTTGCGCCTTGGTTTTTCCACACGCTTCTTGCGACCCTGTTGACTATTTTGAATGAAACGCTTGATTGTTCGATGATCACGCTTCACAAGCTTGGCTATTTTAAGACTGCTGCATCCCTCTGCAGTATATCTCACTATTTTTGACTTTTCTGAGCCTGTCAAGTCCTTCTTTTGACCCATTTTGCCAAAGGAAAGGAAGTTGCCTAATAATTATGCACACCTGATATAGGGTGTTGATGTCATTAGACCACACCCCTTCTCATTGCAGAGATGCACATCACCTAATATGCTTAATTGGTAGTAGGCTTTCCAGCCTATACAGCTTGGAGTAAGACAACATGCATAACGAGGATGATGTGGTCAAAATACTCATTTGCCTAATAATTCTGCACTCCTGAATAAGAATATCCTGTAAATTTCAGAACTGAAAACTTCCTTGTTAATCCAAAAACAGCTTTAATTATAACATAGCCCTGATAACGGCTCATTTTGGAATATGCTTTTTCTAATAGAAAGACCACCTCTACAGAAGAAAACTAACGCCTATTTTATCATTGCAACTTTGGCCCTGCCCACTGGCATTTTAGTGAGATGACCAGGAGAGAAGAGCAATACTGGATCAACAATGTGAATGTCTCAGTTGAGCATTATTTACCCCAGACAGCAACATGGTGTCAACATGTGGATTCCACACGTGCCTCATGTGGGCCGGATCTGGGCCGACACTATTTGTTGTCTGGGTTTTGTATGCGATACATTTCACTGAGGATTCTTTGGTAAATCAGTGGCAATTTCGGTACAGGGTTTTGTAAGCAGACTTTTATGTTATGGACTCGACAGTATGTGACAGCATGTAAGTAACCGTGTTAGTTCTAATGCCTGATCTGTGACCAGTGATTTCTGATGTTTAATGATTTATATACAGTCAGATGTTCGTCAGTAAATTAAATCTGTAACTAAACGGTCCACTTCACATTGTGTCTCTTAGTAGGATGAAAATAATCTGTTATTTAAACTGTATTTAAATTATCACTCTAAAAAATGCTTGGTAAAAAACAACCCAATGTTAGGTTAAATATGGACTAACCCAGCAGTTGGGTTGTTTTAACCCACCATTGGGTTGTCCTGAGCAAACATTTAACCCAACCGCAGGGATAAACAACCCAACTGCAGGTTTAAAAAAAAACAACTGCTGGGTTAGTCCATATTTGACCCAACATTGGGTTAAAACAACCCAGCATTTTTTAGAGTGTATATAGACTATAGAAAGCTGCAGCTGTCAATCAAGAGTTCTGGCCTGCCATAAAACTCCTGTAATAATCAAGGAATCTCTGATTTGCATTGTTAGTTGTGAGTGCAGAAATCGAGTTGTAATGACGAGATCACTGCATTCATATGCTCAACATGTCTGTGATCGGCTACAATGCTCATCACTGCAGCCTTCGGATGCCATGATCTAAATATAATGCTACTCTGGTAGATGCCATAACTACACCTTTTTGCATTCGTTTTTTTTTTGTTGCATAAGTCATTCATAAATAGGCAGGCATTCTTATGCAACATTTTTTTCTTCCATACAGTAGATATATTATTATAAAGTATATTATAATAGCATAGTATAGTACAGCACAGTATTGTATTAATGTAGATATTATATACAGCATTCAGTTCCTTTCTGAAATTTGATAAACAAATAAAAACTGTCATTTGGAATTGTTTCTTTTATCTGAGGCAGTAGCCAAATTAAAAACATTCTTTGAACTCGTGACATAGAAAAAGTCATCCCTGCTTGTATCTTTTCCCATTTAGATTATTGTGATATTATTTATTCCGGGACCTGCCAGACTCACGTTGCATGTCTCCAGCTAGTGCAAAATGTCGCTGCTAGAATGCTTATGAAGGCTAAGAAGACAGATCGTTTTACCCCACTGATCGTTTTACCCCACTGTTATCTGGCTAGTGCATTACAGGATCCAACACAAGGTTTTGACAAGTTTTTAAAACACTGCATGGAATGGCGCCAGAATATTTGCTTGAGCTTATTAAGCCATATAATTCAAATTTAATGCGGAGATCCTCAAATAAACAGTCCACAAAATATTCAAAGGTCCAATGACTCGGCTGTTCATCAGAACAGACATTAAGATAAATGGGAAAGGGCTAAAATATACTTTCTTCAGACCTCCATGGTGGGGACACCGTCATCAAAAACACAACACTTGCCTGTGACCAGCTGGTCATGGCCAGAGGGATTCCATGAAGAACAATATAGCAAAGAAACAGAGGCTACATTTCCAGGACTACACATGAAGGAAAATAATCATTCTGGCAAGCAATATCAAGCCCAACAAGATTTATAAAAACAGCAATAATGGAAATGTGGTATTTCATAAAGTGGTTAGTGGGTCACAGATAATGGGTGAAGTATTATCAGACAGCACAGGCTCTGAGACAACAGCATCAGTCATTGCCTCCCTCCGTCATCTCTACTAACTCTAATTAATTGATGTTGAAACTGATTAATTGCACAAAGGGAAGGCCCATTAATTAAGCCTCATTTGTATTACACACTTGTGACACTTATCCATGTCTGTGACTCTGAAGCATGATGGTGTGTGTGTGTGTATGTGAGAGAGTTTGTGAGGTGGTTGAGAGAAATGAGTAGGCTGAAGAGGAGACTAGCTATATCCCAGGGCAGGGGGACGTGAATAGGACATGCTGTATTTAAGCCACTGAGCTCTGTCTGCTGGGACGGCTGTGATGTAACCACCTAAACTCTTTTGTTCTCTCCACAGACATGAGCTCAGAGACGTACGTGAATTTATTTAACTCGTGAATTGCATCCCTGGCTCACTACTTCTCAAAGTATACAGCTTATTCTATGTAAATGGTGCCATTTGTGCCACCAAGACATATTATTAAAATGAAACTAAATTACATTATTTGATTAGAGTTAATGCCGTTTATTGTGTAATTCTAAAAGTAAATTCTAAAATAATATCAAAATGTTGTAATTGTTTTTATCTGAATATCAGCCATTTTGCATAACCCCACTGATCAAATTGATATTTTACTTTTACATTGTTACAAAAATATATATATTTCAAGTAAATGCTATTCTTTTTGAACTTTCTATACATCAAAGAATCCTGAAAAGAAATGTATCATGGTTTCCACAAAAAATATCAAGCAGCACAACCGTTTTCAACGCTGATAATAATAAGAAATGTTTCTTGGGCACCAAATCAGCATATTAGAATGATTTCTACTCTAGGATCACGGACTGAAATTACAGCTTTGCCATCAGAGCAATAAATTACATTTTAAAATATATTGAAACAGATATTTTAAAGTGTTATAATATTTCACAATGCTTTAAAAATTAAGTGTTTCAATATATTTTAAAATGTAATTTATTGCTCTGATGGCAAGGCTGAATTTTCAGCATCATTTCTCCAGTCTTCAGTGTCACGTGATCATTCAGAAATCATGAAGGATCATGTGGATCATACACTCAATGTATAATACTTTAAAAACCTAAGCATGTGATAATTTAAGAATCAGAATCACACACATGTACAGTATATATGTGGTTTTTCAGGGACTCTCCATAGGCATAATGGTATATTCTATCGCTCTACTTTAAACCTTCTCATCACACAAAACAGTTTTTTTGGTTCATAAACCATATATACCACACACACACGCACGCGCGCACGCACACACGATATATAATAGACATTGACTGAAAAATTTACCACTTAAGGGATAATAAATTACTGTTGCTAGCTTTCTACTATACTGTATAAGACTGAATTTAGGATTGGGGTAATAGTTGTTGAATCAACCATTGGCAACTATATTTGTTGAACACTAACCTGAATTTTGGGAGGGATACTCCATAACTGAAATTCCTGAATGTGACACAATGAGAAGGGTTTAACTCTTTTTTCCACAAAATGCATGTCAGTATGCCTTCTGACTGTCCAAGCCACCCATTGCTCTTTAATTTCATATAGGGGAGAGCGGGGCACAACCTAACGCGTTTTGACTTTCTCAGTTTGTGTAAATCCACTTGGGGTTCAGAGTATTTATTTTTTCCCACATTAATTGCACACATGTCTAGTACAATTATGTGGTTTTGTTTCATTAATACAGTGTTTACTTTTTTCTTGATTTACCCCGAAAGATTGGAAGGTGGGGTACAGTGTAACATGTGAGGGGGCACATTGAACATTAGCATATGACAGCTTAAAATGTTACGTGATATAATCAAAAAAGTATTCAAAACAAACTAAAATATTTTGTCAATAAAATACAATTATTAACTTTTTGAAATATTTTTTTTTTGTGATTTTGACAACAAATACATTGTTAAATACAGCTATACAGCATAGTTAAAAACAGAATAATAATGAATAAATCTGAACATTGACTCTCAATCATTATTCACCCTTTTCTCATAGTTTCTCAAAAGAATTCATAATTGTATAGAATATAATAGCATATTTCTAATAGGGGCTCGTTGTAACGCAGTGTTACAACGCACCACATCTGCGCAACTAGGATTTAAACCGCATTAAAGAACGATCTCAACTGTTAAATAACAGATATAAGATTACAATAATATCAGATTTGTCTTATTTTAAATAAACACAAAAACAGAGATGAAAAATAAACTTAAGTAAGAAATTTACTTTTGCCATGGTTAAATAAATGTTCAGTGATATCTTCCAAATATTTTACAATTTTGGCGTAATTTTTTCTCTATATTGTTGATATGGCAACTAGTAAATACACAAAATTTCTTCATCCTGGCATGTGTGGAAAGTGTTAAACCATGCGCATTACAATTAACCCCGCGTTAGGTTGTGCCCTGCGCTCCCCTACTAGCTACATTTACAGCACTAGTTTGATCAGTAAGGATATGCCATCGTGACTTCCTTCCATTTAAGAGTCTCAGAGAACGCAGTCTCTTCAGAGATGCAATTCTCAAATCTATGGCATAACTAGTAACCCCCTTTTTTCAAAGCTACTGTGACAATTAAATAACTTGAGTGATATGAACATCATGGTTTGATGTAGCTTTGTTTCACGATCAAAGTCCCCCCAAACAGTGCAGATATGTTTCTGTGCTCTTTTCTTGTATTTTAAAGAGTGTGCTTTAAACTGCTTTTCACTTTTCAATTGAACCCCTCAGGGAAGGCAAAGGGTGACAGCAAAAACAAAAGTGATGAAACATAACAGACATCTTATTCTTTACATCTAAATAAAATAAGTGACTTCAGAAAACCTGACCCTGAATCCATCACTGGCTGATGACTGTGAATGCTTTTGAAGTCTCACAGTAGCCACAAACTAAATATTTTGATATTCATGTCACAAAAAGAAAGAAGGAATTAAGCAGAAGTTATTAATGTTGATGGAGCAGAATATATCTTGTCAGCCTAAATGTCCTGCCTTCTCTGGTGCATCTTCTGGTCATAAATGTTTCATCCGGTGCTATCTTAAGCTTACAGAAACAGCACACGCAGGTTTAGCACGCGTCTCTACCTTTATCCATAAAGTTGTTGTGATTACATTCAGGAGTTTTAAAGTACTTTCAGCACTTGCTTTAATAACCCATTCATTATCACACTCAATGGAATGGTGAATATTTTGTTCAATCTTGGTCACCAAGCACGTACATATCAAAATATTTGATAACCTGTGCTTTTTCCCACACAACACATTTTCATTTTCAAGTGGATAGTAAATTGATTGTGTTTGACACTTCAGATTGATGTATACTAGGTTGGGCTGAATGTGTGTAATTTTGTTTGGTATTGGCTCAAGTGTAGGTAATCTCAGCTGACATCACGTAGGGTGTCTGGAAGAGCGCAGTGCCATCTGGTCCTCTGACAGAACAAACATCCTCTGGACCGAAATTCATGCAATACACCCACAACGACTTTAGATCTAATATTCCAATAATATTACAGTATATATATGTTTTGTTGTCTTTATTGGTTAAACACACACACATTGGGATTTCATGTTTTATGGGGATTTTCCATACACATAATGACTTTTATACTGTACAAATGATATATTCTATCCTAAACCCTACCCATCGCAGTAAACTTTCTGCATTTTTACAAAAAACTACATTACGTATGATTTATAAGTAGGATTCCTCATGGGGACCAAAACAATGTCTCCACAAGGTGAAAGATTTCTGGTTTTACTAGCCTTGTGGGGATATTTTATCCCCATAACTTAGGGAATACCAGGTACACACAACACACGCACACAAATTCAGAAAGAGAGAGAGAGAGAGAAAGAGAGAGAGGGATTTTTTAAAAATATTTTTTTATATTTTCATGCTCATATAAATGCTTTGGCAATACAGTGTACAATTTGCCATGCCAATTAAGCTCTTTTAAATTGAAAATTGAATTGAGGGAGAGAGGGCGAGAGAGAGAGAGAGAGAGAGAGAGAGAGAGAGAGAGAGAGAGAGAGAGAGAGAGAGAGAGAGAGACTTACATTTACTTAGATAATGGAGACATTCCATAGACTTCTTTTGTTTTTATATACAGTTACTATAGTTACTATATGTTTCTCAACTGGTGGAGCACAAGCACCAATCTATATAAATGACTGGATTTTTAATTAATTAAAAATATATATATACAGACATTCGCATGCTCACTAGAAACTATTGCATGCTCACTAAAAACTGTTGCAAAGGTTACAATATTCAGTTTATGTATACTGTCTATAACCTACTTCCTTTGTGCATCACTGCCAATTTACTATGAAGAAAACAAGAGTATGGATGCGCATGAATTAATAAAGACCTATTTGTTCATAATTTGGCTTTCAGGGCAGTATACTCTAATATCAAAACATAGACCTAAAATCACCAGATAAGCAGCGTATCACTCACACATAGATTTAAGATATTATATACAAGATATTTATGTACATGAATTGAGACTTCAAACATTATCTGTAACATTATCTTTCCAATATGGTGGCGCGATGGCTTCACTTTTTAATAAAAATGTTCAATGTTTTTCTAAAGCAACACTTTTATTTTGAAAGACTTGCGTGAAAGCTGTTGACTCTTTTTTCAGACGCAGTTTAAGTAAACTGAGAAAAGTGTGTTGTCCTGATTCATTAATTGCTATCAGGTGAGGTAGACGTCAGGCTATATGTGAGTTTAACTTTATTTTCATAACTTGTCACAAAATAAAAGTCTCTCACCTCAGAAATACGAACTTTCCATATCCTGTCAGGCATTATTATGTGCTTGCAGTGTATATCCCTTCACTATAAACAGCAAATTAAATTACAAGCATGCAACTTTGTAGTTACGTTGTCAATTAATAAGCTATGAAATTACAAAAAAGTAGCCTACCAATAAATTACGTAACTGGTACATTGTGTGTTAACTGGAAAGGTTTTGGATGCAGGTTTAATGTTTATATTCTTCACAATCAGTGTCCATATGTTTTATTAACTGTTCATGTTAGTATTGTGTACCATGGTAACTGTCATTTTTGGCCAGTGGCTAAAGACTACAGCCAGCAGTGGGCGCTATTTCCACATGTTTTGAACATTGCACTCACAGCACTCGGCTCGGGCAGCTGCGGAGATTCATGTAAACGGAGCGGTGAAGAGCAAAGTGAATGTTTCAACTTTTCAAATGAACTTCCTATGAAAGTTAAGCTTCCGAAGACATGAACTGAAAATGCTGCAGACTGTTCACGCACTGTGAATGTAGCCGCGCCCGCGAATCCCGCGATTACCTCAGCTCATGTGATGAATGTAATCCGACTCCTTCTGCGTTTGTGCCGTGACGCTCAATCGGCTCACTCACATTATATCGAACAGACACGTTCAGTTTTAAATTGTAGTGTCTCTATCTGAACTGATTTTATGAAAATGAACATGGTAGGCAAGTGATCCAGTAATCCAGTAATCCTGTAGCCATGCCTAGAGTAGGAGGGCAGTGAAGTGCATTCTGGGAATTGTTGTCTTTCATCCCCATGAAACAAAAATACATTTTCTGTGTTGTTTTCTCAGTCTAGAAGGCACCAAATTCAAAAATAATTTCACATTTCTACTACATTAATGACCCAGTTTAAATACAGATTCATCTTCCCAGCGCTGAAGTAGGCTACCCCTTTAACTTAAAATACTATTTATTTTAAATTTTTTAGATGACTGTGGTGGCTCAACTTACTAACTTTATTGTATTACCATAAACTAGTTTAGGACTGCTATTTAATAACCTTACCTTATACTGTTATTCAGATGTGTTAGTGATATTCTTACAATTTATGTTCAGTAAAGTGGGATGGTACTTGAGTGCGTGTCAACCTTTTTTTATTTTTATTAGTTTGGTTCAAATTCCTAAAAACGTTGGTCTCTGCTTTATGACCATTGGAAAATGTGGGTACTATATGGCCACAACAGTTGAGAATCACTGCCTTATATCATATTTATAGTGGCAAATGTTCTGACAGGTTGCTCACTCCTGACTTATTACTGGGCGCCATGGCAACAGTCTGATCCAAGGTTTTTTAATATATTTCCTTTGCACGGACACACTCACTACACTGTGACAGAGGATCCGCCTCCAATCATTTAACTGCCACCTCAGCTGTCCAAACTCCATTGCAGATCCAGTTACAACAGAGGCAGTTGGAAAAGAATACATAGTACACTACTAGCATTGTGTAATTAAGTGCACATGAAGTTAACAACACATTGTCACCACTGCCATAAAGGCGGTAGTACAGTATGTCTCTACTACAAGGGAATGAGCTTTCCTCATTCAAGGTAGAACTATCATCCAAGATGATGACTGCCAGACTCGGCATAACCTTTCACTTCCTCTGGCAGAAAATATACATGGCACTTTCCACCATGCATGCCACAAACACTTTAATCCTCTCAAGGGCATTTTGCCACCATTAGAGAAATCCCACAGTGTTTGTCTTTTTTACAATAACTAATTCAGTGCCATCTTCTGCTCTAAAGCCAGTGTTATTTACTCTTCTGAAACTGCTTACCTAGTCTCATACGACAGCCAATAGTATTCCATTATCATTCAACAGAACCAGGAGTGGTGTCTAACACCATGAAAAGTAATCTTAAATGACAGCTTTAAAAGGCTCTACATTTACTCTCCATGATGTGATGGGATTTTAGCAATGTTATTGATTTATCATCATTTACTTACTTGGAAATAGTGCATAAATGGTATGAACTTTTATAACGGTAATGGTGAATGTCTCCTTTCATTTTATGAAAGAGAGCATCTCTGACATTTTAATATGAAACAAAGGAAGTCTTCAGGTTTATATGATATCGAACATTTGAGGCTGGAAAGTAAAAAAAAAAAAAAAAAAAAAAAAAATATATATATATATATATATATATATATATATATATATATATATATATATAAATCTGATCTTTTACAAAAAAATGTTCACATGATCAATGTCACAAAATTGTATACATTTTTTGATGAATACAAAGTTTAAAGGAACATAATTATTATATATATATATGTATAATTTTTTTTAATAATAATGTAAAAGTCTGTAACTTTTGGGCAATTTAATGCATCTGTGCTAAAAAAATTTTTTTATAAAATATTTATGAATAAAAATAAAGTTCTTATTTTTGATTAAATTATATTATATTATATTATTATGATTCAATGAAAGCAAGGAAATCTGATCTTTTTCAGAAATCTGATCTTATCATAATCAATGTCACAAATTTGATGAGTAGAATCTTAACTAGTCTTTCTATACGTCTACAGTCTTAATGGAACGAAAATGTCTAACAGGTTTAAAAAGAAACATGAGGGTCAGTCAGTGATGCCAGAATTTTCGTTTCTGTGGGAACTATTCCCTTAAAATGCCAGAAAGTGCCACTCGAACCTCAGAAATGGGCTGTGTCTCAGTGTTAGAGAGCTGAGAGAGTCACTGTGATTGGACTGGACATTAGCTGTCTGTCAGAAGAGTCAAGACGAAATGGCACACGGACGTTAAAAAAACTGAGGGGAATGCTACCTCTGAACCACATTAACACATTAATTGAATTCTTCATGTCACCATACTAAACTCAATTTACAAAATGTACAGATTGAAAATATGAAAGCGGAGAAAATCCCCTGTCTCTTCCAGCAGTGGTGTTTTATGTCCGCATAGAGCTAAATGGCTCCATTATCAGCCTGTTACTTTATTACGTCAGCCACCTCCACCTGCCACATTCCATTACAGTCGTCCTGGAAACAAACCCTGCATAGCGCTCATATTAAAAAACGTTCAGCTCTCCCTCAGTATGCAGTATTGATCACCATGGTGACTTATTACAAAACAATCACAGTTTCTTTCAAAAATTGCTAAGTCATGTTTACTCCCTGACCTCAAGAACAGAAAATACATTTTCGTGATACATTAACAAACCTAATATTTTCAAGAAATTCTTGAACTTTCTATTCATCCAAGAATGCTAAAATAATGTATCAAAGTTTTTTAAGTGTTTATCCATAATAATAAGAATAATAATGTTTCTTCAGCAGCAAATCATACTAGAAAGATTTCTGAAGGATCATGCGACACTGAAGATAGGAGCAATAAAATGTTAAAATGCAAAAACAATTATTTAAAATTGTATTATTTCACAAGATTATGTTTTTTTACTGTATTTTTGATCAAATAAATGCAGCCTTGGAGAGCATAAGGGGCTTCTTTCAAAAACAATACAAAATTGTGCCAACCCCATTTTTTTATGTATATGTAATTTGAATGCGAGCAATACATACAGTGTCCTCAAAAGTATTTGGTGAGTGGACTCCTCATAAGCCACACTTAAAATATACAACATTCATTGCATTAGATAAAATATAAAACCAAATGGTATCTGCAGATAAACAATCATGTAATAACCTGTCTTGTTACTAAAAATAAAAACGGTTCTGTTTCTAAAAATTGTTCTGTTGTGTCAAAGTCTCCTAAGACCAAGAGCTGTAAATTAGCATGGATACATGGTCTTTGCTCAGAAGGTGCAATGGAGGATGAAAACTATAGAGGCAAGTTATTATTGAGGGGAAAAAAACTGACCTCCCTTCGGGATGCACACAGTTAGAGAGAGGAAAATGACAAGAGAGGAAGAGACTGAGCTGTATTTATCCTGAGCTCCCACGTCTCTGAAGGACTAGTGAAGCATAAAATGCCCATTTCATACTAAAGTTTAATTTGTTTAATGGCATGTATCTCTGATCTGTTGGCTATGGTGAATCATTTGACATTGAAATTTCCTATTTAAGAAAGTGATTTTAGGAAAACCTGTTCCCATCCACGTTTTCACTAATGGGGCCGATGGCTATAAATTCAGGCTTTGTATTGATTAAAGCATGAGTGGAATTGTTTCAAAAATGTGTGGACTGGGAGCAGCTGTACTTCAAAAGCATCAAAAACACTACAAGCTCCTCACAATTTAATGTAGATTTACTACAGTCAAGCTGTAACGAAAAAGTAATTGGCTAAATAAACAGCTAGTAACAAAACAAGAGAGTAAGACTTTTTTATTATTTAATACAGTAATATTGTGAAATATTATTACAATTTAAAATAACTGTTTTCTATTTTAAGACATTTTGAAATATCATTTATTCATGTGATGGCAAAGAAACATTTTCAGCAGTTCACACGATCCTTCAGAAATGCTGATTTGTTATTCAAGAAATGTCTCTTATTATGCTTAATATTACATTTTTAATAATTTGGGCCCCACTTTATATTAGGTGGCCTTAACTACAATGTACTTACATAAAAAAATAAGTACAATGTACTTACTGTGTTCATATTGTGTTGCTGATATTGAGGTGGGATACGGGTAGGGTTAGTGACAGGTGTGGTGGTATGGGTAAGTTTAAGGGTAGGGTTAGGTGTAAGGGAAGTGTCAACTGTGTAACTACAAATGTAACTACAGAAATTAATTACAGATGTAATTACATGCAGGTATTTTTTAAAATGTAAGTACAATGTAAAAACATGTATGTACACAATGCGTGCAATGTTTCAAATTATGAATTAAAATGTACATAGTAGTTAAGGACACCTAATATAAAGTGGGTCCATAATTTGAATCTTTAAGTACACAATACAAATATTTTACATTGTAATTATTTTTAATATTTAAAAATGTTTGTGTGCTGCTGCGCGTTTGTGTGTATACCTGTGTGTGTAATAAGCAAAGTGTACGCGCGTTGTGTACCCGCCTATAGGCACATATTACTAGTGCACCCTTTAAATAACACAAAAAAATACTACAGTCGTTTTCAGTTGCCTCAAAATAGCAAAGCGCCAAATGATAACTGCATCGGGCTGAAACTAGTAAAAAACATTTGTGTCGCGCCTGGCGTCGCATTGTGCTGGGTGTATGACAGAGCCCTATAAACATGGACGTAGTGTCACATGCCTGTCCTGTCTTGTGTGCACATGTGGGTTTGTTAGTGTGGCCATGCGCCTCTGTCATCGTCAGATCCCACCCCCTTGTTATCTCGTTATTGGTTTAATTTGCCCCACCTGTGTTTGCCTCATTCCCTGCTTGATTTCTCCCCTTTATAAGTTCCTGTGTGTTTGAAGTCCTTGTCGGATCGTTGTAATGTCTACGTCTCCCGTTTCCCTGTGATCTATGTTGGTTTATGTGAGTTGTCGTTTGTCATTCTTATTATGTATTTTTCCCCCTCGTGGGTTTTGTTTTGTAGTTTGTTTGTTTTATTTTATAATTAAATTCTATTTTTCTGCACTTGAGTCCTCGCACCTGTTTGTCCCTTGTATAACGTGACAGAACGATCCGACCATGTCAAGGACTCAGCGGAAGAAGAATTTACCCCATCGACCCACTCCTACGACCCACTTCAGACCTTAGCATCCCTCCGCCAACAAGGAACCGATCTGAGAATGTTCGCGGTCGAGTTCCTTGCTGCGGCGGAGGGATTGAAACTAGATGAAGGCCCTCTTAAGGACTTGTTTTTTTATGCGCTCGAAGAGCCCATGGACTGGATACTAAGGAGTGCGTATGAAAACGCCTCTTTTGGGACAATGGTGGAGGGTCTTGCTCGCCGGCAGGACAGAGAGGCAAGAGAGAGGAAACCAGTTCCAGTGGTCCCTGTTCCAGGGGATCGTGTACCGGTGGTCCCTGTGCCGATGGGTCGTGTCCCGGTGGATCGTGTCCCGGTGGATCGTGTCCCGGTGGATCGTGTCCCGGTGGATCGAGTTCCGGTGGATCGAGTTCCGGTGGTCCCTGTGCCGGTGGATCATGTTCCGGTGGTCCCTGTGCCAGTGGTCCCTGTTCCGGTGGGCCCAGTCCCGGTGGATCGTGTTCCGGTGGATCGTGTTCCGGTGGTCCCAGTGCCGGTGGTCCCAGTGCCGGTGGTCCCTGTGCCAGTGGTCCCGGTGCCGATGGTCCGTGTTCCGGTGGTCCCAGTTCCGGTGGATCGTATTCCGGTGGATCCGGTGCCGGTGGATCCTGTCCCCGTGGTCCGTAAGCGGAGGAGGAGAGGGAAAGAGCGCCCGTGACGGTTCCGGTGATCGCTGTTCCGGTGGTCCCAGTGCCGGTGGTCCCAGTGCCGGTGGATCATGTTCCGTGGTCCCAGTGCCGGTGGATCGTATTCCGGTGATCCCTGTTCCGGTGGATTGGGTGCCGGTGGTCCCTGGGCCGGTGGTGCCGGTGGTCCCAGGGCCGGCGGACCTGTGCTGGATGTGCCGCCCGCGCCCTGCTCTGCCCGCGCCGCCCGGCACTGCTCTACCCGCGCCGGCGCCTGCTCTGCTGCCCGCGCCGCCCGGCGCCTGCTCTGCCCGCGCCGCCCGGGCGCCGTTCTCTGCCCGCGCGCCCCGGCCCCTGCTCTTCCCACGCCGCCCCGGCTCCCTGCTCTTCCCGCGCCGCAACGACGCCCTGCTCTGCCTGCGCCGCCCGGTGCCCTGTTCCAGCGCTGCCCGGCGCTCAGATCTGCCTGCGCCGCCTGAACTCTGCTGGCCATCCCGGCCGCCTGAACTTTGCTGGCCATTCCGGCCCCTCCGCCGCCTGAACTCTGCTGGCCACTCCGGCCCCTCCGGCCGCCTGAACTCTGCTGGCCACTCCGGCCCCCCCGGCCGCCTGAACTTTGCTGGCCACTCCGGCCCCTCCGGCCGCCTGAACTCTGCTGGCCACTCCGGCCCCGGCCGCCTGAACTCTCCTGGCCACCGGCCCCGGCCGCCTGAACTCTCCTGGCCACTCCGGCCCCGGCCGCCTGAACTCTTTGTGTTCCCTGTACCTCCCTTGTTTTCCCCTTCCTTATCTGTTTCTCCTGGTCTGTCCCTCCCGTCCCGCCCCTGGTCTGTCCCTCCCGCCCCGCCCTGGTCTGTCCCTCCCGTGCCGCCTGGTCTGTCCTCCCGTGCCGCCCTGGTCTGTCCCTCCCGTGCCGCCCTGGTCTGTCCTCCCGTGCCGCCCTGGTCTGTCCCTCCCGTGCCGCCCTGGTCTGTCCCTCCCGTGCCGCCGCCTGGTCTGTCCCTCCCGTGCCGCCCTGGTCTGTCCCTCCCGTGCCGCCCTGGTCTGTCCCTCCCGTGCCGCCCCTGGTCTGTCCCTCCCGTGCCGCCCCTGGTCTGTCCCTCCCGTGCCCCCTGGTCTGTCCCTCCCGTCCCTAGTGGAGCGCCTGGTAGCCGCTCCCAAGGAGGGGTAATGTCACATGCCTGTCCTGTCTTGTGTGCACATGTGGGTTTGTTAGTGTGGCCATGCGCCTCTGTCATTGTCAGATCCCACCCCCTTGTTATCTCGTTATTGGTTTAATTTGCCCCACCTGTGTTTGCCTCATTCCCTGCTTGATTTCTCCCCTTTATAAGTTCCTGTGTGTTTAAAGTCCTTGTCGGATCGTTGTAATGTCTACGTCTCCCGTTTCCCTGTGATCTATGTTGGTTTATGTGAGTTGTCGTTTGTCATTCTTATTATGTATTTTTCCCCCTCGTGGGTTTTGTTTTGTAGTTTGTTTGTTTTATTTTATAATTAAATTCTATTTTTCTGCACTTGAGTCCTCGCACCTGTTTGTCCCTTGTATAACGTGACACGTAGATTACGTAGGGGACAGGGGGGTGACATTTCCTACTGCACTTTTAATAAAATTTACTGGGTATCACCGGTCCTTGTTCCGAGTGGGATCCGAACCGGGGTTACCTGCGCGGGAGCCGGGCACGTTAACAAGGACGCTAAAGACAGCTTTCTTTAACATCAGTCGATAGCGCGCCTCTTGAGGTCACGGGCAAGTGTATTTATGTAGAAACCAATGTGAATACATCTAGATTTAAATTCAGAGACAAAAAATGATCTATGTCATTTTATTTGAATCTAAAAATGAGATCTGAACACTGTGGAGCGCTAACACTAATTCATACTCGAAGCCTGAGGGCACTCTCTCACAGAAAGTCCCAAACAGATTCATAGAAGTTATACCCTGTCACGCATTCAGCGCTGGAGCAGAAGCTGAAGAAAAAGAATCGTTATGACTGATGAAACGTGACCACAAACACACTAATGCGACAATATATGCTTTGTGTGTGTTTTTCAAGCTTAAGGTAGGCTATTTATTGACAATAAAGTATATCATATGAATAATGCAGTGCTAACTGACAGCCTTTTTTATTTTTAGTATCACCAAGGCTGCATTTTTTAATCAAAAATACAGTTAAAACAGTAATATTGTGTAATATCATTACAAATTAAATAGTATAGTAAAGTGTAATTTATTCCTATGATCAAAGCTGAATTTTTCATCATTACGACAGTCTTCAGTGTCACATGATCCTTCAGAAAACATTTATGATTTATTATCAGTGTTAAATATAATAAGGCTATATATAATAGTACACTTTTTATACTGTATAGTTGAGTAGAAACATGGTGACAGGGCCGTTTATAGGCATAGGCGAACTAGGCGGTCGCCTAGAGCGCCCCCACTAGTTTCCCCACACTATTGGATCAGAGAACTGTCAATCTGATGATTGCTATATGCCATTGGATCAGAGTACTGCCAATTACTGTCAAAAAAGTTTGCATATACAGTTTGCGTTTGGAGGGATCGCTCAATAACACCATTAGATCAAAGAGCTTGGTCAATCCTTTGGCAAGGTAACGCTTTTTAAACCATACAATAAAGCTAATTCAAACTAAAGGCCAATTAAAAAAACAAGTACAGTAAAAAGTGCACAAATCTATGTTTTGTTAGTGCAGTATTTGTGGCAGTCGAGAAATCACCCACACATACGCTATGAAATGGGCAGATACCATTGCTCGGTGTGTATGTTAGAGGCAAAATATAACTGCACACTCACTTCAGCATTTCATGATAAATATTAACTAAAATATATATTTTGACTCTATAAAGCGTTCTTCTCTTACTAGCACCTCCAAAAGGTTTTTGCGCCAATGCAATGTTAAAAGAATCAGTAATTGTCTCATATAAAACTTTAACGGCACATTTAAAAATGGTATAATAAAATGTGCTAATTCACAACATAATACATCCTTTATTAAATAGCTTTGTCGAATTTAATGCATCTTTACGGATGGTGTCGAATGCTGAACCGATTCATTCAGTTCTAATAGTGCTTAATGCGAGCAGTGTCGTACACACAGAGGGCACAGCGTCGCAATATTTACAGTTCAAGCATCAATGAGTAACAAAAAAAGCACTGAATCAGTATTTATTCTTATTACTTTCATGTGAAATGTAATAACACATAATAATTATGTAGAACAATTTCTTAGCAACTTGGAATTGCAAAAAAAGAAAGTAAGGAACTTTGAAGTTTGCACATTACCTATAATATATTATAATATCAGATAGGCCAATGGGCTATACAGGCATCTGGCTACACAATGGTATTACTGGTATTATTTTTAATACTTATTAACAGATATATACAAATATAGTTTGGAATGTATGTATGTATTTATTAATAAATACCAGTAACACCAATGTTGCTTTTTAAAATTTGACTGGGGGTAAAAATAGGGATTTCGCCTAGGGCGTCAAAATGGCTAGAAACGGCCCTGGTTGGTGATGAACAGCAGCATTTATCTAAATCTCAAATGGAGAGATTTAAACGGATCAGTGAATCATGTTTATTTACATAAACCATCCAGACAAATCAATTCACTAAAAATAATAACACTTCCCAACACTACAAGAATCGAACATTTCCTCAATTCACTCGGCCCCGGAGAAACACATATCAGTGATATAGCGTTTTGGGCCCCACTTTATATTAGGTGGCCTTAACTACTATGTACTTACATCAAAAATGAAGTACAATGTACTTACTGTGTTCATATTGTATTGCAAAACACTTTTGCTGATATTGAGGTGGGATACGGGTAGGGTTAGTGACAGGTGTGGTGGTATGGGTAAGTTTAAGGGTAGGGTTAGGTGTAAGGGAAGTGTCAATAGTGTAATTACAAATGTAACTACAGAAATTAATTACAGATGTAATTACATTAAGGTATTTTTAAAAAATGTAAGTACAATGTAAAAACATGTATGTACACAATAAGTGCAATGTATCAAATTATTAATTAAAATGTTAGTACATAGTAGTTAAGGACACCTAATATAAAGTGGGTCAGCGTTTTGTCTCATTGTATTACTCCATACAGGTTGGAAAAAAAGAAGATTGTTACTTGAAATGTTCTATGCTACAGAAAAATCTATTAAGTTAGTAATAAGCTTAAGTTAATGCTAGTTATCATAGTTAAGCGGCACTACTTTGTTCCTCAAGATCATTTTAGGGCAAGTCTTTTCTAAACAATGGGGCTGCTCTCAAATGATCCATCAGACTTCTTTCCCAGAAGTCTAACGCGAGAAAAAAGGCTCCCACCTTGTCTTTCAGAGAATTTCTTTAATGAAACCGTCAACTTCAATTTACACTCTGGTGAGTGAAACAGCCTTGTTAAGCAGCTTAATAATAAAATCGTGTGAGAAGGAATGAGAGTGAGAGAACTCACCTCTTATCTGCCAGATCTGTTTTATTGCCCACCAGCATGATGATGACATCACTTCCTCTCTCCGTTCTCACATCATCGATCCATTTGGAAGTTTGTTGGAACGAATTCACATCTTCATAGAGAAAAACAGAGACAGGTAAGTAGGGCAAACAGTGAAATAATAAACGTTTCTAATTCTGCAGTTGATATTTGCTGTTTAATGCGTCAAAAATTATTGCGGTTAGCGTTTTTCCATTTCCTGAAATATATGCTGTTTTGCCACATCCTTTGGTTAGCATTACAGTATGATCAGGCAATCTGTGCAATGCTCACCAGCTCCACAAAGGAAGCAGATGGCTGACTGAGGATAGTCCAAGTGTACCCAGCTTATTGTTGAATACTGTTTTAAGTTCACTTAAATTATTAAATTACTAATAGTTGTTATATTACTATTAATGTCCTGTAATTGTTCATCATTTGAAGTTTATGGTTATACTGTATTACACCATAATGTCAAATGGCTATAATTCCTAATTTTAATAGAAACTAATTTTAATAATTCCATATAAAGAATAAACAGTGGAATCAGTGATACTAGCCTTCATAGTACTTAATAAAAAAATGCAATTAAACAAATATTTAAAATACTGTCTTTGTTTCTAAATTAATTTGGATATTCAATGTGAAAATAGATTCATACAAATTTTAGCAATTATTTAGAGTTTTAAAGCGTGCTATTTTAAACGTTCCTCATTTTGTTTTGGAGGTCTCCAACAACTGTTTTACCTGCATCAAAGGTCAAAAAACACTTTCATTTTCTCAAAGCATACGTTGCACATAACCTCATTTCTCAAAGGTTCTGAAACCGATTTGTACGAAGATCCAGTCCCTCTAAACCCTGCCTTTCCAAAGCTACTCTGCTCTAAATGGTCAGATGTAATTGTAGTTATATAATTTTTTCTCATTTTAAAATACACTAAAGAAATTCCAGCTATTGTGTACCAAAAAGTAAAAGTAAATGATAAAGCAATTATACAGAATACCAAAACTTTTCACCACTACGATGGCAGATGGCTGAGTAGAGATTCTTTTCGTTTATGAGGTTTTATTATGGCATTTATGCCTGCTCATGTGCAGCCCGACATCAGTGAACTTGCCTCTGCTTGAAGGTTAAACTGACAGCTTTACCTATAAAATCAGGGTTTATATTTTCTGGTCATATCAATAGAGTCATGTGCACCTCTAACTCTGTCTAGAAGTCACACTGGGGCTTATGGACAGTAAAACTGTCATCTTTTTATTGTGAAAAATGACCTACAGCTGCTTCATACATCTTTGGGGATGCATCTATCTGGTTATAGTGTTAAAGACAGAACTGTAACACATACTTTACTGATAGAAAACATTCATTGATCACATCTCAAAATGGCAAACCGGGCAGCTGTAATCATGTTAACTGCTTTGATTTTTTTTTTCCTCATGGAAATGTATTTTATAGCTAAAGGAGGTTTGATCAGTGAAGTGTGTGTGTGTGTGTGTGTGTGTGTGTGTGTGTGTGTGTGTGTGTGTGTGTGTGTGTGTTACACTCACTTGTGATGTCATACACCACCACAGCTACAGTGGAGTCCCTTATATAGCTCGGGATAAGGCTCCTAAAACGTTCCTGGCCTGCCGTGTCCCACAACTGCAACCGAACCTGCAAGTCAGATATCCCCAACTGAACAGTCAAATGATTTAGCCTCTCAAACACACATATACACACAATGACATAAACATATGCAGAGCCAAGAAAGGAGGTGGATCAATATGACCTCATAAAACCACACCAAACTGCCCCGCTGAAGGTCGTGAAATCATTTCTGGGTTATAAACTCACAGGAATCTCTAGACGATACAATCTATTTTCTTTATACATGAGCTTCCAGCTATAAACTGTCAGCAACCCAACTGCTATAATAAAAAAAGCTTTTGAGATTCAATATGGTTGCATTAAAAATCTTCTCATTTGACAGTGGATAGACAGAAGACTAGTGCATTTGATTTACAGCTGTGTTAGAACATAGCAGACTGCTTACCGTTCTGTCCTCCAAATACATGGTTTTTGACAGGAAGTCGATTCCAATTGTCGCCTGTTATGACAGAAGGGAAACATTATGTAAGAACAAAATGAAATCAGATGCTGAAACTGAGTGGAAATAAGGCTGTTTATGTGCATGGCAAATATAAATGCGTTCTTGATATCGTCCTGAGAATCAGAAAATGTGGTCTAGATTAGAACAGACGGCCGTTACGTTCTGCCTGTCAGTTTGATGAGGGTAATAACTGCTATACATGATCACTCTGTTCTGGGACCGGCCTCTCTTTATGATATAGTACTAGGGATGCACCGAATCCAGATTTTTGGGGTTCGGCCGAATACCGAATCCACTGGCTAAGATTCGGCCGAATCTGAAACCGAATACCGAATCCTTCTCCCATCCTCAGTCCATCATCACAGTAAACACATTAACGAAGTCAGTACCGTCGCAAGGGCTGTGCCAAGTGTGCGACCGCACGGGGCCTTACGCAAGGTAGTGACAGCTGACTTGATTTAAAAAGCTAGTTAAAGTTTATGTCCTTCAAAATACTATAATAGTTAAAAGACATAGCCTAGCTAAAAAGTGCACCGCGATGCTGTATTATTCTGCTGGTTAGATTTGTATTATGCAGTAGGCTAACTTATATATTTTTCTTTGCGTGAGACTGCGCATGTGACAGCGATTCACGCGCATATATGTCTCTTAGTGCGGCACCGCACATCAGGCTCGTAGAGCGGTTTATTCAGGCCATTTAAATTCTGATTTTAGCTGCCTCTGAAACTATAGATATTAGACTACTTAAGACATTCAAGTAAAAAGGCTACACTAGAAATCCGTGCTCATTGAAAAACGGAACGAGTAAATCATGTCTGACCGACCCCACTCCATGTCTCCAGACATGCGCATCTTACATATAGCCAAGGCCTATCTTGCACATGCTGCTCACTTTTCATAATCAACATACGACATTTAAAAAGTAATATTATAGGCCAATATTTAAACATAGCCTAACTAAATACGTGGCCGACGCTTCTGATAGACATTTGTTGACAGCGGATATAATTCACAATAGGCTACTCCATCATTTTTAGCCATACAGAAAAGTGCAAGACATAATTATAAACTATAAACTGTCTATTTTTATTTGTGTAGGCCTACAGTCACAATAACAAGTCAGTTAATTCAGGGAACAGATTATGGAGCGTGCTCCAAACTTTTAATTTCAAAAAATTAGTTATTAAACGCAAAGTTTTTAATTTCAAAATAATTTCTAAATTCGGTTCATATTTCTAACAAACGAAATTCAAGGCCAAAATAACGAAATAGTAAAAAAACACAAGAACATTATCTCAGCACCAAGTGATGGTCATTCACCATCAGCAAGTGATCGCGCTTAGGGCATCACAACGGCCAGCGACGGCACTGCGCATAACATTGGTTAATGGAAACGTGCCGCCGTTTCGCAGAAGCCTAGTTTTTATCGAGATTCAGTAGGCTAGAATAACGCAAAAGCAAATATGTAATGAAAACGCGGCTACTGAGAGAGTAGTCCAAACTAACTCAAGTGAATACAGGTTTTTTGACAAACGCTTTTTACCAATTCATAATTTAGAACATATAGACTATTTAAGCTTCAAAATAGGCGCACTGTGCAGTTCAGTTACAGTTTAACTTAACTCATTGCTGTTAAAATAGATAGGCTATAAGATTTATTTTTTATTTTTTTTTTATATTCACATAAACAACATATTTTTCGTCACTACAGCAACTGGCCCCGGCCTCGTGATATCACGTTCGCACAGGGCCTCGCATCCTCTTGCGACGGGCCTAAACGAAGTAAACAACGTCCACAGCAGTGTAACGATAGGGATGCTATTGACCATTTAACCGTTAACCGAAAGTAAGAACTTCGACCGATTAATACTACCAGTTAAGCGGTTTAAATGTTTTTAACGCGTTTGTTTGTTTGTTTTTTGATGCATGGTTAAGAAAAATATGCTGTATAGCGTTATTTGTTCACTCACGGAGTGCGTCGACATGTGCAACCACAAACCAGATATATCTCGCAAAATGAAGCAATGGCAAAGCTTACTGTGTGGGACCATTTCGACAGAAAAATGTAGAAGTAGTACAAGCTCCTGACAGCTCCTTAAAGCAAATGAAAGGCGCTTCCCGAGGCTGCACAACTCGTATACTCTCGGATGTTTCATACGCAAATGATTTGACAGCGGCTAATTGTTTAGGGTCCTTGTCATCACAAGACAAATCGGTATTGCAAATTGAACATGTAGCTCGACTTGAATCGCTTTTTTTACTTAAAGTAGCCTACTGCCATGTTTTCTGTTCATGAGTTCCATTTTCACTTTCAACGGCGGCGTCATTACGTTCGACCAGTGGGGCGCACATAGTGCAATCCTAGGGTTCGGGTTCTGTGGAAAAAAATTCTGAGATTCGGCAGAAACCGAACCCCATCAAAAAGCCCAATATTCGGCCGAATCCGAACCCGAATCCTGGATTCGGTGCATCCCTATATAGTACACATATTACGCTGTCAGAGTATGGCTCCTGACTATTTCATGTTATGTGTCAGATGGCTCAATTCAGAAAACAACATACATAAAAAATAAAATTAATAATAATAATTTAAAAAAATTTGAATTCTCTGATGAGGAACTAGTGAATAACAGATGACATATAGCTCTTCCTCACATGGAAATAAGGGATGTGCTATAAATAAGTACAATATTGTTTATTTGCCAATTTTAACAAACATTTTATGCAGGCAGATCACTGTTGTTCTATATTGGATTTATTTAGGCTAAAATTGGACATTTAAAGTAATTTTGCATGTTCATTTTCTGTACATTTATATTACTTTTCATATATATATATATATATATATATATATATATATATATATATCATATTCTAATGCTCACTTACAGTTAATTTTTTAAAAACATTAAAAAATTAACACTTTTAATAAGCAAATCCCAAACTGAATATCCATTTTTCATTCTGTACATTATACGTTTTTTGTTGGCTAAATTCACTTGTAGCTTTTATAATTGCTGATTTTAGTTTTTAGTATCTTTCCAATTAATTATAGGCATACAGCTTTTAATGAATTTCTTCTGTATATCTGGAATTTTGTCCTTTTGGCACTCGACAGCCCCCGTAATGAAGCATTTTAAATATTTTTCTAAATAAGGTCTTCATTTGTGTAGAAAGAAAAATCATACATACTAGGAACAACATCAGGCTGAGCAAATGATTCAAAATAAATCACACAACAACAGACCCAGCAATTTTATGAATAATATTGGAATATTTCATTTTTCCTAGACATTCTCGACCAATCACATCGAATTTAAACGTAGAGATGGGCTTGCCAACATTATTGTAAGATAAAATGATGCATTGGCTCTGGCCACCTAAAGATTACTCTAACACTGATGGAAAGAAAGTGCCTTCTATAGTTGAAAGCAAATTCATTCTCCACTAGTGCTTTTATTGCAATATGAGTGCAGTCAGTTGTGTCGATTACGTTTGTAAAACCAGTGATTGCTGAAAATTGCCTTCTGAGTGTGACTGTTGAATTCAACATACAGCATGTTTTTTTAAACCCTCTGTTCATTTCACCTCAGTTGCCAACTATGAATACCAACTACACCGAGTGTAGGTATGCTTGGGCGAACATTTGCATAATGGCGTGCACTATTATGTCGAGTTTGTTATTTATTATTCCAGATGTGTACGTAAGACAGTACATACACATTTTTCATATGGATTATGTGTGTGCTTTTATCCAGGAGGCCTCTGGTCTTTTCAGTTGTAGCTCCCTGTGGGCAGTTGATGGATCAATAGGTCCACAAATCAGTGGGATCTGAGGAACACATCGTGGACGTCTGCAGTAAAGAAGATTGACCTTTTTGTGTGATAAGTGTAACATTTCTATAGCACAAAAGGGCAGGTGAGGACAACTCTAGAACGAAGCTTGCATTGTCTCTGCAAACTTTCAAAGATTCAGTTTAATTTATTAGATTAGATATAATTTGTCAAGTCGAGTGGATTGAGGAACAAACTGTTCTTGTTGTTTTTTTCTCACACATGGTCAGATATACATGCACAAACAGATTTTTTGTGTTTATTATGAAACCGTGCCAATTATTGTTCAGCCACTTTGAATGAGCCTTAGTCAGCCAGTTACCAAATTGTCATAAACTGCTCATGGATAAAAATGCAATTCCAGTTTTAAAGAACATGCATGAAATGCTTAGACATTTATACATTTATACTTACATTAACCAAAAACCAAAATAACATACGATTCGTGTTTAAAAATGGTATTATTATACAAAACTGCTGCTTGCTGCATGTGAATTAAAATGTGCACAACTGAGTGGTTGGTTTCATGCTATCCATCATGTTGGCCTAACTTCTTTTGAGGTGCTTTTTGCATTGTGGGCATATAAATGACCTTAGGAATCCTGTACAGTATACCCAACCTTACCCAGATATATGCAATACACTCCAGTTAAGTGATATGTACTTTATAGCAAATCTCAACTGCTTGATTGTTTATCATTTAAAAATGTATTATAAAACGGTAAGTTCCAGTCCTTGATTCTGATTGGTAAAAAGCTATGTTTTATTCACAATAAATCACGGCTACGGTTTCACTGCACAACACCCCTAGCCACCACTAGGAACATAAACATGTTTGTTCTCATTGATATTGTTCATTGAAGCTTGTATTATTGTGTGACTGAGTGTATTACCTGCATTCAGATTTACTATGTTACTTAAGGTCAGTCCTATGTCCACTGTAATATCTTGTCCTTTTAACATTAAAGGGGTTTTCCTGTGTCCTGACAGTGACAGCGCTCATTGTTTAGTTGTGTCTTGGTGACCTAATATCTTCATGCCTTATAGTCATAAAAGGGCTCAAACACAATGCAACAGCACGCTAAGCACAAACTACGGAAGCCCTGAATGGCCATGGATAATATTTTTTTTCTATCTTGAGATCACGAGAAAAATAAGTTGTGATTACGAGAAAACAACTTTCGTTATCTCGAGATCACGAGAAAACAACTTTCGTTATCTCTAGATCACGAGAAAAATAAGTTATGATTACGAGAAAACAACTTTCGTTATCTCGAGATCACGAGAAAACAACTTTCGTTATCTCGTGATCATGTCTTATTTTTCTCGTGATCTCGGGATAACGGAAGTTGTTTTCTCGTGATCACGACTTATTTTCTTATGGTTGTTTCATTCTGATCTATGATTCTGATACTGCACTGCAATATGACTATATAGCAACGAACACAACTTTCACGCGCATCTGCGGCTATAAATTACTTGTATATTGCTATGTTTAAATAGGCTATTAGCCCATGAATGGGCCTGTAAATATTAGTCCAGATGGAATGTGTTGAAGACCTTTTGTGATCACTATAATTTGTGCATTATGTGCATTAAGTAATTAATTTAGCTAATGTTAAATGGCTGAATGTGATTAGTTTGCTTGACATTTTATCTGTATTATAGTTACGTTCTACTGCAATAGATGCGCGACTCACCACTACGGCAATAGCGGTGCGATACTAAACTTACTGTTTAACTAATTTTGATGTCACTGTATTCTGTTTGTACCTTGTGCATGACGCCATTTTAATCAGTCTAAGTAACTGTTAGTTTACAACATTGTGTCACTCAATGTATAGCCTATTGATTTGAATAGCCTATGTAAAGATATAGTAGCCTATAATTTAATTCAGTTATGTAACTAAAACTATTGTATTTTGTAAACGTCTTTGTTGCAAACCACACACATACATAAACACTCTTCTCAAACAGCATCCCAAGATTATCAACTTGATTAAAAGTTTTTGTTTGTTTTTTAGAAATCTGGAATAGCCTATTGCGCTGCTTTTTAATGGAATAACATGGCTAGAAGGAACGCATGATAGGCTACCTGTCACAACCTATATGATAGTAGGATACTATAATAACAAAAAAATCATGTAACGTAATGTAATTGCATTTCAAACGAATGAGGAAAATAAAGTGTGTTGAATCCAAGCACCTCTAAACGATTTTTAGAATACAGAATAATCTGCCATCCTTTTGAAGGCACTCCGTCTGCGCTTGAGCTGTTGAATGCTCTGTTGATAATTTAAACATGCTAATTGAACAAATAAAATGTTTATTAAGTGAAGCAAAGATTTTGCTGAAAGATCCACAACATACACGCTAAGCGCAAGGTTTATCCGCTGATCAGATGCGGGTGAAAGTTGTGTTCGTTGCTATAGCAACAGTAGACTCCGGGACTCCAATCACGAGAAAAATAAGTCGTGATCTCGAGAAAACAACTTTCGTTATCTCGAGATCACGAAAAAAATAAGTCGTGATCACGAGAAAACAACTTTCGTTATCTCGAGATAACAAGAAAATAAGTCGTGATCACGAGAAAACAAGATAGAAAAAATATATATTATCCATGGCCATTCAGGGCTTCCATAACAAACAATACCGGACCAATAACTACATGAACTGAACGACTTAAATAGACAGGATGAATGAACTCAATGATGAAAAAGTGACAACTAATTAATCAATAACTATGGTAACAAATAAAGAGCGGGGAAATGGAGCAAAGGGAGCAGGTAACTGAAAAGAAACAAACTAAAAGTCCATGAAAATTAAACTGAACACAGACAGAATGTAACAGTAATGAGTGATGAAAAGTGCTGGGTTCTGCTAAATAAAATCAAGACAACTCTTTTCATTAGCGTCTGATTTATTTACCAATGACTCTTATGAGCTGGCTCTTTTAGGAAAAGTTATCAGTTTGAATCACATAATAATCCTGAGTAATGAATCATTTATTGCATATGTCAGAGTGATTACTGAATAAACATTACATATACTTACTGCAAGTCATCTTTACTCACGCTCATGTCTGACTAAATGAACTGAGAACTCAGTCTTATTATATGCACTCTTTATTTTAACCTTATAATGTCTTCTCAAACTTGACTTTCTTCTTTCTTCCTTCTGAGATACAAAATATATATATATATATATATATATATATATATATATATATATATATATATATATATATATATATATATATATATATATATATATATATATATATATATAAATATATATATATATATATATATATATATATATATATATATATATAAATATATATATATATATATATATATATATATATATATATTTTTTTTTTTTTTTTTGAAATTCTGGAACTACACTGATTTCTATACCAATAAGGTTCTGTAGAAAATTCTGGTTTATGCTTAGCAGACTTGAAAGCATATCAAAAGGGATTTCTGTGACAAAAATAAAAAGAAACCTCCTGTGTTAAACAGTGTCAAGATGAAAACCCAAAGGTGTTGAGCTTTTCAAGGAATGAAGGCGAGAAAGACAGAGAGAAAAAGTGACGCCAATGTTAAATATAGAAACTTGCACAGCTAGAGGAGTGCTTGCACAAAGAGATCCAGAATGAATTATTCATAAACATTTTAATTATTAAGCTTCACACACATCAGTTTTAAAACACAGAGCGTGGTTTCCAGCACAGCTTCCCAAAAGCCTCAAGAAAAAAGGTGTCCTGATAAGAAAAGGAAAAACTGAATTCATGTAGCTACTAAAATCCCTATAAATAAAGTGGAACTGCCAAATAAAACTGTGACAGGCACACAAACAAAAGTTGTTGCTTGAGGTACCAAATGAGGAAGCAGCTAATTATGAGTCTTCATTTATGCTTCCGATACACTACTCAGGCAATTTTGTCATACAGTCTGTGACCTAAATTATGCCCATTGAGAATATTAACATAATATAGATTACAATGAACATATAAAAGTAAAACATTATCAAAAAAGCAGTCATCATAGCCAATCTCACACAGCAGACAGAAAATGCCCTTTAGACACAGTACACCAGTAGTAATGCCTCAAGGGAGGATGGCAGGAGTTTGATTAGAATCGAACGCCAATTAAAACTCCACCAGAAGAGAAATTAGCCACACTAATCTGCTTCACAAAGCGCCACCTTGAGTGAATGTCAGGCCAAATCCTGTTTATCTGTTTATCTTTCTATTTGCATTTAATCAAAGCATACATTTTAAGAATGCGACATGCCCCAGGTGAGCAGACTCAAAGCATGCTGGGAGCTTAGCTGCATACAAAGTGCCTGTCTGACTGTGGTCGTACAGTCACACCCTCCAAATCATATTACGGAGAATGGAACGCTGACCTGTAGATGAACATTTGTCAAATTCAACAGAATCAAATCTTGTCCTATGATTAAGTTGGTACTTATCCATTGTTTCAGACCTTGGCGAGTTGCCCGTTTGGCATCGATACCCCTGTACCCTAAAGACAAATGACATGCAGTAGTCCACAGCATTTCATTAAGGAATATTGATTGGAATGTAACAGCTCAATGCGGGACTTGAAGGGATGGCGTCATTCAATTGGCTCAGTGAATAATCTGAGACACGTTAAGTGATCGTGTGGGTTAATGTTGGGTCACCTGGTCAATATGAGGAAGGCTTTAACATGTTTACATTATACAACTACATTCATAGCCTTCAACATATGACAGGACTCTCAAGGCTACACTAACCATTAATCACTTTCTTGGCAACACAGACAAGATGTCTATGATGGTTTTTAGTGAACGAAGTCATCATAGAATGTCAGGTAAGATTTATTCAGAAGCATCTGGGCTTGTTTATCTATTTATTGAAGGCAACTTCAATACAGCAAGAACAGATGCTACTGAATAAATCTTGCCTACAACAGCAAAACCAACAGAAGTCAACCATAATGTAAATCTCGGTATGCATTTTATACACCGGTCAGGCATAACATTATGGCCACCTTCCTAATATTGTGTTGGTCCCCATTCTTTTAGTCCTGCAAGTTGCGAGTTGGGGCCTCCATGGATCGGACTTGTTTGTTCAGCACATCCCACAGATGCTCCATTGGATTGAGATCTGGGTAATTTAGAGGCCAAGTCAACACCTCAAACTCGTTGTTTTGCTACTCAAATCATTCCTGAACCATTTTTGCTTTGTTGCTTTGTGGCAGGGAGCATTATCCTGCTGAAAGTTTGTTTCCATGAAAGGGTGTACATGATCTACAACAATACTTAGGTAGGTGGTATGTGTCAATGTAACATCCACATGGATGGCAGGACCCGAGGTATCTCAGCAGAACATTGCCCAAAGCATCACACTGCCTCTGTTGGCTTGCCTTCTTCCCATAATGCATCCTGGTGCTATGTGTTCCCCAGGTAAGCGATGCACACACACCCGGTGTGTACATGATCGGACCACAAGGGCCAGCCTTCACTCCCGAGCCTTGGCCGCCCATGACCCTGCACCAGTTCATCACCACGGGTCCTTCCTTGGACCACTTTTGATAGATACTGAGCACTGCAGACCAGGAACATACCACAAGAGCTGCAGTTTTAGATGCTCTGACCCAGTCTTCTAGCCATCACAATTTGACCCATGTCAAACTCGCTCAAATCCTTACGCTTGCCCATTTTTCCTAGCCTAGAAATCTAGACACACCCTAGCGGCAGCGAATCTAATTTTCCGCGAGTGTAGTCCAGCAACTCTCGGTAGACCTGCGAGCTGGAAAAACCAAACTCTGGTCAGGCCAACCACATCGTGTATACAGTCCCTGACAAAAGTTGTGTCGCTTATCTATTTTGTAGAAACACCTGCTATTAACCTGACTTTTAATTCATCAATTGGTGTTAGAAATAGCTCATATGAAAAGCTAAAACCCTCCCAAATTATGTTTAATGCACTGAAATAAATTAGTTTCACTGAAAAAAGATTTATCATTTAATCAAGACAGAAAGGTCAAATTTTGGCAAGACAAAAGTTTTGTCGCCTATACAGAAATTGAACAAATTTACTGCAAATACAAAAATATGTCAGCAAATTAAGTAGTGGTGCTGTGAGATCCAAATTTAATATCTTGTATGACTTCCATGAGCTTGAAGGACTGCATCCATGCAGTTTGGCAAGGACTCATACAATTTATTGATGAAGTCATCAGGAATAGCAAAGAAAGCAGTCTTGCATGCCTCCCAGAGTTCATCAATATTCTTTGGTTTCGTCTTCCATGCTTCCTCTTTCATCCTACCCCACATATGCTCAATGATGTTCATGTCTGGTGACTGGGCTGGCCAATCCTGGAGCATCTTGATCTTCTTTGCCTTTAGGAACTTTGATGTGGAGATGGAAGAATGCGATGGAGCACCATCCTGCTGCAGAATTTGGCTTCTTTTATGGTTGGGAATATAAGAGGTAGCTAAGATGTCTTGGTATTTTAGACTATTGAAGTTGCCTTCCACCCTGCAGATCTCTACACCCCATACTGGATGTAACCCCAGACCATGATTTTCCCCCACCAAACTTCACTGTTTTCTGGGTGAATCTCGGATCCATGCGGGCTCCAGTAGGTCCCTGCAATATTTGCGACTGTGGTGTAATTCAACAGAAGATTCATCTGAAAAATCCTTCTGCCACTTTTCCAGCGACCCATCCTTTTAGCAGGCTGTGGGCTTTGGCAAATGCCACATGGTTTTTCAATTGTCTTTTGTTTAGTGCTGGCTTCTAGCCACTGATTCGACCAGGAGGTTATTTGAGACAGAATCCGACAAACTGTTCTGGTTGACACAGGGACTTCAGGTGACCAGGTCTCGTGGAGCTCTGCTGCAGTGGAAAATGGGCTGGCCTTGGATTTGAGCCAACAAACGGTCCTCTCGAGGTTGTCTTGCAGGGTCTGCCTGACCTGGGTTTGTCATAACGTCTCCAGTCTCTTCAATATTTTTTTTTATCCTCTGTACTTGACGCTGAGACACTTTGAAGGTGTCTGCCACATCAGCAGTCGATCTGCTCTTCAGCCTCTTGATAATCAAAACTTTAGTCTCAGGGTGAATCTTAGTCTAGTTGCAGTTGATGTGAAGGTCTAGTGTACTGGGGTTCTTTTTATACACACCTGATATAAAAAGGCGACAACACTTATGTCTTTGAAAAAATTGACTCAATGGGCTTTACCAAGCTGTGAATATTAGAATATTTTTTGACAGTTTCATTTTGCACTGAAACATTATTACAAAAGCTGTTGGGATTAAAATGAGCCATTTCTTGTAAAGAAATCTTGATAAGAAATATATTTCAGCGGCACTTCAGGTCAATTTGTACACAAGCGACAAGACTTTTGTCAGGGACTGTAGAGTTGGTGGGCAGGCTTAACATAATGACAGCAGTCATTGTAAACAACTTGTAAACAAAGAAGATGCGAACGGCCGAATTGGCTTTGGCCGCGATTCTGGAAGACTTGGAGTTAAGCTTTTCTTTGAGAAAAGAGCAAAGAATGGTACTGAAGTCATTCTTAAGAAGGGAAGATGTGTTCGGAGTTTTGCCGACCGGATACGGCGAAAGTTTAACCTATCAACTAGCTCCGCTTCACTTTGCTCTGGTTGGATGTAACGCAATCTAATTGGGTGCAGAGGGAATTTGAAAGACAACCGTTTATCCCTGTCCTCGGATTGAGCCCTGCCAATGGTGAGTTTCCAGACCCAACATCTTGATGTGGGTCTAGCTTGTCAGGCTACATTTTTACTGCTTCTAACACATCAACTTTAAGGACAAAATGTTCAATTGCTGCCTAATATATCCCACCACTAACAGGTGCCATGATGAAGAGATAATCAGTGTTATTCACTTCACCTGCCATAATGTTATTTCTGATACCCGGTGTACATGTTGCAGACCTTACCCTGGAAGTCAACTCAACAGATAAGAATGCGTATTTTTCAATAAAATAGAGTGACAGTGACAGTTTGCTGTCAAGCGGTCCTCTGTGTTGTCTGAAGACATACCTGGGTTGTCACGGCAACTCAAGCTATCAACTGCCACCCAGAACTTAAAAAAATGCAGCTCAATACTCTTAATATACACACATTATAACCACTGATCTAAATAGAAAAAGGTCAGATTTCTGTAATAGTATTAATAAACTGAATGTATTTTATATACACAGTAACCAGGTATACACTATATTGCCAAATGTTTTGGGACTCCTGCATTTACATACACATGAATTTTAATGACACCCCATTCTTAATCCGTAGGGTTTAATATGGACTTGGCCCACCCTTCGCAGCTATAACAGCTTAATTTCTATTGGGAAGGCTTGCCACAAGGTTTAGGAGTGTGTCTATGGGAATCTGTGAGGTAAGGCACTGATATTGGACAAGAAGGCCTGGTTCGCAGTCTCTGCTCTAATTCATACCAAAGGAGTTCTATCGGGATGAGGTCAGGACTCTGTGCAGGCCAGTCAAGATCCTCCACACCAAACTCACTCATCCATGTCGTTTCCACAAAGTTGGGAGCATGAAATTGTCCAAAATGTCTTGGTATTCCTTTCACTGAAACTAAGGGGCCAAGCTCAACCCCTGAAAAAAAAACTCCACACCATAATCCCCCTTTTGATGTTCAACTTGGCCATTGCACGAGTCAAAAGCTCCATTAGCTCCTCATACACAGAGAAGAGACCTCCTCAGAGCTAGCTAGATAATGGCAACATCGGTCACTCGTGGCAGAAGAAGCCACGGTGTGGGCATTCTACTGAGCTACTTTTACATTGTTTGTCAATGTAAACACGCACTATACACAGATGCTTTTGCAGCATGACACAGGGTTCTAAAAACACGCCGCTCATGTTAAAAAAAGTTAATCTTTTAAAAAACGCGTCTCTAGACCTTACATTTTTTTAATTACATTGACCAGCGTCACAGCAAAAACACTTTCTGTGTGAACTGGCTCTAAAGTGTCATTTTAATACACTTTTGGTAATCAACATCTAGACACAATTAAAGCATCTAAACTGTTTGAAATCTAATTAAATTATATTAATATGTACACAACATGATTTAAACACTAAATCAACAAACTCTGTGCACTAATGGCACATTTTGAAATGCTCATGACAGACATCAGCCCCTCACTGCGACTGGCTGCCGCCCAATATTTTTTTACCTGACATTTGCATAAAGTTGAGCATTTCTCAACTTTTGGATGCTGTCGACTGCTCTCAAACCTTCCTCCAATCTGCTGTCAATCCCACAATGCCCTGCGTGGTTGTGTCACACAGCTTAATTTAATTGAAAAGCAGTTGAATGTCATAATGTTTACAAGTGTCTGAATTTAAATGCCAAATTTTGCAGGATATCCTGCATTGCTATAGAAAAGCAATAAATATTTTTATTAAGTTGTCCTCAATAATAGCATCCAAACACCGTAATCTATATAGCATAATTTACTTAAGAATGACTGAACTGAAAACATTTTCATAAATCTGACAAAATTACAATTTACAAGTTTGAATGAACTAAATGGCCAAGTTCACTCAGCAGCATAATACGGTTGTCATTCCTGTATTTGAGTCCTTAATGCGGTTACATTCACACACAGTACGGTTGTTTACGGGAGTGACAACTGCATTCTATAACCAAACTCACACCCTAAATTGTCCGGACTCACAACCACATTCTCGGAAAACACGTGCTGTGTGAACGCAACCGAACTGGACAACTAGTTGTCTGTCACGTCATAAAGTGCAAGAGAGTCACTCTGCTAAAGGGTTTTGTGTGTGGTTTTCAGTTTGGTAACTTACAGCGACAGAGATATGAGCTGTGTGTCATCTGAAGTTTCAAAATCCAGTCCCTGTTCTCCACTGGAGTGGATCCCGTCAGTTTTGTGTTCTATGTGCGACTCAAATGCTGTGTCATGCGCGAGAGGCTGCAAAGGACCTGAGACACAAGTTCAACGGTTAAAGTGTCCGACTAGCATGTTTCCTTTGAAGCTTCTGTCGGTTAATGAAGATTTGACGGATAAACTTGCGGCTCAATTGGACTTGCGTTCCACATTTTTGTCAGTTAGTACTCAATCAGTCAGTATTCGAGAAGCTACTGTAAGTTGCTGTGTGAACGGGACATTACAAGACTTACACCTGTTACGCAATTGTCAACCCCTCCCAAAAATGTTTGAGAATGTAGCCAATGACTCGCTTACTAATTCAGTTTAAGGGATGTTTGTAAGTACATTTGACTCACTCAAAAGTAATCACTTTCGGTTCCAATTAAAACTGAGAACTGATACAGTATTATTTGTCCTTTTAAAAGGTTTGTGAGACTGAAATTACTGACTTTATATTACAATATGTAGTTAAAGATAAATCTTAACAGCAGAGTTTTGTTTTAATAAACAGTCTTTTACCTAAAAAAGAGGACCACACTTTTTGTTGAGAATATAGTTAGGACAAATGGTGGCATTTCTTAAAAAAAAATCCCCTAGGAGAAACTGTATTGTGCTTCAATAAGCTTTATTATGGGATGAATAAAGAATAACAAAGCATTTTATTATTTAATTCTCTCACTCTATTCCAAAACCTAGCGTGCTGCCTCGTCGGCTATTGCCTAGACAGCTGCTTACTAAGCATTATAACTAAAATGATATAATCTAAATGCCTTATTGGGAATGTGCGCATAAGCTGCAACTCTACTTGTCATAATAATTGCTCCCCTCATGTGAAAGTGACGTGAGAAGAATGCATAATACTGTAAAAATATAGATAACTTTTGGGTGAACGAGTCAGTAATTGTTATTTGAAACAAGCCAGTCACAATGCATGATGGGATTGCATTCTTTTTAGAAGACATACTTAATGCCGCCTTATAATTTGGACAAAACAAGGTATATTAGGAGGTAGTTGCTTACTTTTTTGCAATAGCCTTCATGTCAAGAGCCTGACTATGATGATGTCTAGAGGCAGCTCACTAGATTTTGAAACGAAGATTCTGTGTCTTCTCTGCTCCCTGGTTGTGCTGAGCAGAAAACAGTCACACTTCAGTGCCCCGTGTTGAGTGACAGCTCAGTCAGGCAGGACAGCGCAGCTCTCCCACTGGACCCTAGTAGCATCTCCAAATCTCGCTCTATCTGCAGCCAAACGGCCATCACAGCAAAACAACCACAAACTCAGCAAGTCAAGCTGATTTTTTGACAGGCAGTCTCTGCTCTTCTCTTTCATTTGCTTAATTCTCTTCTAAATCCGTTGCTCTGTTTCTTGCCCCCACTTTTCTGTACTCAAATCAATTATACGACAAAGTTGGGAAGTTTGATGATGTTTCTTATTCCCTTGGCTTACTTAAAGTGGAAAAGCTATACTAGAACCAGGGCAGAATATGTCATTCTGGCATTTTCTGGATGACTTGAATCCCCAGTGAAACATGTAGCGTGTGTTTAATACAGCTGACTGTTCAGCCCCTTCTAATGAAAAGTGAAGGTCTCAAGAGCCCAACTAAAGAGGGAAGACCTGAAGTATCCTGCTGTGCTACGCTGTGCCTCACTCAATTAAACATCATGGGGCTCATAGAATAAATAATTTCTAATTAACGCTGGAAAAACATACACAGACATTAATGTGTGCACACTCATAAACTCACCAATACACAGAAATCTACATCAACACCAGAGTTTTAAGGTTTGGCTGCTTAGATACTATAACTACAGCATGTTTCTCCAAGTAATCCTGTTTTAAAGTTACACTTTAAGTGCTCTGGCAGTTTTTTAAAAAATGCATGCGTTTTGCGTATACATTGTTTTAGTTGTGCTAAGGCTCTGCACCTTTGGACGGATTAATGTACATTGAGATACTACATGGATGCATGACATCATTTCAGAGTAGAACAGCAACCGGTGATTCCCTGGAGGTTTGTCGTTTTGAATGATCAATGGTAAAAATAACAAAACGCTTCTGGAATTGATGTGGCCTTCAAGTACAGTTCAATACAAGCACATGACCAAGCTTAGCTAGGGGGCTGATTGAGACTCACCCTAGGTCAAAATGATGTACTAAAAACAGACGACAGCGTTGTCAAAATGATCCCCGTTCACACAGATCTGTGAAAATCAATACAAAGGCTGTATTATGCATGACAGGCCAGTAGTTGGCTATGTCACTTTGTCAAGAAACACCCTGAGAACACATAATACGCATGCATGAACATGTAATACTCATGCGCATGACGTCACCATTTTAATAAATTCATACTTTTTTGTTGTTTACATGAAGACGGTAAAGGCATTGGTTTCAAAACCTTGCACTTTGAAACCCGTTTTCAAAAGCTTGCGGTTTCAGGCCCCGAAAACACCGTTGTAGTGTAAATGTAATTTTCGTGCAGGAGGATTTCATTATTTTTATTGACTGGAAAAAAGAAAAAACGACTGCGCCATTGACCAACAAAAAACTTGGTCTAAACACAATAGTGCAGTACTTTTTTTGTGTTATTTAAAGGGCACGTTAGTAATATGTGCCTTTCCCTTCATTTTCCCCACTGGATATTTATTTTTCTGTATAATCTTTCCCAACAAGTCATAATAATGACTTCCCAACTTGTAAGTAGGAACTTGGAAGCAGCATTAGTTTCCATGAATCAAAAATGGCAGCATCCAGGTTGCTTTACTTCAGGAGCTGCATGTGCCAGCCAAGCAACTGCCATTAAAATGAATGGGAATGGCTAAATGAATAACGCAACAATCATTTCATTTCTTTCTAAGAAATTTTATGGGAAACAAGATGATCCTCTGCAACCTCTGAGCAAAACAATTGTCCTCTGGGCTATTTTGTGATGATTCTTTAATGGTTTTATATATCACCAACATAAATTGCATGCAACAATTTCAGAAGAATGACTTTCATTTTCCAAATAGAGGAGTGTCTGGTAGCTGAGGTCTATAGGAAAAAACAGGAGCTTTTGTTCTAAACGGTCATTTTCTGCTCACATTTCTCTCCAAATGCTGATTTAACAACGACTCAGACAGCGATGAATCCACATCAGATGAAAAGTCATAAATATGCAGATGTGTCTCTCTCATTTTGCATAGAGAAGAAGAATGACAGACGATAGGAGTCAGGGGGTGATGCTCTCTGCTCTTCTGGCATATGTTATCATGAAAGCCCACTGCCAGAAATCTTAAGGTCAATCTCATTGTTGAGGAGCAGTTTGATTTGAGCTTATTCAAGAATATGCAAATCAGAAAAGAGCTGGTATCCCTTCCTCTCTCCAGTGTAACTGTAGAGAGTAACAGCTCATTAAGATGCCTTTTACTTCTCAAAGGTGACACTGATGAGGCAATATATTTTTTCATATGCAGATTACAAAAGAAACAGTTTGGTTTCAGTCAGATTCAATTGTCATCAATGAACCTCCTCAAGCAATGAATATGACAGCACGGCCATAGTCATTAACGGTGGTCTGAGCTGAATTTTCTCCAGCCATTATTTACTTCAGGCTTCAGTGTCACATGATCCTTCAGAAATCATTCGAATATGCCGATTTGCTGCTTTAGAAACATTTCTTATTATATTTAATGTTGAATACAGTTGTGCTGCTATTTTCTATTAATATAAAGTATAATAGAAATATTTTTTAACATTATAAAATCATTTTCTGTCACTTTTGATCCAATTTAAATGCGGCATCCTAGCTGAATAAAAACTCGTTTACCCTAGACTTATATACATTCAAACAAAAAATTATTTTTACTAGTGGGTGCAGGACACTATTAGTTAATTTATGTAAGTGAAGAAAGCAAAATAAAGTAAACTGTGACATATTATACCCAAAAATTCTTCATAGAGTGGACTATCAGTAAAATTGACACAAATTTGGGACCAAAATTATTCAGACACTTTGACCTGACCATGTTTGGTTAAGTGTTTTCACTTTAATCGCTAATGCGACCTTTATACCACAAACTGAACAAAATCAAGCATTGATTTCGCCATTTTATTCGGGACATGCTTTATTTTTAAAAGAGTTATTAAAAGCCCATTAAACTGCAAAAGAGACTGATCCCCACTTGCTTTCTGTGCTGCGAGACTGAGCAGAATGCAGATGAACAAAGTATACGTGGAGTTTGAGGTGCGTGTCCTAACGGTCGAATATACACAAATATATATATGTCAATGTCCATATTGGCAGGTATTTACATAAAGACAGTTAGTTAGATCCAAGATTTAACTTTTGGCACCAATGAAACCAACATGTAGCATTGGCACGAGTGACCAACTTTGAATATTGTCTCTGTGGAGCTCAACAGTTTTGGTGGAAGCAGGAGAGTTAAGGTGCGCATTTAATTCAGCAGTGAGTTGGGCAGCTGTTGTTTTAATGCGTTTTGCATACACTTCGGATTACCTGGACATCCCTTTCAGACAGCTTCCTGTTGTGTCAATAGTGACTTCTGTTGGATGTGGTTCATCCTATATGGTGGTATGGCGACATTAGCCTGGACACCATAGCTCTTGATAAACCACAAAGACCTTGTTCTAGGGCCCTATTTGAATGATCTGAGCACATGGTCTGAAGCACATGGCACAGGAGCACTTAGGGCGTGTCCAAATCAACTTTTGCTAATTTAACAACGGAAAAAACGGTTGGCACCAGGCGCATGGTCAACAACCACACACCTCACGTTCAGACCAGTGAGGTGTGTGGGCGAACAGATGGATGCGAGTGCATTTGCTATTTAAACATTGTGGCGGTGGATGTGAAAATGATAACTGCGTCCAGCTGACACTAGCAAAAAACACTGGGGTCACGTTGAACCGGGTGAATGATAGGCCCCCTGAGGCCTGTTGCATGAAGCTAGCTGAACAAACTCTGAGTTTCAGAGTAGGTTTAGAGTTGACAAATCCAGATAAATCCAACCTGGTTTAGATAAAGTTCAATTGTTTCTCAAAGCTTGGTATAAACTTTCTCTGTCAACTCAGGTTCAATCCAGAGTTTGCAATTAACACTGAAGCGCGTGCACCTGAAAGCGTGACACATGCGGCAAACAGCCAATCACAGTGTCTGTTCGATTCACTTCTCTTCTGAAGATCGAGAGATCGTTCTGAAAATTATCATGAAATTAAATGTGTTTAAAGCAGGAATAAACACTTATGCTGCAGCATCAATTTAAGAAGGCAGCTGAAAGAATATCTGACTATATCAATGCATGATGTTAATCAAAGAAATATGCCTAATAATTATAGGTTCACAAAGAGCTCAAATAAATACACGTTGTTTAAAAGAATTATGAATGCATGTTTTATATTTATATTTATATTTGGCTACTTGTCAATATAATATAATTATATGAATATATTATGTGAATTAAAAGTGATTATAATTCATATATTATAAATATAATAAATAATTTGCACCAAAAGATGAGCAATTTTGTCTCTAAAGTTTTTTCACTATAAACTACTTTAATTTGAGAGATACAGGTGGTGTGAGTTTTACTTGCAGCTGATTGGTCCAGTTTGAGTTTGTGATCTCTAACCCAGAATAAAACCTGCTCCAGAGCAGGTTAGCTGTGTAGTGTAAGTTACCATGGTGATTAACACTGCTAAAAACCAATCCACCTTCTTGAGCCCGAAAAACCAGAGTTTGCTCAAACTAATCTCAAACTTACCTGGGTAGCAACTGAAACCAGCTTTGTGCAACAGCCCACTGGTCATAGGTGTTCCAGCTAGACCCGCACCAACAATTTGTCCTCTGTTGAACTTTTACATAACTCTGATATGTTGTGTGGATTGCAATATCTTATGTACAGCTGTGCTATTGCTCTGCTAATTCAACCTCCACGCTCTGCAAATTTTACACTTTTACAGTGTACAGAAACATCTGTTTACAATGGGTAAACACAAAGAAAATTAGTAAGGTTAAACGCATGGCGCAAAACAGCGTTCCGGATTTGGGATTCCAGAATCTATCATCTCGTCAGAAAGCACAGTCGGTTCACAAAGCACTCGTGTAATCTTATTACAGTATGACACTGTAGCAGCGCAGCACGCTTTATGACACAAACATCGTCTTATCGTTACACACATTGTGAGAGTGAAAATCAGGGGGCTGGTTGGAGCTTAACTCCAAATTCAGTGTTTCGTTAAGTATTAAGCTATTGGTACAGTATCAGTGTGAAGGAAAACTGTAAGGGTCTGATATTTAATTATTTACACAGCACATTTATATAACACAACATTAACAATAGATTGAATAAATAACAAATATTAAATCATATTTGTTTGCTGATGAGCATAGAATTATAAAAATATACTCTATGTCCTACTAAAGTTTAAATGCAGAGCCCACAATATAGTGCAGCAGAATGGAGAGGATATAAAGAGAGAGAGAAAGGCAATATCAAGGCCAGAGAGACTTCAGAGAGCTTTCATCATGAATATGTCTCAGAAGGTTGGAGTATTGTGACAGTTAGAACCTGTAGTGCACCAAAGCTGTGACTCAGCTCAAACACAAAGACATCTAAATAGACACATGCCTACAGAGCATTTCAGCCTGAAAAAACACGAATCATTTCAACATCCTTCCGATTTTATGGGTTATAAACCATGCAGATAAGTGGAAGGAAAAATTCAAGTCTTATACAGATGTCTTAGACATTTGGACACACCAGCACTTTGAAAGAATGCCATAGACGCATACACACGAGTGGTTTTTCAGTGAAGGGCACTTTTGTCTGAAATGCTTGAAATACTCTTGACTACTTGACGACTTTATGGAGAAAAGTCCTCTAAAAACCTTGGTGTGACGCTTATGACAGCAGTATTAGGAACAGTGATACTTTGTTATGAATCGTTGCAAAATGTACACAATAATACCAAATTAATTGATGCAATAATGATCCAAGTAGTAATCACATAACAAAGCAGATATGGCATCCAAGATGTTTATTAAAGGCCCACTGAAGTGCTTTGAAACATGCAGTGTTATTCAATGTGTTGACGTAATTTCCACTGAAACAGGAAGACAAGGTGGGCCATATGGAGTAGCCCCTCCCCTTTTAAAAAATAGCCAATAGCGTTGCATTTATATCACAGCTCAGGCAGAGCCGTTGAGCTTGGGAAAGCCGCATTTGACAGCGTATGACAGACACAGTCTAATAGGGTCCCCTTTTATATTTAATATTAAACTGTTCTAAAGCAAAACAGTAAAAGTAATCATGCTGATGATGTTTTTTTTTTTTAAAGTGTGTAATTTTATGTCGGTGCATGGCACTGGGGTTCTCTCTTCTATTTGTCAGTGCTGTTTCTAATGCATCTATCTAACCGTTTCTCACCCGTATCGCTTTAAAATATAGCATTCTGTGTGGAGAATTCAACTGAGTCCGATATGTTTTGTGGTCTGCGCCGACTCGCGCATATACACTCAGTGCCAGGGGCGTAAAACCAGGACTGGGGGTAAAACCAGTGCTGATTACCAGGGCCTCAAGGGGAGAGAGGGCCCTTGAAAAGTCTGGAATACATTTTATATAATTAGGTTGAGGAACATGGGGGCCCCATATCCATAGGGCCCCGGGATCTTGTGCTACGCCCCTGCTCAGTGCTATCATGTCTCTGGACCGGACTGTGTGCACTCTGCAGTGGTTTGCATGACACTAATGCAAAATAGAAAGCATATTTACAATGTCTAAATTGATCCCTATCCCCTATATAGTGCACTATGTACCACTCATGTAGAAAATAGTACAAGTTACAGATTTAAGCCGCAGCTTCGGCGTCTATTTGTAGTGTAGGGGGTGGAGCGCTTCAGATTCTAGAGAGCATTTGATCGGACAGAAAATCTGATGAGAAGCTGAAGCGCAGAGTGATGTCATCAAAATCGTTGAACCATATTGGCAGAAGTGAGAGACTTTAAGTTTTGAACACTTTTATCTTCTAAATGCGAATGTTGTCATTGTTTTGGAGCACACTCATTTGTAGATAACCTTAAGGCTAAAATATTTATTAAAAAAACAACAACAACAAAAACATTTTGATTTCATGGGAACTTTAAAAATACTGAAGTGCAAAATGTGCAAATAAAAACAATAGTTATTGATAAATCAGTCTAAAAACTAGAACTGTTAAGGCATCGAGATTCGAAATGAAAGAGAAATCTAAGGACGAACAGGTGTGATCAAAATCAGGCCAAAACTTTTGGAGTTCATTCGGGGGGTTCAAAGCAGCTTGTCAATGCAAATTTTCCATAAAAAGACTGGTAAACACCTACTTGGACACATTTCATTTGTTAATTTGTTTAGACTGTCATGGTCAGATGCAAGTAAAAACATGAACATACTCGAGAGCAGCTTTATTGTAGACATTGAAATTATAATTAAAAGCGACACACTGTTTTTTCATGTTTAATACTGTAAAGCTGTTTGCTTTAAAGCAATAAAGTGGTAAAAAACGTGATGTGACTTTACTGGAGTGCCGAGCATGTGCAAACATATGTAGCAAATTAGCTGGAGGGAAATATGAATAATTAATTATAACTCATTATAATTCATTATGAATATTTGGATCAGTTAATAGAATTACCTTGATGAAGTAGAATTAATACCACAATCAACTAACAGACAATTTGTCCAGCGCACACTTAGTATTAGTTATTTTTAACGACTCTAAGAAATGTTAATTTCCACGGTATGGGAAAATAACTTTCTTACTGTACAGTCATACTAGGGAATGTCAAAATCTGCATGACTCCAGTATATGAGCATGAACCACAAACAACTTTACATGAGACACGAACAAGACTTTATTAACTAGACTAAATACTTAGACTAATCTAATATACACATACATGCATCCATACAGTTTAGCAATGGAAAGAGAGCTGAAGCAGAATACAGGAAAGCAATAAGTTATAGCATTGTCTGAAATTCTGCAGATCAAACTATTTGATCAAACATCAGTTTCTTAGTTCTTACACACCCTTCTTTAAAAGGGGCAGGGATACTTGATATATCAAATGAGACAAAGTTTGATACTTGCATGTCTCGCCCATTTGAATAAAACTGTCCTGATGAAATTTGTTGAGGCTCCAGTTGATCTTTGCTGATGTTATCATGGAAGAATATTAGTAGGAGTCAGAGGATCTTAGGTGAATGGAAAGACAAGGCCGCAACCTGGCACAAATGTACAGGTCCTTAAAAGACTTCTAGTTCAGCATCATCTTCGCAATTTTTCAGAATCAGCCCTGATCTTGAGAAGTGTGAAGATGTCACACCCTCTAGAGGTGGGTGAGCCAATAAGTTGTTCTTTTGGAGGGAAACTTTACAATCCTGTCTTCTAACGTTTTTGCATATGCAATTGGATAGGGTGTTTAAGAGAAGAACCTTCAAGATTTTTATAATAGCCTATTAATGTGTCACAGAGTTCGAAAATTGTAATGTAAATTAATAAATAGGAAACGAGTTCATAGATACCAAGCTTGCGAGACGTGATCTTAGTTAACCGTATGCAATTCCGAAACATAATCTAAAAGAGTTTGAATGAATACATAGGCCAAACCCTATTAAAGGCAAATCATGAGATGGGAAAATTGGTTATATGTGTATACATTTCTCAAGTGGTTATACATAGAATATGTGACCCATGCTGGTAAAATAAGTCACAATGAGCATATGTACAAAAAAAGAGTTATTACATTTTCTCCATTAAAAAACAAAACAAAAAAAACATTCAAAATGATGAATGATTTGTTGGCATCACACACAAAGAATGACTGAGCTATACCTATTTGATGTCAATAGAGTCAGTAAAGTAAATTTTGAGAAAAATCTAGTTAAAGTTTTCTGAGGGTTCCAAAATCAGTAGCAACGATACCTTAAAATCCCTGGTAATAACACCAAATTTGGCACACACCAAATCAAAACCCATATCTATTGGAAACATTTTTTTTTCCATGATACCACAAGTTTGATTAACATTAAAGGGTTAGTTCACCCAAAAATGAAAATTTTGTCATTAATGACTTACCCTCATGTCGTTCGACACCCGTAAGACCTTATGTTCATCTTCGGAACACAAATGAAGATATTTTTGTTGAAATCCGATGGCTCAGAAAGGCCTCCATTGGCAGCAATGACATTTCCTCTCTCAAGACCAATAAAAGGTAATAAAGACATTGTTACAAACTTCATCTCATTACAGTGGTTCTACAATCATTTTATGAAGCGACGAGAATAGTTATATAGAGATGGCCGATTTGAAAACACTGCTTTCTGAAGCTTCAGAGCTTTCTTCAAAAGCTAATTCTCGTCGCTTCATAAAATGATTGTAGAACCACTGTAGTGAGATGGACTTTGTAACGACGTCTTTAGTACCTTTATGGGTCTTGAGAGAGAAAATGTCATTGCTGCCAATGGAGGTCTTTCTGAGCCATCGGGATCGGATTTCAACAAAAATATCTTAATTTGTGAAGATGAACAAAGGTCTTACGGGTGTTGAACGACGTGATTTGACTGAGCGACAAAGATTTCATTTGTGGGCGAACTAACCCTTTAATGAGACAAGACGTGAATATTGCGTGAATATTAGATAAAACAGATATTTTGAAGTAGTATAATTCTTTGTATATCGGAATTGCGTGCTGTCTAAAAGGTGTCGTGTCTTTGTGAGCACGCTCCGGATTTTTTTGTCAGTGCCAGTAATATTATTTTATTTACATCGGCATTAGTTTGAAAATCACATTTACTGGTTCAGACTCATGCCATCAAGAATTCACAATGAATATTCACAAAGATGGAATGCTGCGTTTTACAACGATACCAAACTTGTGCAGTCGAGATGGGAGCACCAGTTGTCTTACCAGTCTTAATGTGTCCTGTAAATGGACGCCTGGTTCTACCTGTTTGTTAGTTACAGTTCAGGGGTATGGTTCACAGAACTTGGTTGGGAGAGTGAGTTTGATGCATTATTCATTAAAAATAATGAATAACTGTGTGTATGATTAGTCCAGATACTACACACATCCATGTCGCTATGATCAGATGCTTTCTTAACTGCTGTTTTCTCACCACTGTCATTTCTTGTTGTGTGTTTATTTTATTATTGAGAGGAAAGCATGCAGCACATTTCTCAAATTCATCTAGGTGGTGTCAGGATGTTCGGTAACAGTATATCGATGAAAAGGTATTTCGAACTTCAAAGAGCGAAAAAGAAATTTGCAGTGAGCATATCGGGGCCTTTAGGTACAGCACCATGTCCCAACAATTGAGTCCAAAATTTTACTGTGACTCTTCACTGCTAACAATAACTTTATTCACAAACACTAGTGCTCATTCCTACTAGTGACTGCTACCTTATATACAAATTTCTTCAGCTCTTATTAATTAGAATATACCATTTCTATAAAATTAACTCTTGCCTCATTCCATTCCACAGACATGATTAAGAACAAGAGCTAAAACAAATGTTAATAAATACAATAAATAGGATGCATAAAACAAAACACATGCACAAACATTTCACATGAAGGCTAAAGAAGGAACTATAAAAAAGCAAACCCCAAATAAATATTTTAAAATAAACAATACAACAGAACAGTATAAAATATGGTGATGGAAGACTGTAGTCTCTCCATCACAACTAAACATATGTTTTTAACGTTTTTTTTTATTTTTAGAAAAAGCCCAAACCGTTAGAGTGCAGGGAAGTTCAAATGCTAGCTAAAGCAAATAAAGCTGTTACAAACTATTCTATTTCTTTCAAGTTGAGATGAAAAATACGAATCAAACATATCTTTTTTTCTGTGACGCATATTAAAGTGTAACATTGAAAAAGTTCAAAACGGTTCTAATCGATCGGTTGTTGATTGGATTTTAAAATGTGGGTTTTGCTATTAAAATGAATGTAAGATAAAGTCAATTGTGGAGGGTCTGGGTTTAAGAAGACTAAATGATTGGAGAAGTCCAGCAAATGTGACCAGAGAAGTTTGTCGTTAACACCGGAAGATGGAGTTATGAACTTTTGATGAAACTACAAGGTAAAAAAAAATTAAACACGCATCAATAAATTTAATTTTCATTTCTTGATGACTTTAAAAATCATCCCAGGGGACAAAATAGTTCCTGTAATTAAACAATCGCCCATATACATATATACAAGCAAATTAATCTCACAGATTAATTTGCTTGTATATATTTATATGTATATTAATAACAGGATCTCTCACAGGTTTAATTAAAAAAGATCAACCACATTTAGACAACATTCCAATGTTTCAAACAGCATAATTTCCACCCCCACATTATTCAACAACAACAGTCTAACAGTGCATCAACCTGTAGTGCTTCTGCTGAATCTACATCTGGCTCACCATTCACCAAGAGATTCTCTACACATTATAGGTTAAATCAGTTCCATATGAAACTGACCATACATGTTTATTCATCTTTGCTGAGGGGGGTGAATAATCAAATTTCGCAAAAGCGTTTATGTGATTCAATAACCACACAACATTGCAATAATGTTGAACATTTATAATCAATTTGGAAGAATTGTCCTCACAACTGAAAGACTGAACTCTCCCCATTATGTTTTATGAAGATTGTGCGAAATGGCTCTTTGATGCAGCACAATAAGGGGAGGGACACTTTGAGCTCTCTGAGTGACGGAATGACAAGGACTTCAAGCGGCCCGCCAGCTGCCTACCTGATATGTGTTGTCAAAGCTGTCGTACATGAAGCGTGTGATCAGGGAAGTCTTCCCCACTGTAAGAGAACAAAGAGAAGAGAAACATTAAAATAGAAGCCATTTGAAAGCAGACGGCAACTGAGGAAGTCAGTGAAGCCTGCCTGGGCTTACTGGATTGATTTGCAAGCTGTGGGCTGCCAACTGTGCTAATTGAAACCTCTGCCAAGAGATCTAATCATTCAATACGAGACTTACCCAGAAGGTCGTCAGTGAATTTATGGAACCATTGAAAATCATTGCATTAGGACTAGGGCAGAGTTACCATCCTAAACCATCTCAGTCTTAAATTTGAAAGATTATAAAGGATTTATTTTGTGTAAGAATAGACTCGATTTGTCATCAGCTATCATATGAGACATCGAAATTGCTACATTTTCCAGTGCAGCACATAACAGTGTTTTATTTTCACATCTACATTTATGGTAATATCATGAATGGTAATATCCTCATTCTTTTCGAAGCTTCAGGCAATAAAAAAGGTATTAAAAAGGTAGATTATTTAGATTGTACTTCTTTTAGGGCAGGTTTATTAAATCTAGGGTAGAAAACTGTTTAAAATATCCCAGTAACAGCATCACAATACCTAAACTCAGATATGAGACGGCAATAAAAACATCAGCACAACTTCGTCTGCCCTGCTGACCTGAGATTCCCCTGAGACGCAAGAGAAAAACACAAGAAAATATACCTGTGTAGATAAATGGATGAATTTACCCACACCCACACACAGAAAATAACTCTGAGCTACAGATCAAATAAAGGAGAGAGCAGGATTTCTCATGGTTGAGAAGTCTTTGCAGCGAGTTGACTGGAGGCTGCAGGTCACAAGTCATTTAAATGCTAATTTTCCCTAAGACACTGATCTGTCTCTGTTTAAAAGCGAGGAGGATCTAAATTAATGGGGATCATAAGGCTTTATCTAATGCTTTTGAGTTAATACTGAATTATGGTTTGGACTATGGCCCCTTCCCTCCCCATTTAACAAACCATGATTATTGAGTGCACACTAAACCGCTGGATGGAAGATATTCAGCCATCCCTGCTGAGAGGCAACCGCTATGTTGAAACCACAACATCACATACATAAACCATCAGCTCCTACTGCAGTGCGACCAGTGGGAATAAAACATCCAGTCAGATTTGCTCTGCTTAAGCAGCATATGTAGGTTGAAATATTAGAGATTTATATTTTCCCCAGGAAATACCGTACAACAGTTTGGGGTCAGTGCAGTTTTTTTAATGTCCAGTCTTCAGTGTCACGTGATCATAATATGCTGATTTGGTGCTCAAGAAACATTTCTTAGTGTTTGGTTTTGTTATTGTCCTGTTTGATATTTTTGTGGAAACTGAGCTACTTTTTTTATGGGAATTCTTTGATGAACAAAAAGTTCAAAAGAAAAGTATTTATTTGAAATGAATTTTAGTAGCAAGTCTTTACTCTCACTTTTGAACAATTTAATGCATTCTCGCTGGAAAAAGGTATTAATTCAAATCTTACTTGCCCCAAACTTTAAAACAGCAGTTTACAGAAATGTAAGAAAAACAGATGACTCCAGTTTATAGCAAGCAGTATTTTCCATTCTATATTAGAATCTCCTTAAAATCCACCAAAACGGACAGCTCAAGCTCCGTTTCTAATGAATAGAGTGGTGGGCATCTAATTTTAGTCCTGTTGAATATTTAAAAACATGTCATTTAGTGGAGCATAGGGGCATCCAACATTTTTCAGTTAATCACTTATGCCAGACACCAGAGCAATAGCTGGACACAGGGCTTAGTGCTCAGCCTTTACTGTGATAGATTGGATTTGGTGCTTTGACTCCACTAAGAGCGCCCATTAGAGGCACAATCAGATAATGGATACAGGATAAGGAAACGGGAAGGAAGAGACTAAAGTAACTAAAGTATGTTGAAAAATGTAAGGATAAGCTGGCAGATTAATGGGAGAAGCTACAAATAGAATAGATTCAAATTTTTTTTAGAACCTCATATATACCACTAAAGGTCCATTACACAGACTGTTCACTGCTGCACAGAGTGCCTAATACATGCATACATACATTTACACAGAAATTACACTACCGTTTAAAGGGTCAGGGACAGTAAAATAAAAAATAAAAAAAGGGGAGGGGGGGCAAATAAATTACCACTTTTATTTAGCAAAGGTGCATTAAATTGGTCAAAAGTGACAGTAAAAACTTTTACACTGTTAGAAAAGATTTTTTTAAAGCAAATGCTGTTCTTTTCAACTTTCCATTCATCAAAGAATCCTGAAAAAAATGTATTAGAGTTTCCACAAAATAAGAAGCAGTACAACTGTTATCAACAGTGATGATGATAAGAAATGTTTCTTGAGCACCAAATCAGCATATTATAATGATTTCTGAAAGGTCATGTGACACTGAAGACTGGGCTGCTGAAAAGTCAGCTTTGCCATCACGGTAATAAATTTCATTTTAAAATATATTAAAAGAGAACAGTTTTTTATTGTAATAATATTTTAACATTTTACTTTATTTTTTATCAAATACAGTAACTGAAACAATGTTAAATAATAAATGGTAAATGCAAAGTTGAAGAAATAATGAAAAAATGAATAAAACACAAGTAATGTTTTAAATATTAAATATAGAAGCATGAAATCAATGAAAATGTTAAATGATAAAAACATTGCAAATAACACATAAATAATTGATTTTAATTTACACAAAACTAAAGCGGCATCAGACCACCCTATATCATTACATGTTCTCACACATTAGTTTGAAACCATGATTATAAATTGATGAATAAGTAAATTAATTGAATTTGTATTCTATGTTACATAGAATCCAGTAAAAAAATGGCTTTGGCAAGTTGCATGCAACTGCAATATAATACAACATTTTAAATCAAACTAAAGATATTCCGACACTGGCTGATGCAAGTGATTATGAGAAATAGTCTACCTCACCTTGAGTGACACGATGACTTGTTATATATGACTTGTTATATTTGATATTTTTCATTATAAATAAGTCTAAGAAATTAAATCAAACAAGGGTGAAAGCTTTCATTAAAAAAATAAAATAATAATAAATAAATAAAAGAAAGAACCATTTTCTTTCATTGTGAACATTAAAAAATCTTTCCTTAGTCGGAGCGATAGCCTCTTGGTGTTCCTGTCAAAATACTGTCCTATCCAATAAAGGAACAAAAAGGCCAAAAACATAAAATCTTTCTTCTTCTTTTTTTTTGTTCAGCATAAGAAAGCAAGCCTTACAGGTTTGGACCGACATGAAGATGAGATGGTGATTTCAGGGTGATTGGGACACATTTTGCCATTGAGATGACTTGGAAAAAGTGTCCCAATCACTCTGAATTCACCCTACATGATGACATCATTTAATTTCTGAATGAGCTATTTCTTAAAGGGCACCTATTATGCCCCTTTTTACAAGATGTAATATAAGTCTCAGGTGTCCCCAGAGTGTGCCTGTGAAGTTTTAGATCAAAATTCTTAACAGATCATTTAATATACCATGTTGAAAATACCAATTTTGGGGTTGAAGAAAAAGGAGCTGTTCAGTGTGTGTTTCCCCTTAAATGCAAATGAGCTGCTGCTCCCTACCCAGAGGGCGGAACCTTCACAGCTCGTTCACAGCAGTGAACACGCGAATGAAAACTGAAACATGATATCTGTGTTTTTTGATGATCATATCTATCGACATGTTCATGTGACATAGCAGTTCTTTATCATCATGAAATATTATCGTTTCCATGCGTTTTAAAGGCTTATCACTATCAACTTGAACACACACACACATGCTCCTGTCATATGCGCACAGAGCTGGATGTCGGCGAGTCCGTGAGTAGTCATTAGACTAGTTCTCTTGCATATGTTATTGCGATTAAACAGCCAAATGCTCACAAGGTAATGTCAGAAACACAAAGTTCAGATGAAAACAGTTGGTAGTGCCTGTGCATGTATGCAGTTACAGAAATCTTGTGTGTATATTAGATCCACCTGTCTAACGTTACTAAAGTGAAAGTGGTTTAATACAGTATGCATCTGCTGTTAATATGAACCGAACAACAGAAAATCACTCCCTGCTCTTGACTGACTGAACTTTAGTAGCTTTAATAAGAACACATCTCTTACTTGAATGCTGCTGTTAATGCTCTGGAGGAGATAAACATGGCGGACTGTGTGAACAGCTCAGCTCCCTGGGTCTGTGCTAGTATGTCAGTGTCCATCAACATGTGTGGGCAGGGCCGTTGCAGTGTGACATCCCACTGCATAAATCTGGAAACAGCTTGTTCTAAGACATTGCTTATGATTTACGGGGATACAAAAAATCCACCCTATAATTTTACCATTATAGGGTGGTTGTATACACACATTGCCAACACACATTTGTTCAAACACCTTATAAAAGTGAATTTTGCATAATAGGTGCCCTTTAAAATGTAGGCCTATCTAAAAAGACTATAATAGGCTATGTAATAGCAGCTACCCAGGGCGTAGCCATCATTTCAAAAGTGAGGGGGACAGAATGTCAAGCGATATCAGTTTTTTCTGACTTTCGTCTAATTGACTGGTTTTATTTTTAATGTTATATCTTTTGCTTAATTGGCTTAATATGCTATTTATGTTAAAGCAATAAGCCTCCTTCTACAACAGTCAACCCTAAGTCTGATGCTCTCTGTTCTGTCTATAAAAATTACAAATTAGTCTGATTAGTAGCAGAAATATTTAAATGTACATTGTTGCTAAATATTTTGTACATTCCATTCAGTTTGCAAATGCATACGATAAAAGGTACACAACAACAAAAGACCCATTTTTTGGTTCCCAAATCTAAGCCAAATCCTAAGAGACTTGATTTTAGTTATAACTTTAGTAATAACTTTTCACAAACGGAGTAGTTACTTTGTTTTGCTTATGCAAGGCAGTGTAGACATAAAACACATAATGATTGTTTAATGGAAAAAAACTAAACTTATTCCATTAATTATCTTATTCCAGTCGTTTGTTTTTCCTCACCTCTGAAGCCTCCTCAAAACTTTCTGCCTGATCCTCTCTCAACTTTGAATTAACTTCTGGCTCTGTCTATTGACAATAAAGAAGTGTTTGAACTACGCACATACAGGGAATTATGACATAAAGAAGAAAGGATGTACACTGCTAGACAATAGCCAATCATTTGTATCCTAAATTATCTTTCCTATATTTTCCTAATGACAATTTTATGATTGGTCTATATGGTACTACGAATATTGGTTGAACATTAAGCATAGATGTATAGAAAAATTGTACAATGTATATAAAACATTTTTTAAAAGCCACTCTATCACTTCTCACCTGTGACGTTTCTTTTGTTTGTGTGTCATCCTGTTTCTGACCTGATAACCCTAAACTGCCTGTGTCTTGTTCAATCTTGACAACACAGAAAGAAAGTTAAATTACTTTCAAAATTGCATTTTAAACAATAAAAGAAAGAGAAAACTATAAATTAAGACCTATGTTAGAACGTTAATGCATACAATTGAATACTGCATTGCTAATGAATTGTATAATATAATAAAAAATTATAAATAAAATAAAATATAATAAAAAAACCTGAATTCAACATTAAAAATCACATCTATATTCTAATTTTAAGAGCTTTGATAACATATATGTGAAAATAATTACAAAAGAAAATACACTGAAAATAAGTGCACGCGGAGAGCAAATATTTTCAATTTCCAGCAAAACCTGCTAACGTAATTATTCAACAAGAGAAAAGGGCAGTTATTCATCGTGCAACACAATTCGGATACATGCCAACTTACTGTGCTTGACTTTTCGTAAAAAGGAGTGAATCGTTTTTGCCGTTTTGAACTCATCGCGACTATGAAAATGATGATTACAGCGGGTGTGAGCATGGCGTGCGGCTGCCGTGACACGTGAGGGACTGATTACCATGGAAAGTGTAGATAGATCTCGTCTCTTTGAATTTTTACTTTTAAATCTGGATTTATACACATTGCCTCGTGAAAACATCAACTGAACACAGTTTGCCGAATGCAAAAGTGAGGGGACGAATTTACATTTTATATAAAGTGGGGACACGCCCCCCCGCGTCCCCGCGTAATCTACGCCTATGCAGCTACCTATTGAAAACTTAGCCCACATACATTGACAATGTGCCACAAAAGGTCAATGTGTGTTTAATGAATCTTATTTTCTAGGCAATAACAGTGGAAATAAAACTCCAATAGCTTTTCTTTTAGCCCAGACTATAAGGAATATGCTTATACCGAAATTGACTTGGAAAAATAAGCCCACCCTGAGAAATTCTTTTAAATCCAAATCTTATTAAAGAACCATACTGATAAAACATAGACGCAACCGACAGCAGAGTCCTCTGCTACAGAGATTCGGGTCTTTGATATCTCTTTAATACATACCCGAGGCGCCGCCTGATAAATGTTAGCAGACACACCAAGAACTCCTAGAACTGAATTTAAAACCATTTTATTTCATCACTATTATATATTCATGACAAACCCACTCATAAATGCTGATAAAATTCTCAGTACTTAATGTTGTCAAACCAAGTTTCGGGAGAGAAACACTCTGAACTATGTGAAGTGCCACAGACAATCTATCAGCAATTTCAATAATGAAAGCTTATCAGTCCAGCTAATGAGCAAGTTTTTGTATCTTATCATGCAGGAATTATTTAACAGTAATTAGAGCTTCTGATCATTAGCATACATTATTTAGCAGCATCTTGGCAAAATACAGGGGTCATGTTGAGCTCTATGAAATCTTTTATTTTATTTGAAAAACATAGACGTTTACTGTATAAATTAAAATATAGATGAAAAAGTATGCTATTCTGCTAGTCTGTTAGCAGAATAACAGTCTGTTAGTCTTCTGTTATACAAATAATGTTTTACTAAATTATTATTACTACTATTTTAAGAAGTATACATTTTACTACAATGGTTATATATAACCAAACCAATAAACTTTTATTTTGGAGAGCTGTAGTGAAGATGTTTCTGTGCTGCTCATTCACTCAGAGACACACATAAACAAGATCACAGATACCAGTCCATAATCACAATTTGTTTTTGAGTAATTTTACGCCTCTATTACTGTTATACTAGCAAAAATGATGTGACAGATCTTAAATGGTGGTTTTCTGTTATTCGGTCCACCCATTTTCTGTCAGTAATCATAGTCATTGTTCAAGATAGACGTCCGTCCTTCGGAGGAAAAATCCCTAATCCTTCGATAAAGAGTAAAGAAAAGCGCTATATAAATGTAACAAATTAAGACATCACACTTCAGGTATGTAATGAATTCAAACTACATATAGAGACAAAGAATGCAAGACGTGCAGTGGAAAGCAAACAAACAGCACAAATGTTGCTGATCTATCTATAGTGACACCTGCACCAGCTCTCCTTAATGCATCTCTGTCCGTCAGCTATTCGCTGTTTTCCATCCGTTTCCCATGAAACCACATGTTTTACTGAAAAATTCTCTGATTCACCACACTCAGCACAGACTGAGGGGCATAAAAACACATGGAGAACAATTAGAGGGCCATTAGCTAAATTATGTAGTTAAAGGCACAGGGTACGAGGCCTGATAAACTGGGAACTGAATGTCTTTTCCAACCTAGGTACGAGTCACAAAGAGAATTGTTCTTTACACAGAATCCGAGTGTCCATTGCGTGTAGTTTGGCTTCCTCCTCCATGCATCCTATAAACATGTCGTGCATACTTCCAGTCCATTTTTCTTCATTAGTAATATCTGAAATGGTGAAAGGCAGCTCTTCACATGCAATCAAATAGGCAGTGTTGAATTCTATTTTTAGCTCCTTCTATTCTGTCAATGGGCTTTCAATCGATTAACATTTTTTATCGCGATTAATCACACTATTGTTATGTGATTAATTGCAATTAATCGCAGACTTATCGTAAAATTAAGCCTATGCCTTTTATCTCATTAAACACATTCATTTTTAATCATCATTTGCTATATCCAGCAAAGTAAACAAGTAAAGCTTCAAGGATCATTCGAGACTCCAAAAGGACACCAAATAGCTAAATATAATATAAGGAGTCCATATAATTATATTACTGTATATAATAAATGTATACACACCTAAGCACCCATGAAAAAAACATTACGGAAAAAAAACATTACAGAATTCACAGTGTATAGTATGTGCAGAACAACAACAACGAGATTGTTTTCATTTTAGACGAGTCAAGCTGCGATACCGAACAGGACCTCACAGAGACATCAAAAAAACAAACCTATATCAACCACTTTGACTGCATAAACCTTCGAATAACAAAACACAACAACCTACTCATGACAAAGCAAACATTATCCTTCCCGAGTGTGTGTGGAAACAGCGCAAATGTACTGTGTGTCTGTACATGAATGCAGAGTGCGATAAGTGACCTAGAGCGCGCATATATAGCTATGGTTTGTTCTTTGTGCATTAATATACCAGACTCTCACGCGCTTACTGTACGAAACCAAAATTGCACTCATTCAATTACTGGAGCACTGAAAACTTTCCCAGAGTTTAATGGCTTAAAATGGCCTGATCACAAACAGAGAAGCAGAATCAGGTTAAAGAGTTAGAATGGAAATTTCCACCTTGGGTTACAGGTGCTTGTAGATGCTCAGTGTGATTGTGATCAACTCCCGACTTCTAAGATCATCTAACTGCGTGACGAAAATGATGTTAATGACACAGCTTCAAGTACTTCTGTAATTTATTTGCGTACAATTATTTTAATTATTTTACTGTGCTGATGTTCATTCATGTTTATTTTGTGCTGTAACTAGTAGTAAAGAGGAAGAGATTTTTGGTTCATGTGCCACTTGAACTGAGGCGCTACAGAGATCTGTCACATTAAAGAGCTGCAAAACCACATATTGTTTGAATTTGTAATAAAACTGACAGAATTTGAACAATGTTATTAAAAGTGCCATATTAAAAGTAACAAAGCCCAAAGATTATTGCAATTATTGGATGGCAGCCACAGCACTACAAATAATGTGAAGTCTAATCATCAACAGAAAACAGAATAGACTAAGGGTGTGTTCACAATTGTAGTGCGGTTCGTTTGGTTTGGACCAAAAACAAAAACAAAAATATTTAGTCCTGATTCGCTTAGCATTCACAGTGACATTTTAACTTCGAACCTAAAGATACCGAATCTAAAGGCACAGGGTTATGTTCATGACCTGATTGGTTGACTTTTATTATATTTCGTGACGGAACTTACAGGACATCCAAAACAATGCTGTGTGCTGGGATAAATGAGCTCGTTGTATATGCGTAGCCTCCCACAGGAAAAAATACTATAGTAAAATTACAGTAAAATTACTCTAGTAAATACTATAGTGTTTTTGAACCATACTATAGTAAAGATACTACAGTAAATTGTAGTATATTATAGTATTTACTACACTTTGTTAATTTACTCTATATATTTACTATAGTACGGTTCAAAAACACTATAGTATTTACTAGAGTAATTTTACTATAATATACTATAGTATTTTTTCATGTGGGCTGCATATGATGGTATTTTTACCAGCTGAGAACTTCGTCACCACATAAGCAAAGAGTTCCGATGCCTGTACCAAACTGTGATGGGCAAACTCGAGACTATGATGAGAAAAAACAGGTTCTTTTTAGGGTCGCATCTTGAGACATCATGTCCCGTTTTTGGTCCGTTTACATGTCTTTGGTCCCAGTTGCATTCATATTTCATTCAAACTGCTTGTTTGAACGAGTTTGTTTGGAAGTTGACTGAGACAAATTTTTTCAGGGGTCTCAGTTCGCTTGTTTGGTGCGCACCAGGGTTTGGATGGCAGCGTTCACACTTATTCAAATGAACCGCACTAACAGAACAAATCGCACTAGGGTTCATTTAATCCAGTGGTCTCAAACTCAATTCCTTAAGGGCCACTGCTCTGCACAGTTTTGCTCCAGCCCTAATCGAACACACCTGATCCAACTAAGGTCTTCAGGATTACTAGAAACATCCATGCAGGTGTGAGTTGAAGCTGGTTGGAGCTAAACTGTGCAGAGCTGTGGCCCTCCAGGAATTGAGTTTGAGACCACTCGATCAAAACATGCCAAGTGTGAACACACCCTAAAAGATCTTGACTTTTTAGAATACATATCAGTATTGATCAAAATGAGAATTTTTAACAATATAGTTAGCGTCCACACAGCTGACATGTTTACCTGTTGTAGTTTATCCACATTGTGTGCAGGAAATAGACACTGCCTTTCTGCACTTTTATTTGGGTGTTCATTCATTGACAAGGAAACATGAGCTTCTGTGTCTCTGTTTTTTTCCCTCTCATGCTGGCACGACTAGAGCCTGCTTTCTAGCTAGCAGGTGTGCCGTCAGCATTGGTGTTCGACAGAGATGAAGACTGTTTAAAAAAGTCTGATATTTTTCATTTTGACATGTTTTTCTGACGCGGATAGCTGATCCTCGCTTTCCCCATGCGTATTTTGGCGCTCAAACTCAGAGAATTTTTTTGTTTTCTCCACTGAAAGTTTAATGTGAAAAAAAGTCTCATTTTATTACATCAGCACAACAAAATGTGATAGGCTACTCATCACAGAACACACAGGTAAAAGGCATTACATGTACATTTTTTAAATCATAACATGTACAAATATTTTTGGTCGACTGTTTTAGCCACAGTCTGGAGCCCTGAACAATTCAAAATAAAAGCCTCATTTACTCAACTTGTATGACTTGCTTTCTTCTAAGAAACAAACAAAAAAAAGATACATTTTAATTTATTTTCTTATCACTACAATGTAAGTAAATAGTAGGCTAACTGTTTGGCTACCAACAATATCTTTTATGTTCTGCAGAAGAATCCATATAGGTTTTAAACAACATGAGGCTGACTATTATGAAAGAATTTTCAGCCTCATGACTCAAATGGACAATATTCTGTTATCATTTTCACATCTAGCGCCACATTGTTTTAATAGCAAATGCACTCGTGCCCATCTGTTCGCCCATGGGCATGCTGGACTGAAAACGAGGTGTGTGTTCAGGTGCATTGTTGGCACATTGCTCTTTTGAGGCAAATGAAAACGACTGTGCCATTGACCAAATAAAACCTGGTCTGAAGTCAATAATGCAATATTTTTTGTGTTATTTAAAGGGCGCATTAGTAACCAGTGCCTATAGGTGGGTGCACAACGTGTGTACACTCTGCTTGTTACACACACAGGGATGCGCAGCAGCACACAAACATTTTTAAATATTAAAAATAAAAGGATTACAATGTAAAAGATTATTATTGTGCACCTAAAGATAAAAATGCCTACATGTCATAATGGATAGTCATTGCATGTATCAGAATGACCTATTTTCAGTAATGACGAATGAAATTGGCGACTTTGGCGACTTGTTTGGCGATTGAGAGTGTCTATATTCCGCCACGTAAATAGTGAATCCGCCATGGTGTAAGCACAACTGACTTTTAAAAGGAATGGAGATGAGACTCTGATTGGTTTATTGCATGTAAAGCCCAAAACACACCAAAGGCTCATTAAGAGACTACTTTTTTTCAGCACCTGCGGCATGTGCTTCAGACCATGCGCTTAGATCGTTAAAATAGGGCCCTTTGTGTTGTGTGAGTGTACATACACAGTAAAGGCAGTTTGTTTTCTGCTAGCACAGCATCATATGTGTGTTTTTACATATCAAATAAAGGCATCCAGATTGTGGTAATCAATGTCCTCTAAAAACCATCTAACCTTAGCTCCCCATGATCCCTATTCAGCCCAGCTTCCACCTACCTTTTGCACAAAACTGTTTCATCTTGACATTTGAACAAATCAATATTTTTTTCTTCAGGGCCTGAGACCTATCGATTGCCATTAAACTCTAATTAATGTGGAGAGGTACGCTGGTCTCCCTCAGACACTGAGAATAAAGAGCGGCCCTTTGAACACTTCTCCCTGGATACCAGCCCCAACATGAGACTCAGTAGAAGCCTGAGTCGCTGGCTGATCTAGCCCTGCTATGTACAAAACCTTGGTTGTAAAGAGCCATCGATACATCAACATCAAAGCCGCTCGCATCTAATGCTTCTTAACATGGTCATGAAATTTGCATATGCAAATGTCTCTCCCTTGGAACTCTATTAATTAGGCTTGGGTGTTGCCACGATGAGGCTAGGCATTGTTTATTGTGATTTGTTGGTATTCACAGTACAGCATAATGGGGCACTCTTCTAATCCCCTGCTGTTAAACATCGGCCATAAAGACCAGTGGATAGACTTCTAATTTGCTTATGTTACAAGCCAGCTTTAGCAACAATATGAGGTGCAGTAATTACCTTGATCTAAAACCTCTCTAGAGGTACTACTTTTTTGTAATGCAAAAGCTCCTCTATTTGTGGGAGGGCTTATCTCAACCACAAATATAATGTGTGTACGCTTTAAAATTCAGGTTAGCAAATGTCCTTTGCATGCTACAACAACAAAAAAAGTCATTTAATAGGGACCATGAGAAGATTTTGCTGGATGCACGGATTCAAACACCCCCTGGGAGGTCACTAGCTATTAATTATACAGTGATGTCACAGACAGCTTCATATGCATAAGTGCTGTGCTTGAAGTCACACAATCCAGCAATTAACAGGTTTCTCCTTTAATCAGTGGTGCCCCCTATCTGTCTGTTCAAAGGCACTGTGGTGAGGGTTGCCATCATGAGGCCCAATTAAAACCAGTATAGGAACATCTGCTGCCCCTAAAACGCTGTTACTCTGCATCTTAACCTGCAGAGCCCACACACCTCTAGACTGCCGGATTAAAGGCTTGCTCTCTGCGGCTCAAATGAGGAGATGGAAAGGAACAGAAACCACATGCTAAAGGTCAAACTAACACCTTCTGGACAAGCAGCCGCACAGGGAGTACACTGATACACACTGCAGAGGAGGGGGAAAAACACTTGAGCTTTAAAATTACTGTAATGATGTTTCTGGGACAATGAAAAATAAAAGTGTCTAAAATAAATAAAAGGAATTTCTTTGAAATGTAAGTTAAATTGAGTGACTCCAAAGTAAAATGTATTAACATAATTATTTAAAATCCTGAATATTTGTGAGTGCATTATACACATCTTAATTATTATTATAAAGCCTAAAGGTATTTTTTAAAGGTCCCGTTCTTCGCGATTCCATCTTTCAAACTTTAGTTAGTGTGTAATGTTGCTGTTAGAGCATAAATAATACCTGTAAAATTATAAAGCTCAAAGTTCAATGCCAAGCGAGATATTTTATTTAACAGAAGTTCCCTTTCAAAGCCTACAGCGAACAGTCGGTTTGGACTACATCCCTGTACTTCCTGCTTTAATGATGTCACTACAACAGTTTGTTGACTAACCCTCCGCCCACAAGAACTTGCAAAAAAGGGGGCGTGGTCTTGTTGCTCTCCGTCGAGAAGAGGAAGTGGTGTTTTTGCAGAGTGTGTTTATCGCCATGTCATCGAGACGCTGTTATTTTCATCCCTGAGTCAAATCACCTTTGTTTGGCCTTCCCACGGACGCTGTACGTAGAGATCAATGGTTACAATTTATGTTTAACTCGGTTCCGGAAAATTATAATCACAATTTAAAACTAAGTGCAGCACATTTTGCTGAGGACTGCTTCCTCAATCTCAATCAGTTTAATGCCGGATTCGCAGAAAGATTATTCTTAAAAGATGACGCAGTTCCCTCTTTGTCTGGAGAAGGCGTTGTTTATGGACCACAACCGGTAAGTGTATTTTATTATTTAAGTTGGTCCGTTTAACAGTTTATGTAACTCATTACACAAAGTGCAACGCTGTTTAGCTTTGTTAACTAACGTTAGATGGTAATTGAAACTAATCTGAAAAACTTAAAAAAAAGTGAATTCAGACACCATCGATTGTTGGTGTTTGTAATGATCAGTTTAAATGATTTGTTTATTATATCTGTTGTTTACTGTTTAACCACATGCTCGTTCAGCTGCAGCCACGCATAAAATTTGTAACAGCCAAATATAAAAGCATGACAACTACTGAATAGACAGCTTACCATTGTGAAACATCCTGCAAAAGTCTTTCCTGAGCAGGTTGTAATCGATCCTCTTCGATATTCTCCGGGTCTGATTCCGGCTCAAATTGATAAGGCAATATAGACATTTTTGCAATAACATTGAGTGCGCATATCTCCCCGTTATGGTAAGAGGCGTGACCTCTCCGGGCAACGTGTGCTAAGCTGCTGTCGAATCACAACACGGGAAGCGCTGGCCCAATCAGAACTCGTTACGTATTTCTGAAGGAGGGACTTCATAGAACAAGGAAATCAGCAGGCCGTTTTTTCATCAGTGAAAACAGCCGTATACAGATAAGTAAATTGTGTGAAAAATACTGTGTTTTTTTACACAAGAAACATGAACACATGTTATATTGCACACTGTTAACATAATCAAAGCTTCGAAAACATGCGAAGAACGGGACCTTTAAATTCGGCATTAAACGGAAGTTGAGACCGTCTTTTTCTCCTTATTGTGACATATAAGGGTAAATTAATTTAAGCGTTCGTCGCTCGACTTGTCAAGACTTTTCCAAGATGGTTCCTGTCTGTTCATGCGTAATGTACTGTCTTTATAAAGTATCTTTTTATTAAACTGTTTGTACACTTACAAAGTTCTCAATGCCTCGTTTGCATGTAGGGACCCTCATTATGCTACCGTGTTAGTGTGAGGCTATTTTGAGCCTTGTTAGTGGTATTCACTAGCGATTTAATTTGACTTATTCTGTTTTTAGAGATAAAACTCTTTACATTCAATTTTCATGAAAACGCATCCCAGAGAACGATCTACTCGGTAACCATGTGTTAATTACCCTTATGTTCATTTTTCACCTGAGTTGTCCTTTAAGATACTAGGTACAAACCTTTTGGACCAAGCACCTTGCGCGTTGACCGTTTTTTTCTGTCGTTAAACTAGCAAAAGTGGATTCGGACACGCCCTAAGTGCACCTGCGCCATGCTTTTCAGACAATGAGCTAAGATTGTTAAAATAGGGCCCAATGAATTATTCATTATACATTTGTGTCAGGACCATTATCGTGACAATTAGCAAATATTATGTGTTGGTGGTATGGTTCGGTTCTGGGCAAGAACTCCCTGTGCATCCGCAGCCTAGCATAGATGAGAGCAGGGACAGCAGCGATAACCCCCCTAGGGTAAACAGAACAGAACCAACAATGTATTGCTGATATCATTAATGCCAATATTAAAATGCACAACATAATTCTGGAATTTAGTCTGATTCAGGGGGAATCAGAATACCAAATCTTGACTGACGAGAGGAGGAGCTGGGGATGTAGGAGGGTAATTAACTCCGGAGAAAACTTTATTTATTCCTCTATTTTAGTCGATAGATTGGTCTAAGAATGAATAACAAACATTTTAATGCAATTTAAAGCATTTTTGCTAACACTTTAGTATTGGGAACACATTCACTATTTAACTACGACTTTTGCCTCAATAATCTCCTAATTTACTTATTAACAGTTAGTAAGGTTTTTGTAGCGTTTAAGTTTAGGTATCGGGTATTGGGATGTAGAATAAGGTCATGAAGAATAAGGCATTAATGTGCATTATCCTCTAATAAACAGCCAATATCCTAGTAATATGCATGCTATTTAATAGCGAGAAGTAAATCCTAAAATAAAGTGTTATCGCATTTTTGAATACATTATGTCATTGACCCTTTTCCAATAATACTGTATATAAGAGAAAATAGGACTAAGGATTGTGCCTAATTAAACATGGTTATTGACTAATAAAAGTTTGTGTTTGGGCTATTTCTTTCCAGGTTTTAGGTTTTATAGCGTGCAACATCAGCCCACAAATTTTTACTGTGGCCTTCTGGAGAAAAACCCAATAAGTTATCTTTTAGGCTATTACATTATAATAGAGTAGGTATTCCGTAGCTATTTCTTAGCCAGCAGATGGATTAATGGTAAAGGTAATTGGAGAAGCTAATTAAAAAGATTCTGCACATATGGCACCCAAGAGGATAGGTTAAATTTCTCTTATTCATGAACTTGACTTTATTCAAAACTTCTTCCTCTAATTCTTTAACTTTAGAAGAGGTCAAAATGTGTTAAACGTTACCTTTTTTCTTATTTGACTTCAATGCTATTGGTAAACCACATGAACTGGACACATTGTTCTTTTCAACTTGGCCTTTTTTTTCTATAACACAAAATGAACATCTGTTTTGAAGTGTATTGATCTACGAAGAGGTCAGAGCTCCAGCTTTCCCTTCCAGCAATTTAGTGGAAAATATGCTTTTAGTGTAGCAAGGCTGCTGTTGTGCATTCAAAAGGTTGTTCACACTGTATGTGTTCTTGAATTCAAAGGCAGCTAGATGTGCAGGAATGGAACATAATTCTGGTGATCTCAAGAAGTGCAGTCTTTAAATGAAAGTTCCACATTTTTCTAACGTGACAATGATTCACATTACAATGGTCAAAGACGTAGGAAAATGAATCACAAGTAAACGGACACAATGTAAGACTGGATGAGGGTCAATTACAACTAAGAACAATGTTTTTTTTTAAATGCACTGCACATAAATTTTAGTTTCACATGGTTTTTGAGAACTTTTATACTTTTTAAATGTCCCAGTAAAATGTATATGTATATTTTCCTCAAACCTTAAATACATGTGTCTATATCTTAAAAATTATTTTACAATAAGTTTTTTTTTAATTTATTGAAAATAAATAATAATTTAAAAAAAATTATATAATAATAATAATAATAATAATAATAAAAAAAAATATATATATATATATATATATATATATATATATATATATATATATATATATATATTACAACTATCATTATTAAATACAGATATATAAAATATATTAACTAATAAATATCATTACATTTTCAATAATATCATTGACCCAAAAATGAACAGACCACTAATGACTTCCCTCACAAAAAAATAAGTATACTTAAAGTTGAAGTATACTTTGTTACACTAAAAGACAAACTTCAGACGTACAACGATCACCTGTTTATTATGCATTCGTGCTCGGGGAAAAACAACAACCCCCAAATAAGAGTTTCTCTTTTTCCTTTTGGTAAACAGTCATGTGAAATCTTAAACAATAGAGGTATACAGAGCACAGAGGTATACATGTGCATGAACATATTTTTAATGTCTTAAACTTAACATACTTTATAGTAAAAATACCTATATCAATGTACTAGAAGTATACTTGGGACAATACTACTTGAGACTAAATTGGCCCAGTTTTTAATGTATTAAAGTATACTTTTAAGTGTAACGGTAGTTGAACTGCAACTACAAGTGAACTACGTATACTGATAGAAGTCAAAACTTGTAGCACATTTTTTAGTTTATGAAAGGACTCTTACTCCCAGTAAACTAGTTTAGAAGTTTTATACTGCAAGTATACTTGTCAGTTTTTTTCATATTTTAATTGAATAATTGAACAATCCTCAATCTATTATTCAATTAAAATGCGTAAGGATTTTTCATTTCAATTTGATGGAATTTGACTATTAATTGAAATTAATTTTTTTTTGGAGTGTACATAAAAAGTAGACTGAAGGTATTTATGTTTAGTTTAAAAGAAGTATACTGTATTAGCACACTTGGATCTTTTTCATAAGGGTCTGCAAGCTAGCCTATGATGAAAATGCATCTACAGCCGATTTGGCCAGTCTAGTATAAACATATGCACATTCTCTCTGAAGGTAGTGCTTACCATCTCCAAAACAATGATACCTCTCAGCATTGATCCCTCACTACAGCGTGCCAAAGAGAAACAGCTCCTGCTTTACCCTCTGGGGCATTGCCATCATGCAATCCCACCGAGACTGAGAGCCAATCAGAGTCCTGCGCCACGCCCTAGGACTGCTTCCCTCTAGCGAAGAGAAGGATAAAAATAAACGACAGCCGGGCGGCCGCCCTGGCCCTGCCTCCTCCACACGACACTGGGACGTGAGCCCAACACACCGGAAAGAAACATACAGCATCAAAAATTCATTAGAGACAGGAGAGCTGAGAAAGAAAAGAGTGATGGAGCTGAGGGAAGCAGAGGGGGTGAAAGTGGGATGTCAGTAGAGATAGAAGATATGGATGTTTGTTCCGTCTGGTGTTGGCTTGAGAACTGTGAATGTACAGAGGGGGAAAAAAAACATAGTAAATTTGTACAAATAAAAAAAGTGATAAAAAGTGACAGTCTAATTATATATTATATATATATATATATATATATATATATATATATATATATATATATATATATATATATATATATATATATTTTTTTTTTTTTTATTTTTTTGCTAGTTTATTGCCGCTTAAATAGCAACATATTTTAGCACGTTTCTAAAGATCTGTACAATCCTCTGTTACTAATTAAATATAACTATGAATGTCACAACTAGCAATGACAGCACATGTCCTTTCTGCATTATTGTAGTGAAAAGGAAGCTGTAATATTGCTTTTATACAACATTCAATAGAGTGTGGCTTATTTTTGTAGGCCGAAACCTGAAGCAAGTCAACATGTTGGCACTTCCGGTTCCACCATCTTGAAGTCAATGTTTTTTTTAAATAGGTTTCTGCTGAAATGCCTGAAATAAGGTCTGTGGTTGACATAAGTTCAAGACATTTTTCATTTGAGTTTTATTCTAATCAATGGCATAAAATACATCAGTGATATCGCCTTTTGTTTTTTTCTTTTAGAAAGCTTTTACTAACACGTGGCTAAATGGGACTATAGAGGTTGGGAGCATTAAACGCCTTCAAGCAAAACAGGTCATCTAATTCACTAGTCCACTTTTTATAACCGTGCTATTGCAAACTATTCTAACTCAAACTTTCAGGGCCAATATTACTTTAAAAAGACTGAAGAGAGTTGTCAGAAGCTTAGTGTTGATGTCATATCAAGTAAGCATGTAGTTCATTTAAAAGCCCACGTTTAACGTTTTACTTCTGCTGATTTAGGCTTCAAAATACATTAAACATAGTTTTCATTTGTGAAGATTATCATGAACAACACGATTGAGAAATATAAACTTTTGTTGGTCACAGAGCTTTTCTTCCTGCATTAATTCAAATAGCTATTTGGTGGAAACAGATCCAAAGGAAAGTGGAGTGATACTGTTTCAGAGGGTTTATTTTATGCCACACAGAAACTGAGAAACTATTGTGCACCTATTCACCTTCATTGGCTTGCCAGTGAGAAGACTCAATATCCTCCAAAGAAAAATGGTGTGTCTGTAAAGACAGCAGACGTTCATTAGCCTCAGATGAAGAAGAGAAAAGACATGAGATTGGGATCCGGCAGTGCAGTGCAGTGCAGTTTGCTCTTAAAAGCAAGTCATGTTTGCATAATTAACTCAGCAATCAGGAAGCTCACAGTATGTTCTTCTGGAATTATCTTTACCATCCAGTCAGAAATGAACAAAGAGCCAAAGACAATGAGCTGTTTCAAATTCTTCTAGAATACAAAATTATATATATTTTTTAATAAGCACTTTTTTATAAGCATCCATTATCAGCTACTTAAAAAAGAGTAAAAAGTAAAAAGTGTCATTTATTAGCATGTTAAAAAAAGGCAACTGCATTATCATAGTCTGATGGATTAGTTAAAGTGTGAATGCGGACTATATGTTTGTTGGATGAGCCTGTGAGAAATTCAATTGTGTTTGCCGATGCTTGTGCCGCAGAAATTACACACTTCACTTTTAACGGTGGCATTTACATAAGTAGATTATGTATCATTGCTATGTTTCCTTCCTAACTAATAATCAATGTCCCTCCACTTGCTTTCTGGACTTTAGTCCATCACCTCGTTGCCTTTGTCCCAGAAATAATCCCAGATTTTCAAGTTCTTTTGATGTACTGTGAGGGTATCGTTGAGCAGGATTTGGAAGACTACTATATGTAATCCTCTTTCTGCAAAAGGAATGAATGGAATGAGTAAGAAATTTCTTCATCCATGCCCCTAATGGTCCTCTCAAAACTCAAATGAAGCCTGAAAACACAACTCTTTAGAAGATTCCCCACCTGGAAAATGAATACAATTTTCAATAGTGAGCTGATCTTGTATGTCGACAGTATCTGGATTGTAACTGTTGCAGGCCTAAGCTCAGTATTTTTAGAGCTAAAATCATTATGTCAGAGCAAGACATTATGAGTTTTGCAGTGTTTTATAATTTTAGCTTATTATAGATGGCTAGTCCTTGCTGAAAAGACCAATTTTCTTCCCCCCTCCGAGTGCAAGTGTTATTCCTGTGTGTGATAACCTTGTGGTAGCCATTCATCCAGTGTGTTTCCCTGCCTATGGTACATGACGCTGGGAGAGGTTTCATTTGCAGTGATCCTACACTGGACAAACGGTTTGGAAAATGGATTAAATAATGCGTGCTGGTTGACCAAGGTAATTTTGGAAGTTAATCTTTTAAAAATGCCTATTAGAATCCCTGTTGAAAAAAAATACTATAGCTGGTTTTAGTAAATAGGAATTACAATTGAGTTGAATAAAAGCAGTTATTAATTCAAATTATTACAAGAACATTTTAACAAGAAAAAGTTTGCAAATCACTACACTTTCTGCCATTTAAGTAGCCAAATCAATTCATGTTCCTACTCATTAAAGTGACAGTTCACCCCAAAAATATACAATTCTGTCACCATTTACTCACCCTCATGTCATTCCAATTTCATTACTTCTGTGGAACGTAAAATATGTTCTGAAAAATGTCTCAGAATGCATTGAAAGACAATGGTCACCAAAACTGTTTAGTTACCAACATTCTTCAAAATATCTTCTTTCGTGTTCTGCATGACAAAGAAAGTGAGAGAGGCTTGGAACAACATGAGGCTAAGTAAATTATGATGGATTTTTACATTTTTGGGTGAACTATCAATTTCATTTATTAAAGATGACCAGCCTAAGATGACTAACTGGTTTTCTCTGGTTTAGTCAGGGCAAACCCTGAATGTTGAATTGACAATCTTGCTTGAAAGTCGTTTTTGAAAGTTTGAAGAATTTATATGATAGACAGGTAGATGTGTGTCTTCCAGGGTGGACATCAGTTATTTATTGACCTCTAAGGGCAAACACTGTATATTTCCCTCTTGCTAAAGAGAGAGAGAGAGAGAGAGAGAGAGAGAGAAGGACCCTTCACTCTACTGCAAATGACTCTCAGCTGAACCATTCACTCTCTACTAGCACGGTGTAATGAAGCGTTTTGCTTCATGGTATAAGGGCAATGTGCAGCACCACCAACAAACACACACCAAAGTAGTGACAACGGATTTAAAATATATGACTCCAGAGGGGGTTGTGATAGCCTTGAGAGAGAGATGGGAGTCATATGTCTGCCATTTGAGGGCAGTCGGCCAGAAGAGGCTGGTTTAATGTTTCAATGTTTAAATTAGATTCCCTTCAACCACGGCGACTACCTGACGGGAAACTAAAAGACTCAAAAAAGTCTAACCCTTGAAACATGTCCAATGAGATCAGGTGAGCATGAAACATTCCTGCTGACACCAGCGGCACTCTGCTGAAGCAAAGTGGCCACAACGTGCAAAGATTACATGAATAACAACAACCAGGACACGTCAATGTGTCACTGTTTGGAACAGAACATTCATTGTTGTATATATATGTGTAAATTATGAAATTATGATTTTCTATCACAATACATAGAAATGAGTCCCCCAAATCACATCTCATGCTGTACAAACCATACGGTCAAGGTGTTGCTGATTAGCTTTAGCAGTTAGCCCATAGACTGTAACGTAGCGGCTGTTTCTACGGGCCGATATACACAAGCCATTCACAATATTGGAACGGGCAAAGTTGGTCAGTGAACACAAGTTGAAGGTGTCTGCAACTATTCACATGTACGCATATCTAGTAGGGCTGGCTTGTCTTTATAGGTTACATGATTTTAATCAATCTTCATTTTGATGAACTGGTATTGATTTTTAAATCCCAAAATCCATTTTTTAGGTAGCTCCAACTCTAGAGAGGACCATTTTGTTAAATACTGAATGCACTATATATATTGCACATTCATTATATTTGTACTTGTTAGTTAGTTAGGTTTTCTCTCTCATGTACTGACCTGATTTTTATCCAAATACATTAATATTGAATTGAATCAAGATCAAAATCAAATCTAAAGCTTGTGAACTGGAATGATATCAATACCTAAACCTAATAACTGTCCTCCTTGAATGGCAGTTCTAAAAGCCAATCCTTAAGACTCTTATTAAACAGATATGAACAAATATTTACCTTCTTTGTGTTTAAAGAGACTGGGAGTTCTCGTGTGAGCGAACAGAGGAGAATTTATACTCTCACTGAAGATTAATTATTGATCTTTGCTATTTTCATATGGCAACAGAGGTGGAAACGCATTTAATTAACATGGGTGAACTGATCTGTAAGAGGTTTGAGCAAAATAACTCCTAAACTGAGCACGGCTCAACCCCACTGAGTGTGTCATATTATAAAGGGCATATTCCAAGGGCATGAGACAGGAAGGATTAGATATGAGACGCATTTTTCTTTTTCTTCTTTTCTTTCTAATAAGACTCAAAATTTGCACGTCCTTTCTCATTCTTCTCAAACTGACGACAGCAAAAATATCTGACAGGTTTTTGACATGAATCAAATTACAGGAAACATCCTAGACAGGGTGGTAATTATACAAGGAACTTGCGCCAGGCTCTGTGGAGCGATTCTAGTCCTCCTCCATATCTCTGGAGCCCGTGCGTCATAGAAAGTGACGTTCCATTCAGTGCAGCAGTGCTGAATATTGCATCTCTGTCTCCTACTCTTTTTTTTCTTCTTCTTCCACCAACTTATTTCTTATACTTTCCCTCCGAGCACTCTTCCCTGCCTGTTATCTGATTTCCTAACTCTCTAGCACTAACTCTTTGTCTAGTTTGTGTCTAGTTTATGCAGTGACTCATTGCTGTTGAACTAAGCTCCGTCGGTTAGAATCAGCCCTGCAGCCAAGACCCTGTAAATGTCCTCCTTGTGTAAAGGTGGCCTCCTCGCCCCTATAGCGGAGCTTCCCTTTCTGTGCTGAACCCATTTCCGTCTGCAGCCAGACGGCTCTCTGACCAGGGCACACCACCTAGAGCTCATTATAGGTAACAAGGGGGATGAAGGTCAGTCAGAATGCTCTGAGCTTTCCTCTCTCACTGACAAAGACTGAATATCATTTTGATACATACTGGGCACCACTTAAAAATGGTTTGTATCAACAAATCATTAAGCAAATGGCTTGTAAATAGTTGCTTCAAGTCTTCTTCTTATTATTAGATAGTAATATTAGACTATTACTTTTATTATGGTTCATTGCTATTATTATACTAATCAAACATAATTTAATACATTAACACAAAGCAGGGTGCCAATACACATAATACTTTAGTATTTGATTTTATCCGTTTCTAATTTTTATTTCCAAATGCTGCTGTCATTACAATGGTTTATTGCTATTATAATATTGCACAAACATGTATTTAACTCGTTCCCTGACAGAATTTTTGATCATTTTCACAATGTTCATGGCCCCCAGAAAATGTTGTTGTATGAATATCTGAACATGCAATATATCAAAAGAAAGAGCAGACCCTCTGCTTTTAACCAACAACAAAATCATATTCTAGCTTCATGCATAATTTTTTTACCAAATGAATTTATGAATATGGGTAAGTTTAATAAAAAAGCAACCTTTTGAGCAAAAATAAAAAATCCCTTTTTTGCTAAATATTACGTCTGGATTGGTTTCAGAATGATGATCAAATCATAGATGGAGTAGCTCGAGTCCATCAACATTCTCAAAGCTTTCACAGTCCTATAGCTCATGCTGCGTCAACATTCCAATCGGTAATATTATGCGTTTTTTTTTTATTTATATGCTGTTTAATGTTCATGATCACTTTATTTTACATATGCATATGATTACATACGCTATTGCTTGTTTCTGCATCTTCTTCACCTATGTTTAGATCAGGAGATTCAGTAATCTTTCAGAAGATGCGTAATTGCGCCCCCTACCTTAAAACAGTGAAAATATGGAAAGCCTCAAAAACTCGTCTTTGGCGGGGAAGCACTTTCTCACAAAAGACAAGGTAACTCCTCAAAGGCGGGAAAAGAGTTTATGTATGCTGCCAATACACATATTACTTTATTATGGATACATATTATAGCTTGTTTAGTTGTGACCATCTGTTAAGGGCCCAAAATCCCTATAAAATTAGCAAAACAAACCAGAACAGCCTGCCTGGGAAAATCATTTTATGATGGTTTAAGCCATTTCCTCTCCAGCAGCCTAAAGCAGTTTGCTGGTTTTAGCTGGATAAAGCTGGTCTAGGCGGCCTCCCAATCTGATTTTTAGCTGTTTTAGTTGGTCCAAAACACTCCCAGCACAGGGTGATCACCATCTTGTTTTCAGGCCTCATGCAGTCTGCACTATTTGTGCTATGAGCAATATAATTCCCAAACAGCAAGTCAATCAACTAATTATTCAGCTGTAATTGGTGTCAGAGGCCCATCAATATCAGCAGCCAGCAGAAGCAGCCGAGTCACGCCTCACATTAATCATGTGTACGTGTCTAATGACTGCTGCTCTGAGAACCAGAAACCCTCAGAGTACTGACAGACAAGGCTGCCAATTCTGCCATCGCATACATCCCAGTTTGAGATGGAAATCATCCAGGTAGCATTTTAATAAGTTACGCAAAGTCTGGGCTAAAAGGCAATCCACTTGTGGACGTGGCACTAATTTAAACAACACCTGTCTGTAAATATAAAATAGTTTGTGAGGTTTCACTTTATTTTGATAGTCCATTTGAGACATTCTACTAACTATAAGTAACTAATTCTAAGTTGACTGGTTAGGGTTAGTAGAATAAGTAAAAATTTACTTGCAAAAATTAAGCCCTATTTGGACGGGACTAGTTTTACAAGGATGGAGTAAAGTAATTTTACCACAGGATGTCTGTAATTTGAATGGCCAATTCGCACTGAATAAGAAATCTCAGTAAAACTAGCAGAAGTGGTAACTCGAGTTACGCACCGCCGTCACTTCTCTGTTGTCATGTGCGTATTAAGTTGCTTGCTGATATCATGTTCACAAACACATATAATCTATATAGAACAGTTAGGTCCGGTCAAAGAGTTTATTAATTCAATTAATTAAATTCTGATTGGATTCTGTTGGTAATAGGCAATTACCTAAAGCTAAAATAAGTTTTGTGCCTCTGACAAGTGCTTTTGACCTTTTTTTAATCTGAAAGGTAAGCAGAAAACACTTGAGGTTTGCCACAGAATTGTACCACTGCCTTGAACGCAACTGGAGCTTTATCACGTACCTCCATATTTGATCAACTGTAAAAACTACTTAAAAACAGGATTTCTTTTTTTTTAACTTTTAAACAGAATATGTACGTACATTTTTACAGTGGGTCTATTCGGAAGGGATTAATATTACCTCAGGTAATTTTTACAGACGTTTTTACAGAAGGTAAAAGTCGCCATAATCTTTACTGACATTGTCCGTAATGATAACTGAGATGGCACATTCGGACAGAACTAAAATCACTGAGAAGCTCTGGTAATAATGACTTTAGTCCACCTCTCTGTTAAACTAATCCTGTCCGAATAAAGCTAAAGACAGATGTCTGTTGGGGGACCATCAGTATAAAGTCTTGGCAGATTAAGCAGACAGTCTACTACACTAATGACAGATAGTTGACATATATAGTTGCAAAGTTACTTAGTAGAAGGTCTAAAGTGAACTATCGAAATAAAGTGTTACCTTTTGTAAAAAGGTCATTCATATCTTTACTTTATGACCATGCATTCAGTTTATATTATAATCAAAATAGAACTAATGGAGACAAAAAATATGGGGTCCAAAATGTTTCATGACCCGATTGCTAAAAACTACATATACAAGGTGAAGAAACACACGTGACCACATTTCAGTGCAAACACAAACCTAACACCTTTCAAATAACATCAAAGAACCTACTTACCTCTCAAATATGGATTGCACTAAAACATGTGGCTTTGAAAGAAAAATAGGTGCCTGATCAAAAAATCTGGATAAGCCCACACATGCACAAAAAAAAAGATTGAACTTCTCTGACGTGATGAGTTCTATTTCAGTTCCAAGTTTTGTCTAGACTGGTATAAAAATAAGTTTCACAACAAAAGTTTACAAAAGAAAAGGTGCATACAGAGTTCTCTATTATGGGTCACTGCTAAAAATCAGCTCACTGAAAGGCACATCAGTCTATGCCACTGGTGCGTGAGCATACAATTTGTCATTGAGGTACATAAAAACTGAATAGCACTCTTGAAGTTATAGATAACCAGCACACTGATCCAGGAAATTCAATTAAAAAATCAGGTATATTGAAATAATAAAGGCCAGCCTATTAACCTCACTAATAATTAAAGAAGAAAAACACCTACTGTAACTTCTGCCATTCAGTTCTCTCTTCATTAGGCCTTCATTAGGAAAAAGGCACCACCAAGGCAAATGAAAAGAGAAGAAAACCCCACTTTAAAAACAAGACCGCTCACTCCTCTAAGGGACCCTGCAAGGAATGCATTATCATGGATAAAAACAAAGGGAAAAAAAGAAGTGAAGGGAGACTGTGGATACTTGCTTTGATATGCAGCCTAATGTGAAGAAATACAACATTTTTCTTTCCAGGCGTCTCTAGTTGATTACTTGCTCACAGTCCCAGTTGGTTTTAGAGTATGTTAATTACCCATAGAGTCAATCTAAGCCATCGAGGCAGTTTAGCACAGCTGTGACTGAATATTACATACACACACACACACACACACACCTTTCTGAGGCACATCTGATAATGAATGCAGAATGGGACGATGATTCATTTTTCCCCCTTTAACCACAGATTAAACATTCCCAGAGGAATATTATATTGGTCTTTCAAATCTCAGGTTTCACATTTTTTGTTCATTTAAGTATTAACTTTATTTTTATTTTGGAAGTAACATCTGAAACAGACACAACCAAGACAAATGTTGACACAATAAAAGAAATATTTTATAGCTCAGATATTCTGATCTTAAATGAATGTAATTCTGTCAGGACCACTATCATCAAAGATGATAGACAATTAGCATAACATTTGGATTGGTGGTACGGTTCTGTTCTGGGCAAGAATTCCCTTCGCATCCGCAGCCTAGCATGGATGAGAGCAGGGAGAGCAGCGATAACCCGCCTTAGGGTAAACAGAACAGAACCAACATAATGTTTCACAGATATCATTTGTCAATATTTAATGTACAACATACTTCGGGAATTAAGTCTGATTCAAGGGGAATTAGAATACCAAATCTGGACTGACGAGAGGAGGAGCTGGGGATGTAGGAGGGTAATTAGCTCCGGAGAAACGGGATAGTTGCTGATAATACTGAAGAGCTTATATATGCATGCTGTGATAGACATCGTATTCCTATGTAGACGTGATCAGCTGACAGTCACCTGATGCGAGCTTGACTAACATGACCTGCCAGAACAACCGCTACGCTTGATTGAGTTTATTATGAGATATTATCTGATTACCAGAGCATTTTTTTTTCCTAAAATCCAACAAAAATATTTAAGCATAAATGTCCATTAGGTCTCAATTTAATATATGAGAACTAAATAATACAAATAGACCATAGAAAAGTTTTGGGTCGGTAATATTTTTTAATGTCTTTGAAAGAAGTCTCTTCACCAAGGCTGCATTAATGTTCACCAAGGCTGCATTTATTGGATATATTTTGATTTGGTGCTCAATAAATATTTGTTATTATCATCACAATTAAAAACTGCTGTGCTGCCATACCATATTTTTTAATGATTCTTTCAATATTTATTTACTTTGAAATATACATTTCTTGTAACAATGTTTTTACGGTTTTATTTATCAATTTAATGTATCTTTGGTGAATAAAATTATTAATTTCTTTAAAAAAATCTTACTGGCCTTTAACTTTTGAACAGTTGATTCTTAAATTGGATATTTATGTTACCAGAATATTATTTTAAAGACATTTTCCCCATTTCTTACAGTGAATACAATGATATGTTAATCAACAAATACTACAGTTTTAATTTCAAATGTAAATCTGATATCTAATCTCTCAGCAAATCTCTCTATTCTGATGTTCAAAGAAAAAGTAGAACTCAGTTGGATACTCCACTGTCAGGGAATGAGGAAAAGAGAGTTCATCATACTGTCTGGAGTGTCAGAGAAAGAAAACAAAGGAGGTGAGCACAGGACAGGCCCTGCTGACTTAGTGATGGAGGGCTGATCTGAGAAGCCAGATTAACGAGAAACTAAACATCAGCGGCCTGCTGGATTCACTGGAGTGAGACAGAGCTCCATACTGGGAAAATGGCACTTTTCCTCAACAATGACAGCAGCTCTGGGATACTGTTCAGCCATCTGAATAGTCCTCATTTTGACAATGCCTGTCCAGGAGCTATGCTCTGAAAAAAAAATTCTGTCCATTTTGCTAGCAAAAAAATGTGCACAGTTATAAACCTGTTTGTTTTATAATCATTTTAATATGTTGCCTTATTACTTTACCTCTTTACAAAAATGTCTCCAACTATCCCAAGAGAGAACATCCTTTTAAAATGCATTTGTTATTAGCTTTATAAGTCCCAAATATGCAGGGTAACAGTGCAGAGTTGACAATGTGGATGTAAAAGATAGAATGCATGCCGCAAGTTCCAATCGTTCTACCACTTCACCTATCCATGTTTGCGGAACTCTCAACAGGGATATGTGTGGACAATAGAAGAAAACTATAGTCGCACAGTGTGTTTAAGAGTGAAGCATGACACCGTGTTCTACTACATCTAAATAGCAATATGATTTTGGGTTGAATCACACAGTCCCTACACACAAGCATAAACCTGGAGTGAGCAACTCAAGTGAATTAAAATTCATTAAAATTTGTTTGAGATCAAACAATAATTGGCAGACCTCCTGCAGTCTTCACCACGAACCCACTTTTAAAGACCCTTGATCTGAAAAATACTTTTAGTAACCTTGGACCGTCATGAAAACAGAAGATGAGAGGCTGAACCATGACATTCGCGGATTTGCACTCAGGCATATGGCAGCTCATTTTAATTATATTTCATAAATTCACTCGCCTCTTCCTATATTGTACATTCCTGCAATTACATTATGCAGATGTAGATTTATGAGCCAGAGCACACTTCAATATCCAGCTTTCCAGCAAAGATTGTAATAAATGCTTGCGTATCAGTCTTAAATGATGAACCCACACTGTGTTAAATCAACACAGTTTATTCCAGCACTTATTGCTGACTTAATCGAAATGTAATACTACAAGAGTTTATCAAACATTAATGTTTTTTACATCCAAATTCTGATTTAAACCCAAGATGTTCTATAACCACGCAGAACAATAATTTAAAAGCCACAGTGCCCTCTGATTTTGATGGTACAAGGCCATATTAGAGTGGTATAACGGCAGTACTGTGACATAAAAGAAAAGAAGAAAGGTTCGGCTTGCGATCAATTACCGGCCGTTACTTGGCAGCTGAGTCAATCAATAGCAGATCAAAGCTGCCAGAGAGACGCTTCCTTCAATCCATCAGACAGTGAGACAATGGCAGGATGGAGCAATGAGATGTGAAATGAAGAAGACAGTTACCTCTAGATCCAGCCAATGTGAATCATAGCCTAGTATTTAACTTCCCATGGCACAAAAAAGACATGCATCCACACATGTGTTCCCTCTGCTTTCATAAGTTGATAGCATTTTCACAATGTAGGTGTATTGATAAAACATTTATAGTCTTCACTCTTTGTACAGTAGAAGGGATAGCTCTTTAAACTCGGTATCTCGCCAACCTGGCCTTCCAAGTTTACTTTATTCTGCAGAGTAAAATGTAAGAGCTCTATTTACAATAAAATGAACTTGACTTTGCATACAGCGATATATTTGCACCACAAGGATAATTACGTGTTCAAAAAAATTATATGCAAACAAAAAAAGACTAACAATCTAGGCTGCCTGAGGATTCGCAGGTCTAACCCTCTGTTCTTCTCCGTAACATACAAAATCTCAACACTCTGTTGGGCCCTTGCAGTCATTTCAATTTTAAAGAGCAGGTTGGTGAATTATTGCCGGCAGTGAGCTGGGAGTTCTTCTCGTTCAGAGTAACAGTCCAGCAGCACAGCGCTGCTTTATCAGCACAACCCAAGCAATGTCTCTAGGGCCCCTGATATGACTTACAGACTGACCCCAAAATGTATCACTGAGTTTGGGAGGAGTTTTTCCACATGGCTTGAATGTAAGTCCCGACTGCATTGCTCCAGGCTTGAAGACTTCTGACTTTACTGTACAGGGTGGATGTGAATGCAAAAGAAGTTAAAAGAAAGTCCAAAGCACTATGTGCAAATAACTTTCAATGACAAACAGTTTAATTTACTGTGGATTAAAGATATATAAGACTTTAATGCATCATTGGTAAATAAACAGTATTAAAAACAAATAAATCCTACTGAGCTGGAACTTCTGAATAATAACAACATTAATATTTATGCATTTCACCTGACATTGATAGCATATCTTTTAACAACACCAATATTTTTTTATGCATTTACAGTATGCTTATATAAACCAAAAATACATATACTATATCAGATACACTCACCTAAAGGATTATTAGGAACACCTGTTCAATTTCTCATTAATGCAATTATCTAATCAACCAATCACATGGCAGTTGCTTCAATGCATTTAGGGGTGTGGTCCTGGTCAAGAAAATCTCCTGAACTCCAAACTGAATGTCAGAATGGGAAAGAAAGGTGATTTAAGCAATTTTGAGTGTGGCATGGTTGTTGGTGCCAGACGGGCCGGTCTGAGTATTTCACAATCTGCTCAGTTTTTCTGCTCAGGGATTTTCACGCACAACCATTTCTAGGGTTTACAAAGAATGGTGTGAAAAGGGAAAACCATCCAGTATGCGGCAGTCCTGTGGGTGAAAATGCCTTGTTGATGCTAGAGGTCAGAGGAGAATGGGCCGACTGATTCAAGCTGATAGAAGAGAAACTTTGACTGAAATAGTCACTCGTTACAACCAAGGTATGCAGAAAAGCATTTGTGAAGCCACAACACGCACACAACCTTGAGGCAGATGGGCTACAACAGCAGAAGACCCCACCGGGTACCACTAATCTCCACTACAAATAGGAAAAAGGCTACAATTTGCACAAGCTCACCAAAATTGGACAGTTGAAGACTGGAAAAAAGTTGCCTGGTCTGATGAGTCTTGATTTCTGTTGAGAGATTCAGATGGTACAGTCAGAATTTGGGCGTAAACAGAATGAGAACATGGATCCATCATGCCTCGTTACCACTGTGCAGGCTGGTGGTGGCGGTGGTGTAATGGTGTGGAGGATGTTTTCTTGGCACACTTTAGGCCCTTTAGTGCCAATTGGGCATCATTTAAATGCCACGGCCTACCTGAGCATTGTTTCTGATCATGTCCATCCCTTTATGACCACCATGTACCTATCCTCTGATGGCTACTTCCAGCAGGATAATGCACCATGTCACAAAGCTTGAATCATTTCACAATTGGTTTCTTGAACATGACAATGAGTTCACTGTACTAAAATGCCCCCAACAGTCACCAGATCTCAACCTAATAGAGAATCTTTGGGATGTGGTGGAACAGAAGCTGGATGTGCATCCCACAAATCTCCATCAACTGCAAGATGCTATCCTATTAATATGGGCCAACATTTCTAAAGAATGCTTTCAGCACCTTGTTGAATCAATGCCACGTAGAATTAAGGCAGTCCTGAAGGCAAAAGGGGGTCAAACACAGTATTAGTATAGTGTTCCTAATAATCCTTTAGGTGAGTGTATTTGGAATTATAAACCCCAAATAAGTTTCTTTAATACTCCCTATTACTAAGGCATGATATTTAATCAATATTTGACCATTAAATTAAGTACTACAGACCCAAATTTCTCCTAAAAATTTTTTGACTGATCCAGTAGTGCAAGGAAACAATAGGTAGGCTACAACCTCCACCCCTTCTCGCCCATAACATTTACCCCAGAATTTACAGCCTCAGGTTCCCTCCACAGAAAGCCTTACACTGGTTATGCAGTTCCTGACCTCAATCTCAGGATCAATACACTGCTCCACAATGGGCTTGGTCAGCAACTGGCTTTAACCCTTTCATGCATGAATTATGATAAACTACTAGATTTTTTCCTATGTGTTTGTATTGCTCTTAGGGCATGAAAAACAAAAAACTAAATTTTTACACATATTTTTCAAAGAGATTTTCAGATGTCCACTAGAGTGTATTATATACTGTATTAAACATAATACGGTAATAACACGGCAAACCAATCAAAGTTTATAAAATCTTGTGAAAATTATAAAATACAGTACTGTGCACAAGTCTTAGGCTTGCTAGTATTTTTACACACAAAAAGTTAGTTTAAGCCAGTTATTTATATCTTCTGCTGTAGTGTATCAGTTGTGAAATATTGCAAAGCAATTGAACTTCATACAAGTTGAACTTAGCGTATCTTTGATATCAGAACATGGGGACGTGATCCATCAGAGATCTGTACAACCTGTCAAGGTACAACTGTGGAAACCCAACTCAAATGCTTCCTCCAGTGTACCAGAGTATGTCGATTTACCCTTATTAGCTGATCATTCTGATTATGTTCAAAATGGACACATTTCTACCATAGCTCCTCTGAGAAAACCTAGCTGAAAGGTGTTTTCAATCTCATTTGAAATGAGCAGTGTTAGGGGTAATTACAAGTATTTAACATGCATAACACAATCAGACTACGTTTTGATGTTACGAGTAAAGTAATGCATTACAAGTACCATGCATTACATAATCAAATTACTTTTTGATCTAACAAATAATGCATTACAAGCAACATGCATTATGTAATCAGACTACTTTTTGATCAAACAACTTAAGTAATGCACTACAAGTAACGTGCATTAAGTAAACAGATTTCTTTTTTATGTTACAAGTAAAGTAACATTACAAGTAATGTGCGTTATGTAATCAGATTACTTTTTTGATGTAATGAGTAAAGTAATAAATTACAAATCACATCACATTACTTTTTTGATGTTAATGCAAATTGCATTCTAATAACACAAATACATTTTTTTACAGTCGAAAAAAGTTGAAAAATAGTTCAACCAAAACACTGTGCCATCATTTACCCACAGCAATGTCAGTTTCTTTCTTGCAAGGAGAACAAAAGAAGCAGCTCAGAAAAAATTCCAAGATGCTCATTTCGCTTACATACCGCTTCAGAAGACTTGATATACAGCACAAAAGTTATATGGATGAGATTTAAGATTTTACATCATTGCATCTGCCCCCATTTACTTTCATTGTATGGAAACAGTAGCACTTATTCTGGACATGACCACACCACACACATCATATGCAGCGCATTCAAAACTCATTACCCAGCTCATTATTATTCATTATGCATGGTAATGAAGTAAGACTTAATTGGGCTTATTTGCCATCTGCAAAATTAATAAGTGCCAGAACTTGGGTTCAGCTACCAATGAGACAAAAAAAATGTATCTCTTTGCGGTGTCAAGTTGCAGGAGGAGATGATCTCCAGAAGTGCACTTAGATCAGGCAAGTGTAAACTCCATAACTCCAGATAATCTCCAGATAAAGTTGACTAACAGGTGTGTATAAATATCCTTCTGTAGAATACTGGGAAGAGGGAGTTGCTAATTTTTTTTTTTCAGCATCATCAATCCTGCACACAAGAAGAACCCCACAGAGGCATCTGATTGCCTTGACATCTTTCCAAGTAAGATAACTCATCAAGGTTCTATAAATAAAACCAGTAATCATACATTTATGGAGCTCCTTGGCTGTACTTAGTGCTTGCCTGTTCTTTAAAACATAAATTACTGTTTTCGCTAGGAGAATTGACTGGATAAGCAAATAAATGCGTTAGAGGTCAAGCTGACCTTACCAAGTATAAAAACATGGGAGGGTACAGTTCCGTGAAATAGATATTTGCTGCATTCCATTTAAGATTTTTTTTTTTACGAGGTGAAAAGAAAAAAGGCCTTTTACTCTCTTTTTTGTGCTGCATTTATGGCTCTGTGTGAATCAAAGCCCTTTAAGGCAAGCCTTGATGCCCCTGCTCAACAGCTATTGTCAGTTGAAATCTCTAAATAAATTACATTTCAATAATATAATTCAAATCAGCAATAAAAATTATATTATCATACTTTACTGACTAATTTCAGCTGGAAAGTTTTGACAAATGTTTGACATTATAAAACCATGTAAACCATGCAGTTTCAATGGGAGGATGACTTTGCGGCTCATTGATTGTTTTCTATTATACTACAAAATGAACACAAGCCTGCTGTAATGTAAGTTTATAATGCATTATCAGATTCAGCAGAATACAAGTGTCTCACAGGCACCTAATGAAAGCCATATTGATCCAAGACAGACATAAGAGTCAGGCAAAAAGGAAGACTCCTGGAGGCCATTTTGCTCAAATGATATGGAGTATGAAATACCAAAATGAGCCGGGATGGGGAGAGGTGGGAGGTTAAGAGAAAAGAATTGAGGGAAAGTAAGAGCAAAGGAAAGACAGAGGAAACAATGAGCAACGTTGAGAGAGACGGGAAGGGAGCAGATAAGACAAAGAAAACTTGCTTGTGAATCTCATTAAGATGCAAGAGGGCATCTATGAACATTAAAGAGAGTGCTCTGTGTGTGAGTGTGTGTGAGAGAGAGAGGCTGGCAGGGGTGGTACTGGTACAGCTAACTCACCACCAAGGGGTGATTTATAATTAGAGAGCTTTCCATTTGTGCATGGGATTGAGAAGATGCTAAATAAATATCTAAAGATATGAGGAAATCAAACTAAAAAGGATCAAAGTTCAGTGAGAATATGGGAGGTTGTAAGTGATAGCTCTGAATTCTCTGCATGCACGGTGGTCCTGACACACTGCATACAGCGTTTGATCACGTTCTTGCATGTGCTACTATTGGATAAAATCAAAGCTGGATGGTTTTAACCTGACGTGCTGGATGGACCAAATCTCCATAGATCTTTTGCCAGTTAAATAGTGAGATTATTAGTTAAAAACCCTTCTGTTTTGTTTTATTTCCTAATGTAATAATTTATTTTATCATATATATTAATAAATAAAATACATTTTAAATGAAATATAAAATCACAGAGCAACTGTCTAGGATGATTTGAAAATATTCCAAAGTTCACATGGAAAAGTGATGTAAGATAATGCAAAATATAACCTGTAACTTATTTTAGGAGCAAATAAAATTAATAAATAAATATAAAATCCCAGATTTTCTCATTTGACCCATTAAACACTACCCTTTCAAAGTTCGGGGTCGGTAAGGTTTTTTTTTTATGTTTTCAAAAGAACTCTTATGCTTACCAAGCTTACAAAATACAGTAAAGATAGTACATTTCAAATGTAATTTATTCCTGTAATTTACTCCAGTCTTCAGTGTCTCATGATTCTTCAGAAATCATTCTAATATGCTGATTTGGTGTTCAAGAAACATTTCTTAAACAGTTTTGCTGCCTAATATTTTTTGTGGAAACTGTAAAACAGAACATTTTGTCATGATTCTTTTCTTTCTTTTTTTGTCAAAGACCCACATTTATTTGAAACAGAAATCTTTTGGAATGTTATAAATGCCTTTACTGGTTCTTTTGATCAATGTCATGTAAAGTGAATTCAGGATGATTTATGACACTTTTTGCCATTGAGATGACTTGGAAAAAGTGTCCCAATCACCATGAATTCACCCAATGATTGTTGAGCTTAAACTTTTGAATGGTGGTAAACTGTATATGTACAGGATATTTGTTATTACCACAACTCATTAAGAGCACTCAATGGAGATGGGGAGAACTAACACGAAGATACAGTTTGGTCATAAATTGGAAATAATCAGATGAAAATCTAAATCCATTCACAGATGTACATCTAAAGGAACGCATATATTTTTTTTGGAACTTTAGCTTATTCATCGTATCCCCCAGAGTTAGAGAAGTCCATACATACCATTCTTATCTCCGTGCGTGCCATAACTCTGTCTGACGCATCCACCGCTAGCCTAATTTAACACAAAGACTGGAGGAAAACAGCTCCATCTAACCTACTGCTCAATAAGTGACAAAAAAGCCAACATTTTCCTATTTACATGTTGTGATGTGAAGTTCCTTGATTATTACGCAGGAATGAGAGTATAGTTCCAAGCCATATCGATCTAAAAACTTTTTATGTTCCGTCGGTCTTAGTACACGATGTAACTATAAACATCACAACATGAAAAAGTTGCTGTTATTTTGTCACTTTTTGAACAGAGGCTAGATGGCGCCGTTTACCTCCAGTCTTTTTGCTAAGATAAGCTAAGCTAGGCTAGCAGTGGGTGTGTCAGAGTTCTGGCATGCACGGAGATGAGAATGGTATGTATGGACTTATCTAATTCTGGGGGATACGATGAATAAGCTTTAGTCCCAAAAAGTCGGCATGTTCTGGAGTCATACACATTTCATAATCTTTAAGATTATCCTGACATTTAAACAAAAAACGGGACAGCCCCGCTGCAGCAACAAGGAAAGTTTCAAACTATTCTATCATGCAAAACAAACCCTGAGGTAAATGTACTGGCTGTCAATTTGGTAGATAATGCAAAGATTTAATCTAATGGGCTGTACTATAAACCTTCTGGACCAGAAGATGACATCAAACAACTGGTTATGTGCACCTTACAAGTAAGTTCATTAGTTTAAATGGTGTTAAACGAGCACATGAACAAAGATTCAAAATCAAAGCTGATTTTAATTATGCCTTCATCACAAATGAAGAACAGGTATAATCCAGTGACAAAGGAAATTCAGGAGAGTTAGGTTACATTTTCTGCAATGATCTTATCTTGAGCAAACCTCACAGTGAATCAACAGACAGAGTAAATTAGACTTCTCGTGGTAAGCACTAACCCTGACCTGCTGTGTGAGTGTACAGCAGCACTGGTTTCATTTTCTCTGAACACTGTTGCCTGGAGACATGCTGATTGACGCATTTGCTTGCTCTCTGAGGGTGACTATGAGCTGGTCCAAGCCTGTTTTATTGGCTCAGTGAGTCAGCAAAGTTCTGTGGACAACATTTTATCATTCACGTACTTTATTCAGCTCAAACCAATCAACTTCATTGACTGTTGACTAATGATCTAAACCAATTAGAGGTAAGACAAGCAGCTGATATATCTGGGATATCAAACTGCAGACTGCCTTCTAGTTAGGCAACTATGAGAAAATGTGAGTAATCGGTTTGAGACTTACAATAGCCTGTTTAATTTTTCTGAGACAGGAAGTTGGCCGGAGGTCAACTCCTCGATGTGCACAGACTTCACAGACCGCCAAATTACAAAATCACACTCGCTGGCTTAATTCAATACTCAAAAGTATTTAGCCAAATATACCACACCAAAAGAACAGTAGGAAAGAGACAGATTCATTCTAGACTGATTCAGCACTTTAATACTACCTCTCTCTATTATTTGTTTATTTGCCAAGTACAATATCATTCAAAAGTTTGGAGTCATTACGATTTTAATTAATACTTTTATTCACCAAGGATGCATTACATTTATCAAAAATGACAGTAGAGACTTACAAAAAAATATATTTAAAATAAATGCTGTTCCTTTAAACTTTCTATTCATCAAAGAATGCAAAAAATTACTTTTCAGCTTCCAAAAAAAAAAAAAATTTAAACAGCACAATGTTTTCAACATTGATGATAATAAGAAATGTTTCTTAAAATCCAAATCAGCCTTTTACAATGAGTGTTGCCATTTCTAGAATGAATTACATTTTTAAATATATTCAAATAAAGTTATTAAAATGTATATATATATCTATATAAACTTCTATATAAACATGAAGTAGTTTCATTATAATTATGAAAAATACAAAATACTATTATTTTACACACAGCTTAATCATGGAAGCAGTCAGTTCAGATTGCATTCTTGCTGTTTCACACCGACTCAATGGGTAGTAAAGGCTTCCAGACTCCAGTGTGTGAAGACAACGAGCACCACTGGGATTCTTAACGCCAACAACACAATACAGAACTCCCACATGACACTCCTCCAGACGGCTGTATCAGAGCTCTGCGGGCTGGAACATGGTGACTATAGTCACTGTTTTTTTCTCTGGCTTTCCAGCTTCCCTCAGCCCAGTCCTGGCCATTAATAAATTATGGCCTCTGATCAGCCAGGATTCACGACTGCAATTATATTCAATGTGCAGCAAGTGAGGAAACAGAGCCAACATGGAGGCAGTCAAACTAGCTGCATTTGCCCAGCTTAAATATGTCTGGAACCAGGTAAAAGGACATTAAGAAATGAGACATGAAAGGTTCCAGAAGTGATGTGATGTGTGCTGCAGCATGATAACGCTCCACTATCTTTCTCATACTGACTGGAAACGTTTTCAGACCCCTATTTTTTTCTACAAACCCCAGCCAGGAATCTAAAGTCAGACTAGCATCATGTGTCCTGCAGAGGGGCTAGGATGGAGGGAGGAGGGGGTGGTTTGGGGTATTCAGCACCCTGGACAGCTTCTTCTCGCAAAGCCTGCCCCAATCTGGAGCCATTTAAATGAGATATATGAGTGCCAGCGTTCTCCTTTCCACAATTTGGATTATCTTCATTCACATGCAGTCCCTATACTTCTCCCCTATCTCCATTTCGCATCTATCCACTCTCCAAATTTGACTTCCCCTTCACATTTAATATCTCAATCCAGTAATCACCCACACCTGCTTAACAAAATGCTGTCCGTGCAAACTGGCCTCTTAAAGTGCAGATATAACTTGTGTATATTTCAAGCACTCATTGCTAGTAATTACTATGCATTTGTAATGTGTGGGGTGATTAAGAACTATGCTGACATTGGCAGTCTTGAGCCTGGACACATTAGACTTAACACTCAAAGCAATGTATATGTTTGCACACATCTGACAGATGGGTGAAATGTGCATTCAACAGCATTCAACGCGCAGTGTTTGTGTGCACTGGGATCAGACCCTAGGGAACTGGTCTACTGCACAGTGAAATGCAAAATATGTTCTAGTTTTGAATCTTAGGAGCCACGTTTAATTCAAAAGCTGCAGTGGAGGTGAAGAATATCAGTGAATAGAGCTTAAATGTATGCTTTGTTCCTGACCCAAAGCTATCAGAAGACTTGGAATATATTGCACAAGTAATTTGTATGGTTCCTTTTTCGATGGTGACCTCTCATGGTGACAATGAAATTCCATTGTATGGAAAATATCTATGTGGATTTGTGTTCAGGGTTTAATGCTGTTTTGACCCCATTGACTTTCATTAAATGGATTTTTTTCATTATATAGCCAAAACAACACCACTTAGACATTTTTCTAAATATGTTATGTTGTGTCCCAGAATGTCATACAGGTTTGGAAAGACATGAGAGTGAGTAATTCATTACAAAATGTACATTTTAAGTGAACTAATCCTTTTAACTTTGCATCAATGTTTGGTGTATGTTTCAATTATTCATTAGCATTCTAATGAGGATTTTTCTTATCTTTGTTCAAATATGCGCTGATGTAAAGGGCAAAAAGAGCCATAAAGAAGAGTTGAAGAGAAAAATCAATACCATGTCTCAAATTGCTCTACAAATGGTTGCATTAAGTGTCTCTAAAGGAAATAAGAGGCAGAGAGAAAGAACATGAGGAATGAAACATCGCTGGCCATCCTCAACATTAACAACATGCATATTGACAGTGTGCTTACTGGCAGAGGTTGTAATCAGAGTCTGCAAAAATGTGATAATAATAATGATAATTTTTTTAACCAGCGCAACATGGCTGTCATTGACTGATACAACAAGTGGTACACTGTGACTGTAGTTTACCGTTCTTATCAGTGATACTGGATAACAAACACTTCACTGTCTGTGCTGGTCAATACGAATCCTCTCAGCTTATCTCTCCCTTAAGTCACAGGCAGCACATTAAAGCCTTTCTGCTGTAATTGCAGCTGTCTTGCAGGCTTTCAATAACTGGACGGCTCCGAAAAGAAGCCAGCACATCACCTGTTCAAAAAGCTTGTGTTTAAGCATGTCATGATTGACAGACTAAAGGTTTTATAGAGCTTTCGGCAGTTAATCCAAACTCTGCCCAATCTAAGATTCAACAGAATCTGAATCAACAGATTAACGGAATTGAATTAGAACATGTACACATAAAATAAACAAATACACTACTATTCAAAAGTAATGGTGTAATTTTTAGTAGCAGGAAAGACAATTATACAATTATTATTACTATATTTAGCTTTATTATTATACATTATTACAATAAAATACAAAGGATTCCTATTTCAAATAAATACTGTTCTTTTACATTTTCTATTCATTTTTTTTTACACCAAATTGGTATATTAGAATGATTTCTGAAGGATCATGTGACCCTGAAGACTGGAGTAATGACTACTGAAAATTCAGCTTTGCCATCATTGCATTCACTTTAAAATATATTCAAATAGAAAACCATTATCTGGAAAAAAAAGAGACCACAGCAAAATTAGCATTTACTCTGGATTTATTATTTATATGTATCTGTTTGAGTTAAATTAAAATGTTTGAGTTTTACAAAGTAACCTTGTTTAGAATAACTGTGTAATGTGTGCAGGATATCTGTGCAGGATAACTGTGTAATGTGTGCAGGATATCTGTGCAGGATAACTGTAATGTGTGCAGGGTATCTGAGCAGGATAACTGTGTAATGTGTGCAGGATAACTGTGTAATGTGTGCAGGATATCTGTGCAGCATAACTGTGTAATGTGTACAGGATATCTGTGCAGGATAACTGTGTAATGTGTGCAGGATATCTGTGCAATGTGTGCAGGATATCTGTGCAGGATAACTGTAATGTGTGCAGGGTATCTGAGCAGGATAACTGTGTAATGTGAGCAGGATACCTGTGTAGGATAACTGTGTAATGTGTACAGGATATCTGTGCAGGATAACTGTGTAATGTGTGCAGGATATCTCTGCAGGATAACTGTGTAATGTGTGCAGGATATCTGTGCAGGATAACTGTGTAATGTGTGCAGGATATCTCTGCAGGATAACTGTGTAATGTGTGCAGGATATCTGTGCAGGATAACTGTGTAATGTGTACAGGATATCTGTGCAGGATAACTGTGTAATGTGTGCAGGATATCTGTGCAGGATAACTGTGTAATGTGTGCAGGATATCTGTGCAGGATAACTGTAATGTGTGCAGGATATCTGTGCAGGATAACTGTGTAATGTGTGCAGGATATCTGTGTAGGATAACTGTGTAATGTGTGCAGGATATCTGTGCAGCATAACTGTGTAATGTGTACAGGATATCTGTGCAGGATAACTGTAATGTGTGCAGGGTATCTGAGCAGGATAACTGTGTAATGTGTGCAGGATATCTGTGCAGGATAACTGTGTAATGTGTGCAGGATATCTGTGCAGGATAACTGTGTAATGTGTGCAGGATATCTGTGCAGGATAACTGTGTAATGTGTGCAGGATATCTGTGCAGGATAACTGTAATGTGTGCAGGGTATCTGAGTAGGATAACTGTGTAATGTGTGCAGGATATCTGTGTAGGATAACTGTGTAATGTGTACAGGATATCTGTGCAGGATAACTTTGTAATGTGTACAGGATATCTGTGCAGGATAACTGTGTAATGTGTGCAGGATATCTGTGCAGGATAACTGTGTAATGTGTGGAGGATAACTGTGTAATGTGTGCAGGATATCTGTGCAGGATAACTGTGTGATGTGTACAGGATATCTGTGCAGGATAACTGTGTAATATGAGCAGGATACCTGTGTAGGATAACTGTGTAATGTGTACAGGATATCTGTGCAGGATAACTGTGTAATGTGTACAGGATATCTGTGCAGGATAACTGTGTAATGTGTGCAGGATATCTGTGCAGGATAACTGTGTAATGTGTGCAGGATATCTGTGCAGGATAACTGTGTAATGTGTGCAGGATATCTGTGCAGGATAACTGTGTGATGTGTACAGGATATCTGTGCAGGATAACTGTGTAATGTGAGCAGGATACCTGTGTAGGATAACTGTGTAATGTGTACAGGATATCTGTGCAGGATAACTGTGTAATGTGTACAGGATATCTGTGCAGGATAACTGTGTAATGTGTGCAGGATATCTGTGCAGGATAACTGTGTAATGTGTACAGGATATCTGTGCAGGATAACTGTGTAATTTGGTGGAGGATTCATGATGATCTGGTGGTTTTCTTTGCATTATTTGAGGTCTGAAAACATGGCAGCTTTTTATGTTATTTTGACCAGTTGTCATTTTCTGCATATAAATGCTCTAAATTTGGAATTTGGAAATAAAAAAATGTGTCAGTCGTTTGTAGAATAAATCAAAACTGTTAATTTTACTCAAACAGATACATATAAATAATAAATCAAGAGAAACTGCTTATTTTTCAGTGGTCTTTTCGCACTGATTTTAGTGAAATTATAATAAAACAAAAAAAGGTGGCATTCTTTACAGGGAGTAAATCTCTGCTACAAGTTTATGGAAGTAATGACTGGAAAAGATCCACAAGCTGATACACATCCTGCATGGATCAACAACCCCCCGAGAAATCCACAAAAAGCTGTGAGGAGGGTCTTTTTGCTACTTCACAACATCTCTGAAAGGCTTCAGATAGAGACAACAAAATAAAGCTGGGATCAGAATCCCTGGAGAAAAGCAGTGCCTCCATACCATGGCAGCATCCATTGTTTACTCTCACAGTGTGAATCATACTCTCCGCAGCACAATCTCAGACTTAAGTCCCACAGATCTGAGGACAGCTAAGACATTTTGGAGGCTTAATTCATCTGGTAGGAGGTTTAATGACGACAGGGGGCAGAATGCCAGGGGAAATAAAAGCGGAGTTGCCCTGCTAAACATTAACTTACCTACTCAAATTTGTTGAGACTCATCCATCCATATCAATGGATAATGGACCGACCTAGTCATCACTGTCATCATAGAGAAACAATACCAGGCAGAGTCGGCAGGCTGCAGCTACATAAGTTCTCTCAATGGCACACACTGGGTGTGTCTCAACATCCAGATTATTTATTTATTAATTCATTCTGTTCTGTAAGTACACCAGCTAAATTTAACAGAACACTGAAATCTGCAAATGCATCCAGATGGGCCTTTATGAAACTTTTATAACATCCTGATTGCACATTTAAAAAAGAAAAATAGAAAAAAAATTGACTTTATATATGTGACTGCAGTAGGTTACATAGACCATCACTGGATTAAACTCACGAAATCCATATATTTACGTTAATATTTTATAATTTTTTACATTAAAGCAATATTATGTAGGCATAATTAAACTGCATTAAACAGCTTTAAGTCTTTAAACTTGATAATCGGTTGAACTGATACTTAAATCTTAATAAGTGACCTATTTGGCAATTCAGCAATAAATATCTAAAGGAAATAAATACAAACAGCACAGAAAGGATGAACAGAGTGATTATTTTTCGGAAAAATTAAACTTTAAATCAAATTCAATATCTAAATCCCGCACCAGATTAAAATAACATGCCACACTAGATCCAGTGGCTTATGAATTTGATGTATAATAAAATTTCATCATCAATATCATCATGTTGAAGTCTATACAGACCCCTGTAAATAATCAATAATAAAGCGAATTAATGAAACTTCCCTGGGAAATTCCAATATGACACTCACCGCTTTGCTCCCCAAGAAAGACGAGTTTGAATTTCCTTAAAGGGTTTCCAAAGTCATTTCCCACAGACATGTTTGAGGGCTTGTTTTTTAACAGCGTGTTCCCACCGGTGTAAATGTCTGGATGGGGCAGCGCGATGGAAAAAGCGGCGCTCCTGTGCGTTTGGAAACGGGAATGCTGCACTGGATCGGCTGTCAGGCTTAATAGCCGCTGCGCATGCGCGGCCCCACCTCTCTCTCACTCCAACATACACGACGTAATGCTATATCAACCCACATAGCGTGACGTCATGCTGTATCGACCCACATAATATGACGTCATGCTGTATCGCCCACACTAACCAAAGTGTCTTTCCCTTTTGATTATACATAGATTTATGTAGGCTAAAAAAAGAGACTGCTTTATTTGTTTGTTGATTGGGTGATGCCAGAAGTGGTTAAAGCCCAGAGCTGGTTATATAAAGCCTTCTAGTGTGATCAGAAATTCCCAGTTGTGTGTGTACCCCAAATAGACTAAAATAACTAAGCAATTATTAATAACTATATTGACATCAGTTTTGTTCCCTTTTAAGAAAACAAAGTTTAGTAAACTTTACATAAGTAACTTTAATAATATTAATGATAATGCTAAAATATATCCAGTATAATATGGGTTAAAAGGAACAATTAGACAAAAAGTCATATTTACACATTGAAACTGGGATAAATCATAATTATTAGATCTTTAAAAAATGATTTTGTTATTTTTATGCCATAAAATTATAATTATAATTACTAAATCATTATTTTTTTTCTTTTGTGGTAGAAATGGGCTTTTATATCAGCCAAACAGAAAAATGTAAAAAAACAAAAACAACAACGATTTGTGAACAAATTTTATATTTGAAATAACTTATACATTGGTAAATAAACGTTACATATTGCATAATAAAAAGTTTATCAGAAAGTCACGATTCATTACTCAAAGCAGCGATAAGAAAAGTCATTTGTGTTAAGAACCGTGGCAAAACAATATGCACAAAGTGTATAATAAACGAGCAATATCAGGTATAAAAATATATTTTACAAACATCTGATGCCTAGTTTTAAAATGTCTTCACGTTTGAAAGTAACATTTTAAATCTACTCAGGCTACTGTCGTTATTTGAAGCTACACACCTCAACTCGCGCACACTTTGATATTTGACACACTTGTGTATCTGTGTGCATGTGGGGATACAGAGCATTCCACATATTTCACATAGTCTTCAAATAGAAGAGAAGATATATGGGGGGGAAATAATTAATTTTCCCAGTCAACCATTTTGAATCATGATTCAATTGCATATTATTCAAAGTTAAGGACAATATATATATATATATAGACATTTCTTGTATGTTTTGTGTTCTCCTCACAGGTGCCACAGTCATACATCCAGCTTCAAATAACCCGATGATGAAAACTGTGAAGATTATGATGAATTGTTTTGAGTTACTATACATGGATATTTATTAATACCATAATAACTGCAGAGGTGGAAAGTCCCTGAATCTTTCCAGTTAGGTGTATGTGTTTTGGTGTAAAACTTGAGAAACATCCAAACTGAATTCATCAGATTTCCAGCCAAGTGTTGGAAGGAGGGTTTTCTGACAAGAAATATCCAGAGGCTCAACTCACTGAGAAGGTTCTCAAAAGTGAGATCCGATAGGGTAAGCGGGGTCGAGGCATCACAGGGGTCCCTCTGGTCTTTTCTCTAAGCTGTACTCTCTGGTCCGGTGCATTTTCCACCCAATAAATGCCAGGAGTGCAATGCCTAACGTCTTATAGCCCACCTGAAGCCCTAGATACCTGCAACAAGTCATCATGATCATCATCAGTGCTAGTAATTAGTCTAATAACACTTATTAGCATAATTTAATTTCTATGTTTAGCATTGTGTTGCCGAATATATGCGAAGTATACAGTTTGTGTGTTTAAGCTCACTAAATTCAAAATCTATCATTAGGAGTTTTGACACAAATGTACCTTTATAAAGTATTTAGGTCAAAGGAGAACATATCCTTACCTGTTTCTAAGAAGATTGTTGTCATAGTAACCACATCCTTGCTTTTTTCCACAAGCCGTTTTCCACCAGATACATGTGGAGTCTATGGTCATCCCGAAGAAAGCCGGAGCTGGCAGCCAGGCTAAGCAAAGAGAAAGAGAGTACAAAGGAATAATTTTACTAAAAATTTAAATAAATATATATTTCTATGCAGTAAAATACTAAATAAGTGTAGATAGATTGTAATAATATTGTTGTGATAAGATTGTTGTTCCTTGTATTGTAATTGGTACCCCTTTAACAGTAGCTATGTTGTTGTATAACCACAAGGGGGCGTATAGTACTTACAGTATTGCAATTGCACGTCCACAATTTGGGCACATATTGTTTGCTTTTGTTTTTTATTTTCCAGGAAAGTGCCCTCAAGTTAGAATCACTTAAATGGTGGTTTACCCTGACCACTTTCTCTCCGTGAATTACCAATTATTTTGTTTTAGAAAATACATGAAAAATGTCAAGGAAAAGAAAACTCGTTTCACACTTTAATAGAATAAATAAATAAAAGTTAAAAGGTATTTTTATAATTTACTTACTCAGAACCCTCAGAAGCAGAAACTGAACCCCTATGGCAAACGACTTCTCATCTGGAGGAACTGCCCTATAAGTAAAGAAGGAGTGAATTAAGATGAGATCAAATCCAATACTTACATTACATTCCTACATTTTAAGTTCTCACACTGAATGCAATGTTATGTTTCTCACCTCAGCACCATCATGTAGATAGGGTTGTGTGTTAGGCTGGCAATAAGTCCGGCCAGAGATATGAGGAGCATTACAGGAAGGAGATAGTGAGGGCAGGCGTTGGCACAAGGGCCAGGCTTGGCGATGCCCATATCAGGAATACACTGGCAGTTCCTAAACATCTGTGTGCAAAGAGATAGTGGACATTATAATGATATGGTTTGTCAATATGAACATGAGTGCTGTGTTTCTCAACCATGGGTTGTGACCAATATATTTTTTTAAACCAGTGGCGACATAATACTGATTATTGTAAATGCTAAGTGTCCATTGATACACATTTAAATAATTACCTAACAAAAAATAAATATATAAATATAAATATAAATATATAAATATATATATACACAGTATATATACAGTATATATAATACAGTTATATAATTTTAACTGTTTATTTGTTTAAATATATAGGCTTGTCAAATTCTAAATGTGAAGAGAGAATGCTTTCCGTATATTTTTTATGTAAAAGGTATTATGAGGTATCAAACTATAAATTATGACAAATTCATTTCCATATCCTTGAAAAACAGAACTACACAAAAATGAGACTTGAGAACCTGACTTGAGAACATCTGCATTGGTGCATTTCTTCATTACAAGTGATTTCTATAAGGATAATATCATTCTAAAGAGAACAAGTGTTTCATTAGATACCGCTAATACTAACACTTATTTTATCATGTTTTCTTGTGCTTCATTGACTTCTAACACCACAATGTCCTCCATTGCCTGTTTTGATCAAATTCAACCAGCACTGGGAGTCCAGAACCAAGTCTATTTCTTACTATAATTGCCTCTTGGTATGATATGTGCTGTGTCATACAGAATAATTCATCATCCGCTGCTCCTGTAAGTCTCTTGCTGGGCAATTTTACAGAAGCTTTAACACTCTAAAGTTGTTCCAAGTCCCCAAAGCACTTCCTCTAGGAAGTATTACTAATTAGCGATTGATTGGACTCAACCAATTGATCGCTAACAGACCATGACTGGCCATTTGCTCAGTGATGCAAGTACAGCAGAGGCTCACAATGAGCTGCTATCCAGCTTCAGTAATGAGCTAAATAAAGGTCTAAATGGATAGATCTATGCATGCAGTGACCCTGCTAGAACTCTGGCTTGAGATTACAATTTCATGAAATATGTTTTGTCAGATTTATTTATTTACCTGGACTCTGTATGGGTTCTTGGGATCCATGGTGAAGTTTTTGCACCCAGCATGGCAGGGTGAGATGTACTCAATGTTGTTTTCCCCACACACTGGGTTAAAGGTGCTGCTGGGACATGAGCAGTTCGCACTACAGGGCAGAAGAAGCCTGCTGGGCATAAAATAACACTATTTAGTCTTTAGTTGCAGAACACAGAAACATTTTATGAATCATAGTCTTAAAGAAATAGTTAACTCAAAAATGTTATCATTATTATTAACTGAAAATGTTGACATCCTCATAGCTTTCCTTAGCATGTCCATGAGAATTTGTGAGCAGTAGTGACTGATTGTTCATTTCAATCGAAACAGAATTCATTCATACAACTGGTCTGAATGATTTGTTCATGAATCGGTCTGATCTGGTTCTCAAATTCAACTCATTGACTCAATAACATCTCACTTGACTGGAAGATATGAAATGTCATATTGTTTATCACACAATGCTATTGTATAGCTTCAGAAGATTGCAATATAGCACACAGGTATGATCTACTGTTATTATATTTTCATGGTACTTTTATGCTGCCTTTATGTACTTTTTGAAAGGTTAAAATCTCCAGTTCTCATTCAATGTAATAGTCATCTTTTGTGCTCCATGGAAGAATGCATAAAGCCTTGGAACAACAGGAGGGTAAGCAAGTAATGACAGAATTTCTTCAGAATTTTTCGGTAAACTATTCCTTTAACATCCAGAGCATAAACGTGCAATGACACAATGACACAATAATAGTAGGATGTTTATAAAGTTCATGGAAAAAGTCAAATCACTTGAGTTCCCATTTAAACACATAGTGTTCTAGAGAAACAGATATTTCCTTTCCTCCAGGTTGGCATTGTGAAAGTGTTCAGATATGTAAGAGTATTTTGAACGTTAAAGTGAACTCAAACACAGAGTACAAGAACTACTTAACTACATGAACTCCCCTGTGCGCCAGTTCAACTGATTATACACCATTTTCACTGGAAGTTGTTCTGGACCCGAAGATACAAGCTTTCACAGAACACAATGGTCTGAATCCAAACACTGGCAGAAAACAAAGAACAGACTAAGCTTAACAGTGTTTTCAGGGTCTGTGAGAACCAGCTGTCTTTAACTCGACCTATTTATAGAAGAGACATTTATACTACACTCTTAGAAGAAAAAGTTCTATATACAAACTGTTAGGCACTTCAAATATATATATATATATACCTTTTAGGGGTTTCCATCATGGCATCATTTTTTAATAAATTAATTGTAATTAAAAACTTTTGAATAAAATTTCCTTAGAGGGGAATGAGATGCTGCGTCATGACGTTGACACTATGGGAACGCCTCTGCGTGAGCCTGAAGCAAGTATCTAAACACGCCAATCTGATTGGCTGGGCATATGGACATTGTGACGTTCTGTAGCACACCAGAAATGCATGTCGACAGATTCAATTGTCTGAAGACGCAGAGGGGTAGCCGGGACCCTCTCTGGGAACCAGGTTACATACATAACCTGAGCATTTATTTTCGAGTCGCATCATGGAATCATTGGGACTTCAATTTGCTATGCCTAAAATAAGAGCCTGTCCACAAGGCTGTGCATAAGCACAGATGCTTGTTGAGCGCAGACTAGACTTGGATTAACGCTGAACATGGGATCCTAGGGTTGAATCCATGTCTAAACTGTAGAACCTGATGAAAGTGTGCAGAGAGGACCAGCCTGCCACATCACAGACATCCTATTAAGGTGCACCCCTTGCAAGAGCTCATCTCATTGCAATTCATATGCCAAGAGAGATAAGGGTCCTCCCACAAGCCGCTGGCTGGTCGGCCATTGAGACCTGCACCCCATTCCTTGAGAAAGGTGTTTGTCGTGAGAGATTTGCTATGGTAACAAGCCCCAAAAGCAGTCCTCTGTTAAGGAGCCCTGGCATCTTCTAAAGCCGTAGAGTATGTAGCCCATGGAACGTGACCCTACAACCCTGAAGGGATGATTCCGAGGATGAAAACCTTAACTCCTGTCTCTGTTTCACAAACACACAAGACATGTGCTCAACAAACATATGGCGTCTGAAGACAAAGAAGCTGTCTACACACATTTCTGGCATCCATTTATTGACTTTTTGGTGCAAAATGTTATGTCACAATGTCCATATGTCCAGCCAATCAGGCTGGAGTGCTTCAGACACCAGCTCACACAAAGACTTTACAATAGCATCAATACAGGGGCGGAATTCCATTGGAAAGGAAACCCCACTGAACCCCATTTTTATATGAATATACTATTAAAATTCATTTATTTTCCTTTTTTTTTTTTACTACAATAGTAATATCTCCTATTTCAAATATGTTGTAGTGTAGCAGTGTGGATTAAGAAAATATTTTTCTAATTTAAAAAAAAAGTTTTAAATATATTTTTGGACAATTTAATAATGCCTAGATTAAAAATATAAATTTTACATAACTTTATGTAAATATATTTTGATAATTTTTGTGTATTTTGAAATATTTTTTACAAATAAATCAGTTTTTCATGTGATACCACACTAAAATAATCAACAAAATGGACTATTTAGATTTGAATAATTGTTAGATTTATAGGAAAAAACTGAAATAGGATCCCTATAATACAAAGCTTTCATGTAGCTTAAACACTAGATTATGGCACAAACACTCATGGGTTCATCGGGTTCGATTCTAAGGGGATCCACAAACCAAAATTCGCTTACCATGCCTTTGAGCAAGGTAGTTAAACTCAAGTTCTCCAGAAGGACTGTCTGTGCAAAGTTATTTAACTGAACAAAGAAAATTCCAAACAACATGGAAGCAATCGAACAAATGTTTTGTGGTTTCTTACCTAAGCAGGCCAGACCCTTTTATTGATTTTTATTGATTTATTCTATCTAGATTGTAAAAATATTGCCTCAATAACAAATTAAAAGAGAATCCTGTGAAACTCACCCATTGGTGCCATTAGATGTTTTGGGGTAAACACCAGCAACATCTTGTGTGGGGCAGCCCATGAAGAAGAGAGGCAGACAGCAGAAGACGGAGATGGTGAGCATTACAACCGAGAAACGTGGAATGGCTCTGAATGACAACACCCAGCGTTTCATAATCAGACCCCCGAGCACCATCCCCACTGCAATGGACGGCAGGTTTAAAGCACCTGAGAAAAAAACAAAGATTCATTCACATTTTCATAAGGGATCTTTCTCAGTATAAAATCATGGGGACTTTGCTGTGTACAGTATGTGAAGCTAAAATATGGCAATGTCAATGAGACTGGGGCCACGTTTATCCTGAAGCTGTTCTCATATATAATACTGACCGATAAGAAGGCTGCTGTAGGCTGCAGAGGAACTGTACTGGCGCTCCAGGAACTTGTTGAGGAAGGTGGCAAGTCCAGCGATCACAGAGGAGAAGCAGCACTGGGTCAGAACCAGCAGCATAAAGAGAGGATTTAGCAACATCCTGACGAACATCTTAGGGAACACTGCAAAAACCCATGTAAAATAGAAAGTATATATGTATTAATACATTTCCAAACATTTATTTTGCCATTAATTGTAATAATCCAGTGAGATTTTTATATGCATAAGGAGTCTGATAACAGTCGGTATGCTCCACACGAAGATCTGATCTCACCATCACAGAGTCCATCTGGGATTACATGAAGAAACTGAGACAGACTAAATCCAGAAGAACTGCGGCAACATCTACAAGACGCTTGAAGAAACCAACCTGCAAAAGCTACCTTAAAAACTACGTGCAAGTGTACCTATAGGACAAAAGCGGTTTAAAACGTCTTATTTAGTTAATAGAAGTTAATTGATAAATAAAATCTATTTATGAGCATCCTCACATTACAACATTTTTACTTAAGTGCCTAAAACTTTTCACAGTACTATAGCACAGTTTTTTCAGTTTCTTCATGTGATCACATACAGACTCAGATGGTGAGATCAGATCTCTGTGTGGAGCACACCGGGTGTAATCAGACTCTTTATGCATACAAAAATCTCTGGATTTTTACAATTAATGGCAAAATTTATGTTTTGGTAAACTGATATTTCCTACTGACACGTCACATTAAAATATATAAATAACTGGCTTAAAACCATTTTTTTTTGGTGAAAATACTAACATGCCTAAGAAATTTTGCACAGTATACAGTCATGACCAGAATTATTGGCATCCCTGGCAAATATGATAAAAAAATGGCTGTAAAAAATAAATCTGCATTGTTTATACCTTTGATCTTTCATTCAAACCTTTCATTGAAGTAAAAGAATTGAAGGTGAGGGGTAAATCGCATTATGAAATAAATGTATTTCTCGAAAACACGTTGACCATAATTAATGGCACCCTTTTATTAAATACTTTTTGCAACCTCCTTTTGCCAAGATAACAGCTCTGAGTCTTGTTCAATAATGCCTGATGAGTTTGGAGAAAACCTGACAAGACATCAGACACCATTCCTCCATACTGAATCTCTCCAGATCCTTCAGATCCTCAGCTCCATGTTGGTGCTTCTTCTCTTCACTCATTCCCACTCATTCTCTATAGGGTTCAGGTCAGGGAACTGGGACGACCACGGCAGAAGCTTCATTTTTGTGTTCAGTGACACATTTTTGTGTCGATTTTGATGTTTGTTTTGGAACATTGGGCGGATGGAAGATCCAACCATGGCCCATTATAAGATTTTTAGCAGAGGCAGTTAGGTTTTGATTTTTTTATCTGCTGGTATTTACTAAAATCCATGATGCCATGTATCTGAACAAGATGTTCAGGACCTCCAGCAAAAAAAAAAAAAATAGGCCAAAAATGTCAGATCCAGTGGTATTTTTAACCGTGGGCATGGGGTACATTTAATCCCTGTTTGCACCAAACCCATATGGTGGGTTTGCTGCCAAAAAGCTCATTTTTTGTTTCATCTGATCATAGAATCCAGTCCCTTTTAAGGTTCCAGTCATGTCTGAAAACTGAATATACTGGAGTTGGTTTTTGGATGAACAAGGAGAATTTTTTTGAAACCCTCCCAAACAACCTTTGGTGATGTGTTGTTTAATTTTTATGTTTTTTAGGCTTTCTGACCCCAAAACTCAACTAATCTCTAAAAGTCTCCATCTGTGATCATTGGAGAGTCTTTGGCCACTCAGACTCTCCTTCTAACTGTGCATTAGGAATATATAGACGCTTCCTCTTCTAGTCAGATTTGTAACATCTATAGTTGACTGGAACTTCTTAATTATTGCCCTGATGGTGGAAATGGGAGTTTTAAATGCTTTAGCTATTTTCCTATAGCCACTTTCTATTTTGTGAATACTTTCTATACTTTCAAATTTTTGGGTTTTACTTATTGTGATGAATGATTAAGAGAATTAGGCCTTTGTGTTTCCTCATATTTATACTCCTGTGAAACAAGACATCATAGCTAGACAATTTCATGTTCCTAGTCACCCTGGTATGTTAAAAATGTTTAATATTAATGGGAATACACTTCAGAGATATTTTACACGTAAACAGTTTTAGGGGAGCCGATAATTGTGTTCATCGTATTTTGGAGAAAAACATTTATTTCGTAATGAGAGTTTCCCCCCACTTTCAGTTGTTTTACTTCAATGAAAGGTTCAAATTTTGCATTTTTTTTTATTAAAGATCAAAAGGATAAACAATGCAGATTTATTTTTACAGCCATCTTTGATCATATTTACCAGGGGTGCCAATTATTCTGGCCATGACTGTATATATATGGCAGGAAAGCATACAGCAGGAAATCAGTTTTGCTCTGAGTACACATGAATGAAGACATAATCATGCATAAACCAGCTTCTTACAAATCATGTCCTGGAGGCAGGTATATTCATAAGAACCTGTCATATCCTGTTAAAGTGACAACCTGATCATGATGTATTACTCAAGAGACAAGAGACAGATACACAGCACACGTATGCCTCTTCAATAGCACAGGACTGCAGAAATATTAGGTCTGATTTATTTACTTTATTTTTTTTTTTTTAAATGTTCAATGACCAAATGTCACTATATTTCTAAATGTATGTAAACTATTTGAATGGCCATAACTATACAAATAAAATGGTCTTACTAAACTTGTTCTAAATGGTTACATCGCATTATGAACCTGTTAGAGTGGACTTACATTTAAAGAATTCCAGCATGGAGCTCTCTGACTTCTTGGGGTCTTCTTTTGTGATGTCACCCTCCAATTCAAAAGACTGCAAAATAAGACTTTCTAATCAGCATATTAAATTTTTTTCTGAATGATTATGTTACACTGAAGACTGGGGTAAGGATGCTGAAAATTCAGCTTCATCATCATAGGGATAAATTACATTTTAAAAATAGAAAACAGTTATTATTCATCTACCTATTTTATTTATTTTTTTACCAAAAGAGACTTTTAGCTTTTGTCACTTATTCTACCATTATTTTCCTTCTCTTTTCTTTTCTTTTTTTAATGAAGGTGCCATACGGTGGATAGATCATTGGAAGCTTGTGTGTAATCTGCTCAAATGAGGAAATTTAATATTATTGTTATTGAGTTTGGCTGATGGAGATGGAAAATCATATTTGGGACACTGAAAGTAAAGGGAACCTACTAGATGAGGGCCCATTTTATCTGAGTTTATGTTTTATAAAATGCTCCACAAAAATTAGCGGCACAGATGTGAAACTTTTGTAAGTATACAGTAAGATAACATTGTTACAACTTTTTTTTAAATAAATGCTGTTCTTTTGAACTTTCTATTCATCAAAGAATCCTGAAAAAAGTTAATAATAAGAAGAAATGTTTCTTAAGCACCAAATCAGCATATTGGAATAATTTCTGAAGGATCATGTGACACTAAATACTGGAATAATGATTTACAATCACAGGGATTAATGAAATTTTTAAAAACTGTTACTTTATAATATATATATATATGAACTATGATTGTTTTGAACGTTTATTTCTGTTAGAGTTAGGTTTGATATGTATTTTAATTTATATGATGTCCTGAATTGTATTGCACTGAAAACATCTGTCATCAATTTAAAATGAAATGCTATATTTGTATTAAGAACTTAATAGCAACCCTTCCTGATTAAAAAGTGCAACCACTTTTCTCCCACGTTTCAAGAATCAGTGCCATATAAATGTTCAATTATCATTAAAACAAAATGGTGACTGACCTTCTCTACGTGAAGGGTTCTGGGGAAGAAGAAGTAAGGGATTGAGGTGAGAGCAAGACCTCCAGCAGTGATGAGTAGACCCATCCACCAAGCACCAACCCAGCGAGGGTCGGTAGGGGTCAACTCCAATGCCCCTAGAGGAAAGAAACTGGATAACATGTAACACTGCAGCTGTCTACAATTAACAGTACCATAAAGAAAAGGAATACGTTGTTGCTGTCATTTAAAGGGTAAACGCACCTGCGCTGGATCTGTCCACATCCACATAAATCCGCAAAACCACTGAGCCCAGGAGGAATCCAAAGGAAGGCCCAAACACCGACAAAGCAAAGAGAATAGCTGCAACATACAACAACAGGAACGCCAATAATCTTTACAGTTCTTTCAATGAACATTATGAAACTCTTGTAAAAACTAAACGTACCAATATAGAGAGGAGAATTCCCAGCCCCTGCAAAGTCATCTATAAATGATATTCCAAAAGGTTGGATGGGGACAGAACCGATTCCGAAAAGCAGCTGGGCGGTAGCCATCAACACCCAAAATTTACTGGTGTCCACAAGCTTCCGTGAATCATCCTGACCACAAGTCTCGGCAAACGTTGCATTCACACGCACATCACACATGTCCTGTCTGTTCACTGTTGGATTAAAACACAGAAATACAACACATTCAAACCAACATCTATCGGTCACATCAGTTATCAAGATATTTGTGTTTATAACATTTATAAATGTTTACTGGAATGACGAGGACAAAATATCTATGGTCCACATTTTACACTTAAAACTTTGAGGGTGAAGGTGCTCCTAAAGGTTAAATGCTCATCATTTACTCGCCTCATGTTGTTTCAAACTTTCATTAAAGGGGGGTCTGTTAAAGAGTTGGATTCTCATGCTAAACATGGCAAAAAAACAAACAAAAAAAACAGAGTTGGACGTATGACAGAGTATTTCTGTGCCAAATACACTCCTTCAGGATTCGAACAAGTTTCGGAAAGTTTTTCAGAGTATGGCCCTGTATGACATCATAAAGGGCGGAATTCCTTGTATGGGCACGTCTCCCGGATGAGCGTGTGCGCACATCAACGGGTGTAAGAGCACGCCCATCAACAAGCTTCATTTGGTTACGGAAGCCGTCGACAGCGGCGCACAGGACTTGCTCAAGAAAGATTTGCCATTATGTATTGTGTGTGTGTGTAAAAGATGTGTGTGTGTGTGTGTGCGCGTGCTCGCCACTCTTTAGGTCCACACACTGGGATTAGCAGAAACTGTGTGTTATGTAGGCTACCATTTAACACAAACTGAGATACTTAGTAAAATGTCCAAGCTGCTCTAGTCCACACAATTGGCTTTATGCTGAATGTCACATGAACAAACACATAACTTCGGATGCATCTGCTTGTCGGAGAAAGTGTTAAAGTGTCAACTATGTTGGACACCATTTACTTTCATTGTATGCAAAAGAGCAGCTTGGACACTCTACAGTACATTTGTTTAGTTTTTTTTAGAAAGAAAGGCATACAGGTTTGAAATAACATCAAGGTGATTTAATGAAAAACAAAAACATTGCTTTAAAGACTAAGTTTCCTTTAACCTTTGCATAATGTACAGTATAAGGCCAAATGATAGTATCGGCAGGCAGAATAGGGAGAGTGAGAGAATGAAGCAAAAATATAAGGTCCAAGGAAGTGTAGGGAGATAACCATTATCTCTTAAAGTACATTCCAGGTGTTTATCTTTCCAGTATGATCAGACTTATCGGTATAATATCTCTCCACTCCTTTGTCCTCATCTCTTTCCTTTTTTCATTTAATCCTCTCCCTTTTCAACCTCAATTAGTTTGTTTATTCATGTGTTTTATACCAACCTAATGCTAAACCCTGTCTGAGACGGGAGACTAGGCTCAAAATGGAATCTCTCAGAAGCAACTTCCTGTAGACCTGCCTACCCTGTTATGTCTAAGCTGATGTTTATCAGTCAGCTGTGTTATTTTAGATCCCCTCTTTGTTGTGTCTGGTTTTCTTCAAAGTATCCTGAGCCTTTTTAAATTAATATGATGATTTTATCATTTTGATGAGCTTAGAGTCTAAGATCCTCTACTCAGGGCATGAAACAATATGAACATGCATAAAAAAACAATATTTAAAAAAATGTGGAGAAAAAGAGTGCAGAGCTCATTCCAAGAGATGTTTATTTTCCAAATACCCTTTACACTTTGTAAAGTTCACATTAATTGATTTCATTAAGATAAATATGGATGCTAATGGCCTGAATGACACTTACCATGCAGGACAGAGTCAAAGGTGTAGGGCTGGGACAGGAAGTGAGGTAGAGCTAAGATCATGGCACTTATCGACATTAGCAGGCCACCCAGTCCAATGAATCGAGGTCGATGAACCCGACTACCCATGTAACTGACAAACGCTATCAGCACTGTGTTCCCTACCTAAACAAGAAAAAGCAAAAAACAAGTCACATAGAGCAGCCTGTATTTTTTCTTATTGCACTTATACACCTAATACACCAAGAATCCTAACAACAGCAGGATGTTTTCAATTATTTATAAATATCCTATCCTATCATATCCTTGAAAGCCTTCTTAACTAGCTTTACTATCTTAGACTTTTCTAAACATCCAGCCACATCAGAAAGACCATGTTGGTTGCAGGGCTATTATCGTATCTAAAACTAAAACCAGTTTTGTTTTAAGTTATTAATCTCATGATTCATTATCATAAAAATACCTTATACAGTATATGACATAATTAGGGATTCTCATAATAAGAGGACATTTATGGTTACTAGCTAATATTTGAGATCTGTTTCTCTTGCACATTGTGTAATATCATTCCTTGTTAGAGTTGTGTAATAAGTTCCTTGATTATTAAGCAGGAATGAGAGTATAGTTCCTAGCCTTATCGGTCTAGGAAATCACAACTTTTCTTTTTCGTCAGCCTTAGTACACGATGTAACTATACACATCACAACATGTAAATAGGAAAATGTTGGCGTTATTTTGTCACTTATTGAGCAGTAAGCTAGATGGAGCCGTTTACCTCCAGTCTTTGTGCTAAGCTAGGCTAGCGGTGGATGCGTCAGACAGAGTTATGGCATGCAAAGAGATGAGAATGGTATGTATGGACTTATCTAACTCTGGGGGATACGGTGAATAAGCTAAAGTCCCAATAAGTCGGTGTGTTCCTTTAAAGCTCAATTAAAGGTTATCTTTAAAACACTAATAATTTAAATCTTTTAAACCTGATTTCACAGGCAGGGTTTAGATTAAACCAGGATTAGGCCATAGTTAAAAAACATTTTAGTTTTTAATTTAGTTTTTTATCAAGACAAAATGGTATAGAAATACAATCAGTTATCGGCCATGAAAATAATTATTATTAGAATTTTAATATTGTTTATCCTTACACATCATGCCATCACAATATAACAAAAAAGTACACTAACTGTGTTAATTTTGAAGGGCAAGAACAATTATGACCAATAAAATTCAGTTTTAAAAAAGTTAATATTATATTAGTTCATATTTATTAATGTTAATGGTTACACTTAAGCTAACCATTGATGATTCTTTGGAAGACTGCATGAAGTGATCTGTACCTCATGGAGGGAAGATATGGTCCCTGAGGAGAGGCTGTCCAGGCCATAGCGTCTCTCGATTGTGGTGATGGTGCTTTTGAAGTAAGAGCTATACAAGAGCTGAGTGAGCTGGAGCAGGCCGTGACACAACACGAAAAACTACAGAAAGAGAGAGCAAAAAAGTGCACCAGAACTGTCAGGCATACGGGTTATGATTACAGTGTACCAATTATAATTATCAAGTGTACTAGAAATTCTGCTACGATTAAAGGAACCTGATGCTCTATGATCTAAGCATTCATCAGTATGTTGTTACAGTGTCATGTGGGAATTATTTGAAAAAGCACGCCTGGAGATAAACAACAACTCCCTAAATCTAGAGTTCCCATCCAAATCTCGACAGACAGTGAGATCTGGGACTTTAATCTTCACTGCCTCACCTCAGAACATAAAGGTTGACCACACAGATTTCACAATATATCTGTTCACTTTGTGTTTGGTTTGTAACGTGAAGGCCAAGTATGGTAACCCATACTCAGAATTTGTCCTCTGCATTTAACCCATCCAAGTCAATGCACACATAAAATGTCCCTAATCACAAAAAGGGAAAAGGCAACATAGTTTAAACCAAACGTAGAGCTCTTAAAATCACCTTCAAGATTTACACTGTTGTTTTAATCCAGCTATTAAAAGCTGCCGTTGCCCTCAAAGTTCCTCATTGTGCAAATAAGCGATAAAACACAGGCGGTTCATAAAAGAGAAAACTGGAGCAGAGGTGTCTCTGCTTTCCATTAGTATGTGACACTTTTCTGTACATTTTCAAAGCCTTGAAAAGAAGTTCTACCATTCTTGAAGTCAGCATGAAATGAAAATTCATTTTGTAAATGCATGTTATAAATCTAATTATGAATGTTTCCTTGCATGTTTCATTTTTATGTCTGCCATGTTATGTCTGTCATAACTTCTCTAATCATTTAGTCTGCTTAAACCAATTAACTGCAAGCTCACATTCATTTTTGAGTGCAATGCCCACATCTTAAAATCCAATCAAAAAATGAAGGACAGTACCAAGTTGTAATGTAAAAAACATTTTTTGTTTAATCATAACTAAAAATAAATACTAGGGTGTGTTTTTGGGGTTACCATTGTGGTTAAATGTTCAGCATGTGCTATGGTTGATGACCTGCATGCTAAACAAGAATCTAAGCTGTTTTAATATAAAAAGCATACTATTGCTTTGTATTTAACCATAATACACTACCTAACAAGAACAACTGTTAAGCTTGTTAGTATGTGTTATTATTAGCAGCTATAAAAAATACCTTGCATTAACTTTACCTGATTAAAACATGGAAAGTTGTTCAATGCGATTGTAATATGTTATCTATTCTTCAGGTAGGATGAACTTGAATTTTAATTTGAAAGTTATTTGGATGTATTTAAGTTTACTAAATTCAGTTAAAGGACAATTCACACCACGCTGACGGAGACAGACAGCAACAGCTTGAACATGCTGAATTGGAATTTGAATTGGCCTTAAGTTTATCATACGTGAAGTATTTGAGAAGAGATAACATCTTTATCTGCTTTATGCTTTAAGAGATGCATATACAAAACAAACAAACAAAAACCAAGCTGGAGCACAGATATATAGCCATATTTACTAGTTGTACTGGTTGGCAAATAATCTGATTGCAATGTTTGTCTAGAGAGTTAGCAGCATTTTACCTCCCTTGAGGGAGGTTCTTGACAACAAGCCAGAAATGCAGTGGAGATAAAAGCTCATAAATTGGAACGTTTCCCTGTTTGTGTTTGAGAAAAACGTAGCTGCTCCCATATGATATAAAGATTTTTTTGTGGCCAAGACGTCATGATCACAAGCAGAGGAAAGTTCACAGAGTTCTCGGAGGTATGAAGCAATCCGATGGGGCATGTAGAGATCTGGACTGGATTTCCTAAACAAACACAAGATATAAATCCCTCTCCTTTGCTCGCTGCCAGCTCTCAATTGCAGGCCAGAGCACAATGGTTTTTGATGGCTTCTAGAACAGCTAATGCTTCCATTAAATCTTCGGCTTTATGGTTTGTTAGCACACATAATAGCTGCATTTGACACAGTTGCTACGATTTCTTTCTTGTTTTTCAGGGAATGGGCTTTTAATTATGGAAATATTTTGATAGGCTGTGTCCACTCAAGCAGCCCAACTAAATTACTTTGTTAGACGTTTGAATGGCAGCTCTGTGCCTCTTTCTGCCCTAGTTCCAGTTCCACATTCGGTTCAGCAGGAATTATTCTACACGCAACAGCCATGTCAGTATTCTTTCATGTGTAATGTTACAAGCAAGCTCAAGCATCAAGATCTATCTTTTTATTGTTTTTTCAAGACATTACTCAACATGTGGTACAGTAGGTGTACTATGATCAGGGAATGTAACTATATTGACGGCTATTACGCCTTAACCAAAGAGCAGGCAATAGCACATAACAGCATAACCTGACATAAGTTCCTACACAAATTACAGCTGGCAGGTTCATCAGTGCGTAATTCTCCTCAAGCAGTCGTAAATCTTTTGCAGAGCTGGCACATGTTTGATCACTCGCTGCATTGTGAATGACTACTACAAAGTAGCCTTGGGTAAGCACAAAGCATGCTGAAATATTTGTTTTGTATTGAAGCAATGTGTGAATCGTTTTGGAATTTTGGAAGAATAAAAATAAAACAACCCTGCCATATGTAGGAGACAATTATTGTCAGACATTTGTCCTACTGTTACCTCATGCATTTAGGCCCTGGCAGGCTGCTTTACACATTCTAGGAAATTAGAAATAAATTGTCAAATGACTTTTTCCATAGAGGCATCAGCATTGAGAATTGTACTCTGTACTTTGAGATGCAACTTCAATGATTTCAATCAGATTGAGCTAAGATTGCCTACATAACCTCATTGCTCATCGGCCCTGACCCATTCTTTGGATGCTTTCATTTCTTCAGCCAGACTGCTTATTCCCTATCTGTCCATGATCAGCTGATCAGTGTGCATGCAGCGTGATCTGCGTCAGGGACATTCCTCTATTTCTTATTATGCTCTCCAAATTAGAAGACTCACAGCTGCTAGTTGCACCACAGTGACCACTGCCACTCATCGATTCAGGATCAGCAGGGCAACTTAATCTCCCAGGCATTCCTCAATCTACTTTGCCTCCGGCAAGTCCCACAGATCCTGAATATCCATTCCATCCTCAAAAGACCGCTGGGGCGAGGTGTGATAACGCATTGTACCCCCACAGTCATGCTCCATATTGGCTGTCTTTACAAAGAGGAGATTTCATTTATGGTGCAGGAGGGACACCCATAGATGCTTAAACACACAACAAATCAGTCCAAATCAGTTCTACCTGAGCCCAACATCCAGCAGGAGATTCCACAGAGCATGTTACTAACGGGCATTCCAGGTTGTGTTTAGTAAACATCTGCGTGATCGACTTGCTGCCAAGGGCTACTCATCCTAAGAGGAAAGTCTAACATTTGTTCATCCTGGAGCAGAAGGCCATGGAGGAGTAGAATGAGGCAACCCTCCATCAGGGTTAAATTCTTCCATCTACCTCCCCTGCCGCTTCCAGTTTTTTCTTTGTGGCAAAGAAAGACGGAGGCTTGTGGACCTGCATTGACTACAGCACCCTAAACTCACAAACCATCAAGTACCATTATCCTCTTCTTCTGGTCCCTGCCGCCCTTTACAATGCTTATTATTCTTCACCAAATTCTACAGAAGAAACATAGCCCACTTTAGCTCCATGCTCAGAAACTGGCTCAAGTCTCTGTCCTGGGATCCAGCTGTCATTAAGGTCTTCCAACTTCTCAAAGAAGCCTTTTTTTATCACTCCTACCCAGTCACATACAAATCTTGACCTACCTTTTAATCGTGGAAGTGGACGCGTCTACCACTGGGGTAGGAACAGTCCTCTCTTAGCAAAAGGGGGAACCATCCAAACTCTGTCCATGTGCCTGCTTTTCTAAGAAACTGTCCCCGGCGGAGCAAAACTATGACATCGGTAATGGAGCTTCTGTCAATCAAGTTGGCTCTGGGAGAGTGGAGAGACTGGCTGGAGGGAGCCAAACACCCTTTTAAGGTTATTATTGACCATTGAAATCTGGAATATCTCCGAGATGCATGCCTTCCTAACCCCCATCAAGCCCGCTGGGCTCTCTTCTTCAAACGGTTCTACCTCACAGTTATCTACAGACGAGGACAAAAGAATCAGAAGGCTGATGATCAGATGATGCTCTGTCCTATTTGCACTCACCTGAGGTCCCCACCAACCAAGCTGAACCCATACTCCCTCCAGCCATCATTGTAAACCTAATGGTCACTGGACCACCAGAACACAGAAGCAGCATGTTTTGAGCCAGCTCCGCTAGGAGATCCTGAGGGACGTACGTGCGTAACCATCAGCCTTGCGCTTATCCCTCATGGATTCATCCAGACACCCAGGCAGCCAGCAAACCCTCTCACTTCTCCGTAACCGCTACTGGTGGCCCAGTATGACCCAGGATGTGGCTCGGTATGTAAAAAGGCTGTTCCACCTGTGCAATCTCAAAGACACCCTGTCACTTACCTGAAGGAAAGCTCGTAACACTACCCATTCCTTATAGACCTTGGTCTCCGAAGCACTCTTCCAACAAGTTTTCCGCAATTATGGCACGGCCCGTTTCTCAAGTCTGGAAGGCATTCTTTCAACTACTGGGAGTCTAAGTAAGCCTCTCCGTGGATATCATCCCCAGACTAATGGCCAAACTGAGCATACAATTCAGGACAGAGGGTGCTACCTGTGGTCATACTGCCACCAGAACAGCTAGAACTGTTACCTCCCTTGGGCCGAGTATGCCAAAAAACTCTCTATGTCAGTCGAACACTGGGTTAACCCCCTTTCAGTGCATTCTCAGTTACCCTGTATCCCTGTATACCCAGCTGTAAATCTTTGGTTGCAGGAGAATGAGAGGGTCTGGGACACAGCTCATGTCCTCCTGCATACAGAGACATAAGAGACAGGCCAACGTAAGAACTGCGACTTTCACTTACCATCTGGGACAAAAGGTCTGGTTCTCCACCAGGGACATCCGTCTTCGTCTGCCCTGTTGGAAGCTGTAGTCCCCGCTACATAGGTAATTTTATAATCCAAAGACAAATCAACAAGGTCATCTATCTTAAATCTACCTTAAATCTCCCGCCTCACTACCGAATCTCATACCGAGTCTCTTTGCTAAAACCACACAGTAATTATCTGGTTTCCTCTTCCACAGGGTCTGGTGCAGCTGACATACCTCCTACTCCAATGGAGTCAGATGAAGGGCTCATCTACAGGGTACACATCATCCTAAACTACTGGTGACAGGGCAGTTGATTAGAATACCTCGTAGACTGGAAGGGATATGACCCCGACGAGAGATCCTGGGCATTACGTGATGACATAGTAAATCCATCATTACTGCCACCCTGATCATCCAGACGCAGAGGCCATCCTCGTCACCACCCATCTCATTCATGGAAAGCTGCCCATGTAAATCCAAGGTAATTTACATGGTGGTGGTGGTGGGGGTACTTTCACAGATTCCACAACACCATCAGCACCAGACCCCACAGCTCCACCAATTCCTTCATTATCTCCAGAATATTAACTTGCAAAACCTGCTGCAGCTCATCAGGAACACTCATATAAACTCTCCCTTCACCACCTGACGACTGCTTACCTACTACAAAGACTTACCTTCTGTGTACTCGATCTTCTGTTCATCCTTCATCATCTTACTACCTCATGATCATCCTACAAAAGATAAGAAACGACTTTTGAGCTAAGTGGAATGGTGACAAAATGTTTATCTGCCTCTGCTACTCACCTGAGGAATTTGTTTCATTTCAATAAACTGCAAACACTGTGCATACCTGCCTCCTCTTCTGTTTGTGACACCTGTAAACAGTGGATCTCAACCTTTTTGGCTTTTCCAACACAACATTCGAAGGCCCCTTATATATACTATTTTCTTCAGCATATCGTGCTGAAATTATGAGAAAGCTGCTTGTTTTTAAACTTTTTATAAACAGAAACTGGGAGTGTCAATATATTAAATTAACCACAATTATTCTTGGATTCCAGAGTTTCTTATGGGAAATGATGGTTTCATAACCTTTAACATCCATGTAACCATTTGTGTTTAGCATTTTCAATTAAAAAGATACATTTATGATACAGTTGTTGTCCGATTTTAATGTATTATATGACTGAACCGTAATCTTGTCAAAGAGATTTGGAGATTTCAGTGAGTTCAAATAGATTTCCCTATTCAAATAGATTGTAAAAATTGTTTGACTATTGCCTAAATAGTCTGAGATGACCGCCACATGAACTTACGTGCCTTTAGGGGACTTTGATAGAGTGTCATTAGTTTTGAATCAGCAGAGCCTTTTAATGATGTTTGAATTGCGCTGACATTGTAGATCAGGCCTAATGTTCTGAGGATACAGTGAATGATTCAAACTCCACAGATATAAACCCAATGATGAAAGATTCAATGAACGTGCTGAAAAGCAGTTCCTGTCGTCTGTCCAGATCTGGATTTTCCCCCTCCTCAGCAGCTATTGTGCTACAAGAACACTCCTGCTGAGTAAAGAGAATCAAGGGAAGAACTGACTTTGATGTTTGATGTCTTACATGCATCTCTGCACTGCTATCACGTGTTACAGGAGCCAATAAGCAGACATTTTCAGATTTCCTCAGGATATAAAGCTTAAACAGTCAAAAAGTACAAGCCCAACATCCCAATCATTTTTGCCCATCCTGTGCACCCCAGCTACAAAAATAACAGGACATTCAGGAGCTGTTTCAGGATTCTATTCTTATTACAGCACATTTCGTGATGACAAGCATAAATTTAATAATGACTGGAAAATAATGATGTCTCTCAAGTACAGGTCTTGCAAGCTATGTTTGAATTCACAGATTTTCACATTGAATTCAAAGAAAATCTTGCAAATGGGACACTAAAAAAGCAATGATTCAATGAAATCCACTGAAAAAAATAAATGTAAAGAAGCTAATGCAATTAGCAATTCTTTGTCCCAGTAAAAAGTAAATGTACCTTTGCATGACAATACTAAATATTGCTAAGAGTAAATCAATGGATGGTAGAATAAGTGGAAAAATTATGAATGTGACAGTCTTTTTAATATTTTACTAATTTCTTTGTTAAAATGTGTGATCTTAAGATGACCTGTAGCCCAAATAAATGACATTTTCAATTTGTAATGACAAGCTAAAGAAAACTGACAAGCTAAATGTTGAAATCTCAGCCTGCATAAACTAAGATAAGGCAGCTAAATGGCTAAGATGTTAATGTCTTTTTCTGATTTGAACAGAATAATATTTGTGGTAATACAGAGAAAAATGTGACTACTTTTAAAGCAAAAAAATCCTGCATTCCGTATATCAGTATTACCTGTCAATCCAAATGAGTTTAAATCTGAAAAGAGGTTAAGGGACTGTAAACAGGTCAAGTACACCGAACAGCATGTTCTATACCTTCTTTCAACACACGTCATCACTGCTTGACTCATTCCAATGAACAAAACACACGTATGTAAAACCTGTCGGTTTAACATAACAGCTATGCTCCATTGGTCTCACAGACACAAATGCTCAATTCATTTACAACACTCTCACACCCTTATTGCAAACACATAAAGTCTAAGTAAGAGCTGAGTGCATTTGTGTGTCATAGAGAAGCAAAATGGACAATAACTTACAAAAGAACTCATGGCTTTGGATCGCAATAGTCTATTTTTTGATTTTGCAGAGAACTTAAAGCTTCTCGTGAAACTTTTACTCTCATTCATTAGAAATTAATTACCACAACAACAGACAGTGCCCTAATAAGGGGACGAAAAGGAATTCCATAGAATGGAGTAAGGCAAACTAAGCAGTCACTTTCTGTATCTGTTTCATATCAAGTTGTCTTAGTTATTTTAATTACAAACAACTATCTTCATTGGAATTGTTTCTGCTCAGTGTTCAAAATTACAAAAAACAGATCTGATGTGGGTGTGAAACAATTTTCTTCTCGTCTTTTGATATGACAAACAACCTTTGGGTTGGTTTGTCACGGGTGATTCGGCAGCACTGTAACTTTAGGTGGAGTGATGAGTCTAAAGGATTTTTTTTCAACTCTGTTTTTTTTAATAATATCTATTTACAAAGTTATGCTACATGGATCGATTACTGTGAAGTTGAGAAAGCGCAACAAGCGAACAGTAGGTTTGTTAACATGCTCTAATTTCCGATTGAATCCAGTTTGATTTCATATTCTGAAAGTTCTGTTTATGAACCCTAAACTTTGCATTCCGGTTCATATTTTGTTGTGCATTCATGTATTGCAAACAATGCCCCAAAATATAATAATGCCACCAGAGCTACTGTGACCGTGGTGTACCTTAATTTGACATATATGTTAAGTATTTAGTAAATATTCAGTCTACTCCACTGTATTTTTTGAATCCGACATTAAGTTTCTGAAATAAGTGTTCATGCTTAGTTTTTTCCTACATTGAAATATTTCAGGTCTACACCACCCCTTTCAATTCAATGGAAATTTTATTTAGATCGAAAACTTTAAATCGATTAAGGTGTTTACATGAAGGCTTTGCAATCCAAATAAGCCATCGATCCAAATATAAACATATTTATTTGGAGCATAAAAAGCAACGATAGTCAAGATCTAATGAGAGAAATTAACAGACATATCTATCACGGTTAAATCCACAAATCTCTGGCAAAGCTAAGCTGAAATAGTTTTGACACCACTTTGTAACACAAAACAGTCTGTGGTCAGGGGATCTTTCTCCAAACAATCTCCAAACACAAAAACATCATAATTAAATGTCATACGCATGACAGACATAATGTGCAAGATGTCAGAACCATATTTTCCTCTAATAGTCCTACATTCCACAGAAATTCACTTGAGAGTAAAACTTAAATGAGTGCAGTTCAAGCTGTAATTTAACAACGCATTGCTTCTTGCAAGCCATCTGATAATACTGCCCCCTGGGCCAAGGTCGTCATCCACAGCTGCTTCAAACTGACAGAAGTCTTTCTGCACTGACAGTCAGAAACCGCAAAACCTGTTTCTGCTGTCAAAAACCTCAAGTTAAACATTCAGGGCTTCAAACAATCTAGCTTTACAAGGTGTGAGAGACGTAAAATATACCAGTATGACTCAATGAATTAGATCCAGTGAACTTGTTTACTAAAATTGATAAGTGGGATGATAGATTGTAAAGAGCAAGACTTTAATCCTAGAGCTGAGCAGTGAACTAATAAAAAATAAAGCCCTAAGAATGTTGAAGAGTGTTAAAGACAAAAGTTTAGGTTCAAAGTCCAAAGACAACAAAAATTATAACAGCACAAATAATAATATAATGCACAACCACTGCAAGTCACATATCATTACCACCACCGCCACCGCCACCACCACCACCAACAACAACAAGTGCATTATAAATTGTTTGTAGATTGTTTTGTTGAAAATATGTCTACTAATGACAATAAAAACTTCAGATAGTATATCTTAAATAAACTAATCAAATTTATAACTTAAATTCATATTCAATTAAGCCTATATGATAGGATAGTATTATCAACAACAACCATAAAACAATAATAGTAATAAAGTACCTTTATGTTACAAAACAACGCTGGCTTGGGTTTCTTTATATCTTTGTCGTATATGTCCATGTTGAAAGTTGGTCGTTAAGCTTGTTTCAACAGGGATGAACTAGACTCCGGTGATCGTCTATGGGGGAATATATGACCATTATCAGTGATGTCACGAGTTCCGCCCAATGCTCCTCGACCCCGCCCACTACTCCACGCGCGATTGTTTTGGTGATCTTTATCTCTCTCCCTGTTTGACAGAACGGATTTCATTTCTTCGTATTACACAGGCTCTCGGACGTATCATAAACATCGTAAATCATTTAGCTATATTCCATTTAATGATAACAGAAGAGAACAGGATTACTTTTGCTCTTGTATTTGTGTTATGGTTATTACACTGAAGTTATTTTTACATTAAAAACTTAAAATATAATGTTATCTATAACTTATAATTATATTATCAAATAATAATAAAAATCTAATAATGAGGGTGTAGCACCAGGTTTCAACCAGTAGTCTGTTAAATGAGTAGAAATGGTTTAAATCAGTTTTATGTGGCACATGCATTATCTGTTTGGCATAATAGAAGTTTATGTTGATAACATTTGTTAAATAAAATACACCCATATGGCAAATATAACACAAATAAAGGGTTTATTATAAAATCCAAATCTAGAAAGAGCTATATAAGTGCCAAATTCTATAATCATTTTGTTCTGTCTTAAAGGGATAGTTCACCCAAAAATGTATATTAGCCCATGATTTACTCACCCTCAAGCCAGGTGTATATGACTTCTTTCAGACGAATACAATCAGAGTTATATATAAAAAAATGTCCTGGCTCTTCCTAACTTTATAATGGCAGTTGTTTCTGTTTTGCATAAAAGTCCATCTATCCATCATATAACTGCTCCATTAGGCTCCGGGGGGTTAATAAAGGCCTCCTGAAGCGATGTGTTTGTGTGAGAAAAATGTCCATATTTAAAACTTTATAAACTTAAATAACTAGCTTCTGACAGCGAAACGATTAATGGCAGAGAATTACGATATAAGAGAAGAGGGGCTTGAGTTTGTTGCCCAGCCCTATTTGTTTGAACCGCGAGAGGCATCAAAGCTTGCGATGCTCCTACATCTTACGTCATACATCGTGTCAGGGATTGTTATTTTGTCGTAAGTCGACTTGCATAGGCCGCCTGCCGGAAGCTAGTTATTTTATCTTTAAAAGTTTTAAATATGGATATTTTTCTTATACACAAACACATCGCTTCAGACATCTCCTTTATTAACCCCCCGGAGTCATGTGGAGCACTTTTATGATGAACAGATGCACTTTTATGGACTTCAAAACAGAAACATGTCATTCACTGCCATTATAAAGCTTGGAAGAGCCAGGACATTTTTTAAAATAACTCTGATTGTATTCGTCTGAAAGAAGAACATACACCTAAAGGATGACTTGAGGTTGAGTAAATCATGGTCCTATCCCTTAAAGGACCTGGCTCTGATAATTCCACACCTGCCTTTGAGAGTTTTAAATTAAAGTGGTTTGTCTGTGCGTCAGTGATTTCCACTGCTTTTACAGCTGCAAATCTTCCAATAGTTTTGATCAGCTCTTTTAAATAAAGTCACACACAGTGAATTTTAGGATGTTGCAGACAGACACCTCACAGTTGATGGAGCATGAGTTATTTACAATGATTTACATATGGTTTAAAAAAAGCCTGCTGTGCGACTAACAGAATAGAAATTCAAAGTGTAATTATGACCAAATCAAAGTCCTCCACTCCTATATACTCTAATGCTGGCTGAGACATACTGACGATCATGACCTGACCTAACCAATGCGAGTCTCTGTCCATCTCTGCACCTTATAGGGTCAAAGTCTTAACAACATGATAAGAGGCATAGGATTTTTTTTCTGTATAGCCAGTTATGATGCAAATGTTCACTTTAATTGTACTTCTCCTATCAACATTTAGTGGTTTGTCACTAAGGAATTCCCTTTTGGCTGTCTTCACCTAATGGGCCTCAAGTGTCCCTTGTGCTCATGTACTTTGTCTGGTCAAGCAAAGCGAAACCTTGGAAATGAGTTCCATTTGGCACATGCAATCTCACGGAAGAAGCCATAAATGTTACACCACCTACGTGCCATTGAAATATATTGTTGTAACATTGTTCTTTTCTTACACGTTTCCAAGAAGTGCTTAGACTGCCATTATGTCAGAGTGATCCTCTTAAAAGGGCAGTTTAACCAAAAATGCAAATTGTTATTTAATCATTACTCACTCATGTTGTTCCAAACCTGTATGACTTACTTTCTAGTGCACCAGCTTTTTTTTTAATAATACCTCATTTGGTGTTCCGCAGTACAAAGAAAAATGGGTTACACTTTATTTTAAGGAGTCCTAATTATACATTTAATGAATGAGTAATATTAATTAACATGTATTATAGGGTTAGAGTTTAGTTAGTTGCATGCAGAACAATGGAAAATAAAGTGTTACCATATAGGTTTTAGAATGATATGAAGGTTTGAGTGTTTTTTTTTTTTTTTTTTTAAAGTATAGTCCACTCCAAAATTGAAAATTCTGTGATGAGTTACCCTCCACATGTTGATCCAAACACAGAAGACTTTTGTTATCCTTTGAAACACAAATGAATATATTTTTAATGAAACCTGCAACATTTTGATTCCTTAAAATCCATTTCCCCCCTAAAGTGTCATGCTACAGAAAGTTCAGAAGAAGAAAAAAACTTCTGAAGAGAAAAAATCACTTTATATGATGTACAGATTTATTTTAGGCTTTTATTTATAAAATCATTAGTTCCAGTTTTTGATTCTGATTGGTCAATAGCTGTTTTATTCACTAAAGCATGACTATGATCGCTTCACCCATCAGTTCTGTGCATCACTGCACAACACACATGAGAACGGTTCCTAGTCTGTTTTTATTTGAGATGACACATATTACACCTATACACACATTCTGTTGCTTTTCATGGTCAGATTTTATTCCAGTGGTTCAAGGAAGGAACAGTGGAGAACTGGCCACAGGGTCATGGGCGGCCAAGGCTCATTGATGCACATGAGGGGAGTGAAGGCTGGCCTGTGTGGTCCAATCAAACAGACGAGCCACTGTAGCTCAAATTGCTCAAGAAGTTAATGCTGGTTCTGACAGAAAGGTGTCAGAATACAGTGCATCGCAGTTTGTTGCGTATGGGGCTGCATAGCCGCAGATCAGTCAGGGTGCCCCTGCTGACCCCTGTCCACTGTCGAAAGCACCAACAGTGGGCATGTGAGCATCAGAACTGGACCAAGGAGCAATGTAAGAAGATGGCCTGGTGAGATGAATCACGTTTTCTTTTGCATCGCGTGGATGGCCAGGGGGACCTGGGGAACACATGGCACCAAGATGCTACTTTGACACGTACCACCTACCTAACATTATTGCAGACCATGTACACCCTTTCATGGAAACAGTATTCCCTGGTGGCTGTGGCCTCTTTCAGCAGGATAATGCGCTCTGCCACAAAGCAAAAATGGTTCAGGAATGGTTTGAGTAATACAACAAGAAATTTGAGGTGTTGACTTGGCCTCCAAATTCCTCAGATCTCAATCCAATCGAGCATCTGTGGGATGTGGTGAACAAACAAGTCCGATCCATGGAAGGATCTGCTGCTAACATCTTGGTGTCAGATACTACAGCATACCTTCAGGGGTCTAGTGGAGCCCTTGCCTCGACAAGTCAGGGCTGTTTTGGTAGTAAAAGGGGGACCAACACAATATGTCGATGTTTTGCCTGGTCTGTGTATTTTTGGCTTTGATATTTGATTGTGTGGTAATGGTTTTATAAAAGCAATAAGGTACTCAGGGCTAGTGCTGTATATGCTGAATAAGTCACGGCTTCGTATCGTGTCTAACAACGCCCTTCAGCCGTGACTTATACAGCACAGCCTCTCACACCCTTACATAAACATTGATCAACGCACACACATAGAGAACATCAAATATGGTAAACAGAAGCTTATGGGATGACAGAAGGATGAGCAAATGTCAGATTTTGAACTATCTGTAAACTATAAGTGCATTCAACAATGAAGCTAAACTAGAGGTGTCATTTTAGAGCTCCATTAAAATGAAGCAATAATACTTTGACTGCACATCTGTTAAACTGGGAAATAATACAGAATGATCTAATGGGAAAAGTTGTGAGGAAAAAAAGGATTTACTTTAAAGGATTTGTTTTTTGAAGACAGTACCTGAACAAAAAGGTTCAGATGGTTTTACAGGTCAGTTACACAAAGAGATTTTTCTAATTCAATATCCAGATGACAGAGAGTAGGTCTCATATTATGTCAGCGAGTGCTGTTTCAGCATGCCGTGACTGTCAAGTTCTTCAGTATGTACTTGGTTTATGTATTTCTGACATTTACGGCAGTTAAACTTTTTATACAGAATAGAGCATGTCAGAACCAGGGAAATAAGAACAAGATCTCTGAAGAGGGTGATAATCTTTCTAAACCACTGCTCCAATTTAACACTAAGCCCATTCAGCCTTAAAAAAAATACAAAATAAAAATGACTTTCCATTACAGCATCACATAAGACTGAAAACTAAGGCTTTATCCTCTTTGTGGGTGCAACAAAACAATGATGTTTTTCCCCTGCAAAATACAAACAATGAAGAAAAGAAAAAAAGTAAGCGCTATTGTCATAGCTTTAGCAATACTAATGTCTGTTCACAGTTACTGTACGAAAAACAATCTATATGAATAAAGAAATTAGGTGGGCTTTTTCCTTAAAGGAACACTCCACCGTTTTTATAAATGGGGCTTATTCAACATCTTACCTACATTTAGATATGTGGGAAAATGCATTTTTGTCTCAGTGCATGCATTGTTTTAGTTTGGCAGGGTCGTCGCAAGCTTAGCTTAGCATAATGAATGGAATCCTATGTTGCCAGCTAGCATTTCCAGAGGTAAAATTTATCAAAAAACAAAACAACCCCAATTTATTACTTCTTGTGGTGTACATATTCACAACGAATACAGATTAAGATTAGGCACTTTCCTAGGCAAATATTAACTTGGGACTATATTATGGGGATGCACAGGCGAAGCGCTGCTATTTGGGCGCAGAGATATCACGCAACACATGAAATGTAAGTTGACGGAAGATGTGGGATTTCATGTGTTGCGTGATATCTCTGCGCCCAAGTAGCAGTGCTTCGCCTGTGCGTCCCCATAATATAGTCCCAAGTTAATATTTGCCTAGGAAATTGCCTAGTCTTAATCTGCATCACTATTTGAATTCGTTGGGATTACGCAGGCCACAAGAAGCAATTTGGTGTTGGTGGGGGTATGGGGGGGGTATCACTTTTACCTCAGGACATGCTAGCTGGCAACATAGGATTCCATTCATTATGCTAAGCTATATCTCTGAGACAAGAATGCATTTGCCCACATATGTAAATGTAGGAAAGAAGTTCAATAAGCCCTATTTCTAATAACGGTTGAGTGTTCCTTTAAAATGTATGAAAAATTAAAGTAGATTAGTTTATTTGAGCTTTATATACATATGACTAAACAAATTATTAATTATTCAGTGTACTCCTTTTACACCAAGAATGCCATCAGAAATGTAAGTACTTCCATACACTCCATAAAAAAATTGAAACAGCTAACTAAGCTACACAAAAATATAGTACATCGACAGAAATAACTGTCAAGTTACAGTGAATAAGGATTGCACAAAGATGTAGTCAGCCACCCCATAAATGACTGATAGCCTTTTGGCTGCCCTCTTAAACATTTGCACAATGTTTTACATATTTAAACCATAACACTTACATCACAAATAAATCATTGCAGAATTGTGCCATTCAGAACAGTTCTTAACAGATTTGATCACTAAATTTAATGCTTCCATTGAATCAAAAACCAAGCGGTGGAAAAAAGATTAGGTTAAAACCATCCACCAGACTAAACCATGCGTCAAAAGCAACAAACACCAACACCCAACACTGAGATCCCATTTTATTTAGAGGCCTCGTTTAATTGATAGGTATGAATTCAGTTTACACAAAACCCTTTTAAACAAAAAAAGTCAACATGCAGTGATCACAAGGATAGAAAGAAGAGCCTATAGATTCAGAACAAACGATTTGGAAATGGTGTCTAGGCCGTACACTTCAAATATTCACAGTGACTCATGTTTCTTTTCTTGTCCATGTATTCATACAGTTTTAAACATACAAGGAAGGCATTGTTCTGACACAGAACAGTCAAACATCAAAAGCTTTAGGAATTTGAAAAAACCCTGTATCAAAGTCCAGTTTGACTTGCAGGATCCCAACACGCTGCTTTACACCTCCACGACCATATCATAATTTAAGGAGGTAAAGCTTATGGTCAGCTGTAGGGCTCCATCATCTTTAGTCCCATAAGGAAACTTTTTTTTACACGTCTAGTTTACGTACCAATTCCCATGCCAGGCGTTTTTCTGTACATTTAAATGTAGTGGAGATCAGTTCTCTCACCAAATTATTTTAAAAACAAATAATGCAGGACATAATGCAGTGGAGATTACGCTCCTCTCACCGAAGACTTTGAAAATATATGTACAGATTACTCCGAGCAATATTTAAAATGTCCAGAAGGAAATTTCAGAACAGTTTCTTCTGATTTCAATTGTTATGAAAAGGAAAAAAAAGCTCCTTTGTGGAACAGAGAACAGCAGCTTCCTGTGGACATCCTATACCAGCATCCCAAAACAATGTGGATGATATTCTCGAGAATCAGAAAGAATCCTTGATATTTCACGCAGCTGTGATATAAAAAATAGACACTGACCTCCGAAGCCACACCTTCCAAACAAAGCAACATTTCATATGGCATGAAATAAAATCACTTTACAAAATGGATAGTTTCTTTATAAGTAAGGCACTGCAATAACTTTTATTCTCTGGAATAGTGCTGTTCAACATCTCTGGCTGGTTTGAGTGAGTTTAGACGTAGGCCCCCAAAGCTGCATGGAACTCAGTGAGGCATTGGACGAGCTGTTGGAACTTTGGTCTCTCTTCTGGATCCAAGGCCCAGCAACACGCCATCACTGCAAATCTGAAACAGAGAATATCCTCATATAAACAAAACACTTACTTTTATCAGATCTGTGAGGTGACTGATGAAGCAATACAAGATTTCTCAAAGAAAATGCTGGGTTGACAAGATTGGTCTTGATTACATTTGGACAGCAACTATTGAAATGGGCTTCAGTGAAAGTTGAGATCACTTTATCACTCCATTCCTATTCAAGAATTTAAAGCCACAGAACTCAAATTCATCACTTATTCTCTGGAGGGAAAGGGTACTAAGCTACGATCCAGTGCTGATTAGCTTTTCCTGAATTCTCTAAACTGTATTCCGGCGACCGCGCACAAGACAATTAATGTAGCTGTGTTTGGGTCACTGACGCGGTCAACAGCGCACGTTGCTTTGTAATTCCTGGCTGGTTCGATCACCATGCTCCGGTTCCCTAGCTATTGCAGGATGCCGATAAGGGTCAGATTGTGCAAATAGCCAGCAGTTGTTGTGCTCGGATAGAAATGTTCATTTCATTTTCTAAAGGTTCAGTTAGTTCCCTCACAAAATAATCAATTTGTTGTAACTGACACTTTGGGAGCCTTGCCAATCATTCAGGAACGCAAGTTCACAATAGTTTATTTTTAATGTGTTTGCAACATTCACAGTACATGAAAATGAAGTTATATTCTCAAATTCACTGAAATACAGATTCAAATCAAACTCACAATTCATCAGGGCAGTTGATGGGTTGTGCTATTCTGTAGCCATCCTTCAAATAGGCGGCCATCTCGAAGGGGTCGATGTCAACGTAAGGAGTCTGCCCCAGGGTCATCAGTTCCCACAGAGTTACCCCAAATGCCCACTGTAGGGAAACAACACACGATAGCTCAGACCAGGCCGAGTAAGGCACAATGACTGAAACAGAAAGATAATCCCTCCTTTTCAACAAGTGATATCACATGAGGCTGATATTATTTATAAACAAATAGATAGTATCTACAGATCAGTATCTACACGCAGAAAGATATTCCTATATAGGACATGTGGAAAGCTTCTTGTCATGAGTAATTCCACAAATGTAAATGCAAAAAAAAAAAAACACTAACATTGACTAAACCTTAAAAAAACAATAATAATACTAATTTAGTTTTATTTATTTAGTTATTTTTAATACTTCACAATTTAATAAAACAACATCAATAAACAAAGGAATAAGGAATATTTATTAGGTGTATTTATACACTCACTAGACACTTTATTAACGGGTCTCAAAGTGCAAGTTTTTGAAAACAGTCTGAGTGTAACAACAAAAACGCATAGACAGTAAAAGAAATGGACACAGCGACCCATAGACTTCATCTGAGATAAGCGAAGTCAAATAGAAGCACTCACTTCCTGATGGCTGAGCGTACTTGTGCAGACTCAGACTGAGCTTGACGACGTAGATGTGACGTGCACAACCTGTCTGACAGTTGCAAGTCCTCTAATAGTTGCGCAAAGTGAAATCTGAATTGCGTTGCTGAAATATTTTGTCCCATGGGCATCTCCCCATGCTTCTCCCTTGATTTTATCGGACTTTATACCTCCACGTCCCCCCGATTGCCTCGTTGACAGTAAAAGATTGCCTGTGAGCTTCTTCTCCTCCTGTCTAGATGGTAATTTCTCTACTGTGCGACAGAGAGTCACATGGTTATGACGTAATCGTTAGCCTATTTTTACAAAAGCGGCTTATACTGGATAGTGTAAGATACAAGGTAATGGAGCCTTTTAAACATTGTCGTGTTTCTTTAGAAATAAACAATGGACAAATGTCTTTAAACGCCTCAGATGTCAAGTTATTTGCTGTCACAGTGACGCCAAAATGAAGGGGAGTCAATGGAATGCTAACAGCATTCGGGTACTGGATTACCCCCTTGCAAAAACGCAAATCCTGCGTTGACGTCATGCACTTGCGTATTACATGTTCAGTCTATAGCGTTTCATCGTCACTAATGGCCTGGCAGCAGAAAACAGCGTTTTTAGCCGTTTTCACGGATTCGTGTGAATGGGGATCAAAGGTCAAAGGAGAATGACCAGAGTGGTTTGAGCTGATACAAAGTCACCAGTAACTCAAACAACCACCAAGGAACGCAGAAGAGCATCTCTATACGCACAACATGTCGAACCTTGAAGCAAATAGGCTACAGATGCAGAAGACAACACCGGGTGCCAGTCTTGTCAGCCAAGAACAGGAACCTGAGGCTACAATTCACAGAAGCTGACCATAACTGGAAAATAGAAGATTGGAAAAACATTGCCTGGTCTGAAGAGTCTGGATTTCTGCTGAGACATTCAGATGGATGGATCTATCCTTCCTTGTATCAACGGTTCAGACTGCTGGAGGTGTAATGAGGGATATTTTTCTTGGCACACTTTGGGCCCCTTAGTAGCATTTGAGCATTGTTTAAACACCACAGTCTACCCGAGTATTGCCGCTGACCATGTCCATCCCTTTATGACGACAGTTTACCCATCTTCTGATGGCTACTTCCAGCAGGATACACGCCATGTCACAAAGCTCAAATCATCTCAAACTGGTTTCTTAAATGTGACAATGAGTTCACTATTCTCAAATAGCCTCCAAAGTCACCGGATCTCAATCCAATATAGCAACTTTGGGATGTGGTGGAACAGGAGACTTGCATAATGAATGTGAAGCTGACAAATCTGCAGCAAAGTGATGCCAATCATGTCTATATGGACCAAAATCTCTGAGGAATGTTTCCAGCACCTTGGTGAATCTATGCCACAAAGAATTAAGGCAATTCTGTAGGAAAAAGGGGGTCCAACCTGGTACTAGCAAAGCGTACCTAATAAAGTGGCCGGTGAGTGTATATATAATTGCATGTCTTAAATGTTTTTTTGGGGGGGTTTTTTGTTGTAAAACTGCTGAAAACACTGTAGCAAAGCATATGAATGAGAGACAAAATGCGTCCCTATCTGTATATGTTTGAGTCATGAGGTCCCCTTTAGGGCATTTAAGGGACATCAGCAGCATTATGGAAACAAAGCATTCCAGTAAAACAAAAGAAGGAAATTTGGATTTATTCCACTGATTTTGGACACAATCACAGCTTGTTCACAGAGACATTTAAGAGGCTTCAAATCAAATAAATATGCCCATTTAACATGCATCAAGATGTTTGTTCTACATCATTAACTGTGAAACAAAACGATATGCAAATTAATGTAATTACAGCTTGTTATAAAAAAAAGTTCAAGGCAATCAAGTTTGTTAGACGTCAATCAATTTTGGATATATATAAAACAATAACATGACTATAAAAAGCTGCATTACTTTCAGTGTGGTAAGGTGACTTTATAAACCGTTCTCTATGTGTCTGCCCTGCAGGGAGATGTGTTGGAAAATGCCAAACAGTAAACGAACTGTAAAATCATGTTTGTGCTACTTGACTGCAGAACACACTCGAAATGAATCCTCCCCATTCATTTAAAGACAATCCTGACCATCTTTTCTTTCTTGACATTTAAAAAAAGACAGTATTCTTTACATATAAAAGGATGTTGTCTCCTGTACTGATCTGTTTGTTGAGAAGCTATGAGAGGGAAACTGGGCACAGAGCAAAGTTCACATCCACTGGTGATCTGGCATTTTGTCTACTGTCTTCACTGGGTGGGTGGTATCCTGCACTACAACTCCTTGCGGTAAATGAATCTCCAACGTATCCCAGTAAACAAGAGTACATTTCCATACCAGGCCACTGCTCATCACCAGCTCCTATTGTATTATGATAAACAGAACCTTAATAATTGTTCCTGGCAAGAGGGCAGCACCATCCACTATTGTTCTGTTAGTCTGAGGGGATGCAGAGGTCAGATCGCTGACAGGTTTTGGCCCGGTGTGACATTTATGAGGCAGCCAGGCGGCGTTCAGTACTTCCTGGCTGTCTAGGGTGGGTTGTTTCCTTGGCACTTTGAGTGAGACGGACGGGAAAGTAGAGTGTTGCCACAAAAACAGACACATTTTTTCCCTCATTCACCTCTCAGAAAGAAAAAAATGTGACAGAGAATTGCTTTGCTATTTCCTAAACCCAATTTATTTTGAAAGAAATCTGAGAGATTTCTGTCCCTCCATAGAAAGTCCAACACTTATAACTGAGCGGTTTAATCCAGACTGGTTCAAAGTTCTTGTGCAACATGCAAGTACAAACCTCATTGGTTCTTGAGCATCAAGCAAGCTTATTTGAACGTCCTTTACCATATTTGATGTGCTCCTCATGTGTGCGTTGATTAATGTTTATATGTGAATAAAAGCCTAAATTAAATCTGTTTCTTTATGGATTTCTTTATGAAGTGAAGTGTCAAAGTTTTGGTGGATAGGACATTCAATGGTGGGACAGAAGTCTTTCAGGTTTCATTTAAAAATATTAATTTGTGTTTCACAGATGAATGAAAGTATTGAGTTTGGAATGACATGAGGGTCAGTAAATAACATTAGATTTTTGGGTCATCAATATATCAAAACATCTAGCATTGTTCTACTGTTTTTTGGGTATTTTAATCTTACATATTGTGACATTAATATTTGTTCAAACTGTTTTGTTGTTTGATTTACATTAATGACAGACAACAGCAGGTGTTTATGGACTGCTGTCACAAGACCCCACGCACCGATCCAATATAATGATACACATCCGATTTTTTTCCCCAAATCTCCACGTTCACTTTAGACACAACCGACTGTGTTATAACATGAATACGTGCTGAGATTGGTATTTTGACATAATTGTGTGTGTGTGTATGTGTACATCCAAGTGCATAGAGACATGAAAGAAGGATCTATTCGGAGTGAAACACGCCTCTCTGTGCGCGTGTGAAATTCACCTCTGCCTCCTCTTCCAGCGCTGGAATGATTTAAAATCTATTGCAAGACAAAACCTGTGCAAATGATAACCTTTCACTCAATCACATGCATGCCAAACCGTGGAACCTGGTCCGTACGGATCACGAATCAACTACGATCCACTATCCCCTAACACCTATTACAGGACTATTATTGTGAATAAACATATTAGGGAAATTCAAAAGCATGTTATCTGTTGTATTTCTGCATATAGCCGACGAAACAGGCCTCAACATGTTCATGTGCATCTGAAGCATGATTACTGTAATTGGCATCAGTAACAAAGCATGATGGAGCAGATAGTACGACGTCAAAGAAGTTACACAACTTTAAATAACCAGGATTTGGGACACATCTGAGAGCCCATGCATGAGTGTGCAGGTACTCAATTTTACCACTGCCATATATTAATTTCTAGCTTATATTAATAATTCCAGCAAATTACTTTTGTTTGACTATTTTAAGTCAAACAGGATACAATATTCACTAGGAAGAGAAAAACAATACAATAGAGACCCCCTGCTGCTTGTATGAAACAAAATATTATGTGAGTGCATGATAAAGTCTGTTGCAGAAAATGTCAAAGGATCAGCAACTCTTACCACATCACTGGCGCTAGAAAAGTCATTGTTGAGCAAACTCTCCAAAGCCATCCAGCGAACAGGTCGGTTCTCATTGTCCCCGAGGCAGTGATAGTCCATTGGGAAGAGATCACGGGCCAGCGCATTATCTGTGATCTTCACTTGCATGCTGTTATCAATTCTACAAAAAACAAAACAAAAAATAAGACATCTAAACAAAATATAAATAGTTGTTAATGCAACTGAAAGGGTGTCCTACTGCTTGGCCAAAAAAAAAGTCACTGTTTGGATTTAAATATGCAAATACTTAAGAGTTAATGATTAGATAATTATTGCAGTTATTATTGTTTCTAGCATGTTATAAGTTTGGCAACAGTTCTTCTAAACCTAATTGATAGTATAGCATTTAATTTCTTAAACAACAATGTAGGAAGACACATTTTGGCCATATTCCAGGATGACAATGATTGAGGATGTCGAGATTCATCAGGCTCAAATTGTGAAAGAATGGTTGGGAGGGAGCATCAAGAATCATTTTCACACATGAATTGGCACCTCCAGACCTTAAATTCATTGAAAGTCTTTGGGATGTGCTGGAGTAGACTTTACAGACTGCTGGACTCTTGCATTGTCAATAAAAGATCTTGACCAAAAATTGATGCACCTCTTGATGGAAAGGACAATCACAACATGTATTTCCATCAAGAGGTGGATCAATTTTTAATAGCCAACAGCAAAATGTAACAGCAGTAAACTCCTGCAAAGACAGCAGAAGGTATGAGATGGTAAATAGGGTGAGAACATGAGGTCAAATGGCACTTACACACAGTTTCTGGCAGCCAGGTCTTTGTGAATGACCTCTCTCCGTGCCAGGTAGCTCATTCCACACGAAATCTGTATTGCCATGTGGACCAGGTCTTGCTGCGAGATGGCCTGTATGTGTAAAAAGAGACAGTGGACAAAATGGTTATAGTGATCAAGAAATACATTTTAAAGGTCACTGGAAGTGTGAGAATTTTTTTAAATTGCAGAGAAAGAGATCCAGCAAGAGAAACTGAAAGACACAAAAAGTGGGAACACATGACAAGTGGGTACGCAGACACTCGTGGTTAAGCTTCACCTCTTAGGAAACCAGACTTGATGGAGCAAGTTCCTCTGTTGAATCTCAGTTAGTAGGAAGAGTTTGACGTCTGATGTAAAATTATAGTTACCTCACTAAACATAAACATCCTTTGCACCTAGAGGCAAAGCCAAACACTAATGCTTTAACTCTTTAGAGGGAGTGGCTCGACGTCAGGCACTCTTGTATAATCTATCCTGAGTCAGACACAACAAGAAGCCATGGGTGCTAACTGATAGGGTCATAACATAATCCGCTCTAAATGAAAACTGTACACTATACATAAAACTATACACAAGGCTTTAGAACAAAATAATTGCAGTGTATGACAAACTCAGGGGTCAGATGAGTTTGATGGTGCATGCTCAATCCTGTTTGTTCCGTGTGAATTTGGTTAGAGTGATTTAGACTGAAACGTTTACTCAAGAGAGAATGTAGTACGTGTAGAACATAGGGATGGGTCAACGAGAGTGACTAGTAAATCAAAATTCTTTAGCTGGAGAGTCTTAAAGCGGATCAATTTAGAGACATACCTTGACTGAAAGGGTGTGCTTTAACATGCCAACAGTCTAACAGCAACTGTTTGACTGCCAACATGCTAAACCCTTCTTTGGGAAGTCACGTCTCTAAATGAGTCCTCTTTGCAAATCACTTGTGTGTTTTAGTTAAAATGCACAGATATGAAGAAAATATTAGTCAATAATAATAAGATGATAATTATTTTAACTTGTAACTGATAAATAAATAAATGCAACTGATAAATAAATGAAAATACAGTAAAAAATACCCTGTTATATTGTGAAATATTATTACATTTTTTTTTTTTATTTTAATATATTTTACAATACAATGTATTCCTGTGATGACTGTGATGAATTTTCCGGTCTTCAGTGGAGTACATTAAAAAAAATTATTAAATGATGAAGAAATATTTTTTATCATCAATGTTGAAAACGAAAACTGCTGTGCTGCAGAATATTTTTGTGGAAATAGTGATGCATTCTTTTTCAGGATTCTTTAATAAATATGAAGTTCAAAAGACCAATGTTTATTTAAAATATAATTTTTTTAACAAAGGAAAAGCTTTATTGTCGCTATTAATTTAATGCATCCTTGCTGAATAAAAGTATTAATTTCTGTAAAAAAAAATACAAACCCCAAACTTTTGAATGGTAGTGTGCAATACAGACCAATACGAGACACCATGCATCCATAGTTTCCGTTATACCGAATATTTATGTATGCATTAATATTTAAATGTTACTCTATGTTGGTCAGACAATCATCTTCAGGACCAAGCTTCAGGGCCAAGCACAATAATAATGCCTCAAAGATCCTTGCATACTGTTCCGTTCAGTCATACTGTTTGATCAGCATCTGGTGGACAGGTTACAAGACCCTGAACCAGCCTAATGATACAGTGCTTCCTTAACCCTGACTACTTATTCAGACTGAGGCATTTTAAAAGTATGTAATTTTGTACACCCCTAGAAGGTGGCAAACAGACATACATCTAAAAATAAGTTCAAGTGAGAGGTGAAAATCTTGGCAGTAAATACAAACCATCCAACCATCCACCTTCAATGCCAAAATGCAGGGTATTATCTAAAGCATGGATAGTTCACATGATTTATGTTTTTCAAAAAAAAAAAAAAAAAAAGGCAATTGCACATAACTAACACTGCCACAACAAGCTTTGTCCTCAAGTAGAGACACGGATAGCTTGAAGTACTTATTTAACAACTTTAAGAGTACATCTGTCTGAATGACCGATTTATGTAATCTTGTCTTTGAAGAGGGTTCGGTAGCAGCTAAATAAAAGACCGCCCTGGGTTAACCTCACAAAGGCTCGATTGTGCACAGAACACTACTGCAAAGCACCTATCATAGAAGATTTGCTCGATGTCGACAGAGAATCTGCACAATAAATTCATTGTTCTGAAGAAAGCAATTAAATAAGGATAATCTGAATACTCCAGGTGTTCTGCTAGAGGGTCTCCAATATAAACACCTGTCTAAGACTGATTTACGGCTAACAGCAGGAGTATCATTGCACTACTTGTTAGCTGAATTCACACAGGTCCAAAAACACTGTGGATGCAATGTGGTGAAGTATAAATGTTGCACGTTACATAACCCAAGCTGCAAAATGAGTGTGTTTGTTAAAAACTAAATATTGTAGTAATCTCACCTGTGGGTTGTTGGCCTCGGCAAGCTTACACTGGCGTAGGAAAAGCTTAAGATTTCCCCAGTTCATAAAAGGCAACAGGACCATGGGCTTCTCACCATCTTCTATACACACATGGCTGATGGGTAACAGGTTCCTAAGGAGTCAACAGACCAGGGACAAATGGGTTAATTGTTGGTGTAGGTAAAAGGACAAATGGCAGGAGAAGGCCAATTTTGAAGTGAAGTGCCATTTTTAAGATTCCAATTAAACACTGTGCCACAACCTCCCTTTCGGAAGGCATTTACCCCTTGTCTTTTCATGATTGGATAGCTTTCTGATCAGAGAACACACACAAAATGACCACGTACGAGCAGGGTTTTCACATGCATCACAGTGATTTTGATGTGTGTGGAAGGTCTAAGGAAGGATGTGTGTGGAAGGATACTTGGTTGGAAGTGACTTGCTACCTAAGGATACTTGGTCTGTCTGCATAAGACTATTTCAATCAGTGATTCATTTCTGACCAGAAATAAATTTAAGTCATGGGCTGCGCTGACCGTTTAACCCCAGACGCGGGTCTGCGTGACTGCAAAGCTCGGAGCGCTCAGGACAGGATATGGGTCTGAGCCCATCCCAAAAGGCAACCAAGCGGGAAACAGAAAAATCTAAACAGAATGTTCGACCTCAGGGCTGTTGTACTGCCGCTGTATTAATATCAGGAAAAGATTCTGAATGAATATGAAGTGATATTTAATATTATATGAAGTCATACTAAATAAAGATGCTCATAGAGGAGCACCAGGATTACAAAATCAGTATTCAATTCTTAATGTCATTGTAGCGAATTTCAACAGTACATTTATTTTGCTATTTTTATTTCCATTAAGACCATTTTTTTAAGTTTCAGTAGTTGTAACAAATAAATAAGATAATCAATAGCCAATAAATGGCTGATATTACATTTCGATACAATTTTTTATAAATAAATTAAAAATAAAAAGATTATAAATGTACAATAAAAAATAAATTATTATTTTAACATTGGGTAAATCTTACATTTAACAACACGGTTTGTGTTTGTTTTAAAATTAATTTTATGCTTTGCACTCACCTAAAGTTACTCTAAATACATAATATTAAATAAGATAAATGAGCAGGCAATTAAATATTCAGTATTGGATATTTATCCAAACTCAACTGATACAAATACATTTCTAATATCAGTAGATAAGCAATATGGTACATACACACATTCATACATATATACATGTATATGTGTGTGTATGTGTATATGGAAGTGGTTTTAGTCACAAAAACAAAACCCTACAGCTATGTGTCTTAATATTTTTTGTCAACGATGATAACCTTGCCTTTCTTGAACAAGGCAGAACGTGATTTATAAGAACAGTTAATCATTGAAATTAATGTTCTCCATTTCTGAAGGAAACGTGGTAAGCGAGAATGCACTAATGAAGAAAGAATGCAGAGGAAGACAAACAGTAATACACACAGCAGAGGAAGTGTGTAGATTAGTAGTCAGAGAAGTGTCATAGCTGAGACTGCGGTCATCATATCACTGTCACAACACTCAAACATTACACAACATGCTTCTATTGTGGACAGGGTAATTTAGCCATCATGAAAGTATGGTAATTTATATTCATATACACAAGCATATTATGCCAACATTCTCAAAGCCTCTGATTTGCTTGTGTGCTGGATAACATTGCTGGGCTTTTTTGTTAAGTGGAGTGAACTACAGATACTCCTGCTCAGTGTGTAATGAGCAGTGATCACTGCATAAGGTCCCTCTGATTCACCACATAACTATGGCAAGCTTTGTTCATATAGGATTTCTTTAAAGGTGGAGTGTGCATCACTAGCATCAGAATTACAAAAATTAACATGAGACTGCATAAAAATGATTCTGTACAAAACTCACTATTTGGGACTAAAAGAAGGGCAGTTTTTTCAAGAACATAAGTCAAATAGATCAAGTTCTTCAAGCATCAAGTAAGCAGCATATGAGATGTCTGTGACTCACCTGTGATGAAGACCTCGTAGTTTACAGCTTTCTGTTAGCATCATTGTCACCTGTACCTCCGAGGCGTGATCTGCACAGTCAAATACAAGAACAGAGAGTCAAGCGATTTGACGCAACCCTGGACAACCCGAGCGTGAGGTAAACCTGACAAGAACAACTGTCAAAGCCTCCTCATCACACCAATTAAAATGTTAGGTGAAACATCTGGAAAAAGCCACGTAGCACAATGATAGAGGCAATACAAGAACATTTTGTCAAACTCAAACAAAACATATTGTCTCATTACTTACGTACCATTGAACACATACACACGCACACGCGCAAACACGCTTTGGAAAAGTTGGTATATAGCACATGGACTACCTTTTTTGATGCATTGTGCTTTGTCATCATTTTTAGAGCTTGACAGGCCCAGTACTCATTCAGATTCATTATAATGAAAAATGTGGCCAGGATATTCTTAGATTCACGTGTTCTATGGAAGAAAGTATGTCACACAAATTTGGGATGAAATGAAGATGAGCACGACAGAATTTTTGCTGCCGTGATAGTAAAAGGGGCATGTATGTCCTAAACAAGCCTTCACCTTGTACTTGAGAAAGTCTGGGTACTCTAAAAGCGGTCTAATTCCTTTCAGCCAGTCTCACAGATTGCTGGCTGAGTGAACACATTGAGAATGAGTTCACAAAGGTCTGGTTTTATCTTGGAGCACAGCTTTTGACGGATGCTTGGAGAGTATGGGTAAAGTGTATTGTTTCCTGTCCCTTGGGCAAGGGCCGGGAGGGGAAACTGAACAGCTTGGCACAGCAGAGGCTGGTATAATGGCATTGTCTGATGTTGGCACCAGTCCTGTGCTGTGCTGGGTAAACAGGGCACAAGGGCAAATTAAGGGGTGACCAGTGTGATGGGAAGAGCTAAAGTTTCTCATGGCATTTGCATTTTCTACAGAAACTGAGGTCATAACCAAAGTATCAACATTTTAAAATACCTCAGTATCATTCCAATATTATGAGCTTTAGAACTTTTATGAAGAAAGAAGTGCATTACCACAAACTATCCCTCATATGATTTCCTGTAGAATTGTTTTTTTTTTTAATGTTGGGAAGGTAATTTTAAAAGTTTCATTTTAGAATATTTGACTCAAGGGAGGTATCCGATGGGAATTAAATAGAGGATGTACCTTTCACTGCTTTCACAAAGACTTGTTTCTCTTTGCTTGGGTCCTTCTCGTCAAGCAAGACTCCATGAAATATACGGCCAAAGGTCCCTGAGGATCAAAATAAAGTCACATGATGAAATGAGCTGACATTATGCAATCTCTGTGTCTTTATAGAAATACACACATTAAAAGATGAGTCTCTCACATAAGGCTGGGCGATAGAATCCTTAATCTTTATTATTCTTCCCTAATGGGAGTCTACGGCAGTCCTATGAACCAGTCCTCAAGTAGGAAGATGATGAAAATTGGCACACTTATAGTGATGGTAATGAATAGTAATACTTTGTGGTCTCTAGGACCAACTCTATAGCGGCACCACCTGTTCAAAAATTTACTTTTCAAATGGTGATACCTGATTCCTCTCATCATGCAATCACATTCAGCATCTTACATTAAGACTCCACCATTACAGTAGTAGCCATTTTGTAAGTACAGTATTCCATTTTTTTTTCACAACTATTCCTTAAAATGTTGTCCAAAATCTGATCAGACGGTCTTTGGAGAGAGCCGCACAAAAATGAACGGGTTTTATGATTCACTACCATTCTCGAGAATTACCTCTCCGAATTTGATCATGCCTGTGTTTGTTGTCTTAGGCTAGGTTTCTTATGCTAATTGATTATGCTAATATTTGTCTGTTCTTTCGAATGTGACCATAAGCTATATTAGTGGATAAGTTAGCTAAGCATGCTAACCAGCATGTCTTTTCAGTGGTGCTTTATGATAAGCAATGAATACTTGACCAGAAATTTGGAGGTTTGAATCCCATATGGTGCAGTGTCCAAATTGTTACTGATATGCCAAGTAAAGTTTTAATTGGAACTCTTCTTTTCGGTCATTTAAAAAGTATCAAAACCGGTCTAAAGATGTTCATCATTCTCACCTTGTATCTCTCTTCCATATCAAAACAAGAGTCTGTCATCTCTGTGACATTATGTCTTCCTTTTTTTTTGGCAAGTAAACAGACAGATTAATTTTGTACATGTTCAATAGCATCTCTGAAATAAATTTCAGTGGCATTCATTTTATTTATTTTTGTGAATCAGTTCAAACAATCGGATTCAATGAATAATTCACAACTTTGACTGAAAAGTGTTAGGATTAGAGGATTGCATTATCATTTAGAAATGTTCAAGTCTCCGTACAACATTTTCCAAATATTGAAATGTTTCTAGTTTCACGACATCTTTGCGCTTAAACAGCATGCCAATTTTTGCATGGTAAATAGCTGAGCAGGTCTGAACAGGTACCCTTGATGACCTCAGAGAATAAAAACAACATGGATTTACTAGAAGGCGCAAGACAATCTCTCACCTTTCCACTGCTGTTCTACAGCCTCTTAAACATAGCTGCAGTTCCCATAAGCTCAGCTGACACTTGAGAAAGTACCGGATCAATGTATCTTGCAGAGAAGTAGAGCTCAGAGTAGGCTGACTTTGGGTAGGGTTACTAATGCTAGAGGCCAGCACCGCATCACCTACTACTTTTCCCTCTTATCTGATCCTTTTTCCTCTATCTTGCCACCATGCTTGTTATAACATGCCACCTTATCTCAAGCCAGCTTGCTGACGTAGAAGCCTACTTTAACATCTGCATGTGATTACCTTTGAGTTGTCCTCCATTTACATAGGAACACAAATTAATGCATTATTCAATAGCTTTAGGAAAAATGGCCCCTACATTTTGGGAAATAAAAGTAAGTGAGGTTCTATTATAGATCTGTGTTACCCATGACCATCAAAACCTGAAGTTTCATACTTTTTCAATCAATCAATTGAAAAAAATAATAATGAAATGGATAAGCAGATTAAAAAAAAAAAGCCAGAAGTGGTCAGCATTGACTAGATGTAGAAGAAGCTATGGCAACAGTATGGTTGAAAATGCCTAGATTGTACTTTGCACTCATTAAGCTAAGAGTGACTATTTTGAAAAAAGTTGTGTTCTTTTAGTTCTGGCAGTTTTTTTGCCTTTATTGAGATAGTGGAGAACCGATCAGAAACGAAGTGGGAGAAAGAGGGGGAAGGGATTGGGAAAGGCACCCAAACCAGAACTCAGGTCATCTAAAGTGCAACCGGACTACATGTTAGAGTGCTGCCCATGAGGCTATTGCTCCGACAAGACGATTCGCTTAACCCCTCTCCCGCTAACAGGACGATGCTCATTTTTATATTGCCTGTATTTTTTCACATTTTACAAATCATCATAAATTAGGTATCATTCGAAACCAGTCCGTGAACTAGATTTTTGTGTTAACTTGGAAAAAAACTTTGATTTATTTTAGTGTTAAAAAAAAGTGTATATATATATATATAGGGAGTGCAGAATTATTAGGCAAATGAGTATTTTGACCACATCATCCTCGTTATGCATGTTTTCTTACTCCAAGCTGTATAGGCTGGAAAGCCTACTACCAATTAAGCATATTAGGTGATGTGCATCTCTGTAATGAGAAGGGGTGTGGTCTAATGACATCAACACCCTATATCAGGTGTGCATAATTATTAGGCAACTTCCTTTCCTTTGGCAAAATGGGTCAAAAGAAGGACTTGACAGGCTCAGAAAAGTCAAAAATAGTGAGATATATTGCAGAGGGATGCAGCAGTCTTAAAATAGCCAAGCTTCTGAAGCGTGATCATCGAACAATCAAGCGTTTCATTCAAAATAGTCAACAGGGTCGCAAGAAGCGTGTGGAAAAACCAAAGCGCAAAATAACTGCCCGTGAACTGAGAAAAGTCAAGCGTGCAGCTGCCAAGATGCCACTTGCCACCAGTTTGGCCATATTTCAGAGCTGCAACATCACTGGAGTGCCCAAAAGCACAAGGTGTGCAATACTCAGAGACATGGCCAAGGTAAGAAAGGCAGAAAGTCGACCACCACTGAACAAGACACACAAGCTGAAACGTCAAGAGTGGGCCAAGAAATATCTCAAGACTGATTTTTCTAAGGTTTTATGGACTGATGAAATGAGAGTGAGTCTTGATGGGCCAGATGGATGGGCCCGTGGCTGGATTGGTAAAGGGCAGAGAGCTCCAGTCCGACTCAGACGCCAGCAAGGTGGAGGTGGAGTACTGGTTTGCTGGTATCATCAAAGATGAGCTTGTGGGGCCTTTTCGGGTTGAGGATGGAGTCAAGCTCAACTCCCAGTCCTACTGCCAGTTTCTGGAAGACACCTTCTTCAAGCAGTGGTACAGGAAGAAGTCTGCATCCTTCAAGAAAAACATGATTTTCATGCAGGACAATGCTCCATCACACAAGTACTCCACAGTGTGGCTGGCAAGAAAGGGTATAAAAGAAGAAAATCTAATGATATGGCCTCCTTGTTCACCTGATCTGAACCCCATTGAGAACCTGTGGTCCATCATCAAATGTGCGATTTACAAGGAGGGAAAACAGTACACCTCTCTGAACAGTGTCTGGGAGGCTGTGGTTGCTGCTGCACGCAAGGTTGATGGTAAACAGATCAAAACACTGACAGAATCCATGGATGGCAGGCTTTTGAGTGTCCTTGCAAAGAAAGGTTGCTATATTGGTTTCACTGGTAAAAATAAATAATTGAAATGGGTATAAATTTGTTTTTTGTTAAGTTGCCTAATAATTATGCACAGTAATAGTCACCTGCACACACAGATACCCCCCTAAAATAGCTAAAACTAAAAACTACTTCCTAATAAACTACAAAAATATTCAGCTTTTATATTAATGAGTTTTTTGTGTGCATTGAGAACATGGTTGTTGTTCAACAATAAAATTAATCCTCAAAAATACAACTTGCCTAATAATTCTGCACTCCCTGTGTATGTATATAGAAAGCAAATGTACTGTACTCAGCATTTTTTATTTTATACAAAAAAAATAAATAAATAAATAATAATAAAAATTTTTTTTTAATATTTAATATTTAATATTTAATGACCATTTAAGTTTGGATAGTGTATTTTCACGTCTATGCTCAAAAAGGGGATGACAGTTACATTTCTTGATCACCACATTAGAATTTCTGTTCTTCCATTTGTGTAAATTTGACATGTTTGATGACTTGGTAGCATTTTGAACTTAATTTTTTTTTTATAATAATAGAGAAACATTTCACTGGTAGGGTATGAAGCAAGATGTACTTGGGCAAGATGTACTTTGGAATTAAAGTAACAAAGGTAATCAGAATATTCCATGGTGAATTCACAGAAAATGTACTGGTAAATGACAAAAGTACAGAACGACGTGTTCCGTGGATGGTGTGTTTCTTGGTTGCAATGCAGAACTTGCAAAAATTGCATCTAACCTTCCAAAAAAAAAAAATTATACACATTGCATTATATATTATGCAACCGGCTGGGTTTCCGTTACAGCTTTCAGTCGCTTTATGTAGGATGGAGAACTGAGCATGGTCATCATTATGCAGGACATTGGGGAGAATTTCTTGGTAGGAAGATGTATTTAATGCTTGCTTAATTTTATCCAAGAAGCTAAGCACTGAATGTCCAAAGACAAAGTTTAAGGGACACGTTTTGTGGTAAATTTTAAACATGCAAATGTTGTTTTCTATCAATCAGAAAATTCAGATCTGAGTCAATGATATGCACTGACTGGAGATTGTACTACCGTACATACTTAGAGCTATTTATTATCTCCTCTAGTCATTTTGATACCATTTGAGTAATTCATGGGGCAAAATACACATTACTGCACAATAAATGTATTTAAATCAGGTGTTCATGATCTGTTGTAGACTGAGACAACAACAATAACTAATAAGATGCTATTCAAAATGGTCTTTAATGTATTTTCTGTTTTGTTCCTTTTGAATATAAAATCAATCCTAAAAAAAATTATTAGTCTTTACTCTCTAGACTAATAAACAACACCTAAACCTTTTAAAACTAGTTCAAAACTAATGATTATATATGACGCTGATAGAGTCTCTTGTCACAAGATGTTTGAATCACTTTTAAAAGGTGCTTATTTTTGTAATTTTAGAGCTTGGCGACCCTCATCCCTAATCTACCTTAATATGGATAACGGCAGAATAATTCACTTTTTGTGTTCCACAGGAGACAAAGGGATTTCAATTTGGGACGACAAGAGGGCAAACGGTGAGGAGCCACACACTTGTGCCGCTTTGGCCAAGCACTCTTGTTGTTGGCCTTGGTATAACTACATAAAGCAACTGCAGTAAATGTTTAATGAGTAAAAGAACTTCGAAATTTGTACTTAGGCCATTCAAATAAAAGTATCGAACTGGTCATTAAAAACACACTTCAAAAAGGATTAATCTCACATTCTTCCCAAATGTCCAATAAAACTGGTTTAATCAGTTTAAGTTCGTACCATTGCCATGTCAGCACTTAAAACAACACAATAACCCCCTATAAATAATAAATCAGCTTTATCAAGTTTGTGGCCACATATACATGATTAACTGACGGAAGAAGGATGCTATAGAAGGAAAATACTGCATTGAGATTTTGCAAGAATGCATGTTAAATAAGGCAGGCTGTTGACACACAGTTTCGTGTATGTTTTATAGCCTATGTGACTAATGACTTTTGTGTCGACATCTTCTGTGAAGGCCCGAGCTGCGCTGGCACAAGGCCCAGCGGAGAGCTTTTCTGTTTAGGCTCCAATTTAGTGCTTGAGTGCAGATTTCCCGCTGGAGCAGAGCTCTTGTGTGATCCAAAAAATTATTTTGCAGGGGCTAACCTCAGACTGAGTGGCCAATTGATGTGTTAGTTGCCATGATATAATTTCAGTTAAACAAGGTGCTCAAAAGAATTACTATAAGAAAAACATTTCAATGGCACTGAGAAGGACAGTGTTCTAAGAATTGAGTCTTTCAAAAGCACACTATTATGGTTTCCATGTGTGTCTATGGGGCAGAATGCCAGTGGTGTGATTTAATTATTTGACTAAATGTAATTAGTTACTGTACTTTTTGGCAACTTTGTAGTTTTACTGAGTATCAAAGCTAATAGAAACTTTTACTCTCTCTTTCTCAACTACATTTTTGAACAAGTAAATGTACTTTTTACTCCAATACATGTGATGACGTAGGCCCACATGGAATCTGCGCCCACAGAATTCTGCAGAAAACTTTGCAGATTAGTGCCCTTCATTAAGCATACACACCCGGCGCGTGCGTGATTCTGAGGGGTAGTGGTCTGCACTGATTGACGTAACTTTTTTTTGTGAGAGAGTGACTGTGGAGTAGTAAGGGAAAAAAAAATCTGCAAAAATTATTTATTTATAGCTATTAAAAGTAGTTAATTTATTAGGTATTTATTTATTTTGCTCTATTGTTGAATGATATGGAGCTACAATTGATAAAGCAATATTTTCTCTGTCTTTTAGTGGATGTACTATAAGAGAGATCTAGCTTTGTTTAAAAATCAAGTTGTTCTATTTGGATTTGTATTGTAAACTTTAAATAAAAGTCAAAATTCAATATTTTATTTTTTAATGTTTTCCGTTCCAATACTCTTTTTAATACATTTAATACCAATACATAATTCCGCAGATTTTTCCAAAAATTCAGTGCAGAAATCACAAAAAAGTCAGCAGATTCTGTGTGGCCCTGGATGCACATTACATTTTGCACAGCACCTAACTTTTTCTGCAGCAGTTTGTTTCTGCTATAAAAAAGCGATATCATTATCTAAGGAAGGGGTGGGCATTTGCAGTCCTGGAAAGCCACTGTCCTGCAGAGTTTAGCTCCAACCCTAATCAAACACACCTGAACCAGCTCATCAATGTCTTCAAGATAACTAGGGCCCTGTCCCAAATTGCACCCTAAACTCTCACGGTCTTCCTCTGAGTCTGCACTTTCACGACGTAATGCCGCTTTGACTGCCGGGAAGCAGTCCGCTGTGTAACCCGCACCAGTGCGGGCTCGGCAGAAGTGTGCATCGAGGGCGCATATCGACCTCAAAGGGGGCGCTTGCGAGCACCCTTCCGTGACCTAAAATGACAAATGGGACACCCTGCGGTCTCGTGGACTTAACTGACATGCGCACGCAGCGGCCATTGTAAGTCCACAAGACCGAAAGTGCACATGAAGTGTGCCATTTGGGACAGGGCCTAGAAGGCTACAGGTAGGTGAGTTTTATCAGGGTTGGACCTAAACTTTGCAGAACAGTGGCCCTACAGGACTGGAAGTGCCCACCCCTGAAATAAGGGCATTGAAGGTACTATATTTCTTTTGCGTTTTGCCTTTACTCACCCAAATTTGACAACAAGGCTACTTTATGTGATTGAGAGTATAGTTGCTGAATGATAAGGCTGGTGATGAGGCAAAAACCAGCACATCCAATGCAAGTAGACTTTGAATAATTAATTTTACTCAAAATTATATTATTCATCCGCTATATTGACAAGACCTTTTTGAAGGATGTTGGTTTACCTATGCCCTTTTTGTGCACTTGAGCTTTGAGAATTGAGAGGTTTTAGACGTTTAAGAGGCTATTGTGTCGACCTTGATTCATTGCAATATTGAGGCGTTCAGTTTTATTTTGATTTTAGATATTAAACATTTCTCATCTTACAAATCAATTGTACGCATTGGAATTGGTGACTTGTAATGGACTCATTTTCGCTGTAAGGTATCAGTACTTTTACTCAAGTATGGTTTTCAGGTACTCTTTACACTAGGGATGCACGAATCCAGGATTCGGGTTCGGATTCGGCGAATATTGGGCTTTTGATGGGGTTCGGTTTCTGCGAATCTCAGAATTTTTCCACGAACCGAACCCTAGGCTTGCACTATGTGCGCCCCACTGGTCGAGCAATAATGGCGCGCCGTTGAAAGTGAAAATGGAACTCATGAACAGAAAAGCGTGGCAGTAGGCTACTTTAAGTAAAAAAAGCGATTCAAGTCGAGCTACATGTTCAATTTGCAATACCGATTTGTCTCGTGATGACAAGGACCCTAAACAATTAGCGCTGTCAAATCATTTGCGTATGAAACATCCGAGAGTATCTGAGTTGTGCAGCCTCGAGCGCCTTTCATTTGCTTTAAGGAGCTGTCAGGAGCTTGTACTACTTCTGCATTTTCTGTCGAAATGGTCCCACACAGTAAGCTTTGCCATTGCTTCATTTTGCGAGATATATCTGGTTTGTGGTTGCACATGTCGGCGCTCCGTGAGTGAACAAATAACGCTATACAGCATAGTTTTCTTAACCATGCATCAAAAACAAACAAACAAAAGCGTTAAAAACATTTAAACCGCTTAACTGGTAGTATTAATCGGTCGAAGTTCTTACTTTCGGTTAACGGTTAAATGGTCAATAGCATCCCTAACGTTACACTGCTGTGGACATTGTTTGCCGTTTAGGCCCGTCGCAAGGGGTGCGAGGCCCTGTGCGAGCGTGATATCGAGGCCGGGGCCAGTTGCTGTAGTGACGAAAAATATGTTGTTTATGTGAATATAAAAAAATTTAAAAAAATCTTATAGCCTATCTATTTTAACAGCAATGAGTTAAGTTAAACTGTAACTGAACTGCACAGTGCGCCTATTTTGAAAGCTTAAATAGCCTATATGTTCTAAATTATGAATTGGTAAAGCGTTTGTCAAAAACCTGTATTCACTTGAGTTAGTTTGGACTACTCTCAGTAGGCGTTTTCATTACATATTTGCTTTTGCGTTATTCTAGCCTACTGAATGTCGATAAAAACTAGGCTTCTGCGAAGCAGCGCGTTTCCATTAACCAATGTAATGCGCAGTGCCGTCGCTGGCGTTGTGATGCCCTAAGCGCGATCACTTGCTGATGGTGAATGACCATCACTTGGTGCTGAGATAATGTTCTTGTGTTTTTTTTAACCATTTCGTTATTTTGGCCTTGAATTTCGTTTGTTAGAAATATAAACCGAATTTATAAATTATTTTGAAATTAAAAACTTTGCATTTAATAACTAAAATAATTTTTTGAAATTAAAAGTTTGGAGCACGCTACATAATCTGTTCCCTGAATTAACTGCCTTGTTATTGTGACTGTAGGCCTACACAAATAAAAATAGACAGTTTATAGTTTATAATTATGTCTTGCACTTTTCTGTATGGCTAAAAATGATGGAGTAGCCTATTGTGAATTATATCCGCTGTCAACAAATGTCTATCAGAAGCGTCGGCCACGTATTTAGTTAGGCTATGTTTAAATATTGGCCTATAATATTACTTTTTAAATGTCGTATGTTGATTATGAAAAGTGATTAGCATGTGCAAGATAGGCCTTGGCTATATGTAAGATGCATGTCTGGAGACATGGAGTGGGGTCGGTCAGACATGATTTACTCGTTCCGTTTTTCAATGAGCACGGATTTCTAGTGTAGCCTTTTTACTTGAATGTCTTAAGTAGTCTAATATCTATAGTTTCAGAGGCAGCTAAAATCAGAATTTAAATGGCCTGAATAAAGCTCTCTAAGAGCCTGATGTGCGGTGCCGCACTAAGTGACATATATGCGCGTGAATCGCTGTCACATGGGCAGTCTCGCGCAAAGAAAAATATAGTAAGTTAGCCTACTGCATAATACAAATCTAACCAGCAGAATAATACAGCATCGCGGTGCACTTTTTAGCTAGGCTATGTCTTTTAACTATTATAGTATTTTGAAGGACATAAACTTTAACTAGCTTTTTAAATCAAGTCAGCTGTCACTACCTTGCGTAAGGCCGTGCGATCGCACGCCAGCACAGCCCTTGCGGCGGTACTGACCGTTAATGTGTTTACTGTGATGATGGACTGAGGATGGGAGAAGGATTCGTATTCGGTTTCAGATTCGGCGAATCTTAGCCAGTGGATTCGGTATTCGGCCGAACCCCAAAAATCTGGATTCGGTGCATCCCTACTTTACACCTCTGCAGAATGACTTGTGGAATTATTACCTTCATGTAAGACATCTCGAAGTGTGACTCTCTCTCTGGAGATGGCGATGTCTTTGACCTTTGCCTTAGCCTCAAGGAGAGTTACACTTCTCAAGTCATTCTTCTCTATCCGCAGCGAGGGATAACCTGAAATCACACACACACAGGCAGCATTACAATAAGTGTTGACAATTTACATTAGAACTAATAAAAAGCATGTCAGACCAATCAAAACGATACATGGCATGACAGCTTTGCAGTGTTATTTAAACAAATTGAAGTATTTAGACAGATCATCAATAGAGTAAAACCGCAGCTTTGCCAAAAGCAAACACTGCAGTGTCACTCTTGCACAACATGTTTTGGTGTGCAGCTGATTTTATCTCAGTCAATTGTATTAGATGTTTACAGAAAACTGGGTGTTATATTCAGTCATTTAGCTGCAGCATACTTTAAAATACACAAGCAGCTCCAGCAGACAATGTAAAAATGTACTGTGAGCACAACATCCAGTACATACGGCGGTTTAAGCTTGGTTGTGTATCTGGGAGAAAAGAAAAGAAAAAACACTGGGTATAACTTGTATACTCATGGATGTGTTGTTTCTATGTTTATATTTCTGACTGAGCAGTTTCCATTTTTATAATCAAAACTTCACTTTGCCTTGTTGTAAACATTATTTTAATGATTATATAAATAGTTAATTATGAACACAAAACAAAATGCAAATACATTCACTTTTCACTAATACAACTAACCAGTGTTCCCAGAGTCAATTAGATTAAATTTCTCCACTCATACTAAATCTGCATGTTGCTGCCCCCAAGTGGGTAACTGATGTAAGACTGCTAACATTCCCTGTACTACACAGATCCAATAGTCGGTAAAATAATAATACAAATATATTGCGGTTTCCACGAAATAATTAAGCAGTTCAACTGTTTTTGTTATTGATAATAATAAGAAAAGTTTCTTGAGCACTAAATCAGCATATAAGAATGATTTCTGAAAGATCATGTGAGGAAAAAAAAATCCAGCATTGCATTCACAGGAATAAATGAGATTTTATACCAAATAATAATTATATATATGTGTTTGATAAAAAAAAAAAACAACAACAAAAAAAACTGTAAAACGTTAGTCTTGGAGAGCATAAGAAGAAACTTCTTACAGAGAAGAGATCTTACCGACCCTAAACTTTTAGGTTAATTTGCCAAAAAGTGTAAGCTACCAAAACATATTTATGTTTGAGCATCACAAAGAATCTGACGCACCATCATCAACGCAACAAAAGGAACAGTGCGGGGTGTGACTATCTGTTTGGCTGAACAATGAAAGTCAGGAATGCTTAGGAAACCCCTCTAAAAAGTTGTGCCGTCAGTGGTGCAGAAATTACTTCACATTTAAGACCAGGGGCCAGTTGCATAAACACGGCTACAATGTTAAGAACTGCCTAAATTTCTCGTTTTAATAGAAAGTATACAACGATCAGGCATAACATTATGACAGACATGACAATACTGCCAAAACTGGCAGTATTATGCAAGTTTTTACAGATACTGCCAATATCTGTCGAGGCATGGACTCCACTAGACCCCTGAAGGTGTGCTGTGGTATCTGGCACCAAGATGTTAGCAGTAGATCCTTTAAGTCCTGTAAGTTGCGAGGTGGGGCCTCCATGGATCGGACTTGTTTGTTCAGCACATCCCACAGATGCTCCATTGGATTGAGATCTTGGAGGAATTTGGAGGCCAATTCAACACCTCAAACTTCTTGTTGTGCTCCTCAAACCATTCCTGAACCATTTTTGCTTTGTGGCAGGTGGTACGTGTCAAAGTAACATGCACATGGATGCCAGGAAACAAGGTAGAACATTGCCTAAAGCATCACACTGGCTCCATCGGCTTGCCTTCTTCCTATAGTGCATCCTGGTGCCATGTGTTCCCCAGGTAAGCATCGTACACGGTGCTTCCACATGGAAGAAGAAAACATGATTCATGAGATCAGGTCACCTTCTTACATTGCTCCATGGTCAAGTCCTGATGCTCACTTGCCCACTGTTGGCGCTTTCGACAGTGGACAGGAGTCAGCATGGGCACCATGACTGGTCTGCGGCTATGCAGCTCCATACGCAACAAACTGTGATGCACTGTGTATTCTGACACCTTTCTATCAGAACCAGCATTAATTTCTTGAGCAATGTGAGCTACAGCAGATGGTCTGTTTGATCAGACCACACGAGCCAGCCTTTGCTCCTCTCGTGCATCACTGAGCCTCGGCCGCCCATGACCCTGTCGCCAGAACACTTTTGATAGATACTGACCACTGCAGACTGGGAACACCCCACAAGAGATGCTCTGACCCAGTCGTCTATCCATCACAATTTGGCCCTTTTCAAATTTGCTCAAATCCTTACGCATGCCCATTTTTCTTGCTTCTAACACATCAACTTTGAGTACAAAATGTTTACTTTCTGCTTAATATATCCCGCCCACTAACAGGTGCCGTGATGATGAGATAGTGTTATTTACCTGTCATAATGTTATGCCTGACTGGTGTATCTAACCAAACAAACAAATAAATTAATGCCAAAGCATGCAGTGAGGACTTCAAAATGTAGTTTAATTTTTAACAATTTTAACAAACATTATTTGTAATTTAAATAAAGACGTATTTATTATTTCAAAAAAGAAAAGAAGAAACCCCTATATAAAGTAATAATTGACCATGGTTATGGTTCTCCTTCTTGTCATGCAAATGATGAAATGTCTTTGCACTAGTGTAATACAGTGTGAACCAACCAACAAGCTTGGTGAAGACCAATAAGAACAAAACCATGGGGATGTTGAAGAAGAAACCAGGTTAAAGGTTGAAGGTTAGTGAACATGGTTTAGTCATGATTCCCTGTTGCTCTCTCTATCTGCTACATAGCAGCAGAACTTACTTTTGGTTTCGTGCGAGGGGGCACCAGGGTGAGGGAAGGAGGCGCCTGCAAGCTGGAGCATGGGTGCAGAGCCAGTTTGAGCATCTGATAGAGGAAGGAAGGGGTGGAGGGAGGGCAGAGTGAGAGAAAAAAAAAAGATGGAGAGAGGTATATGAAGGATGGATATTCATAGCAGGTAGATGGTGCCTGAGCTATTTCACACACAAGAACAAGAGTGAGACATGAAAACAAATGGTATAAGCATGAAACAGTGCACCAAGCATGTAAGACCACTAGGAGGCGCTACACACAATGCGAATTCATTGCCTGGCCAAAATGAAGCAGATATCTCCACCACCAACTATCCAATGATTTATAAAAACATTACAAAGCTGGTTGTCATTGAGGGAGAGTATTCTCTAAGGCTGACCTTAAATATTCCGACTTCACAAAGTGGCCCCAAAAACATTCATTTGGACACTTAATTGTCTGAATGTCATTTAATTAGAAAAACATAAAATCAAGTGGCATTAAATTTAAATACTTTACAGTAAATATAAATTTGCATGGTTTAAATGATAAAGCAATAGATATATATGGGGGCTTAAAAGCAATTAATATTCGGTAAATCATATAGTTTTATGTATTTAACCACACTTGACTGAATTGAACAGACCTGAATGACAACCCTATCCGCTTGCTGAGTCGTGACATAAGGAACACCGTTTCTGGGACCTAGAGAATGCCATCGATGGCCGTTTAGAAGCACTTTTTATTCATATTAAACATCAAACATTTAAAAAAGTTCAACATTTTAAATACTTACAGTTTACACAACAGTCTCTGTGCTCACAGCATCACAGACATTTATATATTAATGATTTATAAAAGATGAATCATTGTCTGGCCATTTGGAATTTTGTTATGGAGATAAAGGTTATGATAAAAACAAATTTTTTGTAGTATTACACCACATTGTGTGTGTCTATTAGCACCGTTTGTTGTTTTTATTGTGGTATGAGAGAGTGTTTGGACCCAGAAGCGCTGCCGCGTGACGTCAGACTTAACAAGCGAATATTGTCTTCTATTGAGCCATTTTATAGATAAAACAGAAGTAGTAACTGTAACTGAATTAATTTCATAATTGAAGAATATTGCAACATTGATGCTGTTTAATTTCCTATTTCTTTAAAGCAGTTTGAAACTGTATTGTATAAAGCTTGACTTGATATATTGTTCTAAAAAATAAATAAAATAATTTGACGTGTTATAATTATAAATAAAAAGCAAAACTGTTTCTTATACAATTCAATGACATTCAGACATTTATTTTGTTACTTAAGTGTCCAAACACTGTGAATATATAAAGCCTCATGGGATCACCTGGCAAACTTCCACTAATGGGAAGTTTAAGTTTATCAACCCGCTCTACTCAGCTCTGCCTAAAAGCTCTAATTTTAGCCCAATCTGTTCGTTTGAGGGGAAAGTAGAAACTCACCCACTATGAAAACAGTTACTATGTTTTAAAAGACTGGAAACTTCCTGTTGATTTGGTCTTATTTGCATCCTAATTTGGAAAGGTGGTGGAGGTGACTCCAAATGTGGTCTAACTCTCATGGTGGAAAAAAAAAAGACAACAACCTAAGTGTGAAGAAATGCTACTGAGATGGCACTAGCAAATGACAGTGAAGAATTGAGTAAATACTAGCTGACTGACATAGGACTTTTGTTCTTTTGTGAGAGGATTTTACGAAGTCACACACACAATCGCAACAACTACTTATACAACAACTACCGCACAAAAACGATCAATATTGGAGTCACTGCTGCAATAAACGTAAGGACAAAAGTGTGGAGGGGGAGATGGGAATGTGTACGCCTATTTATTCCAACCTTCTGATTCCAGTTTAGCTAATTTGATCATTCGTTTCCAATTTTCTAGTTTATAAAGGAATGCACATTTGGTGTGAGCAGGACAAGAAAAGATGCATCCACAGGTGTGAAATTTAGAACAATTTAACATGCTGGTCAGTAAGCCGTATGGAGCAAAACGTCCTGGTGAAGTTTGAGCTGCTCTTTGCGTTTCTTATGGTCTCCGGGTCGAGAGACGGGTTTTCTGACATTTTAAATCATGGAAGAGGAGTGCAGATGGTTACGGCAGATGGTTGAGATGTTTGAGAGAGTCGCTGATCTGAGGTCAGGGGTGAGGGGCATGGTGTGGTCTTAGTCTTACTGGTGACAGGTGTAGCGTTGTTGGGGGTGTCTGCCCTCAGGTACTGGGTGGTCTGGGTGGAGGGCTGCGAGAGACCTTGGGAGCTTCCACTGTCACTAACGCTAAAAAAAAGATATATAGAAAAAATTAATTACTTTAGGAATTGAAATGCACCAACTAAAGGTATTTAAAATAGACCTTTCAGTTTTAAATGGTTGCACAGCCTCTTTTATGATGAAATCATGTGTTTTCTCAAAGGGTGTAGGATTTTACCTGGGCCTGGACCCCAGTGCATTTAAAAACTAAGTGCTGTGTAATTGTCCTAATTAAAGCCATTAGAGTCCAACTCTAAAGGTTAAACACTGAGGCCCCTGGAAAAAGACCTAAACTGCTACAGGTTTAACCTGCCTCCTGAAACTCATTGAACCTAATCATGATCTAATTTCACAGACTCATCATCATCGTTATTAAACAGTACTGGTTTCTTCTGGTCTACTATATGAGCCATGAAGCAAAAAGAATCCTATGCCAGCAGAAAAACGGAGTCACATCCTGGATCTGATGTTATGCTTTAGAAGATAAATGGAGCTCTGTACCTCTTCTTGTGAATAGCAGCAGATAAAATCTAATCTACCACCCTTATATAATCCTGAAAAAGACAACCCTTTGTACTGATGCCTAATTCAATTTCAGAAAAATGCAATTAAACTACTCAGTGCTCTTGTCTGAAATTAGTAGATAAGATTTAGTTTCTCCTGTCTTCTTCAGACAAACCCAAATTGTTTTCCTAATTAGGAAAAAAATCTGAAGACAGGCAGAAAATAAAATCATGAGAGCAAATGACCAGAACCTCTATAAAACCAAATTTGCCCTGAACTACTGACAAGGAGATGGTTTTGGTGGTCTGAACTAACCAGACAATCAAACACAAAAATGCATGCATACACACCTGTCATCCATTTCAACTCTCTTCATGCTGTGGAGGTGTAACACAGCGAGGATGATGGCTACTAGGAAGATGACGATGCAGCACACACACACGCTGATGTAAAAAACTCGTGTGGACGTGGTGGGGGCATTTGGACTGCTCGCTAAAATAAGAGAGGAGAGAGAGGATACAAGAGCAGAGTGAAGATGGTCTCAGTGTAGAACCCCATTCAGTTCAAATGCCAAATAACGAATCACAAATACTCACAATCTATTCTCTGTATGGTAGTGTTTGGGAATGGCATTTTGGGGGGCTCCTGGTGCTCAATTCCTGTAAAGTACAAGCAAAGAGGGGGAAGGATCAGCAAAGAGCAATGCTAATACCAGTTCACCGTTTTATATTTGTGTGTTACAAACTTGCCATTTTGTATATAATTGTAAAAAAAGAATTTTACATTTATTTTTTAAAATTGTATCAGACAAAAATATATTATAATATAAATATAATTAATGTTTATTCTGATATCAAAGCAATGGTCTGTAATGGCTATTTTTCTTTTAATCTCTCTCCTTCCACACAAAGAGTAAGACACACAATATCTTCTTGAGCGTCACATACACGCTGACCCAGTTATTCCACAAGAGACAGGAAATTGGGGCATACACAAACTCTTTCTTTTCCGAAGCTAATTTGGCTCATGTGCTTCAAATAAGCAGGGGATAAATCCACTGGCTATTTCCTCTGGGGAAGCATATGACAGAGAGCTTGTGTTATTATCATTTTTGTGTGTCAGGGTTCACATTGTCAGAGACTACGATCTACCAAATACACAAAACTCAAAGGATGCTTATAACGGAGTAAAAAACAACAACAACAACAACAAAAAACACTCAGATCTTTAGAAACAAAGATAATTTTCTTTGAGGAAATAATAAGGTAAAAGCGTATGAAAAGATCTTACTTCGGTAACACATTTTCCTGCGTTTGAAATTGAGCACTGTGAAGTTGTTGGCTGGTGTAGTCAGGTTGAGCTGCACGGTTAACACAGCCTCTCCATCAGCCTTTCCAGAGCAGAAGAGGTCCACTCTGAACACTACACAGAGAGAGAAACACAGGAAGTATACTTACTGCAGGCCCAAATTTGATTATATTAAATATGCAAGCTGAAAACATGAATGCAGGACATTTTTGAAAGAGTAAGGGCTGCCCTTCCATTCTGCTGGCACATTTTTTTATGCCCAAATCCTACTAAACTTCATGAGAAGACATTTTAAAAGACCTGTTCACACCAACACAATGTTTGGCACAAAAATTTAGTCTGATTTTCGCATGCAATTTGTCTGTCCAGCCCAGGGGTTCTCAATGTGTGGGGGCACAGGGATCAGCAGAAAAAGAACAGAAAATTGCCATTTGCATTGGTGTTCAGTAGCTTTATAAACGCTAATTCCACCCAATCTTTCTTCTTCAATCCATTGACTTTGCAACTTCTTAGCCCGACAAAGAAGTTCCTCACCATCGCAAGCTGCTATTGTGAATGCGCTCCGGCCCCGGCGAGAAGATGTACAAGAAGCTTGTGAGGCGCCATCATAAGAGCTCACCGCAGCCACTGATTATATATTGTTTGTACAAAGCACCATGAAATAATAAAATTTTTGGTTTATTTAAATTAAAAGTTATGTTCTGGTCTATCATTCTCTCTTCAGACCTGCAAACTCCTCTGAGTAAAAAAGGTGACAGTGTCGCTGGGGGAGGGTTAAATATGCAAATGACACATTTCTGAGCGTGACTTAAAGAGAATGACACATTTAATATTTTAAAAATGATTATTTACAACACGGAAACGCCTGGAACTCAAGAAAGTGTTGTGACGCATGACACAAAAAATAAAAGACAGTACAAGGGGTGTAACAGTACACAAAACTGGCGGTTCGGTACCTAGGTTTTGAAATCACAGTTCGGCACGAGTTTTATAAAATTGCTTTTTATTTATTTTTTATATTTAACAGTGGTTTACTGAAGAAGGAAAAAAGTACCTGTCCTTGAATGAATTAATATCTAAAAGTTTATTGAAGATATTGCTGTAAACTATATAGGGAGCCCTTACACTAATTAATATTAAAGGTTAACAACAGAGCCCAAACTATTAGCCCAAATTCAGTTGCTATTTATTTTTAGGTATAATAATCAACACTCAAATAACACATTGTATGCAAACATATAAACTTCACATAAGGCAGTTTTTGCATTAACTTCTAAATTTGATACAATACAATATAATAATGTATACACAGTGTCTGTCATTTTCATGACAGGTTTATTTAACATGCATGAAAAAATCAAGACATCACTAACAGGTCAAGTAGAATATAATGAATATACAGGCTAATATAGAGCATATATTTATTGAAAGAGTTGATTTCTCTAGTGAATAAAATTCTGTGGACACTGAATGACTGCCTGAGGTAAATGTGATGCTAATGTTACATGACATTGTTTAGTTTACAGCCGTTATATTGACGTCTTTCCGCCATTGAAACACAGTTTGTGGTGTAGAATACTCTGTTTGCGATTGCCACCTAGTAATAGTTTTATGTAATTGCAGTGTCTCTAGACAGATGAATCTTATAGGTTGGCAAGCTTTATTTGCAGTGCGATGGGAAAGAGATTAGAACAAAAAAAGGTGCATTGACAATGCCGCAAATGTTTACGTCGGTCTGAACAGATGCATTAACAGTCGTTCATTCAAATTAAAATGCTTATTGCACTGAATTTGCCTCGGTGTGAACAGGCCTTACAGTAATTAAGAGTAGATAAAACCTAATAAAAATAAAAAGCTGTGGTTTCTTACGTCTTACCATATGCCCTTTTCATCAAGTCTATCAAGAACTATTTTACCAATAGTTAAGAGGTCATTTTTATGCGAGGATCTTTAAACACATCCACTTTTTATGTTTTTATGTATGTTCTTAGGATATCAACAGCATATTTTTCCCTTCAAAACACAACGGGATAAGTTTGGCTTACCTGAACGAGTGCGCGGGACCTCCCCCTGGGCAGAGATGTTGCTCTGAGGTTGATCCATGGCTGAAGTGTTTTCCACTTGAAACCCCAACCTGTAATCCACCTGTTCAGGAGACACAGCAAGTAGGGAAAATAATTAAGATATTAGTATAGATCATTCACAAAGTATGTGATAATGATAAAGAATTAAATTACTGATTTTTGTCTGAATTGTCAGCAGCCATTACTCCAGTCTGCAGTGCCACACGATGCTGATTTGGTGCTTAATAAAAATGTCTTATCACAGATGAAAACGATTGTGATTTTTTGTTTTTCAGGATTGTTTAATGAATGGAAGTTTAAAAAAAAACTGCATTTATTTGAAACGGAAATATTTGGTTGAAATATAAAAGTCTTTACTGTCACTTTTGACGAATTTAATGCATCCTTGTTGAATAAATGTTTAATTTCTTTAAATAAATAAATAAATAAATAAATGCTAGACTCAAACCTTTGAATGGTAGTGTGTGTACATATGAACAGTGCCAACCTTGCTGCTGGAGTGCCATGTGAAATGTAGGCTGTTGGTGTCACTGGGCACAGGCAGGATGAATGAAAGCGCATAATGATTTACCACATCATCCCTCACATAGTACAACTCCGCATCAAGACCTGCAGGGAGAAAGAAAGAGAGCGAGAGATGATAAAACTGATCAGGACCGACAGAAATTAAACAGTTAAAACCCTTTCACATTCCCACAACCACCCTGCCTCAAGAGAGGAGTAAAATATAGCTTCATACTGCCAGATCCTGCTCTCATATGAACTCTGCATTTCACCATCAAAACATAATATGTGCTCATTTAGGCTTAATGTATTCCACAGCGCCTGCAAGTATATGGTGCAAGCAGGAATCCATGGCAACAATACATAAAATACATTTTTTCAGTGCGGTGACCAACCACTGTCTGACATAGTTCCACTTTCTTGCAAGAAAGAGCAAGACCTGGATCTATTATATCATAGAGTGTGACAGTCACTGAAATATGATTACAATTTCCGATCAGGAGGATGAGTTATAACCGGCTCAAGCGCTCATGCTGAGATTCTGGAATGCTTCCCATTAAGCTGATGGGATCTATGAAACTACCAAGGCTGCCGCCCAAGTTTTGACCACAGTTCATTCCTCTCTCTCCAGCCAGTCCATTTAGAACCACATAGAACGGTTTTCATCCTTTATACCAAGAACAATATCCTCAGCCACCCCCTCCACCATACAGTGAAGAGAAAACACTCAAGTTTAGTATGTTTATGTTTAAGGACTTCACCCCTCTCTATCGTCAAAGCAAAACATCTCTACTCTCCCCTGTCTGGCCTCCGTTTTCTAACGACGCTATAATCTAAACAGTTTCCTTCCCGGCTACATTCCTGGGAGAGACTCAACCTGAAAAGCATTTCTACCAGACACACCTGCGATCCCAGTTATACTGCATCCAGCCCCCAATTAACAATTGGACCGGTGAGAGAGAGGCAGTGATGATGAACAAGAAAGCAAGGTCTAAAGTGGAGGTTGATTCCCAACACACCAAAGAGACACAGAGATGTGTGAAATTGATTGACAGCTGGAATCTCCTGCGGTCTGCCATGCCTTGAAGCAAACCTTATCATGACTGAAAGGCCCCCGCTGCAGCTGACTGGAGCCTGTGTGTATCTGTCTGTCATGGGGTCTGCTCAAACGTAAGGGGGATGGGAATACACAAACTCTTTCTAGAGCATATCTATGAAACAATAGTAGATTTTTATTTATTTTTTGCTAAAATTTTAGATGAGTTAGCTGTACACCAAGACAACATAAAATCAACACTATTGTTCACAAGTTTGTGGCCTGTAAGATTTTCTGGTCTGTTTTTGAAAGAAGTCTCTTGTCCTCACGAAGCTGCAATTATTTCATAAAAAATACATAATATACAGACTTTTGCATGCGCACAATAAATTTTTGGCATGCTTGTATTACAATTTCCGTTTCATGTCTATTATAAACTATATCCTGCGTCACAGCCATTTTACTATGAAGAAAACAAGAGTATGGATGCAAATAATTTTTTAAGATCTATTTGCCCAAAACTTGGCTTATAATAACTGCTCGAATTTTGGATTCCATTAGAACAGTTTGTCTAATACGAGGTTAAATCCAGCTACTAATTCATTTGTCATTTTTTTTCAAACGTGAGCCTCCCCTTTACTTAACGCAATGCTTTCTAAAGTCCTTTATATCTATGGCTCTGCTTGCAATAAGCGTTTAGAATTAAATTAAGAAAATCTATATTTCTCCGGCATCTGTAAGGATGCATTAAATACGAAAGTGGTTTAATTAAGGGTGTTTTGATCTTGTGAAATTATATTCTACTGAACCAATATTTTTGCAACGTTTTAAGTTTTATATGGCAGAATATAAATATACTGCCCTAACAAACGTTTTTTTTTTAAACATTAATTTTAGCATAAAGGACAATGCACACTGAGCTAACTATTGCCCCATTAGCTGATTTTGGCGAGGTTTCTCAGCTATCACAGAGTTAAATTTGTTGAAGCGGACATAGGGCCTTGAAATATGACATACTGCCCTAACAGAAGAAAAATTGAGCACTTTTAACTTTATTAGTCTTTTTTTGTGGACCCTTTGAACTTGGCAAATAGGACAATTCACACAGTATTGCACCATCAGCCCATTTCATGGTGTTGCTTCTTGGTCGGGATTTAACTCTGTGATATTAAAGTATACTGCCCTAACGAAAGCCACATTTTTAGCAAATAGATCTTAATTCATGTGCATCCATTCACTCATTTTCTTCATAGTAAAATGGCAGTGAATCTCAAAAGGAAATACAGAGGGTATAGACAGTATACATAAAGTGGAAATTGTAACAAAAGAATCCTGTGCGCTTAGGCTTGCTGCGATAGACGGTGTTAGCGGTTTAACAGTGTTTAGTAATTATGAACACACCGATCAAGCAATCGCTGCCCATGAATTTGCCACTAATTCGAAAAGTGAAAGTAAAATGTGCAAGACCGCACAGGCATTCATACCTGTGCCGCTGTGCGTGTCCAGTGGCGCAAAGTGATTGGAGCAGAACAAACATCTTCAGCCCATTTATTTGAAAATTGAGCTTCAATTAAATATTGAAGAGGAATTAACTGGTGAACGATACTGGTATTACCAGTGTTGTAACACATCAATTAACTGGTGGGAAAATCCCTACCAAGCACACGTGAAAAGTTTCTTGCGCGCACACGTATGTATTTATATTTATTATTTTTGCAAAGGTCCCTTTAAGAGCTCAAAAAAAAAAAAAAAAACGAAATGTGAAAAATACTATTAGAATTTTAAATGATTTTTCTAGTTTAATATATTTAAAAACATATATTTATTAAAGTGATGGCAAAGCTGAATTTTCAGCAGCCAGTACTCCAGACATTCAGCACCAGCTGCCATCATTACAGAATAGCATGCATTACCAGACAGCAGGCCTACAGTGATATGAGGCTGCCCACCTATGGAGCAAATAGGCTGTGTGGTCTCCAAAACAGACACACTCAAGATGCAGGAGTCCTCAAAGTTCAGACAGACAGCCAGTCTGACATAATCCTCTGAGCAGAGAGGAAAAGCAAATCAGCCAGCTGTGAGACTACTGAGGCGTGAGTTATACTAGACACATACCCACAGACTTGAGACTAATTAACGTTCCCATGTCTTGCAGCATGTGACCTGTCTGGTCTGCTTTTGTCCACACTGCTTTGATACCCCTTACAGCCATGCGAGTAGTAGTCTCGCATAAACAGACCACTGACTAACAGCATATGGTCGGGTGCTTGAATCGCCCACTTAGACAGGAAGAGGCCATCTGACTGATGTAAAGTTAAAGTTCCAACAGCAACTAAAAATTCTAAATTAAATAAAATCTAGCAAAATATAATACATATTGTATATGAGGTTACATACATTTTTGAATGCAATGTGCATCAAACGGTCAGTGAACAAACTCTGGACGGTCTGTACCATCTGAGGCTGAGACTAATGAGAAGAGACAAGAAAAGTTAAAAGTTGTAATGAAAGAACGGATAGAAGGGGGCATTTCACAATTTCAGGCACTAAAATGATATATTGAGAAAATAATTTGAAGAAGAAACAAGCCTTAGCTAAGTCATAGCCCACAAAAAAGTGGATGAAGAGAATGTTGAAGTTCATGGATCAAGTATGCACAACTGTCTGACCAGAGGTTCCAAAAAGAAAGCAGGAGGTTGTTTGAAAACAGTTTCCTGTGTGGCATAAAGGGCTCCCACCCTTGAAGAGCTGCTTCACTACAGGATGATTAGGAGAATGAGTTTATTATAGCATATGTGCAGCCTGTGTTTTCAGGCTTGTTTATTTGTGACTCTGTGGGGACCATTTTTAACCTCTTTTCTTTATGCTCAAGTAACAACTTTGTTTCAAAAGAGCTGCGGTTAACCATACGGCTAGAAAAAAAAAGTGGTTTCCGCTTGCTGCAAAACGCAATCTTTGCATCCCCCTCACGGCAGTACTCTGTAATGTCTTTTTATGTTGCTTCAAAACCCCTTTCATGGTTGAATTGCTTCCCCTCTGAAAAAGCAAAGACCAGGAAGAAAACATGCCCACAGGGTGAGACTTCGATACAGCATAAATCTCAAAAACAGTCTTCAAAGTGAGAAGTACAAAAACATTTAAAATGTTTAGATAAATCAGTGATAGAATCAATAACTTGTAGAAAAAATATTTAAAAAAAATCATACAAAATTATATAGCAAGGTTTTTTTTAAACGTGACGCACAAAACACGACTTTTTTGTTTCGAACACTCAACACAAAGAATAAAACTGATGTCACAGACAATACAATGATTGAAAGGCAATGATTTACACCCATGTCGTTCCCCTCAGCCAGAGGTATAGACATGCGGTTTTGAATTTCTTGGCCTCTAGAGATCACATTTCTGTCTTCAGAAAGGTACAACAAAAATGTTAAAGCCAGGTGAAGAGGTAAGCACAGGTAGAACAAAGAGTCTCCTGTAGTCGGGGTCCGATTAATCCTCAATTCCTGCACAGGACAAAAGCAGCAGCCAAGCTCAGAGAGAAAGTGGAAGGGAGGGGAGAGGAGCTCTTATGTATTGATTAGGACTGTAAGCTATTAAAAGTCATGAACTGGCATTTTCTATTTTTCTATACTGTTGTCTGAGGTCAACTTATGACGTTTGTGTGGTTTTCACATTCATAAACATCATAATGAATAAGTAACAGGCTATTTTATACCCTGGTTTTGAGGCTCTCTACTGGAATGCTTGGTTTTTTTTTTGCCGCACTGAAGGCTTGTAAGTAAACGCCCACAGCTAGGATTGGATAAGATTTGCATATTTAATGAGCTTCAGCTCCCCTGTCAAACAAACAATGATTTATCTCTCATCCTCCCGCGATTGATTGGGATGTTGTTTTTTATTACTTGGCCCGCCTGATCGGTGGATATAACTGCAAACCACATACACACACACACACGACATTGGGCTTTGTAAGCATGGCCCATACATGTCCGAGTCTGATCCCAAATCGCAATGAACCAACACCACCACTAATAAAGGATTCTTCAGCCTTTGACAGCATGCTAAGGCAGTGGTTTTCAAACCTGTCCTGGAGGACCACCAGCCCTGCACATTTTGTATGTCTCCCTGTATCAGACACACCCATTTCAGGTCTTGCAGTCTCTAGTAATGAGCTGATGAGTTGAAGCAGGTGTGATATATGAGGGAGACACACAAAATGTGCAGGGCTGGTGGTCCTCCAGGACAGGTTTGAAAACCACTGTGCTAAGGTATGTTCAGTTAGACATGTACACATAATCAATAGAAGTCAAACGATATGTAACAATGCAATACTATCATATATATAAAAAACTCACATTTGTGTGTTGCATCATTCATTCATGTAATCTCATTCTGTCTGCAAATCCAGTCTCTTGTTTACAAACAAATCCGTGGTGAAATGAAGGAACAAATGCGCAATGTCTTCCTGTGTGTGAATACACCGCCTAATAGCCATAACAGGAATATAATATTACATTCTAATATGCGGTATGCTAAAATACAATATTACTGTTTTGTACTGTACTTTTGAACAAATAAATGCAGCCTTGGTTAGCATAAGAGACTTTAAAAAAACAAAACCCACAAACTTTTGAATAGTAGTTTATATTGGCATTGCTCGCTCTCCCTGCTCTCCAAGATATTGGCATCAAAATAAGAAATTAATAAATAACATACTTGCCTACTACAAACTGACCACACAATTGGGAGTTTGCATTTAGTTAAAATACTAATGACAAAAAAAAAACTAAAGTACTTTTCAAAAATAATTATGATCTATTTAATAAACAGTTAAATAAACTGACAGGGATATCTACAACACAATGCAACTACAACAGGTTTGCTGCCACACACATTTCTACATGAGCCAGCAGGCAACAACTCTTTACACACACTATGTGCACCTAGTTCAAGGTTCATGGGATGCAGTGTTCACACAGGGGTGTGGAAGACAAAAGGACAGAGGGGTCAAATCTAAAGAGAGTAACATGCAATATGCATGTTACTACATGCAAAATAAGGAGATCTGGAGTCTCATTATCATCAAGCACTTCAGCATGGCGGCTATATTGGAGTCCCTCGAATGTAAGAGTTCAGCACAGATGGTCAGGAGGGTAATCAGTGTAATACCAAACAGGTGTGGGCTAAAAGTAAATGATAAACTTGCAGGCAGGCAGACCAAGAGTGCAATGGACAGAAAACCACTTTCAGATGTGATTGTGGCACTTCCAGGCCACCTTTAATAGAGCTGACATCAACACGTTGTTTGTAGTAAACTGAACTGGACGGGGTGTGACAGGACGGCAGCAGGCCCAGTGGAAATGGCAGTGGTGCCACAGCTTGGACGGCTGGTGAAAATAACCCAAACTATGGTGAAGCGTAGGAAGAAAACATCTCCCAGCAGAGGTCTGACCTCTGGAGGACCACAGCCCAGTGTGGGATCAACTGCAATTACCACACACACATTCACCTCTGCAAAAAAAAAAAAAAAAAAAAAAAAAAATCAAAGAGGGTCTTGCTGGTGCTCATATTCTGAGGTTCTACAAGCATAATAAATAAAAGCCAATTCCTTACACTTTTGTTTTTTACGTAATTTTTTCGTTTTACTAAATGTGTATGCCTATTTTAAGATGAAACCAAGTCTTTCCAACCCACTGAGAACTCTTCAAAAATACAAATACATTAACATTGAGTTCTACAGACCAGAGATTCCTTTCATGCATCTGAGAGAAACAGATTAACACAGATGCTAGAAATTTGTGTGATGACAGCAACTAGTTTTTTTTTTAAACATTTCCTGAGGAAAGTGGTGGTGCTTATTCACCAGGATGCCACAGCGATATGGGGTTGCAGGTATTCTGAATGGTTTTGGTAACACTTTAAAATAATGGTCATTAGTTAACATTAGTTAACTACATTAGTTAACATGAACTAATAATGAACTGCACTTATAAAGCATTTATTTAAGTGACAAATATTGTGTGGAATTGTAAAAGCAAGTCCTCCACTGACTGTCATGGTATCAGTATGACATTGATTAAAAAAGTTATACTGAATATTGTAAAACCTTTAACTTATATTTTTAACTTGTCATTCCAGACTGGCTGCTTCCCAAGTAAAATGAAAATCGCCAAAGTAATTCCACTTTTTAAAAATGATAACAAACACGCTTTTACTAATTACAGACCAATCTCTCTTTTGCCTCAATTTTCAAAAATTTTAGAGAAACTCTTCAATTCTCGACTTGAAGAGTTTCTCGAGAAACACCATTTAATTAATGATGGTCAGTATGGCTTTAGGTCTAAAAGAACTACCTCAATGGCAATTACTGAAGCTATTGAAGAAGTCACTAATGCACTGGAACATAGGAAGCATGCAGTTGGTATCTTCATTGATCTAAAAAAAGCCTTTGATACTATTGATCACTCAGTTCTAATAAAAAAGATGGAAAGATATGGAATTAGGGGGCTGGCTGGAGACTGGTTAAAAAGTTATTTAACTGGGAGGTCACAGTTTGTTAAAATGGGTCAGTATTTATCAGATACTCTTGACATTGTTTGTGGTGTCCCCCAGGGGTCAGTATTAGGGCCAAAACTTTTCAATGTTTATATAAATGATATGTTTAATACATCGAAAGTACTGAAATTCATACTATTTGCAGATGACACAAATATATTTTACAGTAGTGATGATTATAATGAGCTCGTAAATACGGTAAACACGGAATTAAAAATATTAAAAAAGTGGATGGACACAAATAAATTATCCTTGAATATAAATAAAACTAAGGTAATGATGTTCGGTAATTGCAACAAAATGTCTGAACAGAGAATAAGTATTGATGGTATTCAAATTGAAATTGTGAGAGAGATTAAATTTTTGGGAGTAATAATTCATAGTAAATTGTCATGGAAACCCCATGTCAGATACATAAAAACAAAAATCTCAAAAAGCCTCTCAATTATAAATAAAGCAAAACTATACCTTGATGAAAATGCACTCCGTATTTTATACTGCACCCTGGTACTACCCTACCTTACTTTTTGTGTTGAAGTGTGGGGGAATACTTACCAGAATACAATAAATCCTCTAATTATATTGCAGAAAAGAGCTATGAGGATCATTCACAAGGTTGGTTTTCTAGAACATACTCATAATCTGTTTATGCAGTCAAAGTTGCTAAAATTTGATGATCTTGTAAAATATAATACATCAATACTCTTATATAAAGCATTTAACAAATTATTACCCCCTAATTTACAACGTTTTTTTAAAACTCCTGTGCGAGCTCATAACTTAAGAGGTTTTGGAAATTTTTCTTTACCGAGAGCCCAAACCACTAGGAAATATTATTGTGTATCTGTTTGTGGAGTGAAACTCTGGAACAAATTGGACTTGCGACAAAAGCAATGCCGAACTATTCATCAATTTAAACTGTTATATAAACATTGGATCTGGTTAAAATATAGAGATGAGGGTCTTTAATGTAAATTGCTGTTGTATCCTGTCTCATAGTGTGAACATGTGCTCAGTGTTTCCTTACCATCATTGGTATATGTCCATTACCATCGTTGGTATATTTCCCATTAAAATTGTGGCATTTTATTTTATTTATATTACATTATAGTTAAAGTGATGTTGTACTCTGTCTCATAGTGTTATCATGTGCTCGGTGTTTTCTTACCAGCGTTGGTATATTGTCCTTTACCATCGTTGGTATATTGTCTACCTTTACTATTGTTGCTATTGCTTATTCGATTACATTGTTAGTATAAATTGTTGTTATAAAAAATTACTTGTTACTTGTGGTAACGCCACCATGATATAACATTTGTAAGTAATCCGTGATAAATATAACAATGAAGGATTCATTATTAATCACTAAATGTTTAACTGGGGTGGGATTAAATAAGTAGTCTTCTTCCCACTCCCTTTCAGGCAGAATTCGATAGTCATATTTGAACACTTTATATTCTGTTTTTTGTTTGTTTTTTTTTTGTTTTCCTTGCACTATATGACTTAAATTATAATTTGTCTACCTTGTACTTTTTGTGCCATTGCCTGGAATAAATGATAAATGAGAATGAATGAATGAATGAATGATTTATCTTTGTTAATGTTAATTTCAACATTTACTAATACATTATTAAGATCTTTTTAACATTAGTTAATGCACTGTGAACTAACATGAACAAACCATGAACAGCTGGATTGTTATTAAAGCGTTAGTTTACCCAAAAATGAAAATTCTGTCATGAATGACTCACCCTAATGTCGTTCCAAACCAGTAAGACCTCGGTTCATCTCCAGAACACGGTTTAAGATATTTTAGATTCTGTCCTTCCATTGAAAGTGGATGCACAGTATACAGTCCGTGTCCAGAAAGGAAAGGAGAAAGGCATGAAAAACATCATCAAAGCAGTCCATGTGACATCAGTGGGTTAGTTAGACTCTTCTGAAGCATCGACAATACATTTTGGTCCAAAAATAACAAACACTTTATTCAGACTTTATTCAGCATCCGCGTTCATGAGTCCAGAGTGATGCTGGTGACGTAAGACGCTGCTGACGTGTTATCTGGTGCGCCAGAGCCGTTTGTAGTCTGAGGGAGACGCACGCTGGTGTCTTACATCAGCAGTGTCACTGTGGACTCTTGAACGCACATTCAAACAAACATGGAAGAGAAGAAAATGCTGAATAAAGTCGTAGTTTTTGGACCAAAATGTATTGTCGATGCTTCAAAAGAGTCTAACTAACCCACTGATGTCACATGGACTACTTTGATGATGTTTTTCATACCTTTCTTCTTTCCTTTCTGGACACAGACTGTATACAGTGCATAAACTGTTAATGGAAGGACAACGCTCTCGGACTAAATCTAAAATATCTTAAACTGTGTTCCAGAGATGAACGGAGGTCTTTCCTTTTTGGGTGAACTAACCCTTTAACTAACATTAACAAAGATAAACAAATTCAGTAACAAATGAACTGCTCATGGTTAGTTCATGTTAGTTAATACATTAACTAATGACCATTATTCTAAAGTGTTACCATGTTTTTTAGTGTGTTGCCATGTATTGCTGACTCAATTTAAAATGTCCACCCCTGAGCTTCTATGATATTCTGGTCCCTAGATATGGGTTGGGTCACAATTTAAAAGCACTTTTTAATGATCCCTATGATGGTCATTTTCCACACTGAAAAACCGAGATACTAAGCTTTAAAATTGAAAACTATTTTGTGTTGTATGATTAATTAACATGATAATCCCTTTAAGAGGTTTGAAAAACTCTAAGGTAACTCTAAAGCCAGCGTCAAAAATAGCTAAAAGTTGAGAAAAAGGTGGAATATTTTTAGCAGAGAATCTTCTCTGCTCAATATTTCTACTGTTCTAATGGTTTCCTTCAGAGCCAGGTAAGACCAAGGTAAACATCTTGTTTTATTGGTACACAAACAATTTCCTGTATTTATTATGACCCCAAAAAGAAAAATTGGCACAATTCATATAAATATTTAACTTTCCAGATTTCAAGCACCATGAAAGCACTGTGACTGAGACTACATTATTAACAGAATAGGTATAATTTTTACACTTCAAACAGCACTACAATGGAAAAAGAAATAAAAAGTTTCAAACAATTTGTGGAGAGAGGTAGTGTAGACTAGTGTACAATTAAATAGGTTGAGTGCATGGAGAAAAAAACATTAAAAAAAGTAAAAGGGGGCCTACCCCCCATTCAGTGTGGCAGTTCCAATAGACAGGCATACAAATGCGAACACTACTGCCAGTCATCCCTATTCTATTCATGGACTCCTTTTGTAATCGCTCCCTGCTCGTCTTTCAGCTCGTCTTGAAAGCTTTCTTCGTCCTCTTTTCTAGCTCTGGGCACATGTTCAAGTCAAGCGACTATGCAGGCAAAGCACAAGAATCTTTCAATGGAGCCATACTTTGCCCTGTTATTTTAGAAGCAGCTGTAAGGCATCTTTAATGGAGAATGATTTTACTTGATACTAGCTAACCATGGTTTCAGGCTTAGTGGCATTCCAGTCGACCATTATCTCTTCTACCAACATGAGTGAAAATTTGATATGGTATGCTGCACAAAGGGCAGAAACAACCTATAATATAGCGCCTCATTTTCCACTACTTCAGTAAATGTGATGCTCTCTATGGATCACTAATGGATCTTCCATGAACCACAGGCAAAAACAGAACTACATGCACAGGGAATGACACGGCAGTGATGAATTAAGTGAAACAAGCTTTGGAATGACCACTTGGACTGACCAGTAAAGGACCTTATGTAATAGAATTAGCAACTTGTCAATTCTAAGTAAACTAGCCTTATATTTTAATCCCAATACAGTTAAAGGCCAACCACAGATGAGCAACATGTGTGGGGGGCACGGAAAGCCCTAGGTGCCTCAACAGGGGCATAAGATGTGTCTAAGTGTGTGTTTATTTATGTGTGTGATGACCAAAGCTCCCTGAAACCCCCCAGCGGTGAACGATTTATAGGCTTGGTCAGAGGCAGTCACATTTGGAGAAATAATTACTGATACTGCCAGAAAACATCTCAGTAAATGACTACCCCACATGGGCACTGCTGTGAAGATCAGGGTGTCCTTTCCTTAATAAATGTGTTTTTAGCGCAGAACTCATGTTCACACTATTCCAAAGAATATTCCAAAGGATCTGCCACGGAAACAACATTCTTTTCTTTGATGTCATCAAGGCCTTTAGCTCTCAACCAAGTAAAATTGTTGTGCATATTGTTTAATGTTGACTTTCATCTGATAGCTTTTCCCAAACTGTAAAAATAAGTTGTTTGGAAATAAAAGAAAAATAAGATAGTCAATTGTTGCCATGTTGAAAATATTTGGCCTAACAGTCACATTTTTCCACTGACATTCACTTTTTACAAAGAAAAAGTTCAAGTAAACATGCTGAACCGGGTCAACCAGGTGTTTTATAGGTTCCCGTTTTGAGCCTCATGTTCGCAGAGTTCTGGGAACAAACTCACTTTTGGCCTCAGACATACAGAGTTCACATCTACAGAAAAGTCATACTATAAACGCAGACAGATTTGCTTCAGAGGGCAGTAAAAGATAACGATGCAGAAAGTATTCCGACTCAGTTTTCGCTGCCCATCATTTCGTTACTGTTCACCATGTCATCACAATGAAATATTGAAACAGGCCACCAGTTTAAAGGCACTTACATTCTTTACTGTTGAAATACTAGGGTTGTGTATCGCCAAGAATCTGCCAATATGATATGCATCATGATACAGGAGTTACAACATTATTTAATATATTTTTGATATACTGCAAGCAAGGCGGGGTTAACTGCCACAAATCTTGGATGTAAACAAATGAATTCTACAAAGTATCTCCAAACATATCGCAATATTTACATGTATCAATATTTTCTTACACCCCTATGAAAAACTGTAGCCATCATCTAAGAAGTGTTTGTTCCATTCCAAATGCTCACAGAGGTAGAACATAAAAGCAACTGTGATGCACAACATCAAACAAGGATACAAAGACAAATCCTAAGGCTAATCTCAAATTCAGACACAACCTCTCCTCAAAGTAATGGAACATGCAAAGGTACGCATATTATATTAGTTTTTGAACATGTAGGCGCCACATCATAAGGCCTTCAGACTTTGGCTCTTATACAGAAACCTTTAAGAGTCACTTCAGTTCACTGAGAGCTTATTTACCTTTAAACAACAGTCACATATGTGCTAACAAAGGGACATTTTATTATAAACTACAACTACGAGAATTTAATTTATATAAACTAATAGTGCTGGATGGTATACTGGTTCAAACGCAGACAGAATCCAGTCACAAACAGAACTAACTGTATAAGGCAGAATGTCAAAATATGAATAAATAAAATCAAAAGTAGGGCTGTACACAATTATTTAAATCAATATATTGACTAGCGTCTGTGGATATTAAAGGTACAGTATGTATTTACAGATAGCAGTTGAATTGGGTACTGCAGTCCAAATTCTAAACACTGGAGAGAGTTGTTTCTTTCGCACCCTCCTCCTCAGACTAGACACTTAAGCCAGTTGCCAGATTTAGGACATGCAATTGACAATGGAAGGCAATGAGTATATATGGTATATAAAATGGTATACATGGTATATAAAATCTAATTACAATCATCAATACATATGGATTTGGTTCTACCTGAAATGAATTCTATGAATTCTATCTTTTTTGCCTGTGTAGAACTGAAACACCAACTTAAATCTATGCACCTCCTAACATTTTAACACACACACACACTTTCGCAGTTTTATAAGCTTTATTAATTTATTGTCATATACATATAGCGCTTCACAGACATTACACGTCACAATAGGCTACCCAACACTTTTTCAGATTAAACTACTTCACTAAAATGCTCCCACATGTTACTTTACTTCCCTTCCTTTGTTTTGTTTTTTATTTGGCAAATTCTTCAAATTCTCCATATCATATATACACACAGAAACTCAAAAGGTCTTCTACCTTTAACTGTAACTGTTGCTTGTCTTTAACAATATTTAAATGAGTTAGGCTTTTTGGAGTCAACCTTATTTATTAAGGTTACATGGATCAAAAACAATAACTAGGCCTATTTTATTTTACTTATAACTTTTTTTGTGGTGAGGCCAGTAAAAATGTTGGCAGGGCAAGTAAAAGTTTGACCGGGCCAGCAGAAAAATTCCATTCCATTGGCAGGGCTCAATCCAAGGGGCGGGATAAACGGCTGTCTTTCAAATTCCCTCTGCACGCAACATAGCGCTACAACCAACCAGAGCAATGAAGAAGGTGAAGCGGAGCTAGTTGATAGATTAAACTTTTGCCATATCCGGATGGAAAAACTCAGAACACATCGTCCTTTCTTAAGAATGACTTCAGTGCTGTTCTTTTCTCAAAAAAAAGCTTAACAACAAGTCTTCCAGAGTCACAGCCAAAGCCAATTCAAAAGACAGCTGTTCACCAGCTTCTTTGTTTTTAAGTAGCATGGGGAACCGTCGCAACTCTGCCATCATTATGTTAAGCCCACCCACCGTCTCTATACACGATGTGATTGGCCTGACCAGAGTTTGGTTTTTCCAGCTCGCAGTTACATAGAATAGTTGCTAGACTATTCTGGAAGTAAATTAGATTAGCTGTCGCTAGGGTGCTTCTAGATTTCAAGGCTAAAAAAAACCCTGATATACAGTGAAACAGCCAGAATCTAAAAAATACAGTGATACAAATATTTGTCCATAATGCTGAGCTCTACAAACTTTTTTTTAATTTTTAAATATTATAAATGACTATTCAATTTGTGCCATACACTCTCAGAAAAAAAGGTACATTGCTGTCACTGGGGCGGTACCCTAAGGTACAAAACCGGAAAGGTACTAATATGTACCTTTAAGGTATTAATATGTACCTTTAAGGTATTAATATGTACCTTTTAAGGTACTACTATGTACTATTTAGAGGCGAGTAAGGTACAAAGATGTACCTTTTCACTTTTGTACCTTAGGGTACCGCCCCAGTGACACCACTGTACCTTTTTTCTGAGAGTGTATGGGACAAATTGAATAGTCATTTATAATAGTCAAAAATAAAAAAAAAGTTTGTAGAGCTCAGCATTATGGACAAATATTTGTATCACTGTATTTTTTAGATTGTATAATTAGCAGTTTTTGCAAAGGATATTTAAACAGTAACTAATAATATAGTGGAGTGAAACGAATGCAAACTTTTAAATACATTTTCCTGTACTTGGGTTATTATACAAGAATGTTCTTTCTGCTAAACATGAAATGTTGTGGAACCTATGAATACTAAGATTAAGATAGCAGAAGAACGTCTACATATGGTCCTTGAGAGTAAACTAACCTTGAAAATGCTTCATCTGCATTCAAAACACTTCAGTTAACAGTCTGAGGGTCAATGTGAGCCCCAAATGCACAGAACCACAAGAATTAGCATTCCATCAAAGCTCTACCACTATAAAATGTTTAACTTCATTTTAAGTCCACTCACGTAGACGGCTGGACTTTACTTCAACTACTTTGATCAGTTTTAAAGCAGTGACAATCCTTTCTTTCAGTGCTCCATCACTGAGTTTAGCTCTCAGCTCATTAAAGAACATTAGTTTCCTGCAGGTCTGCTTTTCCTGAGGGCACGGTCTGAGGGATCACTTGGACGGCTAGGCTTGAGTCTGTGGAAAGTGCATTGTTTTGAAGAGACAGGTTCCAGATTGTCCTGGCTGAGTTGTGGCAGCTCGGTAATGAATCTTGCCTGGTGCTCAAAAGGAGTCAGCGCCAGTTATTAATTACAACCACATGAGCCAGTCCTACTACAGCTGCCACCGCAGTCAAGCAAACAGAGCTTGTCCCATAAGAGGTATCCTCAGAACTCCCGCCTTCACTGGAACAACATGGCAGTACAGCTGCTGCTTAAGTAAACAAACTTCTATGGGTATGATAAAAAACAAGGGAGGGCTTGCTTACTCATATGAGAGGGAGTCCAAGCTGGTGTGTAACTGCAACACAGTACAAAGCAGTTTAGGACTAAAGACATTGTGATGAACCTAGCCCTTTGTAAAGACTAGGTTAGCGTACTCTTGATGAAAAGATAAGTCCAACACAAAGAACGACTTCTCACAAAAAAAGATCTGCCTAGTTTATAACGTGTTATATAACGCAGCTTTTCTTACTCTTTCTTACTAATTTGACTTAACTGAACATGACATGACAAGGCCACCCAGCGAATATGGTTGTGTACGTGTGGTTTCAGGTATTTTTTTGTTAAATTGAGTGTGCGTTTTAAATGACAACAATGTACTAAAAATGGAAAAGTTTTTCCTTTGCATTATTAATTTACAGATTACAACGTTGTTAAAACAATCCTTGCCACCAGAGTATGTGAGCGGAGTGGAGTGGGAGCGGAGCGAGGTGATTTTGAATGGAGTGAGGAGCGGATTTTTTAAAAGTTGGAGCGTCGTGGTTTTCATGCGCTCCGAGAGCACTCCACTACCGCTCCATCACAAGTAAAATTCATACCAACGGCCTACAATATAATAGTATTTTTAGTCAAAACTCACACATTTAACAAGCTTGATTCAGATGGATCACTCAAATCAGGAAGAATGTACAGGTTTATGATGACGGCAATGGACATGAGCGGGATGTTATAGTTTTTTTTGTACCTTCTACATACGGAATATGATCGGGTGAAAACACATTTTAAACAGGTAGCACTTATTCGCACACGCAAACGTTCTCTAATGCAGTCAAACAAATGTAATCTTACAGTGCATCTGCTTATAGTTATCTGTGTCGGATTTTACATTTGCAGAAATCTGTAATGTGACATACTATTTTCATCTTTCCAAACAAAATGCACTGCAAAAGCAGCAATCATGTTTAACTTTTAATGCTTATAAAGCCTAATAAGCTTGGCATGTCATAAAAAATAAATGTTTGCAATAACCTACGTTGAAACTATCTCCTATTGTTTTTTTGTTTTAATTTAATGTAGCCTATGATATAAACCAAACTTTTGTGATATTGCAGAGCTTACTTAAATACTTTAGCCGCAAATTTCCTCAGAGCGAAGATGGAGCGTTGTTTCTGATATCAGGGAGCAAGGAGTGGAGCGGGGAGCGGGAAATGGTGAACCCCGAGCGGAGCTGGAGCGGAGCGATTATTGAATGCTTAGAGCGCGGAGGGGAAATTACTGCCGCTCCACTCCACTCACATACTCTGCTTGCCACACGGATCTGCGAAAACTATTAAAAACCCTGCATTATGCATGCCAGGTGAGTAGTTGGCGATATCCCTTTGTAAAGAAACACCACGTGCCTATAGACTGAACATGTAATATGCATGACATCACGGTTTTCACAAACTTTCCTAAATCATTTATTAACTCAATATTCTGCCCAGCCCTACTAAACATAAATGTGCTTTCGAACTGGCCTTTAAGTTAAACGTTCTGAGGTGAGTCAGCTAACACTCTTCATTATATGAGATCTCCTCATACCTCCATGTAGCGGTGGGTGAATCTCTCATGTTCATGCTTGCTGTTTTTCTGAGTGTCAGGAGGACCAACCCCAAACAAACACGCTGATTTAAATCAGCAACTCAACTCCCTTTCATGCTGCCATGGAAACTACTGATAAAAGACTAGGCCAGGCCAAATACCTCAACCTCTTGAGGTCTCTCCTAATATGGAATCTGAGGAGAAAGCCTGCTGGAGACAAAGGCCAACATCTCCAAGAGATATAACCTTTCTTTTTGACGAGAGTAAGGCACTAATATTCTGATGAGTGGAGAACACTACACACACACGACAGTAGTTTACACTGCACGGTCAGTTAAAGACTGCGCAGGAAAAACACCACAAAGAACAAGTCAAAAAGCCCATCAAGAGTAGCTCTGCAGAGAACAGTTCTCTAGAGGGTTGTATCATTTGAGCAAGCAGCTCTGATCTTTGATTCAAGACAGAAACTCACTTGGCCAGTGGAAATATACAAGAAATAGTAACAAAATTGAGCTGCTAGATTTCTCAAGTTTCTTGTGGACAGGCTGAACATGCCAAAGTGATCAGAACCTCCCTAAAGTTCTGCTTTACAATAAAAAAATTCTCTTAAAACTATGAACCTAAAGGCTTTTCTTCTTTTATTTTTATTATTGACCCCATTTATTTGTACAAGTTTTCATTCTTGTGCATTATTCATGCATGTGCATGTATGTATTTGTCAGACACTTTTATTCAAAAGAAACTTATGCAACTTGCTTTGATGACGGGATTTGTAAGCACCATGCTATACTGTTTGAACTACTATAACATGCAATACTGTTTGAAAAAAAAAATTACAATTAATCATTCATAATAAATAAATAAATATACTTTATGGCTGATGTGACCAAAACCACTTAAGTTTCAATCAACAGGTATCAGTGGTGTTTCGGGAATTGTACACAAAAGAACTGCAACTTACATGATCCAGTCGATTTCCAAATAATTCAAGACCATTCCTGCCCCTTTTCTTCAATCTTATTTTACTCTTAAATAAGTCACGTTACAGAAGACAAAATGACTGTGAATACATTAACTGAACCAGTAAACTCAGCTAAAAGCCGTAAAAGACCTGCAACCATCTGTCTGTTGCATCTATTTGAGGCGTTACCACTTTTTACAGAGAAAAATGTTCCATAGGCAGCAAGTTTACATCGTAAATCAGAGTGGATGTGCTTCGTGACCTAAACATTCCATGTACTGCTATGTGCAAGGCCATCTAATGATACCCCAAAATAACTCAGACACAAGAGGGCTGACGCTGTCTGTTAGCAATGAAGAGCTGGATAGTTGAGATTTTTCATCCCTGTGGTGTTGGTTCTCTGAAGGAGAGAGTGAAAGCTTTCTCTCTTTACTATATCAGCGTGAGGCTGGATGGACGGTGCAGTGATGTCACAGGGGAAGCCATAACCTAAATCCTTACAAGGGAGAAATATTCAAAAGTTCACTTCTTCATGCTAGGGCTGGCCGGTATATTGAGTTTATCTATCTATCTATCTATCTAGATCTCTCTCTCTCTATATATCTATATATATCTATATATATCTATACCTATATATATCTATATCTATATATATATATATATATATATATATATATATATATATATATATATATATATATAGAAACAATACGAAATTAGGAAATACCGTTTATATCGATGTATAGTAGTTTGATAAGAGCGAATCTAAAAATAGCGGAGGACGAGAGTGAGCTGATGCAGGGAAAATGCATAATCCAATTTGTCCTGAACATGACACATTCTTTATATTAAGGGCTTCAAAATAACAGGTAAGATGTAAGTTTAAAGCAGTTTGCCGTCAGATGCCCTCACAGATACTTGTGCTGACTGACAGATAAATACTTGTGCTGTTTTATGTGTTTGAGATGTGATGCACTGCTTTCCTCAGTGCATAACTTACATTTCACAGATATATTCTCCATCTATAAATTTTAGAAAGTCATGCAAATATGTCTATTTTGCTGTCAGGAGAGGACGAGACTTCTGCAAGTGAATCTCCGCTAAGATAAGGCTTCTGTGAATGAGAAACAGACGGAGCGAAATAATTCTGACTAAAATATATTGCCAAAATATTTGTTGTTGGACAATAAATGTGCCATATGTGGAATTTTAAACCTACAAGTAAGTATATTTTTTTGAAAGCGACGATTATAATGGGGTAATCAAATAATTACTAATATAATTAGTCTATGCTTTTGTTTTTATTTTCATTTTTAGTTTAGCCTAGTAAATTTTAAAAAACAAAATCATTATTTTTGTTTTTAGATTGAAATGTTACAATGTTAGACTGTAATGTGATTTTAACCCCTTTTTGCACATACACTATATGCAATATATTACAATCACTATATTTGTTTTCAAAGCCTTCAATAGCAACATTTTTGTAAGACATCATTGGGCAGGATGTGAAATAAGCTCTTTTTTTTCTTTTTTTTAAAAATTCAAATAGGATAAAGTATAAAATAATGAGATATATACCGTATATACAGGTCCTTCTAAAAAATAGCATATTGTGATAAAAGTTCATTATTTTCCATAATGTAATGATAAAAATGTAACTTTCATATATTTTAGATTCATTGCACACGAACTGAAATATTTCAGATCTTTTATTGTTTTAATACTGATGATTTTGGCATACAGCTCATGAAAACCCAAAATCTCAAAAAAATTGCATATTTCATCCGACCAATAAAAGAAAAGTGTTTTTAATACAAAAAAAAAGTCAACCTTCAAATAATTATGTTCAGTTATGCACTCAATACTTGGTTGGGAATCCTTTTGCAGAAATGACTGCTTCAATGCAGCGTGGCATGGAGGCAATCAGCCTGTGGCACTGCTGAGGTGTTATGGAGGCCCAGGATGCTTCGATAGCGGTCTTAAGCTCATCCAGAGTGTTGGGTCTTGCGTCTCTCAACTTTCTCTTCACAATATCCCACAGATTCTCTATTCTCTTCTAGATCTATGGGGTTCAGGTCAGGAGAGTTGGCAGCCCAATTGAGCACAGTAATACCATGGTCAGTAAACCATTTACCAGTGGTTATGGCACTGTGAGCAGATGCCAGGTCGTGCTGAAAAACGAAATTTTCATCTCCATAAAGCTTTTCAGCAGATGGAAGCATGAAGTGCTCCAAAATCTCCTGATAGCTAGCTGCAATGACCCTGCCCTTGAAAAAAAAAAACAGTGGACCGACACCAGCAGCTGACATGGCACCCCAGACCATCACTGACTGTGGGTACTTGACACTGGACTTCAGGCATTTTGGCATTTCCTTCTCCCCACTCTTCCTCCAGACTCTGGCACCTTGATTTCCAAATGACATTCAAAATTTGAGCGACAGTCCAGTGCTGCTTCTCTGTAGCCCAGGTCAGGCGCTTCTGCCGCTGTTTCTGGTTCAAAAGTGGCTTGACCTGGGGAATGCGGCATGACCTGTAGCCCATTTCCTGCACACTCCAGACTAAGTCCACTGCTTCCGCAGGTCCCCGGTTACATCAAAACCGTACTCAAGCCGTTCACAGAGAACGCATTTTATATGCTGTTTTTCCATTGCGCACTAGACGGACATTTTTGACCGTTGCACTCGGGTCTTGCATAAAAAGCAGCTTGTTAAGAAAGCAGTTTAAAAAAAAATCAACTTTAGAAAAAGAAAATGTGCCTCGAGACTTAAGGATTTTTCCCCAATTCCACTACATCTCATGTTTTACATGCAAACGTACAGTGTATGATCGACGCTTCAACTCTTTAAACTAGGGATGCACCGATACCATTTCTTCAGAACCAATCCGAGTATCAGCCGATACCAATCTGATACAGTGCAGTTTTGTTTAAAAATTCTATGTAGAATATCTATACCTCAGTGTGTTGAACTGATAACCACTCTTTTGTGTGTTAGACACAATCTACTAAATACAGACAACTTCTTTATAAAGAAAAACAACAAATTAAAAATGTAAACCACAATCTATGACAAAAATACTACTATAAACCATATCCCCGTTTCCACCGAAATTACCCAGAACAATTTTTCCCAGGAACTTTTCTCCCCCAGACATGCTGCTGTCTGCGTTTCCATCGCGGTCTAAAGTACTGTGAAGATTAGTCCGGTGATGTAGGACTGCGTGCAACTTTCCAGTTCCCAATGGATTTCGTCCTCCACAAATACACTTGCCTGAACCTCGTCAGTCGATGAGTTGTATTTTTTTTATCCGCAACAGACTTTTAGGTTGAAATAAAATGCTGCATGAGCTCAACCAATCAGCATGTTCAGCGCCCAAGTCCAACCCCCGAAAGTTCCTGAACTTTGAGAAAGTACTACCTCGCGACGCGAGTAGGGTTGTTTTGAGGGGGAAATATTTACCAGGAACTTTATTTAGACCCTGGTTCCAGGTTCACAGAGTACCACCCCAAAGTCCCTAGTTCCTGGGGAAAGTTCCTACGGTGGAAACTTAGCTTAGATGGTGGATAAACTAGATGACAGGCAACTTATTATAGATAGGGCAGGCCAAGAAAGGCAATTAATAATTTTTTATTGCGCAAAAGTATTATAATATGAAAGGCTCCAATACAGAGCGGAACAAAGCATGCGCATACCGTGCGCAGGATGACGCGCTTGAAGTAACATGGAGTCGCAGCGCACAGCGCTCTGCACTGAAAAGTTCAAAACACAAAGGGAAGATATATTGATGCGTAGTGTTAGTGTATCTATCCATGCAATCTTTTGAGTCTTTTCTTTTAACAGTTTAAAAATTCAGTAACCGTGCGTGTGAAGAACAATACAATCTCTAGTCCAGTGTTGTGATCTAACAGACACCCGAAAGTAACGCGATTTAGAAACCGCAATAAACTCCAGCCAGATAAAGTCATTTTATGCAAAACCATAGTGCTTTATCTACAGATCAAGCATAATAACAGGAACATTGAATCATCTTGGAGAGAGTATCTGAGTCGGCACATCTCTACTTTAAACCATGCAAAAGTATGTGATGTTTTGTTGATAATTTTTTATGCAATTTACGAAATTATATTTGATTTAAACATTAGTTTAAGCATACAGTCATGTTATTTCATTGTTTTGAATAAACAGTTTAATGCGGTGCATTCATATTTTGCTCATTGTGTCGTCTTGGGCCTCAGGAGACAAGCCTGTAAATATGCCTTTTAAATGTGAATATAATTTGAATATTAGTAATATTTAAGTAAAAGATTCAAATTTTCTGCCTTTCAACAGCCCTATGACAGTGCTTAACATAAATCCAGCTCATCTGTTCTGATTTCATATAATGATCTCCTCAACCTCTGACTTCGATAAACACTGAAGACTTCTAAAATTTTATTATGGTCATGAGAACAATCATATGATTTAAATTCTATCTTTATGCAGCACATGACTGTCAAAAACAAAAAATAAACTGATAAGACATTGGCTATGAAATAGAAAACAAACATTGCAGCAACCACCATCAAAACACAGCTTTCACCACCAGTCTCCATAAGAAGCCACATTTACCTTTATTCTATACTGACTGACTAACTTACAGATATGAGAGGGCAGATGATTGTGATACAAATGTAAATATAGACATCAAACATCATTCCTTTCATCATTTGCAGCATTTATGATAAGTCAGAAATTAGATCTCCTTTCACATCAGATGTGCACCTAAAGTCACTATAGAAGATGTAAAGAATGAGGTAATATCCAGTGACAGCTCTGAGGGGAAAAAAGAGAGAGGAGGGAAACAAGATTAAGATCTGTGGAAGGAATTACAGAACTCCAGAAAGCTCAGACAGAGAACGACATGCAGGAAATGACAAGAGCATGACAGAGAAAGCAAACAAGAGGAAAGAAAGAAAGTGGAATTCTAACATAGTAATATAGCCAATAACTTCCAATGTTAGTGAGTCGTCTCCAGTCTTGCAAGAACATGGCAAATTAAGTTTAGTTTCCATCACAGAAAAAGAATACAATAACCATACAGATTTACTGAAGACAATCTGTGGTAGCACAAATATTGGTTCATAAGTCAAGCACACTATCCCAAAAAGGGGAAAGAATTGGCAGGGACTATGCTATTTTATCAATACCTGGGTCAAGACAAAAGATTTTGGGTACAATTTATTTTAATTTTTTTGATATTATATTATATTGTATAAGATAGATGGCGCATTATATAGTTGTCATTTTTTCTTTTGGAAATATTTTTCTAGATGTTATCAATGTTTCATGTCTCAATGACATGCAAGCAAACAACCAAATAAAGGATTTCAAGGGGGGAAAAACTTCAAGGGGGTATTCACTTCCTTCCTGTCACATGAGGCTGCCAACTTCAACTGTCAACCATTCAGAAAAATTTGGGCACAAAATGGGTTAATGTTATCCCACCACTAATGCTAATTTCAGAAATCAGAGAGACGATTGCATTTAGGCCTGTCGCAATTAGTCGACGGCAATATTTTTAATCGTCTGGGTAAGTTTGGTATGATATGACATTTTTAGTACCGGTAAGTTACTTTAAAAATGACAGCACTCTAATAAGAGCAGTATTTCTTAATTTGCGTCGATGTGTGACAGCAGGAGTGAGGACGTGTGTGTGAGCTCTGCTTCCACCGTTCACTAAAAACAACAGAAACGCTTGCATTACAAAATAAAGTGCAGTGCGGCACGCACGGGACGTTCTCTCGCTTCCGGACTCTGACCTGAAGCGCGCGCTGCCACTCAAGCCTTTCACGGACGTCAGTTTCGCGGATTATTGGGTTTGAATGATCAAAAATATGTAAGAATGCTCGTCCTGGCGAGTATTCAGGTAAACACAGTCGGGTATGTGTTTAGTGAACGTATACAGAATTCAGTGAGAAATCGTGTGTTACAATGACTTTGGTCCGTGCAGCTCTTAAAGGGCCGGACCTAATATTCTGCGTTATTTAATGTTAAAGACATGCTTGTAGGAACATGCTGGCCAAGTGAGTTTTTAGGGTTTACATTTTTTTTTTTTAAACAATGAATAATAAGTTCTGTCATATTATTCAATTACTTTTACTGTTTTTTGTCATGGTATCGATTCAGTATGGGTATCAAGGTATTTAAGTCTGGTATCATATTGAAGTCATAATTTTGGTATTGTGACAACACTATTCTATATAAAAAGTATTTGCTGATATTCTCTTTTCTATGTTAGTTTACAAATTTGTACCTTTTAGATTTACATTTTGTCAAGGGATTGTTTACATTGTTTATGGTATTGTTTATAGTACACTACTGAAAGTTGCAACTTAAATTATGTTTTTAAGTAAAATAGTTGAAAATGATTGTGTTAAATTAGTCGATAGATTAATCAATATTAAAATAGTCGTTAGTGGCAGCCACATTTAATGACGTTGAGGAAGAAGTTCAAGCGGTCACAAGTTTTTACATCCATTTCAAACAAAAAAAATAAAAATAAATCCAATCGCTTTCAAGGAGAAAAATTAAACCTGCTACATTCATTCAAAGCACCAAAAATAAGGCATGCAAATAACCACAACCAGAAACTTTTAAGCCAAGGATTCCTGTGAGTCAGAACAGGATCTCTGAACCACATCAGTGGTAATCAGACTCCTGTGCAGAGCAGCAGACACCTGATTCTCTGAGGCACTGGCGGTGCAAAACTACAGACGGCTGATGTCCCTGTGATAAATGCATTCAGGGACTCCTACGCATAACCCCACTGCTCACAATGGCCCTCAGTCTACTTTAGTGCTGCAAGGTGGTTTTGATTCCAAGATGGGCAGCAGCCATTGTCGAAACAGAACAGAGAGCAAAAAGTTCTTGTTAAAAGAGAAATTATTACAAAAATCTTAGGCTACATAACATTACTTGATAAGACCTTTAGGTATGTTTTTAGGTAGGTTTAAGGATCCCAGAATGCACTCAGAAGTAAGTGACTCAGCAGCAATTGAGCTAAGGGGCAAATGGCATTATAAGAAACACTTTCTGAAAGAGCGGCTCCATTCCACTTTCCCCTAAAAGAATTTTAAAGAGCTCCATTCCAGCCTCCGTTACAAGACAAATGGCAGAGCTCCCCACGTAAAACTACAGGCAACATGTTGATGTTAATAATCTGATATGAACAAAAAGGAGTGTAAAAGCCCACCATAAAAGTTCATCAATCATCACTGACGAGATACAGAAATGCAGTGTGCTCAGAAAGAGGCGCTCACAGCCGTGAGTTCTGTTTTCAAAGCCAGCCGTGACAAAAATATGCAGGTCTGCTTTACAGAGGATAACAGAGGTATGAGACCAGCGGGGGACAATCATCTTTCAAACAGGTTCGCATTTCACAAAAGCTAAAATAAACCCACTCAGCAGCACCATCACATTTGGATTACTTTTTAATATTTTGATGAATTTTAGAAAATATTATTTACAATAAGTCTTTAATAAAAAATCTAATTTGCCTTAATTTATATTATATCATATGCATTAGGTGTTTAAAAGTTCAAATTACCCATGGTTAATAATTTTTTTTTTTAAACCAAAGTCACGGTTTCAGTATGTTAAGAAATAAAAGACTACTGTTCAATAAAAAAAGAAAATAAGACCAATTAATCAAACTAAATTAATACAAGGAATAACACAAATAAATAGAGAAAAGATACAAATAATATAAACAGTGCTTTTCAGGTTTCAGGAACAGAAATTGAATAAAGTAATCAAATGTAAAATGACTGCATTTAATCTTCACTGTATAAATTTAAATAAGATTTACCACTATTAAAGTTTCAAAAGTTATTCAGTCAAGAGCAGTGAGTCATTTTCTTTTGTTGTTTGATTAACATTGATTAACACAATGATTATTATTAGGCTGTTGTCACTTTAAGACATAATGCATGGATCCAATTTACTGATACACAAGCTGTCTATTATGAAATAGCCAGTAAAATAATAATTTTAATAATTTTGAAGAAGAGTGCCTTGGATTTCCTTTTTTCTACATTCATTTGAATTCCCGACCACAGAGCAACTTCAAACATCTCACTGAACTCCCTGAGCACCCGGACTTTTGTGTCTTCACTGATACACATGCGTTTTCTTTCTCGACTGTTTACTTTCATTTAAGACATATCCAAATATGCATAATGTGGCTTATTGTGCCTAAAAGATCAAATACACACAACATTATGTCAAAATGCTCATCTTGCAGAGTATTCAGGAAAACACAGTCAGTTTGGGAATGTAAATAGAAGAGAAATAATGCATATTGTGTAACTGTATTGGATCCACGCATATGCTTTTAAAGTGACAGCAGCTTAATAAACCTGCAGCTGTCATGTTCATCAACAAATAAAAGACAAAAAAAAAGAAGAGAAAAATCACTGACTGCTCTTGTAATATTAATAGTAAGCATTAATATGTATTTAATTTTTCAAATGAAGACTATCTGGTGTTATGTTTTTACATTTAACTACTTTATTTAATTTCTGTAGTGTTTCTTACCTGAATACTACTGTTAGACACACCTGAAAAACTTTGATTTGTCTCTTTATTCTAATCTGTTCATTTGTGCTATATCGTTTGCAACTTATTTGTTCTTATTTTATTACTGACTGTTTACTTTTTTTTTTGTACATTTAGTTCAGCTTCAAATAAAGTGTGCAGTGCTGTGTGAAAGCTTCTGCAGCAAAATTACCCAAATTACAAAAAAATATCTATAGATGACAGTTTTCCCCAAGGTATCGAAAATGTTATCGAATATCGTTATTATTCAAGATATAGTTAGAAAGCTAGAAATTCTAGTATCGTATATACTAGTATACTAATACTAACAGTTGATTGGACCGCTACTCACGTGAAACGCATGCAGAGCGTATCTATCAACAGAAACATGCATAAGCGAACACTGTCTGTCCGTTTTACATGTTATTATAGATGCCTCGTCAGATATTAGATTAACCGCGTGTCGAACCATAGGTTGAGAAGAGTATGGTTCAATTTTAAACAGACATCCATTACACCCTAATGCATGTCTCAAAATTATATCGACCATCCTGCTTTTTTTATACATCAGCATCAGCCATTGAAATACCCACACTGGTGGATCACTAAATGTAACCACCATAGACATGTCCAGAACATTTGGTTAAGCTACATCTACTGCAATTGTAAAAAGTGCTGCCTCAATTGAAACCTAATACTCCATACAGAAACATTGAGTTAGCTTAATGCTAAAGCATTTAAATCACATTAAATGTCATATAATTTCTGTTTTATTTGCAGTCTGATTATAGAAACTGCTCTCAATTTGAGCTGAAAGGGTAAACCCTGAAAACAAGTTCAAACAAGGCTGCACCAAAATGCCCTTGTCTCCGCTTCCTCTTTCCAGCAGGAAATTGATGCTCCAGCCCCTAATCCTTTCATTAACTACGCGGCGACATTAGAAATGATAATGACTGCTTATAGGCCCAGTCACAAATACCCAGCAATTAACAGCCACTAATCAATTCTCACTGCATTAATCCTAGTGGTGCTGAATTAAAAACCTACCACCACGAATTACAAACATAGCAATGGCATCACAAAGCCTTTTATCTCCAATAACCAGAATACAAAACACCTGGGTTGAAACCTTAGTCTAGAAAGACTAATTTAACATTTATATTTTAAGCAGAGCCATTAAGTCATAAGCAAATACATAAACAACCATATAGTCCAATTGCATATTTCAGACACCTAGTCCCTGATGCTTTCCATTAGGAATACATTGGGACATATGCAACGTGTATGAAAAGGCAATAGCCACTCTTTTTATAAAGTAAATGCAATAACTTTTGTATTGTTAATAATGTTTCAAAATGAACAGTTACTGGACTGAGGCAACTTGGTTTACTTTGTTATCCATATACAATTAGAGAAATCTTGTTAAATGTGTCAAATATAATAAAACAACCTTTTGATTAACATTTATTTGTACATATCTTATTTGTTTTGCCCCGCAAAATTAAAACTAGTTTTTATAATTAAACTAAGCATGTAACAATCATACTAAGACATATTATTGGGTGTTAGAGAGATATATTTATAAGCACTTTGTGTTAATAGTCTGTTATAAAAATCTCATGTAATGCATTGATTTGCATTACTAAAAGCTATTTTTTGGGGGGCCTCTTAATAAAAGTGATGACTTTTTTTCCCCTTAAGTTAAAGCTCCATATACTCATACCATGTGATATGTGCCATAAAAGCCTGGTGTATTGAAACATAAAACATTTGAAACCCTTTTTTATTTTTATTTAAAGGCTCAATAAGCTATTCCATTAAAAAAATGTTTTGAGACTATTGTTTCTGGCTTTAAATGTGTGTTTTTTACAGTGTTTACTGAACTGGCCTGACACAAATCAAAATAACTTCTGAGGGAAAAAATCCACTTTCATCTTTCTGAGTGACTTTTCTGTCAACTAATTCTGAGATGCATCAGTGTGAATGAATGACTCAGATCAGCTCATCCACCTCTGCTCTGTATCTTGTGCATGTGTGTGATTGTGCAGGGAAATCACCACATAATTAAGGCTCTAATAACAAAAGCATGAAAAGCATTGGAATACACTAGCAACCAGTCACGATTTGATGACAAACCAAAATGCCTTACATTCTTCTTAAGTAGAATACTGACGTGTAACTGCACAAAAAATACTTTCAATTGTGTATTTCTTTGCAGATTTTAGCAATTTTTTTAAACATAACGTTAAGCTGTCTATTCAGAGGTTACAAGGACGCTGCAGATTGTTTGGCCTATCAAAGCTAACATATGGAGAGCTAACAGACTACAACAAAGTTTCTGCAGTTTATGAGCATGTTTGAAACAACTTGTGTCAACTTTGGGACGCTAAAAAGACATGAGTTGGAGTTTAATAAGCTAGTTAGAAGCAATAAAGTTTCTTTGACAGAGTGGCAAAAAGTTTTTGCTCTAAGCAAAACTTTGGACAGAGCAGAAATAAAGTGGAGCAGACGGGAAAATTAAGGAACGTTATACACACCCAGGAGTTTCTTGACCTCTTCCTCGCTCATGAAGACGTTTACATTCGGCCTATTGTTATTGTTTATGCCCGGCGCATTGCTCGGGTTGGCGAGGCATCGGGCCCCTTCGAGGAGCAGGAGGAGAAAGAAACCCCCTAGTCTCCACAGTACCGTATGCGGCCAACCCCGGGACACCGCCGACGCCGCGCTTCCACCGGAGCCCCGCGCTGGAAGAAACATCACAGCCCACCGTCGCGTCAAAAAGTCTTTGCGATCGAACTGCGCCACGGAACCTCATCCAAAGCTGGAGTTACTTCTTCCCGAGGGCGACATACTACTAGGTTTGATGACGGCGCTCTCTTTCGACCCCTCTCTCTTCTCCGTATTGTCCCCCTTACCCGCCGCGGATAGCCGTCCAGCTAACTTCTGTTAGCTCGCGCTCAATCTCAGTGAGCGCACGGGCGCGAGCGGGGCCAGTTGGACGGTGTTAAAGCGCTGTCTTTCTCCTGGGAGAAAGCCCTTAGCTTTTATTTATTAAAATAGAAAAAGTCGATGGACACGCCACAAATACTATCCCAAACAAACAGTCCTTAAAAGTGTCCTCCGGCTCTGTCCTTTCATGGTCTTTTCCAACCGCAAACTCAGTTTTCATTGAAGAAAGGGGGCGGGGGAGTTGGGGGGTCATTTACAACTAGCGCGCGCACGCAGGGACGTTCACGGGCGCGTTCCTGGGGTGGTGTGTGTTTAATGTAACACAGACAGGTGATATTATTAACCCTCTGGGTCGGAGTTCTTCGGTCACTTTTGACCGTAAAGTTTTACATTAAAACATTTTTAAAAAATCGTAGTTTCACCGGAATGGTACGAAACCTTGTTACTTTTATGGTACTTGGTATATGAACACACACAGAAAATTGGGGACATGATTCAACAAGGCTAAGTGGTCGTAAAAAAAATAGTCACACTCAGGGTCTTCGCGGTCAAAAGTGACCGCAATTGGAAATGAATGGGAAATTCGCAAAAATACGCAAATACAGAGATACTTTTTTACAATCTACAAATTAGCAACGATATACCAACAGAAAGTATACAACAGTAAAGGGGTGAATCTCTAAAACATCCAAGAGTGCAAAACAGACAATCAGACTCACACACACAACCACACACACACACATACACATAGCCTACACACACAAATGAACGCGTATCACTGTATAAGGTAATTTTGGAAAATGGGTGACATAAAATCAATTAGCCTATGTATCCACAATTTTTTTTTCATAATTGCTGTTGCCTTTTTGAAGATGATTTACTGTTCATTGAATTGTACAGAAACTGATTTAAAGAAAATGTTAATTATAAAAGGTTTATAATTTTTTATGATGAATGAATTGCATTTTTATTAAATTAGAATTAAAACAATGGGTAACAAAATGCTTTCCATTTGTTCGTCTAACGCAATGTTCAGGTTTGACTGTATAATAAAGTAAAACTGGCACTTGAAATTAACATTTAAACCAAACAAACAAACAAAAAACTTGACAAAAGTAGTCTTTGAGAAACTCTAAGTATATATTCAAATCCACAACCTAAAAAAAGGAGAAAATATATAGTATTGCATGAAATTATTGATCACTACTCTCACTAGAGGGCACCAATCTGAATTCAAAAATTGGATTTTAAAGGCCAAGTCTCTACTTTTACCTGAAATACAGCATTATTTAAAAAATAAATACAAATAAATAAATTCTATCATTTTCAATGGGGAAAAAATAGGTCATAATTATTGCTAAAATATTATTTATTACCATAAAATTATCTCAAAATTCAAAAGAAAAAAGATTATTGAACAAAAATATATTACATTGTTTTTACTGGGGAAAAAAAATATATATATATATATATATATATATATATATATATATATATATATATATATATATATATATATATATATATATATATATATATATATATATATATATATATATATATATATATATATATATTTTAGGGGTGCGGTCACTTTTGACCACGAAGGTCCAGAGTGTGATTCCTAAATGAAGTTAATTAGTGACATTATTAGCCCAATTACTACACGATGAATCTGTTTGAGCTCAAATTAATTTTTGTGGAAAACTAAAATATACTTTAAAGTAAAAAACAAAAAACTAAAGTTCAGCTAAATGTTAAGTTCAGCTTCATTGTCCCTCCCATCTAAATTAAAATGTATATAAAAAATAAAAATAAAATGTATATGACTCAGTAAATTATGTAAATAGTATTTTAAGATGGCAGGATACTATAGGGTTGCCTATACTATTACATTTGTTATTATAGGCCAGACTTAAAATACAAGTTTAAAATACAATACTACTGTATCGGGAATCTATGGAATTTTTCACTGAAAATTCATGGAATTCCAGGGAATCTGTTGCCTGAAAAAGACTGAAAACCCCTCAATATAGGTTATATTCTTGAATTATTCATATAGCCTATCACACTTTATTAAGTATGACTTTATGTATATTTCTCCAGTGATATCACTGACAACAAGACTTTGGCGGATTCATATTTATATCAGTTTGTTTGCAAAAAAAACCCAACTTTTTTTAAATTCTGTATTTGTACACCTTGCCATGAGCTGGTCTCTACTTTCTCTACCTCATCCCTTACTTTTTCATAGAACATTGTAGTTTGTATATTTATATATGTAGACATATTGCTATTTGCACTTCTGGTTAGATGCTAACCACATTCCATTGGCATCGTACTTGTACTTTGTACAATGACAACAATGTTTAATCTAATCTAATCTAATGGCATAAATGCATTAACTGCAGTCCAAACTGTGGTGTGCTTTCCTGAAAGGCACAATGAGGATAGAGTTGGAATTTGATATCCGACCGTAACCATCTATTTCATGTCACTTCTTATTTGCTTGGGACTGTAGCCTTGAAGTTTAGAGGGCAAGATCCATAACCACTACATATTTCACAAATCTTGACAAACAGTCTCCAGAAGATCCTTTTTTTTTTTTTTTTTTTACAGAATAGTGACATCTTGTGGTAATTCATAGTTTCATCTAGCCCATGGCTAAAAATCAAAATCTGTTGTCCGGATAAGAATGCAGACAAAAAATGAATACATTTCTTTACATGTTTCAAATCACCCCCTCCCACAAGAAGTTGGAAAAAGCAGGAAGTTTTAACATTTTTATTATTAAAATATTCAACTACAAAAACAAAAACAAAAAAAAACATACTATAAACACTATTTACACGGTAGCTAGCAGACAGTTTTGCTTTACACAAACAGAAACAATGGTGTGACAGTTTTTCCAGTATTTTGTGCATTCTTGCTGTAGGAGAGAACTAGGTTTGTATGAATGGCTGAATGAAAATTCTGGTAGATTTTGGAGATTGAACAGGCAATAATTCAAAAAAATTCCCTGAGGGACTTGACGGCAACTACATGTCAATATCTAATAATATTTACATTTGAGGTATGCTAATTGATGCAGGTAACTCCTAAAGCATATGGTCGAAGGTCATCTATAGATCTGGAACTGTAAATGACCAAATGCGTCCATAGGACAGTGTAGCCAATGAAAGGTGACCAGTGATGCAAGAAAGGGTCAACAATGATGTTAATTGCATCCTCATTTGAACTGAGACTGAGAGAAGCAATTACTCCACAACAACTCTACTAAGTTGTCATTGAATCAGCGTCCTAAAACAGAAAAAAAACACATTCGGTATGTGGCAGATATAGAATTTGCCCATTTCTATCAGGGATTGAAAATATACTCACCACCATTATTGTTGTTGTTTTTGAGGTCTTCTGTCTAATGAGAGAGGGTAAAAAAGGATGTTTTATTTATATCCATAGCATTAAAACAGCAATCTATCAGCTCTATGATTTGAATTGTATAACTAAATCATTTTCCACCACATATTTACATATAGGAGGACACGTTGTTGTACATACTTTGAGTTTTCTTAGGCAGCAAAGGCTCACAGATCTCTTTAAAACAAACATCCTGCTGAACTTTATATGTCCTTTTGTACCTGAGGGTGAAAACAAGCACTCAGTAAAAATAGATACAACTACTGGATTAGACTGGAGAAAAACAGGACAACAGACATATCCTGACTGGAGTCACTTACAAATAATGGCAAACACCATCCTCCCACACAGGTACACTCTTTGTTTCGGAGTAAAGGCGAGTGCATGGGTGAGGCACTCTCTGACAATCTGTATACAACAGGGCAGAGAAAGGAAAAATAGAAAAGGTGGAGATGACTAAAGATTTAACACAGCTAAATATATCATTTAACATTATATTAAAGATTATATGGATTTTGTTTTTGTCTGATTGATGCTTTTTAAAATTACTTTGGTGAAATGGATTTGTGGGATCATAATAATAATATGACAAAAGGTTTTGGGAGGCCTGCCTTTACATGCACATGCACTTTAAAGGACATCCCATTCCTAATCCATAGAGTTTAAAATGGGTTGGCCCACCCTTTGCAGTTATAACAGCATCAACTCTTCTGGGAAGGCTTTCTACAAGTTTTAGGAGTGTGTTTATGGGAATTGTTGACCATTCTTGCAGAAGCGCATTTGTGAGATCAGGCCTGGCTCTCAGTCTCTGCTCTAATTCATCCCAAAGGTGTTGTAACAGGTTGAGGTCAGGACTCTGTACAGGCCAGTCAAGTTCCTCCACACCAAACTTGTTCATCCATGTCTTTACGGAGCTTGCTTTGTGCACTGGTACACAGTCATCTGGAGCAGGAAGGGACCATCCCCATACTGTTCCCATAAAGTTGGGAGCAGAAAATTGTCCAAAATGTCTTGTTATGGTGAAGTATTAAAGTCCTCATGAAATCAAAATTGACCCTATTTACTTTCTTAGCACATATTAAAGGTCTTATGTGAAGATTTTATTTGTGCAAATTAATACACAGAAAAAAATGTTGCGGTAATCTTTAATCAAATTCTGAAAAGTAACTTTTGGTCTGGAAACGGCGTTCCTTCTCAGATGACGGCAGTTTGACAGCTTGAGTTTGAATATCCTTAACCACTCCCCTCCAACCGTCAGTCTGATATGAGCGCGAAATGGAGAGGAGGAGCGCTGAAGTAAAACCCTGCCCTCTATTCAATATTCCGTTTCACTTGGAAATACGTCACAGCACTGAAGAAAACTCACTTGCTACTTCCGGTTCACTGGGACTTTAAGTGTTCCTAAGGGGCCAAGCCCAACCCCTGAAAAACAACCCCACACCATAACCACCCCTCCACCAAACTTTACACTTGGCACAATGCAGTCAGGCAAGTACCGTTCTCCTGGCAACAGTCAAACTGTCTATAGCCAGACAGAGAAGCGTGATTGGTCACTCAAGAGAACACATCTCCACTGCTCTAGAGTCCAGTGGTCCAGCCGCTTTACACCACTGCATCAGACACTACATGTGGACATATGTTATAATACCACTAACAGTTGACTATAGAATATATAGCAGTGAGGACATTTCACAAATGGACTTATTGCACAGGTGGCAACCTATCACGGTACCACGCTTGAATTCACTGAGCTCCTGAGAGTGACCCATTCTTTCACAAATGTTTGTAGAAGCAGTCTGCATGCCAAGGTGCTTGATTTTATCCACTTGTGATCATGGAAGTGATTGGAACACCTGAATTCAATGATTTGGCAATATAATAAAATTGAGGGGTTAATAATAAAGAAATAAACTCAAATAACAAAATAAATAAACTAAAGTTTAAAGTTGGCATGAAACGGAAGGTGCAATAGTCTTTTCTTCACTGTTGTGACTGAAACGGCTCCTCGAACAAGCAAAAACATGTAGGGAGGGGCTTGATTTTGTCCATCTGGAAATGATTGGATCATTGTGCTATCCTATTACTGGGAGTGACAGATTGTCCCACCTCTCGCAAGTAAATATGTCATCAGAGAAAAGAAGAGATGTCATTGCAAGCGGTAGGGTATGTTATTTTGATGAAAGATTATTACATTTATTTTTAAAATAATAATGATGTACACGGATAAATCATTTCTAATAAATCCTGCAATATTCCATAAAAATAAGAATGGTCAATTTTAATTTCAAAGTGACTTTAATTGGGCATTTATTATGAATTCATCGGTGTGTGTTTGTATGCTTGTGAATTTTACATATGCGGTCATACTAACATAGCTCACACCGTCTGCCTTTGAAACCAGTGGCACAGTTGCAGCTGAATGACTCGTTGATCTGCGCACATGTTCCACCATTCTGGCAGGGCTGAGTTCTGCAGTCTTGGGATGACTCTTAAAAAAAAAAGAAGAAAAAAAGAAAAGAAAAATGTTTTTGGATACAAACACATGTACACAATGCTTTGCTACGTGAATACTTTAAACTCCGGTAAGCTTGCAGCCTTTTCATGTTTTGGGTTTATTTAGCTGTTCTTTTAAATACACATAATCACATGCACATAAATATGCACATTTAAACAACCATAAGTCAATTTCTTGGGGCTTAAACCATAATAGATTGCTGACAGATGTGGTTGTTTATGGTGACTGTCATGCTGCAGATTATTCAGAATACATGCAGTGGTATTATGCCTCAGTCAGCTGGGACCAATTAGAGAGTTTGAATACTGTTTGAATACCACCAACTGTTAAAACACTCTCCTGTTTTGAGGACCAAGAACTCCCTGCCTCAAGTGAATCAACAAATTTCACTTGTCTAATAATAATCTTTAAAGAGTTATTGAAAGATCACCTACCAGATTTACTCTTTGGCACTTCTTGAGGAATTTCCAAAGCTAGGCTGATCTTATTGGTGGTTTCTTCCATCTTTTCTAATTTGATTGGAGGATCAGGCTCTGTTTAAGAAATAATATGGCAGCCATTTGTTAATGTTAAGCTTAATATTGTAAAACATGTTGTTGCTTTAGTACATAGGCTACTAAAGACATCAAAGATTATTAAAATATTATCTGGAAAATACTTTGTTAATGTTACAAAGTAATTTCAACATTAACAGTGTTTTCCCCCCTACTATTTATAAGAGTAGATCACAAGAGATTACAAAGCTAAAGAGAAATATTCAATAAAGTTCAATTTATTTATTTAGTGGTTTCATAATAAATATAATTCCAAAGCAATTTACAGAAAATTCTGATTTTACGATACCAAGCTAAAGGCAACAATGGTCATGAGAACTCAGCAGAAAGACACAGCAAAAACACAAACCATTCCTGAACGTATGTACACCAGGAAGGAGTTATATATTTTTTTCATAAACCTATTCACATTCGGTTTTTATTTCTTATCATTAAGAACTCAATTTCTGTCTTTGAAAAGAAGGATGAAAGTAATAATGTGAGTAATAAAAAGTACTAGTAATAAAATGTAAAATACTAAAATGAGGTAAATGTTATAATTATTGTGCTTATTCATATCCTCATTTAAAATGTCAACTTTGACAACCCTTTAACCATTTAGTAAAATCTTGAGAAGGAATAATAATGTTTTCTGTCAAGTTTCCCAGTCTGAAAACTTCTTGAATAAAACAAAGTTAGCAGTTTAAAAAAAAAAAAATCAGTTTAAAAACAATGCATTACAAATTAAAGGATTAGTTCTCCTAGGTGTATATGACATTCTTCTTTAAGATGAATAAAACTTGAGTTATATTAAAAAAGTCCTGGCTCTTCCAAGTTTTATAATGGCATTGACTGTTGCTCTGTTTTTGAAGTCGATAAAAAATGCATCTGTGCGTCAAATAATGTGTTCCACATGGCTCCAGGAGGTTAATAAATGCATTTGGAAGTGAATTGATCCATAACTTTATTAAGTAAAGTTTCTGCCAATCGCCTTCCGTATTCAGTTTATGGAAAAAGTGTAAAATTTGATGGACAGATGCATTTTTTTATCGACTTCAAAAACAGAACAACAGTCAATGCCATTATAAAACTAGGAAGAGCCAGGAATTTTTAATATAACTCAACTTTTATTCGTCTGAAAGAAGAAACTCATATACATGACTTAAGGGTAAGTAAATCATGGGCTAATTTTCATTTTTGGGTGAACTATCTCTTTAAACAATCTTAATTACTGACTTGTGCGGTGTCTGATGGTTTTATGTGGAGGTTTGGTAAATTTAGCTGTAATTTTCCCTCTTCCATCAATAAGCTCTGTATATCTGAAAGAGAAAATAAATACAGGGAACTCATTATTACGAATGGTTTCCCAACATTGCATCCATATATACGACGTTGCATTTGTAAAGTACTGTACCTTAGTGGCTCTTCAATGAGTTCTGTTTGCTCATCTGTGACTCCATCTTGAACTTGTGTCAAGGTCTGTCCCAACAGGTGGTCCTGTCCTCCCTGAGGTCTGTCACCTCTGCTTTGGTCCTTTAGATTTGGTACTGTGCATTACAGGACACATGGGTCACCATGATGACGACAACTTGACAATCTGCAGACAAGCAGTTATCTTAAATATCGTTGACTCACGTGTGGTGAAGGCTAGGTGTTGAGGGACGCTCTGAATGTTGTCCTGGCCTGTTTTGCGCACAGCAGTGAGGGCAAGTCTGTAATGCTGTCCTGGAATGAGGTCTCGTAGGGTATACGTCCCCAAACTTCCATCAGGTAGGTAGCGGCTACGGGTGCTCAGGCCTTGAGTAATATTAACTACAAAACCATCTGGAAGACTCCGAGGATGATGGTCCCATGTGACCCGAGCAGAGGTGGTGGTGATATGGGAGAGTGAAAGATTCTGAGGTGGAAGCGGCCCTGATGGAGTGGACAGTATAATGCACTGTTATGACAGAGGTGCATGAGTTTGAAACCAGTGTTGGAGGTAACACACTACTAGTAACATGCATTATATCATAGGTGCTGATTTATGTTTTTGCCAGTGAGTGCCCACCCTTCCCATCGGCTAATTAATGGGAAATATCTCATGTTTTTTCATGGATGCTTGAGCCCCCAAGCACCCACAGGATTGGCGCCTATGCATTACACCTATGTGATTACTTTTTTGAAGTAATGAGTAAAGTAATGCATTTATTTACATATTAATATTTGATGTTACTTTTCAATTAAATTGCTTAAAAAAATTTAATGAATGAAAATTCTCCATAACTTGGGCACATGGGCACTCATGCATGCACGGGAACAGACTTAACAGAATATAACTTAACCCGTAAATCTGAAGAGATCTTTAGTATGGCATACATAGCTCTAGGGGTCAGGAAATATTCTAAGCGGTCATAACATAATATTCTAAATGTGTTTTTAAAAGAAAATGAAGGTGTATGTTAGGTAACACTTTATTTTAAGTCGACGTAATTACATGTTACGACATGTACTTACTTTATAACAGTCAATTATACATAATAAGGTTATACTTTATTTTAAGGTGTAATTGTTACAGTTTAATTATATATTTAATTACTGAGTAATATTAATTAACTACATGTACTATAAGGTTAGGATAGGATTAAGGATTTGGTTGAGGGTTAGTTCCATGTAATTATGCATAATTTACTGTTATTACTATGGTAAGTAACTGCTAAAATAAAGTGTAACTATATAGGCTGTTGTTGGTGAATGCATTATTAGCTTTATTTAAAAGCTTGCAAAAAACACCCGCAAAGCCTGGAAGAGAGCAAGCCACAGCCAGATGAAAAAAAAGTAACATAACGCATTACTTTCCATAAAAAGTAATGTAATTAGGAACGTAATTAACCTAATTAGATACCATTTAAGGGAATTATGCTATATTGTTAGCTGCAGAGATACTCACTGGTCCAGAAGTTCAGTGGCCCAGCAGATTTGCTGGTTGATGGCAAGTCTTCAGGACGCAAACCACTCTGTGTGACTACGTCTACTGTATACATCTGACCTGGGAGCAATGTGCTGTGGGTTACACACAACTAATCAGTAAAACATGTGTTTTCATTTTCATATTTTAAACATTTATGTGATCGATCTCAGAAAATACATTATTTAATTCAAAATGTAATTATGTGCTGAAATTTTGGAGACAAAAAAAAAAAAAAACGACTACACGTTTGAATTGTTTCAGTGTCAATTTTGTGCCCTCAACATGGAAAGGCTACAACAGGTAAACATGACAGCAGTGTGAATGCTTCATCAAAAAATATGCTATAGCAATAGGCTATATAGGCCTACAATTTCTTCATCTGAAACAAGAGAAGAAATAAGAACTTTTAGTATGGTTTAATATATATCAGAACATGAACACTGAACAGAATAACGTTTTTAATTACCCAAATTTGATTACTGAAACTTTATTTTCAGTTTTGGGTTTCATCTAAATGAAAACTTTCATAATAAAATCACTTTGGTGCATTACTAATCAAATTGCTTGTTTCCTTTCCCCATTTTTATTTTTTAAACTGCATTATATATTTTTTCTGTGTTCATCTAGTGTTATATAGCCTACCTAAAGAAACTCATATTTCTTTTATTAGTCACAGGGAAAAATTATTTTCATTAACTAGACTAAGTTTACATTAAATAGTAGGCCTACATTTCTTACTACAGAGTTGAACATGAAGAGAACATTGTCAACATTTCACACTGAAATAGGGTTACAGTAAACAACTTAATTAAATGTTTCATTTTATTTTAAAAATGTAAGAATCTTAAATAATTTTTATTTCGTTTCATTTTTCCTCATGAAGACGCCAGCAATGACGTGCACTGAACTCGCACAAAAGCTAAAAACCGACGGAACTAAACGAATTGTTTATGTGTGGAAAGAATATTAGGCTACTTTTCCAGTTTAACGAAAGAAAGGAATTGTACCATCTAGTGGCTCATACTTGTATTGCAGGCAAACGTTCTAACAGCAAGAGAGAAGATTGTCACTCTGCACAGTTTCTTGTTTTATGGTGTGTTGGTGAGCACTTTACACAATTAATTACGTGCTGCCTTCAAGTGCACCTGGGAAGTTCCTACTTCTAGGTCCTAGGATTCATTATTGCATTATGACATTAGGAAGTAGGGTTAGGGAAAACAAAACAACCCACATGAAAAAATACTATAGTATATTATAGTAAAATTTCTCTAGTAAATACTATAGTGTTTTTTAACCATTCTATAGTAAATATACTACAGTAAATTAACAAAGTGTAGTAAATACTATAATATACTACAATTTACTGTAGTATATTTACTATAGTATGTTTCAAAAACACTATAGAATTTACTAGAGTAATTTTACTGTAATTTTACTATAGTATACTATAATATACTGTAGTATTTTTTCATGTGGGAATGGCCATTCATGTGCAGAGAACTCAACATTTCTGACTGCACTTGAAGGCTGCAACAGAGTATATGGACCAATTACAAGATTTAAATTGTACTTTTTACTCAGACTATGCAGATTATAGCAGACTATTGATGGATTTAAAACATGAGGGGTGACAAGCTTCAGTCTTGCAGTGTGCACTTTGCTTGAGAAGTAATTTGTGGCTTTAGCGGGGTTCTGTCTTTCTTTGTGTATGTGCTGACCTTGTTCTGATTCATGACTGACCTGAAGGTGTACTCTGTGACGCTGCTATTGAAAATGGCTGTGCGAGGTCCACTACCATCTGCAGTCACCAGGGACACCCGAACCTGACTGATCGCAGCATGGCGGCCAACATGCACCAGCCACCGCAGCCATACCTGAGAAGACGACACATTCACTACCTCCAGCTGTTCCACCTTACGTGGTCCTGAGACAGATCAAGAGAAGAAGAACCTGTGAGTGAATACTCTACTTAGTTTAGAACTATTAGTGTATAACAATGAGAAAATTAATCACATTTAATAGTGCTTAGGCCTACATATTTTTTCTTGAGGCACAAATAACATTACATTTATAATATTCATTTAAAGGTCATAAGCAAATAGTAAACAAAAAAACAGGGTCATACTTTATTAGGTGTCTTTAGCTACTATGTACTGTACATAAAAGACAAAACAAAATGTTATATACAATATTCTTATTGTGTTCATGTTGCACTGCAAAACACTTCTGCTGCTATTGAGGTGGGATATAGGAAAAAGTTAGGGACAGGTATTATGTTATGGTTAAGTTTAAGGGTGCATTTTATCAAATTATTAAATTTAAATGTTAGTACAAAGTAGTTTAAAGACACTTAATATAAAGTGATATAAAACAGATATTGCAATCCTGCTGTCACATTGAGGAAACAGAATGGGACATAATCACCATATAGGTACAGAAGAAAAAGTGGGAGCTCTCACTAGTGCGGATGAGAGCGAAAGCTGGCTGGCTTATGTCATTGCTGTTGGTGTTGCGTTTGACAGAGAAGGTGGAGATGTTATAAAGCTGTCCGGGGTTCAGACCCTGCAGCACATAGGTAGAATGCTGCTTCTCCAGGAATTCTGTCTTCCTTGGTCCACGACCAATAGGAGCATAGGCAACTGCAAAGCCGCTGATCAAATTCTGAGTGGCATCTGACTGATCCCAGCGTAACTCAACTTCATTTTCTTCTACCCGCAACACATGCAGGCCAGATGGAGGCAACAGGTCTGAGGACAGTGAAAGTATTTTAAATAACTCAAATATCCTCTAAGCCAGTGGTTCTTAACCAGGTGGCTGCGGTCCACTAGGGGGCATCAGAAAACTTCCAATGGGGCCTCAAGATGATAAAACATGTATTAAAACAAGCTTAAATTAGTCCAATCAAGATATTTCTTATTTTAACCCTATCGACAACTGTATTTTTTTCTTTCAGGTATGAGGTAGCATAGTTTTAAAGGGGATTTCTAGTTGTGGAAATGTCATGTAAATTAAAAGTAAGGTAGGCAATTGCAGAAAGGCTAGCAATAGCAAGTTAGCTTTGAAAGCATGAGATCCCATCTTCCCTTCAAAGAGCTCTCCAAAGCCACGCCTCTTTCAAGAAACAAACACACACAGCAGATTTCGCAAAGCATCAAGAGAGACGGTGATAAACTATCTCTCATGTCTTAAACCACATAGCATTACAACAATAATAAATGTAAACAACTTGCAGCGTTCTGGCTTGTATCACCTGACTGCTGCAGATTTCATTTCAGCATTGACAGTGTTGACAGAACGTCTTTGGTTACATATGTAACCTTGGTTCCCTGAGAAGGGGAACGAGACACTGCATTTTAGGGCACTAGTGGGGACTGCCTCTGGCATAACCATTGTCTGAAGCACGTGTCAAAACACATAATATAAACCCTAATCCGGAGACTGTAGTAAACGTCATACTCTTCTTGTCTGAAGGAGATGTGTGCATGCATACTTGAAGCATGGCAATGAGATGCAGTGTTGGCAATCTCTTGCCCAATCTCCACAGAGGACACACCCCTAAAGACTGGAGGTCTCACGAGGGGAAAGGAAGATGACTCTCTAAAGTGAGAGGAAGCCTAGTAATGCCACCTTGAAGACAGTTAACCAGGGTGGAGCCAAAAAAGAGACTATGATCCAATTCACTGCCTCCACGGAGCTCTCAGAGCAGAGGCTTCAACATTACTACCCTCTATAGCGAGAGGAAACCTAACTATTCTTTACACTAAAAGAACACCTAACCACATGACAACTCTCTAAAACAAGAGGAAGCCTTACTACATCTAGACTGCTTACCAAGGAGGCTCAAAGGGAGCTCTACAACTTGATACTGCTATCTTAGTGGAGCTCTGGGGAGCTGTCTCAATCGAATAATTCTCTAAAATGAGAGGAGACCCAACTACTCTTCCACTGGAAGTCACTCTATTGAGGCTCATAGAGCCATATACAGAGCCACAGATTCAATAGTGCCAACCTCGGCGGCCTGACTACGCTTAACTTAAAAATTCAATATCCAAAAAAACACTCGCAATCAGTATCCTGTGCCGAACCAATCAGAGGGCAGAAGTATAAATAAACACTACCAAACAACATCATAGGTCCAGCCTCAGGGCCTGATGGAAGTGCATGATGGAAGCCCTGACACACGCCACCTGACCTCAGTCATAATGGTGGGGGGTGGAGGAAAATAATGAAGGAGGCAGATGTTATTTGGCCTCTACATCTTGAGAATGCTGGGTGTGTCTAGTCTTGATTACTTTCTTCAAATCCTGTTTTATTTTCCTTGCGTGGCACCTCCTCTGAGTTCTCACCCTCTGGCCCTGTCTTTGGTCCTCAGCCCAAGATGGGCCAGGCTCCCTAGAGGCTTGGGCCGTGGACCTGGACCGGCAAGGTAAATAGGTCTTGAAGGCCATAGACCACACCTTTGCCTCTCTGAACTTCCTGACCACCATCTTAAAGGATGTGCCGAAGAGCTCAGAGGGCGAAACTGGCACACTAAGAAGAATGTTTATCTCTTTCTCCCCAATGTCTGCCAGGTTTAACCAGAGATGCCTCTCCATGGCCACTGTTGGCGTCATTGATCGGCCTGATCATGGCAGCAGTTTGCTTGGTGGACCAGAGAGCAAGATCTGTGGAGCCCCTGACCCTGGTCCAGGTTTTCAGCAGATCGGCCTGGTAAGCCTGCAAAACAGCCATTGTGTGCAGGGCAGCCCCGGCCTGACCCGATGCCAAGTACGCTCAACCATTCAAAACGTGATGTCACAGCGGTTTGTTTGGCAGAGTGGGAGCCTTCAACGTCGATGCCTCCCCCAGCAGGAAATAGCTGATCAGCGTTTCTTCATTTGGTGGCAAAGACTCATATCCATGCTCATGCATCTTCTCCACTCTCGCATAATTTGCATGCTGGAATGGATGACTGCGGGCAGATTATGGTCTCTTCCACAATCTTTCCACCTCAGCGTGCAGATCGGGAAGAAACGAAAGGCTAATGAGAGCTGGGCGATTATGTTTGGATAGATAACCAGTATAACAAAAACTGTATATAAAACAAATTGCCTACCCTACCTTTAATAAAATATTAAAACTGAATTTTTATAAAGAATCTACATTTTTGTAGCAATAAGGAGCTTTAAAATATTTTAGAGAGTAGAAATTGTGAGTAAAGAAAATACTTGCTTATCCAGTAATGCCTGGGAAAGTAAACTTTTGTAATTCTGAAACCTATTTTGATTTTTATTACAACTATTATAGTTATTATAGTTTAATCTATGGACATTCTTAGTTTCCTTAAATAAAAAAAGGTTGAAAACAAAACATTACAAAGTATAACAAATCGCTTTAACAAATCACATTGCCAGCAAAAACATACAAACACTGAATTCCATTCTATCTCAATATCTAGTTTCTTTCTAAATAGACTCCACTTAAATAAAATGAATGGATATGGGTTGATTTGAAATAATGGAAGATCAGGAGCAGACCTCTCTCACAGTCTCTCCCTGTGTGGCCCACCCTGCAGGCGCAGCTGTAGTTCCCCCTCCTATCACTCCAACAGACACCTCGGTTCCCGCACGGCTGCAGTACACATGGGTTTTCCACTAGACGGCAACAGAGGATCAATTGAGACCTTACATTTAAAGCACCCTATCTGACAAAGTTGCAGAACTAAGATAATGACCTTTAGTCTTCCGGGAAGTAGAAGGGTACACACATTTCACTGAGAGTTTCAATTGTATTCAGATCAAGAAAAGTAATCTTTTAGATTTGTGAGGATTTTGATTAATCCAGGTCAGTGTAAAGTAGAAGGCAGAATGTTTTGTAATTTTTTTAATAAATTCAAATCTTAATATTTCTTTTTCTCAATTTTCAGGCTCAAAGTTGTGATGAATTATGTATCTTAGCAGGAGTAATATTTAATAAATATTTAACATACATGTCTGGCAGCGGTCTCCGACATAACCCTCTTTACACACACACAGGTTGTTCCTCCTGTAGCCTCGGCATACACCTCCATTCAAGCAGGGATTTGTCTCACATCCATCCTGTTCTGCAGACCAAACACACATCTGTATTATAAGATACAAATGCTTCATTTTGAGAAGTGTGCTGCTTGTAGGAGCTAAAGTAGGTGTGAAGTGTTTTGTCTCAAAACAGATTTACTGTAAGTCAGAATCAAGGGGAAAGCAAATTATGCATAATGACAAAAACAGTTGCGGCGACCTGGAAAATGAGTTGGGAATCAAGGCTCAACAAAAACAGGTTTGTTTTTGTTTCTATAGTTACCATATTGTAGCACATCTTAATGTAAATTCTGGAGTTTACAAGGTTACTCCTACCTACAAGCATGGTTTTGTTGTGTTCACAAAGGCCCTGTCTGATTTCTTGTAGATGCTTCAGAAATAGCCAACTTGCAAAATAATCGCATAATACTTTGCAAAAGTATTCACCCGTGGCCGTTTTGCATAAGTATTTAGGTTGGTATTTAGCAAATGCAGCTTTTACAGCAATTACAGCCTTGAGTCTGTGTGACTAAAATCAGATTTGCACATTTGGCCACTGCAGTTTTTCCCTATTCAGGTTGCTGGAGACTGAATGTACAGCCTTTTTCCAAGTCAACCTGGTAGGTTTCACGCAGACTCCATCAGCTTTTCCTTCTTGATTTTTCCATATTTTGCTACATTCATTTTATCTTCTACCCTCACAAGCCTTTTAGGCATGCTGCAGAGAAGGATCACACACCATGATGCAAGACAGGGATAGCTGCAGGTCGCCAATCGCAAATGACCAATTGCACCAGAGTTCGTTTTGATCGAACCAAACCCGCCAAATGTGAACACACCCTAAAACAACAAAACACGAGTCCAAGGTGGTTAATACATTTCTGATGATGTTACCTATCTCACAGTCCTGTCCAGCATAGCCCTGTTGGCAGTGGCAGAAGTAAGAGCCAGGCTGATCCTCACATGTACCTCCGTGCTTACATGGCTCAGAAAGGCATTCATCAATATCTGTCAAAACATTCACAGATATCTAAACTCAAGCCATGTTTACACACACTGAGATGTCAAAATCTATAATATCAAAATGTCAATATAAAATAAGATGAATTAAGAATTTAGCAAAAACGGTGTGTTACCTGTTTGACAGCGCTGGCTGGTAAAACCGTCTTCACATTCACACAGGTAGGAGGCTACCCTATCACGACAAGTTCCCCCATTCATACACGGCTGAGACAAACACTCGTTTATCTCTGAGGAAAAAGAGATGGTGATAGTCATTCACATACAAATTTCACTCGCATTGAACTCGATTAGCATTAAAACTTATTTTTTCTTCCTCTTCATTTTTTGTTTTGGCCCAGTTAGGTAAAATTCTTAAGTTTAGATTTGTATTCATCCTGGAAATATTTTCACTGACCTCACCACAAAAAAAATATTTACATGTTTTCTATACAGATTTTGTGTACAAGGCATAAAACAACATGAAACTGATCAAGAAAAGCTTATTGTAGAGCCCTTCTTGGTTAGGTGTATGAATCTGGGTGAATTCACACAGATATCATTGCAGAAACATTGCGTGAGAGTCCATAATTAAAAACAACAATTAAAGATGAAAAGAACCTGATATTTAAGAAATTATTCCTGTAAATACAAATAAATCAAGTATTAGGTGACAAGCTCTTTCCCACATTCATAGCAGCAAGAAAGCCGGACAAAGCATTTGGATTCCTCCTTGTCTCACTGTGTACTTGGCCAATTTATTTGATGTGATACAGATGATGTAGTAGCTCATGTTGCCAGAGCAGCATCATGCTTTATGTCCCACAGAGAGACCGCAGAATTGTTTTGTGTGCTCTGAACTGTATACCAAGGCCTGACTACTTTCTGTTAGCACCCTGACATGCTACACAAACTTTATATTGGTTTCAAACTACAATTTGTTTTAGAGTGTTTCTACTAGTTTGACATTTAGTAGGCTCATCGGCTCTTCTTCCCAGCATTCCAAACCAACCAACCATTTTGGAATGTTGGTTTCAAGGCGGCAAGGTCTTGGGCAAACTTTGAACAACAAGGGTTTTGAATAAACAGCAAGTCTCCACTAACCTTCACAGACAGGAGGCTGGCTCCAGGACCCCTGGCTGCTGCAGATGCTCTGGGTGGCCCTGGGAAGGGGAGTGTAGCCTGGGTGGCATGCATACAGAGCCATGGAGCCTGGGGTAGTGGAGGAATACTGCACCTCTGCATGCTTGACTTTCACAGGGGTGCCACAGTCCAGACCTGCTGGTTGCACAGAGTATACAAAGTGTACATGATTTGTTAAACACTTATAATATTTACAGTTATTATATCATAATAATTATTGTAAATGATGACATAATATAATTATTCATTACCATATTTACAAATGTTTCATTAATATTAGATACTAATATACATTTATTTTATTATTAGCTTGTGCTATCTAAGTTAACTATAACACTTTTAGATACTGTAAAGCATCCTTATAAAAATAACATATAATAATAGTATTATTATTATTAAGGAGCAAATGCAGTGACAAGACCTCACGTCCTGATTTTTGCAGAGCGAGACATGTTCCTGTGTCAACATATAGTATTTTGTTGATCCTGATCAACATGCCGGTCCGAAAATTGAAATCTAACCATATCCCTACCCCTAAACCTAAACCTACCCATAAGCTATCCTTAAAATCAGAGGAAAATAATAGGTGAATAACACTGATGTAGAAGCACCTAACCCTAAACTTAAACCATAAACTGTAAACTTGTCCCTCAAATCTGATTGGTTGATTGGAATGTTGTTCCAGGATCAAAAAAGATGTCGATCCAGGAACATGTTGCACTTGAAAAAAGAAACAAAAAAAAAAACCTGTTGGAAACACTATAAAACAAAACACTGTGAGCAGAGGCAGATATTTGTTTCTTTCTACAAAATAAATTATTGCTTTTCCCAAAAACATAAAGAACCAACCTGTCTCACTTTGCCTAATAACACATGGCTACATTTACAGCCACGAGCAGATCCATAAATAGGGAGAAGCTGTAAAAACATCCTTTTTGTGAAATGTTTTAGGTGACAAGGGGATGGTATTTCATCCTATCATGGAACAGCAGGACACAAATTTAACCGCACTTTGTGGAAAACCCTGTAGAGTCAACAGTAACACAGAGGCCTGTAACAGCAGAGTTATAACCCCTGTTCAGAGAGAGTATCAAATGCACTGAGGACTTTATCCAGCTCTGTCTCTGGGGAGGCGTCACACAACCCAGCTTTACTGCAGGAACTGGCACCTGCTGCTTCGTCCTGGCATCATCTGAATGAAGATGGACTACTGCTGTTCTCCTCCTAACATGCATATCAGTTACACCTTAATGAATGACTAGTGACTACCGGAAAAGAGCAGTGTGAGCTCTTGATTCCCGTCATGTTGGCAAACAGCTCAGTGTACTTCGTAGATAAAAAAAAAGAGTTTGATTACCCTCCAAAGCTGGATTGGATCCTCTGATGATCTCGCAGTGTCTTCCTATGAAGGATGTGGAGCACTCACATTTGTATTTACCAATGTAGTGGAAACATGTTCCCCCATTCAGACAGGGACTGGAAGCACAAGGATCCGGCTTTCCTAAACATAAAGCATCATATGGTTTAAAACTGTCATGGACAGTTCTGTGAACACGTGTGTGCATAAACTGGGCATTTGCACAGTTTTATTATGATAGAAAGCACGGCTATGTGTGCGTCTAAATGAGGTCAACATGTGTGAGAAATCATTGATCATTACAGTAGCTCTGAGAAAGAGAAACAGCTTTTCATGCATGTGCCAGGGCAAGTTGTTTTTCCAACATGTGAGGAATCCAAGTGTTGAACAAACTCCAACAAATTGGATCATTACACAAGGCCAAACAGTTGCACAACTCTAATGTGGGACAAAGTAGGGATAATGAAAATCTAGAGATGAAAAGCATCTTGTCTTTGAAGAGCTTTTATCTTTGAACAGTTTTATGGCACTCTTTGTGGAAATGCCATTTTCCAAACATGAAGAAAAGCAGATTACACTCTTATTCCAGTTGACCAGAAAAGAGGAGAGGAAGGGTGAATGAGAACTGTAACATCCCCTGGGTGCTCACTGCTGACTGGTAATTTACAGTAACATACTTGCACACACTTTACGGCAAACAAAATGGACCTTTCAAACCAAAAGTGAATTAAGTATGCGTCAGACTGAAGGAAATGGAAATTTGCATCCCTATAGAGGGTGCAACATGAACGTACATTTTACTATGAATGTAAATTAAACCAATAATTTTGAAGTCATTAACCAGCTATTATTTTTTTTTTCTTAGGATCCATATGCTGTTAACTTTTATGTACAGTATGTTATGTACATATTGCTTCTGTAGTGGTGTCGGACACTTGATCCAAAGCTCAAATCTTTTTTTTTATAGCTGGACGAAGAAAAACTCATCTAATAAAAAAAAAAACTGTTTTGGTGGCAGGCAAATATTCATCTGGTATGAATAGCTTCATAGGAATCTATTATTTAAAATTTACACGTGGAAAATGTTTGGTGTGAAAGGGCCTTTATGCTTAAAACTAACAGGACTCTTTAAACAACATAATCAAAACTTCATTCTCTGCATTTACATGCAAAACCACTTATTGCAGGTAAATTGTCTTGACACTTACCCACTTCACAGTGTTTCCCTGTGAAACGGTAGGGACAGACACACCGGTAGCTGTCAACTTCTTCTTTACAAGAGCCTCCATTACGACAGGGACCAGAGGCACAGGTACTTAATCTGACTGAGAAAAAAAGAGGACATAAAATGCCTTATGTATCTGCAAGTAGGCAAAATGACTGCTGCAAAATGAATATGTGGTGCATTGCACAATATCATGCACAATGATTGAATTACTGAGGATGTGACCTTTTAAAGGGGAGGGGGGGCATACTGAGCTTTTCACACTGTTAAAGACTTGGATTCCCATGCTAAACATGGACAAAGTTGAAAAAAATAAGTTGGACGTTTGATGGAGTATTTCTGTGCCAAAAACTCATTCCGGTTTCGTAAAGTTTTTTTCGAGTATGGGTCTGCGTGGCGTCAACAAGGGCGGAATTTTGTACGTGCGACCAGAGCTAGAAAGCAAATGCACGCCCATAAACGCGCTTTGCTTGGTTTTAGGGAAGTCATCAGCTGCACTGCAGTCACAGGACTTCACAAAATCAACAATGTCACCAAAGAAGTGTGTTTTTGTTTGCCAGGGCAAGACAACCTTGTACAGCTTCCCAAAGAACCCATCGTTACTGGGACAGTGGATGGAGTTTGCTTTTCCGGAGCACAAACGGAGTTGTGCAAGTGTTTTTGTTTGTTCCCTGCATTTCGGCGACGATTGTTTTATAAACAAGGCCCAGTTCAACTCCGGATTTGTAGATTGTCTAATGCTGAAAGATGGAGCGGTTCCAAAGATAAAGGTTCACGGTTGTGCGTTGGAACCGCAGGCGATGGGTAAAACTGCTTCAAATGTCTTTGTGTTGTTGGCTATCGGTGTGTAAGTAAACAACATGAACGTATAACTTAGTCAATTGATCAATGGAGCATGCAATGTATGGTGTGTTTACATTTGTTTAGCTGACCACTATAGGTGTCTGTTTGTTTATTGTGAAACAACTCCAAACAACAATACACAAAAAGTGGGAAAATATGTTGAACTAAATTAATTATTTCATATTAAACCTGGGGGCTGTTCACACAAAGCGCAAAACACTATTCCATTGTTTTTCTATGTAAACGCATTAGTCTGATGCAAAACCGTTCCGCTTGCTACTGCTAACGTTTAGTCGCATACAATAGTCCATAAACCAATTCATGTCCTTATAACCCATGAGTAAACACACACAAATGTTGTAAAACTCACGCATGACAAGCCTCTAAGCAAATATAGATATAATACAGTTATAGTACATACCACGTTTAAGGGTGTCACAGTTTTCAGACGCTCTCAACACAATAGCGCGCGCTCGTGATTCTTTAGCTCCGCCACACAATACGCCTCCAGCTGCTCGGTTTTATTCGGAAAGACTCGGTACGGCGCATCTTTCTTTTATAAATCTAATAAAACTAAAGACTTTTTGGAGATATGAAGGATGCAATACTACTATAGGTACTCTAGATTGACACGAGATTGACATAAACTGAGTGTTTCAACCCCCCCAATGATGGCAGATGTAACATACCTTTTTCACAATGTTGGCCTCTGTAGCCATGCTTGCACTCACAGATGTAGCCTTCATCTCTCTCATAGCAATACCCTCCATTCTGACACGGTGTAGAATCGCAGGCCGATCGGGGCTGTACTGAAAAACACACACACCGGCTTCACCACGTTCCCTCAAAGCAGGTGATCGTTTTTACCATTCACTAGAAAGTTTTATTTGTGTGTGCTGGAACGATTTCATTTAAATGCACACCACAGCATAGATCCTCTGTGTATTTGAACAGCCAAGTTGAAACTTTACCTCCACATTATGTCAACATACAAATCTTTCTTTTTTCATTTACTCAACATAACATAACATAACATAACGTTGTGGCTTTGGGGACCTTTGCCATCCTGACGACCTGGCACAGTTTTTGTTCATTTGTCATGGAGACCATGCTCAGCAAATGGCTTCAAGGCTCTCCAGGGCTCTTACCATATGGGTAGAAGTCCTTGTGATCGAAGTCGACACCGGTTTGGCAGGTGCAGAGGTACGTGCCGCCATATTCCAAGCATGGGCCTCCATCCGGACATGGTCTGTTGTTACTACAGGGTGTTTGTGTTACCTCTAAGGAGTGAAAAATTCACAAAAGTTAACTGTTATACATACAACTTTTGAAATCCTTTTGTTAGAATACAACTCTTTTCTCTGGTGATCAATAAAGCATGTTGCTTTTAGTTATCAATTCTCAATGTGATGAATTTCACGGTCTGAAGTAAAGTATGATTACAATGGTTAGCTAACTCTACTCAGGGCAAAAGCAACCATGCAGATGGAACAGCGACGTAACGATTTACGACTTGTCAGTTACTTGTGTCCAACTGACATATTTGTAATGCTAAGTGTTTGGCCTAGTAATGAAAAAAAAACGTTTTGAGTAGCCTTTCACAGTAGAAACTCCCTCTTAATGTAGATCAACAGTAAGCATTATTGTCCTATAACAAACACACTGCATACATAAAAATGGAACTCCCATACTTTAATGAGAAATCTATTCTGCATTTGTTTGCTGTTAATACATACCAAACTGACAGTAGAGTCCAGTGAAGCCTGTCGGACATTCACAGGTGCCATTCACATCAACACAAACTCCTCCGTTCTGACAGGGACACTCCTCTGCATGGATTTAAATGTGAAGTAGAGAGAAAGGCTTTTGGAAGCAGATCAGCATAGTTTTCACTTTTCTGGTTAAGTAAACATTCTAACCATTCTAAAATATGATGCTCTTTCTTCACATCAGTCAAATTGGCACAAAGTGTAAATTCAGTGGAAGCATGTGTGGGAATGTTACATTGTGTGTGTGTAGTTAAGAATAGTGTTCTGTGGTGGGGTTTGTTGTACAGTTCTTTGATATACTCGTTTCTTAGGTCAGTTTTTCCCACAACCTTTCCCTCACAGTTCATAGTGTGCTGGATGACTGTAAGTCAGTATTCTGTACAGCTTTTCCACACTGGAAGACTTTTTATTTTCTTCTTCCCTTAGTAATTGCAGCAGTGGATCAAAGTAAGTTGCTGTATCACTATTAAATTGCTTCCTTTTGTAGGCCAGGGGGCTTGCGTTAGGGTATTATTTTTCTGATAATATGTAACATGTTTTTGATCAAAATGTATGACCCTTGGGGCAATTAATAGGTTGTTAATTTGCTGGAGCCATTTTCATTTGTTGTCTCTAAGGTCGGTGTCTTTGATCTCTGTGCCCCATTAGACACTCCTGGGTTCTCCCTTTGAGCTTCTGCCTTCTCTTTCTGAGCGGACTGCACAACTTTTTCCACTACACATTCCAAGTGAGCCGGGCAGGAAGGTATTCTGGAGATTTAGGAGAGTCTATATAAGCATCAATAGTTATTTCAGCTCCAAGGGGAATAGGGGGAATTTGTTGCAGCTCACAAAGTGCTTTGAAATCTTGGGATACAAAGTGTGCAGTGGACACAGTGACCCTGGGAGCAGGGACGCTGACTGACAGCTAAATGAGATAAAGCAGAAGATGAGGATGTTGTACCTCATATCATCTTCATAACCCAAGCCTTTGTAATTTTGTGGTTGGATGGCAGAGCGTCCAAACACATCTCACCTGCATTGTTGCAGGGAAGTGAATTCCAAACATTAGGACTTTCTCATAAAACAGAGGCCCTTTTAAGTCTAGACAAGAGCCCTTCCTCTTGTTGGTAAAGTAGTAAAAAGTACCATAAAGCAATTATTTACAACATCAAGCGACTTGCTGCAAGGTCTGAGCAGTAAACTGGGTGAGGCTGTGTAAGTTTGGATAATTATGCTCATCCATCACGGCTGCATAGTCTTCCTCAGGCAGTGCTTCAAATTCCTGTGGGATAGTGGTGTCTGCCTTGTTCTTCCTCTGTGCCATGTTCCTGCCCAATTTCTTGAGGAGAGTAGCTACTGTGCATTAAAGTCTGAAACTATCGTACCTTCACAATCGTCACCATAGTAACCTGGGATGCAGGTGCAGTTGTAGTTTCCAGAGCCAGTGTACTCGCAGTTTTGACGTTTTTCACAACTCTCTCCATCACAGGGAACTGAAATGTTACATATGTCTTTAATGAAAGAGATTAAAGGCACCTTCACACTAAGAACAATAACTCTTAACAATAACTATATTAGCGTTCACGCTAATGCACGATATTGTTCTCGTGCTATTGTCTATTCTAAGCGTGCTGCACTTTTGACGTCTGCCGCTTTAAATGCTCGAGCTCTTTAAAGCAGGATGGAATCTGGTTGGCTGTTTTTATCACTCATCAGCTGAAAAAAAAAACTTGCTGAAGGGATTCCAACTATATAATTTCTCTGTGCTGTTATCGTTACAGTTGTGGTGTAGACTCTGCTATTCTTTTATATTTAGAACGATTTTTAGAACTATATCTTTATTGTTATCTTTATAGTTATCGTTCTTGGTGTGAACGGGCCTTTAGCAGGAACTTGAAGAAAATTTACTTACCTGTCTGATTTGTAGCATCGGTGGTAGAGGAATTTTCCATGCTAACTAACTCTGTTTTAAGGGAAAATAAAACATTTTATATTATATCTTTTAGGTGTTATTAGGGCTGCATGATCTAGCACATGAACCAAATTTTTGAAGCAAAAGCAACCAAACCACATTGAAAAACGAATTCTTACTGATTCAACAAGAGGTAAGAGTTGACTAAAGCACCATAACCAAGCATCTGATAACAATGATATGAAGCTGACACTATTAGAAAATAAATCAGCTCAATTAGTCAGACACGTGGTCTAAAGCCATAGTTATTCTAGAGCATTTCCCTTTCTTTATTAATTTCTCTTTTTCAATTTCTTTGTGTCGATCCCAGTTGGAAAATGTTACAGCAAGTCAAATATAAAGGGGAAAGTAGTGCCTGGCTCTGTAAACATCTTCTATCATTAAACATTTTCCCCATTGCAAAGGGAAACAAAAACAAAGACTGGATAATGTGTTGCGGCTGGCAATTATAAAGTGAGTTGATGGTTTGCATATTTAAGAGAGTAAAAGCACACCTGTCTCACAGTGGATTCCAGTGAAATTTGCCATACAGGTGCAGGTGTAGTTATTCAGCAGGTCTTCACACACCCCTCCATTCAAACATGGCACGGATGCACATTCATTGATGTCTGAATTAAAAACACAAGAATCATTTGTCAGTGCAAATACTTTAAGAAAGGCAGTTTTTGGAACAGTTTGGTTTGAACTGTATCAGTATCTGTATCTGAGGATGTATGAAAGTTCATGCAGGTATATGGTTTCATTGACCAGGTGTCTAGCATTAACAATAATCTGGTCTTATGTAGAAACAAGGGTTCAAGACATGCAAAGGTCAGTGGTTTAGTTTCCAAAGTACTTCTCAACTAGGCTTGTGTTTTATCAATAACCTCCATTGTGAGAAGCCCAATTTGTTAAGCAGGGGAATTGGGAAGTGGGTTTTTTCCTAAAAAGTCAAATCAAGGTCTGCTTAGAGAACTTGGAATATTTGGAACATAAAACCTGACCCAATATGAAAACACAGGGAAAGAAATCAAAGTAACTGATAATATAATTCCATTTACTAGCTGCCCTTAAAAGAATTGTACTATAGCAGTCTTCATGAAGTAAGTCTAGATAAAACCATCTGTCAAAAGAATAAGTGCGGGTCTAATTTGGAAAAAAGGAAATGTTCCCTGAGGAAAGCTGTGGCCTTTCAGTGACACTCCCAAGATCCATACTCACCTGACTCACATAGGAACCCAGTGTAACCTGCTTGGCATACGCAGGTGAAGTTGCCGACACCCTGTATGCACTGTGCTCCATTGAGGCATGGGGTCTCTTGGCACTCGTCTATGTCTGCAGGCAATAAACACACACACACACACACACACACACACACACACACACACACACACACACACACACACACACACACACACACACACACACACACACACACACACACACACACACACACACACACACACACACACACACACACAATATTTATTCAGCTGATTAATATATCCTCCACACCGTTCCCCTCACTCTGAAACTATGCACTTCTGGCTGTGAAAGGTATTAGAGGTTTGATACATCTCTGCAGGCTGGACTGTGGGAACGAGAAGGAGGTTGAAGCCAGCAGAGTGCTAAGGGAGGAGGGGTGGACAAAGTCAGTTAGAAGAGAGGCCACAGCACGAAAAGAAGAGCTTACTAAGTTCAAAACTTGTATTTTAGGCCTCATTGGTCAGCTTTTTGAGAAGAGCCTGCATTGGACATTGGAGAAATGCAAGCTTCTTATTGATTATTGGAGCGATACTATGAAGTTTCCTTGTGATGAACTTAACGTACAATGTATAATTGAAATTGGAGTCAGAAAACTGAAGAATCAGGTATTTACCCATCTCACATGTTGTCCCTATGAATCCCAGTGGACACAGGCAGATGAAGTGATTGATTTTGTCCACACATGTGCCTCCATTCTGACAGGGGTATGAGGAGCACTCATCAACCTCTATCAAAACACAGAAAAGAACGACAAATATGACTTTTAATAGATGTGCACACAAGAATGAAAACATTAGGGAATCCTAAAGTGCAGGGGGCGGAGGAAAAGGTAATGATTTGACCACAGCAAAACGTTGGACGGACTCTACTGTATGTATATTACATACAGATGTGACCAGGGGAAATTCTCTCCCTCAGGTTGTCCCCCTGGCTTGCAGGGTGGAATTCTGCTTTTACAAGTTGAGTTTCTCTTTCCTGGCAAGGACGAACACAAAGGATGAGTACAGGTTGTGAGGGATGGAAGGATTTCATCATTCGTTTACCTATCTGGCACCTGCGTCCAGTGAAGCCAGCTAAACACGAGCAAGTGAAAGAGGGATTTCCAGTGATGCAGTCATCAATGCAACGGCCACCATTTCGACAGGGCCTTAAGTTAGCACAGACCAAAGCTGAGGAGGACAATAGAAAAGAGTTTGATCAGACTTATATTTTCCTGTTTGAACTGCCATAATGTTTTCTAATTTGCTGGATTCTTCTTTTTCTTGTCTTTAGTTGTGTACCTGAGTCATTGCAGCCACCCACTTGCACCTGAGAATCATCAATACGAAAGACCCAACGACCAGGATAGCCCACATTCGTGGTGGTTTCAACTTCAACGATATCATCTGTCCGAGAGCCTGGGATGTTGAAATAGCGCCTCCCATCGCCAGCATTAAAACCTGCCTAGGAAGAGAGTGGAAGTGTAGGAGAGTTCTCTCAGAATGGATTCTTTCAGAATTTAATTTCACTATAGTAATTTCAGTCAAGACTAAAATCCATGGCGGTGCTGAAAAGTAAAGGCAAAGATCTTACCTGTGCCGCTATGCCCCCCAAGCCTGCTAGGTCACCACCACTGGTAGCATGCATCCCTGTTGTCCAGGTAATATTGTGATATTGGAAGATGGTGAAGGAGAGCTCACCATCTGTGATAAGAACTACTTGAAATGTATTGACCTTTAGAATAGAGCAGAGGGCAAGTCAGTTGCCACAACCAGTACGCAAAATTTTATTTTTTAATGTTAGATCATGGTTTCTTAACTCTGGCCGTCAAGATCCACTGTCCTGCAGAGTTTAATTTTGACTTGGGTTGAAGCTAAACTCTGCTGTACAGTGGACCTTGAGGGCCAGAGTTGAGAAACTCTGTTAGATAGTCTTCTAGAGAAAACAAATGCTGAGTTGATTTTGTTAGTTTAAAGGACATAAACTTGGTACCGGTGTTATTGAGTTGCCACCAAAAAAGGTGACTTGATGCCAGGTAGCAATCAGCACCCATGTGGTGACAAACATAGGGAACTCAGGGAAGTAATGGTTAGAATCTGCAGAGGCTCTTCTCAGGATAGCAGGATCTTTGCTTTCTCGATAAAAGACCTTCCCTGCCCTCCGGTTGTCTACATCTGCCCAAAACGGAGCCACCACCCTACGGTCTCCAGCAATAGGGAATGCCACAGGGGTGAACTGGGAGACCTCCCTCAGGAAAGACACCAGGCCATTGTTGTTGACCTAGAAGATACAGGAAAAAAGAGCAAGTACATACTCTGGGTAAGCAGAGTCGGCACACAAAGCTTCCTTCAGCTCACCTTCCTGGCACTCATTCCCAGATTCCACTGCTGAAGCTTTACCACACCATGAGATGCATGTTTGGACATTTACTTCTGAGTTGCACAAATAACATATTTCATCTCAATGAAATTCTTTCCTCACTCGAGTATACCTGACGACAGAGACTGAGTTAGTTCGCTTTTGATTTTACAATGACATTTTCAAGCAGGAGGACTTCAAACCACCAAAAACTCAGTTTCTTTATAGTGACTCTTGGAGTAGATATTGAGAAGGGCCTGGAACAGTAATTTGATGGCTATGATGTATGGAACATGCTGACTGGGGATAAGTGGAGACAAGCTGAGGTGTCCAGCAGTGTGTTGACACTCGAGAGTGAGCAGTAGCATTGCAGGATGAAAGAGTGAGGCAGGTTCCTGTGGCAGATGTATCCTTTTCCCATCAGGGAACAGACAGCTGCCTTGTTCTGCCAGACATCCACGTCTTGCAGCTGAGAAAACCGGAGCACTGTTCAGACACGCATACACACTCTGACACACCTGCCCTGGCTCCTGTCTACTAGAAGTGGTTTTAAAGGGTGAGGCCCTTATAACTGCCTCTAAAGTAACCACAGAGCCCAACACTTGTTTTGCTGACCACTGGCTTTGCTCTGTTGACTGAGTCTACTCCTGTGATGAATGTCCAGCTAGGCTGACATAGAAGAAACCTTAAAGCATTCACAGTGTTACTAAACTGATATGAATATGAAAGCAAATTCACTGAACAGGCAAATTGGTGTCTGTGAAATACATTTTGCCAGTGCTCCCTGCTTCACCATTGAAGTGTATTTTTGCTCAAGTGGGAAGATTGGAAATTTGTGCTTTCTGAACTGTGACTCACCTAAACTGTTCTCTGATTTCTAATATAGAAATACCAGTACTACCAATCACCTCTCTGCACAATTTCACAGAGCTACAATGAGTGTGTCTAACATATGCTAGTCAGTTTGCACCTGCTTAGTCCCACCCCTCACCAGGTGTTCACCCCCTAATGCTAGCTACCCTGTCCCTTAATTTCCCTCATCTGCACCCAACTCTCTCAGCAGCAATAGCAACAAAGGCAATGTCAGACACATGGCCTTTCTTCTTCCCTCCCCATGCGTATGGAAACCATAATTCTGAGGCCTTTGCTGTAAAAACAGTAGAGGAAGTTTTGTTTGGCCTGACTCGGGTGCTTGGTTAATTGGCCGACCGCAGTCTTCCCCTTTCTGCATCAGCGTGCTGTGGCAAGAGTGTGGTTAACATGGAGAAGCAGAGTGAAGCCTGCAGGGCCACAACTCTGGGGTCATTGAGAGGAGCCCTGAGAGAGAAGGAGAATGAAAGAAAAGACAAAGAGTGTGATGCAGGAAAGATGGAAAAGATGGAGGAATGGAAAGTGCAGGCACAGTTCACTGACAGATACAAACCCTTGACAGGAACCAAAGTGTGATTTAGTGTAAATGTTTCACAAATGACCAAAACACTTGAGAATGGGCTGCAGTACTAAACCGTTGCATGCTAATGATATAAGCAGCAAACTGAGAAAAGAGAGTTGTATAGCCAGTAGGGACAGCAGTGTTTTGACCGGTGCAAGCATTAGTAGCAACAGTGTGCAGAGGTAATGAATGGAAATTGCTTACCTTGCTGCTAAATTAGCAGCGGAAATCTCACTAAGCACTACATTAGCGATTATTTTCTGGTGCTGTAATATGTGCTGGCATGTGGTCTGATCTTTTTGTAGCATCTGGAAGAGGTTAAAAAAAGCTGCTTTTCCTCTATGTCCTAGTATCTTTTTTAAGTATCATAGAATGAAGTAGTTGGATCCAACCACAGACTAAAGGTGAATAAAAGCAATCATATTTTGTTCAAACATCCCAGCTCTCTGGGATGTAAAATTCTGACAGATACAAACTGTAAAACTGTAAAACAACAAAAAAAAAACTGTAAAACTGTAAAAAAAAAATTTGATTGATGGATAAGATTTGCGTTAACATCAATCACAAAATAATTTAAAGTATATAAACTGATTTATTGTTTCAGCTTGCTCTTTTAATTTTTTTAAATTTATATTTATTTCATGGTGCAACTTTTTTTATTCTTCACTGGATTTACTGTACCAACAATTTTCATAGGGTGGTTTTCTTTGGAGCTAAGTCATTTTAACACTAAAATAAATGATCACCTGGAGAAAAGGATGCCAAAACAAATCCCTCCATAAAAAGGTGGCCTAAGATCAGCTTGGAATAACATGGGATCTCAAAACACAAACTTTTACTTGCACTTCCTAGTAATTTGGGGGAAAAGCTTTAGTGGGTATGTTTTTTTATGATTGACCTTGGCTCCTCTTGCTCCATGCCCCTGTGTGGCTATAGTGGGTTTCTTTATCATGACTGGCATTCCACAGAATGCCAAACCATGACCCTTTGTATGGCACTGCACTCATTCATATCTTATAATAATATACAAAGATTTTCACTATTCTTGGAAAAATAACAAGCTCAGTATAGAAAATTTAATTTCAGTGGCTGCCCCTATTGAATAGAGTCCAAATATTAGCTCAAAGCTTAGCATAACATATGACTTATCTTGACATAAAGCATTACAGCTTAAACTACCTAGTTCCTAACAAAATCACACATATGACCTCACATGCTTAGCTAATATTTGTGATACTTAAATGAAAAGGAGGAGGAGCAAAAGGCATAGAGAGAAAAAGAGATAGAGAAAATCCCTAAAGGTTAAAGATTGCCTCTATAGTTGCGCAAACATGAAGTGTTATAGTGCTGAGGATGAGCTTTAGCAGATGTGCTCTCAGTGTGCCGTGAAACCTCAAATCTTTCTGTCCCCATCATTTTCCCTCTTCTGTTTTGACTCAACTGTTGCATGAACAATTCTATGCCTAATACAATTATAAACATTTATTTTATAGTTTCCCATACAAACAAATTGTTGGGAGGTATCAGTTTCTTAAATCGAGGTCCCCGAAAATCAGCCATGTGTTCTGTTCCCCATCAAAACGTACACCAGTTTCATTCACAATCATTTCAAGCTTTCTGTTTTTTACATTTGTTGTGGAAGTCCTTGTCGTGCTTGTTCCTCTCTAGCCTTGGATCTCATCCTCTCTGCTCTACATCCCAGTCATTCATAAGGTTAGTTAATTGAGAGCCTGCGTTGTTTGGCATCCCTGAGACACTTTACAGATGCATCTGGGTTCTGTTAAAGGGATCTCTCCTTTCTTCACTAGAGCAGCTGGACAGGTCCAGTGGGAAGACCCCTGAACTTATTATCTGATGCTGAAGAAGAGGAGGATAAAGAGGAAGTGTGAGGGTAAATGAGGGGAGAGAGGAAAGGTCACAGCTACATGTGAACCTCTCAGACCCAAAAAAACAGACAGAATTGTGGAACAAGAAATCGGACAACTAGACAATTCTCATCTGATAAATGGTCATGCAGAGAGGACATATCGACCAGGCACTGTGACCATCCCTGAAGGCCCTTGATGGCAAAGAACTTGCTTTCATAATTCTTGTCGATGAGGCTCAAACATAACAGAGTAGTATATATTTATGTGCTATGTAATATATAGCGGTAAAGCAGTATTCTGTGAAAAACATCTGTCCACGTGTATTGCATTAGTACAGCTATTTTTAACACATTTCCTCAACCTGACAAAAGAGTTAAGAATACCAAGAACAAAGCCTAGTTTCAAAGCCTAGAAGTTCATTCATTCATGCATTCATTCATTCGTTCATTCAAAAAACTGCTCTGCAAACTTATTGTCATGTCTACTAAAGTTAAATTGGACACAGGAATACACTTGTCAAGAAAGGGATAAATCCCTGTTATCCTTGTCAGTAAAAAAAACTGCATTGAAGCTGAGGCAGAGATCAGTATTTTTGAGTCACAGTATTATAAATGGTATTCAAATTATTGTGAAGAAGGAGTGAATGAGAAAATGTGAGAAAGATGACTGGGGGTGGACAGAGAGAGTAGGTCAGAAGGTGAAACATGCAATAGCAGGCAGTAGTGATCTTTCTTTTCGCTTTAGGAAAGCTCCTACAGTAATACCCTGAGAGAACTCTCAAGAACCACCTCAAATTGTTTGGTTCAAGAGCTTTTCTGTTTTTCCAAGCCCCGAAGGCTCGGAATGCCCTCCCGGAAGAAATTATCCATGACAATCTGGCCTCGTGTACCCCCTGAAATCTCACCTGTTCAAAAGCAGCTCTCTTGTGGAAGAGATCAACATGTGGCTATAGCGTGCAATAAAGCTGAAGTGTAATTGATTCTGTTCAAGCAGCTCGAGTGCATTACAGAAATCTTGACCGCAATTTTAATGCTGTCGCATGCCTCAATGCACTGGTGCCTTGCAAAATCTTATTCAGATCGACCTGCAGTTACCTCCCAGTTTGTACTCAGTGCACCCTTTCTGTAGCTACCACCCATTATGGTACCTTCAGTCCTCTTCTGCTCTATCACATTGAGCTAATCTAATTTTAGATCTTCACTGCTATCCACAACAGGTCTTATCTTGTCTCCAATTCACATTAATATTTACATTGTGCTCTGAGATATGAGATACCTTCAGATACCACAGATGCATCACAAGTTAAACTAAGTTCCGTAGACAACCCTGCACTATTTCAGCAAGCTGCATTTGCCAGAACATGAATCTAAGTGACTTCATGACTTTAAAATAGGAAACACAATATTACCCCTCAAAGTTGTGAGGCCACAGTTGTTTGAATGACATGTAGTGGCTGGGTGGGAGAGTGTTTCTGTGGCATGCTGTGTCACTTGTCCGCTGCATTGGGATTGTGATCTCATTCATCCATTTGCTCGCAGACCAGTCTGGAAACGTAGCCTCTGTTGCCGTGGTACCTCGGCCAGGCTGTGCTGGTTGTTGGGGATGGAAATATGGTAGTAAAGATGGGTGCTCAGGGTGGAGCAGTGTATTTTGGGAGGCAGAACGACTGGGATGCTGCATCAAAACAGATGGTGTTAATTTATGTGGATGGAGCTTCCCTTGCTGAGAAGGCTGAGAAGCTTACATGACACAGATCAAAGCCCCTCTTGCCCAACCAAAAGCAGGACTCAACTATGATCAAAGCACAGAGATCTGTCAGAGCACTTGCCACACTCGTTTTCCCTCGCTGGTTCTCCTCATGACAGTCGTTCTTGCCGTTTCTTCTCTCTCAAACCACAGTTTATGCAGATGTGTTGGAGCCGCAATATAGACTGTCATCTTTCACTAAAGAAATCCAGTAATTCAGTCACTGTGTAGGGCCATATGTATCATGCAAAAACTTTGTGGTCCAGAGGCTCATTATCCAATCTCAGGCTATAAGACCTGACTCTGTTTCCCTCATACACAAACCAATTAAGCTACTGAATGAAAGACCTGGTTCTCCTGCACAACACTCACACACATACAAATACAAACATAAAATCTGTACTCACATAGAGTCCGGCGTGCCGTTCTCCAAAGAAAGGGAAAGCCACAGATATTTCTATTAGTCCTGATCCCCCATCATCTTGCTCGATGGTCTGGGAGTCACCTTCATCCAGCCCAAACGGGTAGAACTCCTCCAGAGGTACAGCCGCCTCCATGCCATGAAGCAATAAAAGAAGGATACACATAGAGAGCACTGGTCTCCTCAGCCACCCCATGACCTTGTCTGCACAGGGATGGAGAGGAGAGGACTAGGATCCTGGATACACAGAGAGGGCAACAAGACAACTCTAAACACCAGTGCCAAATGTTCAACCAATGATACTCTTCTTGTCTTTCTTTTCCCTGTTTCTGTAAATGTTCCTCTTTTTGGTTTCTAATTCCACCCTTTGTTTCCTTTCAGATCCTCTCTCAGCCCTGGTACTTGGGCTGTTGGTCTAAGACAAGGGGGTAGATTCCTTGCATTCTGTGCTGCTGGGTGCTCAAGAGCTGCTGTGCTCCGTGCCGCTCACTGAAATGAACAGAGTGAGAGAGAGAAAGAAGGAGAGGGAGCAGAATGATTCGGCTCTATGTTTTTTTTTTTTTTTTTTCCAGTGACTTGGTCCCTGATGGTTAGTTTAGAAATATCCTCAATAAAACCTCTATTCTGCCTGCCAAAGGAGTTCTTTCAGACTCAGCCCCACCCCCCCAGGGATTCACTACCTTGCATGATTAGGAACACTCATCCAATAGCTGAGGAGGGACCGGTAACTGGATAAGCACTGGGTGGAGCTATGGTAATCAAAGGGCTGCATTAAAGAGACTCTGACAGGGCACTCTCCTCTGCTCTTAACCTTAGCTGAGAAATACCCTTGCTCACAAGCACATGTCTCAGTGTGGTATAAACTGCCACAAGGTTAGTGCAAGAGTTCCGGAATCTGGCATGTGATATGATGCATATATAGTGCATTCCTTGTATTTTGTGCTCAAGACGCCTGTTCAAGAGGAGATACAAATATACAAAAGCCCTTCGGTTTGTACTAGAGATGTACTGAAGGCTTGCTTATTCTCTGAATATCAATTCCCCTCTAAATTAATCATACAAGACAATACATTTTAAATATGCCTGAAACAACTTCCCCCAAATAAAATGAGATTCTTTTTTACATAGGGGGTAGTAGGAATCAAATGAAGCCAGAACATCATTAAGGATCTTTTATAGGTAGTTATAACGTATTTGTACACATCATATACACTACAGTGATTATCCAAAACCAACTGACAGCATTGTTCAGAGCACACAAATCAACCTGTTGTTATTTTTCTTGTTTGTTTGTTTTATTGACAAAAAATACTTTTTGATTAAACAAAACAGTTTTCTGATAGTGATTATATGGAGTAAATGGTTACACATTATAATTGGTTATTAAGAATCGTTTTAACACCTATTAGAGAAACACCATATGCAAACAAATTAATATAAAAACAACATTTGTAGGTAAGATGATTCATTTCTCTCCTGATTCACTCTAGCTGTAATTTAGCTGATTGGCAACAAGAACAAGAAGTTCTTACTCTCTGAATGGTTGTTTGATTAAATAATGATCACAGTAAATATTTAGGTTACAGAGTAGCATAATGAAAGTAAAGAGAAAATAATTATGTGGTTTGATACACAGTTTTGAGGGCTTAGGTAAACTTCAAGTTATGGGGACAAAATGTCCCCAGAAAGACGACATAATCCAAAATCCTTGATCTTTTTTAGTCCCGATGAGAAAAACAGCTTATAAATCACACTAAGTGATGTTTTTTGAAAATGTAAAATGCAGAAAGTTTTCTGTGATGGGTAGGTTTAGGGGGAGGGTTAGTGCAGAAGATACAGATTGTACAGAATAAAAATCATTATGTCTATGGAAAGTCCCCATAAAACATGAAAACACAACATGTGTGTTTGTGTGTGTGGTGATGAACTGAGACTGTGCTTAATGCTCTAAGATGAACAGGGATATACTTAGGTAGATTTATGGTCTGTTTCAACAGTTTGCTGAACAAATCCTTAAAACAATTTGGCAATTGAGAAGCATTTGGTGAAACAGTGATCTCTTTGTTTGTTGTTATTGGGTTCTTATGGTGTGGATCAGGATTACTTAAAGTATTTCTGCAAATGTAGTCCAACAATTTTCCCTGAGACCAGTGATTTTGTGTGTTTTTACAAGCAAAGTATGTGTGAAGTATGCGTGTGTAACATTTAATTATGCATAAGTCCATCTATGTAAGCACTGGCCCTGTTTCATTGGCCATTGAGAAACTACAGACATGTTTAGTGACAAAAAGCTTTCAGTTGGTCACCGTGGGCTGAATTCCCAAGCCATTATGTTTTTTTAGAGTCCCAATCTCAGCATCTGCTTCATATATGCTTGCCTCCTCTTCATCTCCTGCTCCAACTGTTCTTTCAATGTGCAAACCTGAGAAACAGTATTCATCAGAAGCTTCTTGCTATTGAATGTGATGTAAATGTACACTCTTATAATGCATGTGGTCACATCTTTATAGCTTTCTCAAACCTGTTCCTCCAAACAGTGGACCCTCTGGCGGTGAGCTTTCTCCCGAGCCTCCAGTGCTCTCTCTGCCTGCTGCTGGGAGTCCCTTATCCGGTCTGATTCCAGATCCAGCTCTTGCCTGTGGTGAGCCGTCACTTCCATGAGCCTCTGGGAGTGAGTCTGCTCCAGGATAGAGATCTGGGACTGCAGAGACAACACATAACATCCTCTCACAGGTGAATCCAATAAAATAAAAAAATAAAAAATAGCTAGGAAAAGGAAAATTAAAATGTTTTAAATGATAAGTGGTGCTTTGTAAGGCACTGTTACTATTGCTCAACTGAATAAACCTCTAACCCAGAGCATTAAACTTTTTTCACACAGTTTGGGTTACATGCATGAATAACAAATCATGTGACGTATTGAGAAGAAATGTACATCTAAACTTTTTAAGTACCAATCACTTTTTATTCAGAAAACAAAAAAATATATATAGTTATTATTAGCATTAATATCTATTTACATTTATTTATATATATATATAGTTTATAGAAAAATTATTACATTCTGACCCTCTATCAAACAAATATCAGTTTTTAAAGGGTTAAGCTCTTTGTAAATAAGTTTTTGGAGCTGTAATTTTAGCATATGTACATTACTTTTCTTTATTCAGTTATTTTCAGTAAATGGCCACTATTATGATTGGCTAACATCATTGCATAGGAAAAAGTATCAAAGACTCCTCAATATTGTACATGAGTATTTTGCAAACATTATTCATATAAAATGACATTTATAGACAATCCATTACAATATGCAATCAAATATTCAGAACAAATATATAATCCTCAGATAACCTGGTTAAAACCAGACCATTCTCAGTAGTAACTGAGTTATGGTCTGGCAAAGCTTCATAGACAAATAATTTCCGAAGGGGCGTCACCAACGGATAGATCTAAAACCAATCTGAGCGATGAAGGAGGTGACGTATGCAAAGCTGGTATATCAGACTTTTGCCGAATCCAGTCGGTAAGACAGCGATAGCATCTTTTTTAGATATGAAGGCTTCGATTGTTGTTCTTTGCTTGGGTTTTAACGAAAAGGAAAAGTTTAAATCGCTTAAAACAAATGCTATAGCTGATTCGAACGAGTGATGTTCCATGGCGGCATCCATCTTTGTAATGTACAAAATCTGCTTCACCGTCATCGTGTAAAGCCCGCTACATTGTTTCTGATTGGTGCCGCGATTTCGACGGATTAGAAATGGGCTTGAATGGGCTCTGTGCCAGACTACTTGCAGAGCAAATCTAAATTTGCCAGAAGTTGTCTGGGTTTTCCCAGGCTAATCCTCAGATTTGATCCAGGACGGAATTAAAAGGTGTGTAAATTTTTGCAACATCTAGTGGTGAGGTTGCAAATTGCAACTGCCCGCCGCTCACCCCTCCCTTTCAAAGAACATAGAGAAGCTACGGTGGCCAACACAGGACAAAGATGTCGTCGTCTGAGACAGCAGAGAGTAGCTATCACTTTGTAGAGCAGTTTGTCCGGTTAGGTCTACTGTAGAAACATGGCGGTGCAAAATGGCGACTTCACTGTAAGGGGACCTGCAGTGTATGTAGATAGAAATGGCTCATTCTAAGCAAATAAAAACATAACGGTTCATTATGTAAGGTCTTTATACGCCGCTGAAAACACAGTAATCTATATTATGTTGCATTTCTGTCAATAGATCCTCATAAATATTATACATTGCACCTTTAAGAATACAAAATAAAATCCAAGGCTGTCTAGAGATGCAAATGAGCCGTTTAAAACGATGCGTCAAAGCTAACATTCTTTTACTCATTTTTGTCTCAAAATCGTTTGTTTCTGTTTATGTGTCAGCAAAACGGTCAACTTCACATTGTTTCTCTTGGTAGGATTAAAATAATATATTATTTAAACTGTGATTAATATATTATAATATTATACACAGTATAATATTATATTATATATATATATATATATATATATATATATATATATATATATATATATATATATATATATATATATATATGTACAAAGAATGCTCCCTTTACAAACGCTGGAGCTTTCAATCAAACAGCGCAAGTTCATCAGTGACTGAGCTCTGGACTCTTGCCAAAACTCCCGTTATAATCACCAATGAATCTCTTATTAACATCATGTTTGCACTGTTAGTTATGATTAAAACATTCACGAGAGTGAAGAAATCGAGTTGTCATGACGAGATCACTGCATTCATGCGCTCAACATGTCTGTGATCAGGTACAATGCTCATCAATGCAGCCTTCTGATGCCATGTTCTAAATATAATGCTATACATCTAAAAATAATACTATAGATCTATAGAGCTAAATATAATGCAATAATCAACACTTTTTCACAGTTCCACCTGTAATATTTAGCTATTTCATTTGCAAAGATGTTGGCCAATCACAGCAGTCGGCGTTTACACTGAAGTCTCACAGCAGACATGCCCCTTCATACAGAGCATTCAAATCAGAGGGCTAAAATCAGGGTAGGAAAAATGCCTTTTATTTCTAAATTATGACTTTTTTTTGTTGCAAAAATCATACTAACATTATAAGTGCATCTCAGGAAACATAAAATAATGATCAGATCAGATTTCAAAAGCTGAGCAGACTAGTCTGATCCATGAATTATATATGTCATAATACTCTTAAATTATCACCTGCAGTGTGTGAATTTCAGACTGTGTGTCGCTTAACTCTAGCTCTAGATTTCGTATTTTTTGTTCTTGCTGTTCTCTCTCACGCTCAGCATGCAGTGCCTCCACCTCCTTCCTTTGGCGACTCTGTTCCACCTGCACACAACACACACATGCACACACTAAATGTATCAAGGATAGAAATCTTGTGTGAGATACTGTCACATGCTGTACATTCATGTATAGAAATTGCAGCTCAAGCTAAACCCCTCAGAATTATAATATGTTTCACTCATGAAGAAAAGAGATAGTGATCCGCAAATACACACCAAAAACTGCAAACAAGCTCTCATGCAAACTTACCTCAACCAATAATACTTAGAGTAGTTCAGGTAAAGACAAAAGACACAAGAAACATCACAGATGATGACATGCACAACAAACTGTATTTGAAAAACATTATGTTAGGCTGTTTATAATAGAAAATGTACCTTCTCCAGGGTACGTTTTAGAGAGGACCTATCTTTTCCCAGACGCAGCAGTGTCCTCTCCAGCTCAGCTTTCTCTCCCTGCAGCCGATGTGCAGTGGTTTGCAGGGTGGCCACCTGCTCTTGCAGCTGATCCTTTTCTGCCTGCAGGAGTGCACACCTCTCTTGAACCTCCTGCTCAGCCTGTTGCCTCTGTCTTACAGCCTAGAGAATTAGGAAAAATTTGAAGAATAGACATCTACATGGCTGTCCACACCAGAACTCGTTGTCGATCAACATACATTTCTGGATTAGAATGTTTCACGTATGGGGCAAAAACTCAGTTAACATGGAAAAGGTAACAGAGTGTGTTTGTGTCTGGGTAAGATACAGTGTAATGTGCAAGTGAGTTAAAGCTGCAGTCCGTAATGTTTGAAACCTGCAATTGCAGTTATTTGCGGAGTTATCATCTGTGCGCGAGTTGTGTGTCGGCGGCACCTCAGCGCGGATGAATCTACTGTTTTGACGGGTTTGTGTGGCTGGCTGTCAGTCACCACACCGTTGTGGATACTGTACTTCAGAATCACAGATTCTATGCCTTGGAGTATAACCTAAATAAGAATTTTCACCGGAAAATGCCATGTCTGACACTTTTGGGAACAAAACATTACAATAAATCGCGCTACCAACACGATTTAAATCCACCGATCGCTCATATATAACATCAAACCGTGCAAATTATTATTATTGTTATACTTTTTTCTCAAATTGTTAATGTTAACAGCCTTAGCATTGCGTGTCTACGTGTATTTAGTGTGTACTAGTGTAACCCCTCCTGTTCGAACCGCCCCGCTCCAAGCGGTAGCGGGACTCGAACCCGAGTCCGCCGGCATGAGAGTCGGAAGCTCTAACAAGGAGGCTAAAGGCCTCATTTTTTTAAAAACACCGCCACTATGTCACCTGGAAGGCAAAATGTCTTCTAGTGTCTAACTATTTGTTTGATAGATGTGCCCAGAAGGACAAAATTATATTAAAGGAATAACACACTCAAAAATGGAAATTCTGTCATCAATTACTCACCTTCATGTCATTCCAAACCCATAAGAATTTGATTAATCTTCAAAACACAAATTAAAATATTTCTAATATGGTAAACGGAAGCTCAACCATACTTTCTTGATGCGCAAGAACCAATCTCACTGGTTCTCACGCATCAAGCAAGCACATCCATTTGACTTATTTGATGTGCTGTAAGTATTTGCATTGATCAATGTTTATATGTGAATAAAAGCCTAAATTAATTTTCTCTTAATTTTAAAAGTCTCTTCAAAAGACTTGAGGATTTATTTTACAATCTCTTTATGAACTTTTTGAAGCATCAAAGTTTTGGTGTAATGGACTTTCAATAGAGGGACAGAAATCTCTTAGGTCTTTTTTTCTTAGATGAATTAAAGTCTTGGAACCAAATAAGGGTGAGTAAATGATCACAGAAATGTCATTGTTGGGTGAACTAACCCTTTAGAACAGTGTAAACTGTAAGAGTATGTGTGTGTGCACAACCTCCTGCAGGCCACGTGTCTGTTTGTCCAGTTCGGAGACCCTGAGTTCAGACTCTTCCTGGCTTCTCTGCAGGCTCTGTAGTCTCTCACTCAAGCCATGATTTTGCTTCCTACCGTTTGTCAGAGCCTCCCGTGTCTTATCCAATCTCTCCTGCATGCACACACAAGTATGAACGGGCATCAATCCACACATGCATAATCAGACACCCACATACAGTTTTAATGAGGAAGCTGTACTTTTCCTCACTACTACGAATTGCCTGTCTTTTTATCCTTTCCCCCCACTCTCTCGTTCTACTCTGGACCTCTTTTTATTGGCAAGAACAGGCAGGTCTCACTCTCAAGCAAACTGAAAAAGATTTACACTGAGGGCGCAGTGTTTTTGTTTGTACAGCATCTTTAAAACACAGACTCATACTAAGCCTTAAAAGCTCTCCAGAGGAGCCAGAGAAAATTAATGAGTTCAGTCCAGCTTTTTATTGCACCGTCATCAGGCACCTTCAGGGAACAGACAGAAGCAAAGGTAAATACTTTGAAAAAAAAAGAATGAGGAAAAAATTCAAATCTGGAAAAGTTATGGAACCACAGCATAAATCACTACATATTGTGGCCATGGTTGTAAGATGATCTGTGGTGTTTCAATTAAAGCTGTACGTGAACTCAGGAGAAGTGAGATCAAAATGGGAGCAGTCCTAATTGTGTATGCGGCTGAACCACAATGAACTTAATAAGGTTGTTTGTGAGTTCATGATGAAGAAAAATGATTGACAGTGTTTCTAATAAAGCTATTATAGAGAATTTGCTTTAACTTGTTTTATCTAAGTTCCATCAAGTTGAGATGTTTGAGCTTGCCTTCTGTCTTGCAGTTGTAGGTCTTCTGGTGCTAGTATATCGCTGCTAGTATGGCCAGTTAAATGATTTATTCGTGCATATCATTATTACATTTTTTTTTAAATTCATGTACCCTTGTAGACTTCAATCAAAGCAACTTCCCCTCGCTCTTGTAATGACATCTCTTCTCTGATGACGTGTTTACTTGCACAAGGGCGGAACAACCTGTCAGTCACATGAAATGGCAGGAAAAGCAACCCAATATGATCCAACGATCCAGTCCCTCATCACATTTTTTTCTTTTTCGAGAAGTCATTTCACTCGGTTATACATCACAATAGGGAAGAAAAGACAATCGCGACTTCCGTTTCATTTATAAAACCCACACTGACCTGCAGCATCTTCCGGTCATGTTCGCTGGCTGTGAGAGCTCGCTGCAGTTGGGCGACCTGATCTCGGGCTGATCCTGCAGCAGCGTTGCTGTCGGTCAAGGATGCAGTCATTGCCTGCAGTTGCTCCATCAACTGGCTCTCCTGCAGTTCTGTATGCGCCAAGGCAGTTGCCAACCGCTCACCCTCAACCTACATTGGGGACAACAGTGCTGCATTATATTGCTCAAACATGAAACATGACCTTTTAGACATTTAGTCCTTTTAGTGCAAACCTACACAAACCTTCAGGAGAGCAGCACGCTCTTCACTGCCTCCCAGCTCTCTGCGGAGGTTGTTGAGGCGTTCCTGCAGTGAGCTGACCTCCGCCTCTGTCTCTGTGGCTCGGAGCTGGGCACGCTGCAGCTCTCCCTCCAACCCCCGTCGCGCGAGCTCAAGCCTGGCAGCTCGCGCTTCCGCGGCTTCACAGATCTGCTTCATACGACGGCGCTCGGCCTCCAGACTCTCCTCAGAGGCCTGGGAGCGCTCCAGCTTCTCCTGAATACAACAGTGTATTTATACAGATGATGTGACTACCAGAGGAGCAACTCTTTATTGTGGAGTGGCTAATTCCTGCTTGCTTCATCTGACTGTGATGAGGCAGAGTAAGCTATACATTCAGAGTATCTGAGTGAAAGTGAGCTGGTGATATAAAGTGCATCACCATAGTGGAGTAAAACATATTTTTGTTAAATGATCTTTCATAGATAGATCTACAGTACAAGTTTTTTTTATTGTATTTTATTGGCAGACACTCACTTCTGTGAGGCTTGAGACTGAAAAGTGGGATTTCACTGTTGTGTTCAATTTTGTAAACCATTTTTGTGTTAGTGTAGAATGTTTTAACCTGCAGTGCTTTGGCCTCTGCCTCAGTTATCTGTTGGCTGTTATTCATTTTGGCCAACTCTTCACTCAGAATCCTATTCTGTATTTCTCCACGCTGAACTGCCTCATCCCGTAAGGCAAGTGATGCTTGCATCCCCTCTAAATGCTTGGCCAGCTCGCGCTTTCCTGGCAAACACACACCCACACATTCACATCAATGATAATCAAAAACAGAGTTGCAAACTGGTCATCACTGAGCAGCATATACCCAAGTGTCGGGCTAGAGTTCCCTCTTACCCTCCTCAAGCTCTCTAATAGATTGTTTCAGCATCTGTATACGTGTGTTGCTTCTCTCCTGAAAGGCTTGCAGGTTTTCTACCTGCTTGCTGAGACTATGCGCCTGTGCCTGGGACTCATCCTACAATCACACAATCAGAGAGAGAAGGATGTTTATGTTCTTTTTATTCATATGTTTATTATTCTTGTTAAAGATTGTGTTGTTTGTGATCCTTCATTCATGTGTGCCTGTTTGTGATCCTTCATTCATGTGTGTCGAATCTTGACATCCACCCTAGCTCTCCTTGGCCGAATTAGTGAACAAATCATTATTTTAAGAATTGGTCAGCACAGTTTACAGAAACAGTCCGTGAATGTCTCATTCACGATTTAAACAGTTTTTTCCTCAGTTCTGATTGTTTGAATTCAGAAGACTAGCATAGTTATACTATATAGTATTTTTATGTGGACTGCTTTTATGATGCCTCTCTGTCCTTTGTGGTGATGTAGTGGTGTCAGGTACCCGCTCTCTCTGTGTGTCCCTGAGCTCTTGCTGGAAGCTACGCAGCAACATCTGAAGTGAGTCCAGATCCAACTCTCCGTCCTCTCGGTGGGAGGGGGACAGAGAACACACAGGCAACCCACTCACCCCAGGCTGCTCTGACATGATTTCACCTGAGGGCACATGCACAAGTTTCCATTTAATTCCTTTGACATGTCATTTAGAACACCAACGTTAAAGCAGACCATTGTTTAATAATCTTCAGCCTTGAAGAAAAGAATCCTTTGCAATATAAGAGTGGTGATCTTCTTCTTGACCCTAAACTAACCTTTGCTAAAAAGTCCAGATTTATTATTGGACTGAGAACACAATACCTTTCACAGGTGAGCGAGTTCTCCATGGTGAGGGGCTCCGTCCACGTTCCCCAGGTGTGGGTGAACGTCTTCCACGGCCACTTCCAAGTGTACGTTTCAGCGCAGAACTGAGAACATTCAACCTGTGCTCGAGATCTCTCCGGATGGCGTCATTCTGTCCCAGCTGCTCTTCCAGCCCCTGGGTCTGGGCCTCTGCTAGACTGACCTTCAGCCCAAGCTCCCTTAGCTGGGCCTGGGCTTCTTGTAGTGCCCCCTCCAAGCGAGCGGCCTCCTCACGCTGCTTCATTTGGCTCTCCTGAAGATTGGAATCCTGTTGTTGCTGCATCTCTCTCTCCTGGCGGTGTGCTTCTTCCAGTTCTGCTACACGCCGCTGCAAACCTGCAGCCTTTTCACACACACACAGACCAGTTCTAACAACTTAGGCAATTTAGGTACGTGTATGTGGATGCTGTAATCATGCCAGTTTGTGTGTTGTACCTCCTTCAGGGCTGCCTCTCTGCCAGCGTCACTCTCCAGTACTCTTTGTCTGAGAGTGAAGGTCTCCTTTCTCATTTCCTCCTCTTTCTGCTCTTCCTGAGACAGTCTGGACTGCATGTCACTCAACTCTTGCCCTTGCTGAGTGCACTGACCCTCTAATGTCTTCACCTACTCACACACACACTTTTTATGTAGGTATTTTACAAAAATGGTTGCAATGTATACAAAACTCTAGAAAACTGAATTTAATGAAGAAGAGAATGCACTGCAAACCTGGTAAAACAAAATTTTGTTCCACTTAATATGCGTATGGTTAGACTAACAACAGTAAATGCTGTTTAGATTTCTATGGCCCTTACCTGTCTGCGCAGTTCCTGCAGTTCTCTGCGCGCCTGCAAGCGCGATCTCTCAAGCTCACGCATGTTGGTTCTCAGCTTCAGCGCCTCCTGCTGGAGGGAGGATTTACACTCCTCTAAAACTGTCAGCTTCTGCTCCTTCTCCTCTCCCACTCGCTTCAAACTGATTAAAAAAAGAAAAACAAAGATTAATAGATTTTTATTGACGTGAGAAATAAAGATATTGGGCCTTACAAGGAAAATTTTTGACATCCCATAAAGATATGTCTACTCCTTTGCTAATATTTAAGCTATTCAATAGAAAGATAACCCTATTTTAAACTAATGTTTTTTCTTGTTTTATTAAAATCACATCTCAGTGATGATCTGATGTTAATTACTCTGCTAGCCAAGAAAATATGTAACACGCATATAATACAGAAGATATCAACACTTGAATATTTATATATTGAACAAACTGAAGACTGGTCAGCTAAACCTGTTGTTTTCAAACTCGGCTCTCTTCACAGCTGTACGGAGATCATGATTGGAAGTCTGGATGGCCTCTTTCTCTCTCACAGCATCCCCTAAAGCTCTCTTCAGTTCCATGCCCTCACGCCGCTGAGCGTCCCTGTCCTGCAAACACTCCCTCAGCTCTCGATGGGCCTCGATCAGTTCCTTACGACCAGAGTCCCTGCTTTCTTCCACCTCACTCAGTTCCCTCCTCAAACGCTCCACCTGAAAGAGACAGAGATTAGACAGAAAGATTAAATGAATCCAAATGATTCTATAAATACAAAATGAGTGATTGGTCACGGTTTGAGTGCAATGGTGTAACTTTATCTATCGAAAATAAAGGCCATTTAAATCACACAAGTATGCTGAATTGACACCCAGAGGGAGTGAAGACTTTTAACACTCATACTCCTTACGTGGCACTGTTTTGCTGAGGACAATTCAACTTCATTTTCCATGAGATGAATGAAATGGAAACACAGACTATTAGTAAAATTCCACTGCCTTGTTCCATTCAGCTTCTAAAAGCATGTGAGCATCAGACTCATCCAAAGAGTTCTGCCTCCTTTCAGCGCTGGATTTCAGGGCACATTCTTGTTTGCACTTAAAAATGTGTTCTAAGTGCATGTGAAATGGTTCAAATTTTCGAACACTTTCATCAGATATGCTCGGGGTGAAACTCCTCGCCCATGTAAACACACAGGAATATGACCCACATTCTGGTAATTGCTTGGCTACAGCTAATCATTTTACGGTGCATTTTTCCCCCTAAAATGTAGCCAGAATGCAGAGAGAAAGCGGGAGAAGAAAAACAGAGAAAGACTCCAAAGACTGCCACACACAGCAGCAATGATGAGAAACATCAGCAGAGTGTATAAGTGTGTGTAGATGCTGGTGTGTTGAAGAGAAATGTGTGTGTGGATGTAAGTTCACTGGGCCACACAAGAGGTTTTCTTCTCATAAATCTTAATGTACAAGAAATCAGCCTGTGGCAAACCCACACTGGTTTAATTCATTGATAGGGGGTTGGGTTAGTAGGACAGTGAAAGACTAGGGTTAGCGATGACCCCTGTTTAAGAATTGGGGGCGGTGTTTCCATGGAGAATTTCATTACAGCACAAGAACAAATAAACCTCTGAGCACCTGCTTATTTGTGACACCAACTTTTCCTTTTCATATCATAGAGAGATTCTTGTGTTTCACTCCCTTGCTAGCCTTTATCGTTCCCTCTCACCACTGATGGTTTGTCATTGTCTGACCAGGGCAGGCTGGAGGAGGTTTAGTGAAAATAATCAAACAGGAAGAGAGAATCCATCTTAGTGAGTAGACAGCCTCACCCAGAGATGAATTTCTCACCACATCTCACATTAGGTGTCTAAATGTGTGGCCTGAGGTTTGTGCAGAAGTCCATTCTCAAGGTTGAAGTTAGAAGTTTACACATGGATACAAGCACAAACATGTGTGCTGACCAACCAAACTGATGACACCTGGAACATGTTCAATACACATTAACTAATGCCAAGTACAACAAGAGTGTGAGCTAAATTACTCTCCCCAAGACTGCCACTGGTAGGTACAAGTTGGACTCCAACAGGCCTTATGTTGCCTCACGGCCCAACATAAACTAACTTGCCTCCTAACTCACATGACGTTGGATATTTGGCCCTGGCACAAACAGAATTTTTACTGCTCTCCAGGGCTATAGCTTTCTTGTGTTCTGGATGATAAATGTGATTCTGTAACTGAACAACTGGAATGTGAATGTAAAGTCTCGGGTTGTGTGACCTCTTGCTGAGCCTCCTGCCTCTGCATAGACAGCTCTCTGATCTGGTCATTTAAGCTGCGCTCCGAAACTTCACGGGAACTCAGAGACTCCTCGAAACGAGACCGCAGGTCCTGAAGCTCTGCCTGCAACCCTAAAACTGTGTCCTGCAGAGAGAGGAGGAGAGAGAAAAATGTATATATAATGTGATAAATCTAGATTAGGACTGTCAGTTGATTAAAATATTTACTCTGGGTCATTTTTATGTAGGCAACAAGCTCCTTCAGTTCATTTAAAGCAAAGAAAGCTGTGTAAACTTCACTACCCTGGCCTCGAAAGGTGTACTAGCGACTGACAGACATTGGTCCAAATCCCGCTTGGAGTTGGTCGAGTAGGACCAGTTACATATAGATGACATGCATTGTGGAATATACAGTGGGGCAAAAAAGTATTTAGTCAGCCACCAATTGTGCAAGTTCTCCCACTTAAAAAGATGAGAGAGGCCTGTCATTTTCATCAAAGGTACACTTCAACTATGAGAGAAAAAAATCCAGAAAATCATAGTCTGATTTTTAAAGAACTTATTTGCAAATTATGGTGGAAAATAAGTATTTGGTCAATAACAAAAGTTAATCTCAATACTTTGTTATATACCCTTTGTTGGGAATGACAGAGGTCAAACGTTTTCTGTAAGTCTCCAAAAGGTTTTTACACACTGTTGCTGGTAGTTTGGCCTATTCCTCCATGCAAAAGCAGTGATGTTTTGGGGCTGTCGCTGGGCAAAACAGATTTTCAACTCCCTCCAAAGATTTTCTATGGGGTTGAGATCTGGAGACTGGCTAGGCCACTCCAGGACCTTGAAATGCTTCTTACGACGCCACTCCTTCGTAGCCCGGGGCGGTGTGTTTGGGATCATTGTCATGCTGAAAGACCCAGCCACATTTCATCTTCAATTCCCTTGCTGATGGAATGAGGTTTTTACTCAAAATCATACGATACATGGTCCCATTCATTCTTTCCTTTATACGGATCATCCTGGTCCCTTTGCAGAAAACAGCCCCAAAGCAAGTTTCCACCCCCATGCTTCACAGTAGGTATGATGTTCTTTGGATGCAACTTAGCATTATTTCTCCTCCAAACACGACAAGTTGAGTTTTTACCAAAAAGTTATATTTTGGTTTCATCTGACCATATGACATTCCCTCAATTCTCGTCTGGATCATCCAAATGCTCTCTAGCAAACTTCAGACAGGGCCGGACATGTACTGGCTTAAGCAGAGGGACAAATCCTGGCACTGCAGGATTTGAGTCCCTGGTGACGTAGTGTGTTACTGATGGTAGCCTTTGTAACTTTGGTCCCAGCTCTCTGCAGGTCATTCACTAGGTCCCCCCGTGTGGTTCTGGAATTTTTGCTAACCGTACTTGTGATCATTTTGACCCCACGGGGTGAGATCTTGCGTGGAGCCCCAGATCAAGGGAGATTATCAGTGGTCTTGTATGTCTTCTATTTTCTAATAATTGCTCCCACAGTTGATTTCATGTGATTTTCTGGATATTTTTATCTCATTCTGTCTCATAGTTGAAGTGTACCTATGATGAAAATTACAGGCGTCTCTCATCTTTTTAAGTGGGAGAACTTGCACAATTGGTGGCTGACTAAATACTTTTTTGCCCCACTGTATGTGTATCGCTATAATTTAACTCTTGAGGTGTATTCCTGCAACAGTACTTTTATCATCTCACTTGCACAACAAGTACATTTAGGGATGCAAAATATATTGGTTATCAGCTACTGTATATTACAAATTTGATTTATTGGTAACAGTTAATATTGGATATACAGTATAGGACATTTAACTGTGCATTTTCATTTCTCCTATTTTTTTATTTAGATTACCTTTACTGTCATTTAATGCATACTCTTTAAAAGCACAAATAATTTAAAGTACCCCTATTATGCTATTTTAAAGTTTCCTGATTTTGGTTAGAAAGTTTAATTTTCTAATAATATACATAGCAAATCACCACAATGTTCAATGATTCTCAAACGACTCGATGGATGAATCAGTCTCTTTAAATCCCTCCTTTCCACGAGCCTACTCTGCTCTGACTGGTCAGATGGCCCAGTCTGTTGTGATTGGTCTACCGCGTATTTCGGAAACAACCGACCATTACCATAACTGAACTCCAGCTCTATTCAGGAGGCTTCCATAAAGCTCAGCGATTTTACTCACTTTAAAGACAGTAATGAAGACATTGATTTTACATTTTATTTTTTTTGCGCACAAAAACTATTCTTGTCGCTTCATAAAATGATACTAGAACCACTGTAGTGAGATGGACATTGTAACGACGTCTTTAGTACCTTTTATGGGTATTGAGAGAGGAAATGTCATTGCTGCCAATGGAGGCCTTTCTGAGCCATCGGATTTCAGCAAAAATATCTTCATTTGTGTTCCAAAGATGAACAAAGGTCTTACGGGTGTCGAACGACATGAGGGTAAGTAATTAATGACAGAATTTTCATTTTTGGGTGAACTAACCCTTTAATTACCACAACGGGTCGAAGCCATGCATTTCAACTTCCAGTTGTCTGCTTTAATGAATCATTAGCTAATGATTTGCAAAGGTATCATTGTGTTATGACTTTACTTGTTGAGGCACATGATTATTAACTAATTGTTAAGTAATATGTAATTGTGGTTATGGGTTTTGAATGAGTTAATAGTCCTGTGGATTATAAATGGTTTAGGTCTTAATGAGTCATACATTAACTCATGGTTATCTGGCTATTAGTTAAGCATGAATGAATGCATATTAGAGTGCACCCGTATTGTAAAGTGTAACCAACGGTTTTAATGTCAAATTTAATACATGTGTGAAAAAATGAACGCTATTAAACATTTGAACATTATGTATTAACTTTACAGCACTGATCTAATAAGGAAAAAAATGATCCACAGACATATTTGGATTTATTATACCTTGTCCTGCTCCTGTTTGCTCAGGAAGTCTCTACGCATACGGTCCTTTTCAAGGGCAGCTGTCTCTATGTCACGCTCAAGGATGATCATTCGCTCAGTAAGAGTAGCCTTCTCTGCCTCCTTCTGAGAGAGAACCTACCAATCAAGCACAGACAACTCAGAGTTAATGCAGCGGAACAAAATTACAGTGATGCCATTTGCCCCATGGTCTGGCTGCAGATAGGTTTACGGCTATTTGTGGCTACAGACATGCCTTTTGATCAGATTGAAAGGAAGTTGCCAAAAGGTTTCATCTGAGACACAAATACACACACACCTGCTGTTTATGGCTCTCGGCCTGCAGCAGGGACTCTGTACAGTGTTGCTGCAGTTTGGCCAGTTCTTCCTGCAGCTGTTGCAGCACTCTGCGACTCTGCATGCGCAGCTCATCGCACTCAGCCCGCAGCTGCGACTCTGCCTGCTCCCTCTGTGCACACAACTCTGCACGCATGCGCTCCTGAAACACACAAGACAGGTGCGTGTGTTATAAGCATCCAAATACTCTCTTGATCCACAGGAGAGTTTTACAGTTTATGGTTATTGCATTTCAATTGCTTCCTATTTCATAATTTCTCGAATGGACCGATACACTTTCTCAGTATTTTTGTCTTGTTTTCCATTACAAATATCTAAACGTAAATTAAGATAAATCTACTTAATTTAAAAGGAAAACAAATGTCTTTTTAATTAGCAGATATGTTTTCTTGTTTTTAGGATAAACTCTCTTAATTTAGATTTTTCTTCTGAAGTAAATTAATCTTGATTTAGGAATTTTTTATATTTGTAATGTAAAACAACAAAAAAACTAAATAATTTTTGCATTGTAGTTCTATATCTACAGCAGTTCTCACTTTACATGTCTGAAATAAACACACTATGCATACTAAACTGTATTGCCTGAGCTGGGTACAGCCCTGTCCCAAATGCCATCCTAAGCCCTTGCAGTCCTCCTAGGAGTCCTTACTTTTTATCATCAGAGTGGATGCAGCCATTTTTAACATGAATGTACAAATCCTCTGTATCAGCCAATTATTTTAGCTGTACAAAAATGTAAGCTGCTTGATATTACAAACTGTTCATACATTTTACAATAAGGTCCCATTAGTTAACACTAGTATGTGCATTTACTAACAAAGAGTAATACATTTTTTACAGTATTTATGAATCTTTGTTAATGTTAGTTAAATGAAAATACAACTGTTTGTCCATGTTAGCTCATGTTCATTAAACAATGTTAACTTTTGATTTTAATAACGTATTAGTAAATGTTAAAATTAGCATTTAAAGGGACAGAAAATTCTGTCATCATTTACTCACCCTCAAGTTGTTCCAAACCTGCATGAGTTTATTTGTTCTGCTGAACACAAAAGATGATATTTTGAAGAATGTTTGTAACCAAGCAGAGAGAGCAACCATTGACTACCATAGTATTTTTTCCCTACTATAGTAGTCAATGGTTGCTCTATCTGCTTGGTTACAAACATTCTTCAAAATATCTTCTTTTGTATTCAGCAGAACAAAGAAACTCATACAGGTTTGGAACAACTTCAGGGTGAGTAAATGATGACAGTTTTTACATTTTTGGGTGAACTATTACTTTAACTAATATTTTATAAATCAATCAAATGTATTTTTCATTGTTAGTTCATGTTTCTTAATGTAGTTTACTAATGTTAACAAATGGAACCTTTTTTATTGTTACTGTTATCATATTATTTTATTTAATATTGTAATCATAAACACACTAGTTTGTAGTGCAAATTGTTTTACAGTTTACAACACTTTATTATTCTTTTAGTTATTAACATACAGTATAGTGGCTGATGCATTGGAAGTCTTCTGTGACAGCTGCATAGGGTTTTGAAATGTAAAATGAGAAACCGTATGGTATTGTGAATTTAAGGATGTGCACGTGGCAGCCATTACAAGTGGGCGAGTAAGTTTTCTTAATGCATATAAACTTTGTATGCATCAATTTGCAAATTAGACTTTAATCATGAATCATTTCTATGAAAGTCAAATCAATTATAAATTGAACTGATACACCATCAGACCAAAAATTCACCCCTCACAATTACACAACAATTGTGCAATTTGGGACAGTGCCTATACGCCTATACAGTATCTTAATTTCAGGGATACCTTGTGATTTCGCTCAAAATGCAGTTGTTCCTGATGGCTTTGCTGTTTTGTTATGAGAGTTTGTTGTGCGTTTCTCTCGGCCAGAGCAAGCTTTAACTCTAAAGCCTGCTTCTCCTGCAAAGCCCGGGACATTTGTTGCTCTAGTTCACTGTGAACACTAGACAGCTCACCTGTGCAAAGAGAAGAACAAGTATATACTCAGAGGAGAAACATGCTTTGTAATGAAAATATACATTAGGGACACGCTGAGTTCACATGCTGGATACATGAAATTATAATGCTCTTTGGAATCATCATTACACAATATATGGTGACAGCACCAACACATAAATAGTACAGTGTGGATGCTATCTGTGAGGGGACTTTGTTAAGCTCTAGAGAGAACCTTGACTGACCCCTCAGCTGTTCTCCAGTTCTGGGCTAAAATATAGGCCCCTTGTGGACTATAGCTGGGGCCCAATGGCCGGTAAGCTCAGCCAAGTCAATGAGAGAGGGATAGAGGTTCCCTGGAGAGACACTCACGCGTCAAATTCTCGTTAGCCTGCTGTAGACTAGCATTCTCTTCCTCTAGCCTATCCCGGTCCGCCTCTAGCGATGAGGCCAGTTCCTGCCTGTCCAACAGGCCTGACTCTAGAGACTCTCTCTCAAACCTGAACAACGGAAAAAGCAAGAGAGATGGTGAAAAATATAAAATAACAATAATATTATTATTATTATTAATAATGGGTTGTGCTTAGTGTAGTTAATGAACATCTTTAAAAGGTTGTTTCTTTAGCTAACATCCTTCAAGACAGATGAGATGTTCTGGAGATGATTTACACAGAAAAACACAGGCTTAACCTCACAGTGATACTCTCACAGAAGAGACTTAGTGAAGCTAGGAAGAGCTACATGATTGAAAAGGCCCAATTGATAATTACTCAAAAAAACTAGTTAAAAACACAGGTGTTTTACTTTGCCTGCCAACCTCATACTCCAACATAAATACAAACACTTAGCCCATATAAACACATTAATACACCAAATCCTACTTGCGCTAAAACACTGACACACATTGACTCACCGCAGAGCGGCCAGGTCTTGGGCCAGGGTCTTGGATTTACGTTGCTCTGAGGTGAGGTGCACTGTGAGATTGGCTTTGTCTCTTGCCAGTTCATCTCTCTCTTTGCATGTCTTCTGCAGCGAGGCAGCGCTTATCTCCATTTCTCTACGACATGCGCTCAATTGTTCCTGCATGGCTTGCTTCTGCTTACTGACCTACACAAAACACACACGTACATGGAAGCATATAAGTGAAAGTACCTTTTTTGTTTGTGACAAAGAAGAACATTTCCATTCAGAAGAAACGGACAGGAAACCCACTGTTTGCTGATAGTAGATCAACGTCATGATTATGAATCAAGTACAAAGATAATATTTAATAATTTTGTGGATTGTCAATCACGTCAGATCCTGGATTATGTCAGTAACTGATCACTTAGGAACAGCATGTAGTCCAAATATTTTCCTGATATGTTAAAACTTTCCTCACTGAGCCTGCACTAAACCGTTTGCTAGCAAACCAAAGGAAATTTTAGTTCACTTTACTGCCAAGCAGGTCAACTGAAAAAGCAGCAAGTAAAACAAACAGGGATGTGCTGCAAATAATAGACTGTAATAATAATTTACAATTTAGCTGTGTAAAAATGGAGATGGCATTAAGATCTAGTGATTTATGACAACTTAAAAACACTACAGTTTTAACATAGCGACACCTCTGTAAAACATGACTGTAAGTGTAGACAAAAAAGCAGACAAATTCCACACTGTCTGTCGCAAAGCTGAGAGCAGACAGATCAACCTTATGATTTATGGCTTTTCTCACTCATTTTCGCTCACTGTGATCTTGCCCGTCTGTAATATCTATCTCTCTAGGCTTCCTGTCCTTCATTTATACTCAAGATCCCCTTCGCCTCCCCCATTCAATTCCTTTGCCACTCATAAAGCACACACTTGGGCCAAGATTCATATTTGGAACTCTTGGAGGAAGGTGTTGAGTACCACGGCAGATGGGTCCAATATCTTCCCTTGGCTTTTTAATGTGACAACAAGACCCATCAGAGCACAGCTGAGAGCTGTGAATCATGCTGGGTAATGGGGCACACGCCCACTCATTTTGTGAGGATGAGAGAGGCTGACCTGGGCGTGTTGTTCCAGGACTGAGCTTTTCTCTCTCTGCAGGAGGTTGTACTCCACATCCAGGGTCACTCGGGCCTCTTGGAGGTGAATGTGTGAGGCCTCCAAACCACGCTTCTCTGCTGTCAGGTCTAATAGCTCCTGCTGAAGTCGAGCTAGCTCCTCTCTGGCTGCCGCTCGCTCTTGCTCTGCCTCCCGTCTGCGTTCACCAAGCTCTGACTTTTCGGCCTCGACCTGGAAGCAGATAGATGAAAAACAATATCTTTATGATTAACATGATGATTACACTGTTGAAAAGACCACCCTTGATGGTCGCCATCATATGTTGGATTGTGGATTCTGTTATGTTAGTTTCCAGGCTCTTCTTTTGTCAACCAGCTTCACAGGAAATCTTATCAGCTATTTCATAATGTATGGCAAAAACTAATGATAACACTTTACAATAAGGTTGTATTAGTTAACATTAGTTCATGCATTAGTTAACATTAATTCACCATGAATAACACCTCTGTTCAGCATTAGTTAATCTTTGTTAATGTTAGTTAATAAAAATACAGCTGTTCATGGTTTGTTCATGTTAGTTCACAGTGCATTAACTAATGTTAACAAGATTTTAATAATTAGTAAATGTTGAAATTAACATTAAAAAAGATAAATAAATGCTTCAAAAGTGCAGTTCATTATTAGTTCAAACTAATTAAACTTTCATTCCAATGTAAAATATAAATCTGGGGTAACTACAATTAATGAAATATATTTAATATATTTAGGCTAATAATTTGGTATTAGTTTAATTAAACTGTTTATAATAGCATATAACATTCAACCAACCCCCAACCCCAGCATCCCCCGTCAAATGCGACAAAAAATAAAAATGTGCAGTGAATGAACTACCACTTTAAATCCATATTGTGGGAAAATTAATCAAATTATTTACTTTGGTTTGTGTCAAAGAATTTAGCTATACCAAGACAGTTCACCCATATTACTTTGAATGTGAAAAAAAGTGCAACACGAATATGGCGGTAGAAGTCCTGCCTTCTAAATAAAAGAGACAATCACCGATTGCTAAAGTCATTTATGGGACAGTTAATGTCAGATTTAGCTGCGGATTTGAAATATGTTATTTAAACATAATATGGCAAGCAGTTTTTGGAATTTCAGGATTTCCCGGAGGCCGTGTTGGGGGTAACAAATGATAAGTTACGTAATCAGATTACTTTTTCAAGTAATTAGTAAAGTAACACATTACTTTTACATTTTACAAGAAAACATCTGATTTACTTTTCAAATAAGTAATGCAAGTTACTTTGTTTTCCCATTTATTGAATAACACTTCTTCTGTACCCAAATTGAGAGAAATCGGGAGTAAGGGCAGAGGTGTTCGCTGTGTGCACTGTCACTGTGTAAACTAAACATGATGGTTATTGTAGTTCTAGACTAAAGGTGAGCAGGCATTTACTTATCTTACTGGCACAAAAACAGATGCAGCATTCCTCAAAATGAATAAAAACAGCGAAATGCAAACTCAGAATATTACGTAAAACTGCAATATTTAAATATTTTAAATGACACAAATATACTTTATGTATTTAATTACACTTTATTAACTTTTTGCTAACCTTCAAGTAACCACTTCAACCATACTAATAAGCAAAAATTACTTTATTAAATATCACATTTGTTACTTTTTTTTCTTTCTTTTTTTTTCTTCTTGTATATCCTATTCTCCTACGGTTCAGAATGGCAGCACAGCTGAAAGGTTTGTTCTGCTCCCTCTACTGTACATGCGTGAATTTGCATTTCCTTCAGCCTGAAGCTTATTCATTTCACTTTTGATGTGAAACGGCATTTACATTTGCCAAAAAATATAACTTTTGTGGATTTTTTGTAATTAAAAAACAAGCAAACAATCAAGCAAGTCGAGTCCAGATGAGGAAAAGTAATGCAAAAGTAACACATTCCATTCCATAAAAAGTAACAAAATTAGTTTTTACTTTTTTAAAATAACTTTCCCCTACACTGTCCGGAGGCATTTTAAATATGGCCGCAGAGTGAACAGAAACTGCTTTTCCACCATCGCACCAAACTCTTCTCTTTGCTTAACTGTTCCATCCGTGCTGATTCATTTTACACTGTAGGGCTGATAACAGAGCTCTTTGGAATGTACCGCTAAAACAAATGCGTCAGTCGTTGCCTTGGTAGCCAGAAAAACTGGTAGTCAGGTAACAGACAAGTGACCAATACTGAGTTTGCGATATCACTTCATACATTCTAAGAACCGAGAGTTTGTAATCGCGCCATGCCACACCAGGCTCAAGTGGAAAAATTATTGGAAAAAGCTTTTCTTTCCTTGAAAAGGAACTGAATGAGTTAACTATAAAAAATCTATACGATTATTCAAGATAGAATACTTTAATCAATACTGAGCCCTTAAAAAACACACATAATGAGTAAAACTATGCACACTATCCAGTTCCATGACCCTGACCTGTAGAAGAAGACGGTTCAGTTCGACTTTATCTTTAGCCAATCCCTCGCTCAGTGCTCCCATCTTGGCCAGGGAGTCCTGTAGCCCTGCATCTTCACTTCGTAGTTTAGTAAGCGCCAGTTCCTGCTCAGCATTCTGGGCCTCGGCCTATAGGGAGGCAGTACAAACATCAGTGGGAAGTTTGGCTACATACAATCATTAGCTACCAAGTTCACGTAACCGGCATTTATTTTGTAATCAGCGGTCAGGGTAAAATATGTTTTCAGAGCTGTTTTATAGTACTAGAGTTCAACCATTACATTTTGTCCCCAGAATGACCTATGGCAGAACTGAGGAAGTGTGGAAAAACTGTGAGCTAGACAGAGCAAGTGGTGAAAAATCTTACAAAGGCAGTTTTACATGGTAAATATAAACCACTACAAATAAGCAAGGCTAGATAACTCACCCAAGGTCAAAGTAAACAGAGTTTCCAGTAATTCAACAAGTGAGTTGGACATTTGGCATGGAAAAAACTCTGTATTTACTTAATGGATAAATAATGCAAAACTGGGTAAACAGTTTTATGACTGGATGTAATTCACTGTAGGAACATGCAGGTGAGAACAGTTTTATACAGATTTAGATCAGGTGTGATTAAGATGGATGAATGAGTGAATATGTGAATGAAAGAATGAATTAATGACTTAGTTAATACAGTATGTGAATAAATGAGTGACTGAGTGAGGAAGGGAGTTAATGGAACGAGTGGTTGAAGAGAATGTGTTGCTGAATGAAAAGATGGAGTGAATGAGGGTTTTGAGAGAATGTGTTAGTGAGTGACAGTGTTGAAAAAATGAACGAATGTGTGAGTGTATGAACAAATGACTGAGTGATGGAGTGAGTGAATTAATAAGCGAGCAGGTGAGTGAGTGTGATGGAACGAGTGAGTGGGTGAGTAAATGGATGAGTGAAGAAGTGGGAAGGTTAGTGAATGTGCATTTTGTGTCAATGTGTAGAGCAGTACCCTAGAGAGAGCCTGTGCGAGACTGCTCTTTTCGTCCTCCAGAACCTCTTTCTGTAAAGTCAGCTGATTCAGAGCTTCCTTTAGTGTGACCAGCTCTTTAAGCACATCCGAGTGTCTCATCTCCAACTGCTCCAGAGTGTGTTGTCTGTAGAAAACAACGCACGTAAATTGTCAAGACATACACACCTTTCGAGGCGAGACGGCACAAAAACAAATGAAAACTTGAGGACCCTATTGCAGAGCAACCAAATCCGCCACATGACAAACTGTACATACAAACAAAACATAAAATTAATGTAAACACATAGGTACACTATATGCATATGTACACAAACTTATACAAGCAGATATCCTTCTATAAACACACTCCTCAAAGATGTTTCATCATCTGAGCAGAAAAAAGACTTGAGGTTAAAGATCACATCCAAAACCATTCTTATCCATATACAGTACATAATAACACATGATCAGTGTTGTTACCTTTGACCTAACCAGAAAAAGAAATGCATTATGCATCTACATGTTTAATGGGTTTTGTAAACAATACTATTCTTTCTTGATTCAAGGCTACTTTAAGGACAACATGTGCTAGTGATACTGACTGTAAACAATAGGACAGGGAAATAAACAAGGGCCAAGAAGGAAGTCAAGGGGTTTAAGGTTTCGCAATGCCGTACCCCCTCTCAGATTCAGATCGTTCTCGAGCCAGCTGCCTCTCCAGGTCCTCCCTCTGCTGCCTGAGGAGGTCTCTCTGCCTCTGAACATCCAGAGAGGAGCTTCGCAAACCTTCCTGTTCTGATTGTGCACGTTCCAGCTGCTGCTTCAGGGCTAAGAGCTGCCTCTCAAGCTCTCCTTTTTCACTAGAAAGGGAGATAGAAAGCGGCAGTTGTGTTGGGGTATGCAGCTGTTCAAGGTTGTGGGTTTGATTTTGACACTGGAGGGGACATAAAAGCAGTCTATTCAGGTTTTTAGTCTACGTTGACTTAAATGCCAATGACACTGTACATCACATCCATGCTGTTAATTGTTTAGATATTTCAGCAAACAGTTTGCTTTATACAGTACATTCAGCTTAACAGCATAAGTTAAAGAGCGTACATTTTATATTTCAACTGAACTGTGCACATGCATTTTAAATACTCAAGTTATGTTCTTGCTCCATCCATGCAATAAATGCATGTCATTTAATGTTTCTAGCATATTTACTTTAACTTCTCAGGTATGACCCATTTAAGGTGCAGCTAAGCTTTATTAACCTTATATACTCAAGACTTAGGGGGGTTAAGAGTAGAGAACTAAATCCGAGCCAGGACGCTCATTTAAAAGGGATTCTTTTTAAAAAGGGATTTAATGAGACTTTTCCTGATTAAAAGTTAAATAAAATAATAAAACCCACAAGACTGATATACTGTATAATAGAATATATATGTACGTATATAAACTGTGAGGACTTTATTTCCTCAATTTAGAACAACACTGGTTTGTAGTCATTATGTAGCATAACAGGAAACTCTTTATGTTAAGCACAGACATTTATTAATTAGTCTTTTGAATTGGCCTACAAAATGATGTCATGACTAAATAAGCTATTATAGAAATACTGATGTAAAAAGTAGAGGGTATTGTACAAATGTTCAGTTAGAAACTCTTTTGTGCAGGTTACCTTGTCATTGAACAACGGCATCTTTTATTAAAGTGCCAGTTTCAATCAGTAGCAGACTCTACCTGGTTACAATGCCGAGTGAGGTGTGGTATCTCTGGGCATCTCTTGTGCCGTCCACCTCAGCTCTCTCTAATCGTTGGTTTTCTTGCTGCAGTTCACGTATTCTTTGTTCCAGGCTTCTGGTTTCATCTTCCCCCACATGCAGCTGATCTCGCAAGGTGGCAACCTGCTCTTGGGAAGCTTCTAGATGTGCTTGCAGCTCCTTTGGGTGGATATATGTTTTTTAGTTGTGTACTGAAATCACATACTCTTTGTGATAGCAGAGTAAACTATTAGGGGGGCACAATTAGCGACATAATTTGATGTTATGAAACCACTTGCAGCACTAAACAAAATATGTTTCCAAAAAACCCCCATGTCTGCCATTGGTTGGCCAAAAACAGTCCTGCCACAAAACCAAACCATTGGTTGTTCCAATGCTGCTACACTATATTGCCAAAAGTTCTGGGGTGTCTGCCTTTACGTGCACATGAACTTTAATATGGAGTTGGCCCACCCTTTGCAGCTATAACAGCTTCAACTCTTCTGGAAAAGCTTTCCACAAGGTTTAGGAGTGTGTTTATGGGAACTTATGTTAGACGAGAAGACCTGGCTTGCAGTCTCCACTCTAATTCATCCCAAAGGTGTTCTATCAGGTTGAGGTTAGGACTCTGTGCAGGCCAGTCAAGTTCCTCCACACCAAACTTGCTCATTCATGTGCACTGGTGAGCAGTCATGTTAAAACAGGAAGGGACCATCCCCAAACTGTCCCCACAAAGTTGGGAGCATGAAATTGTCCACAATGTCTTGGTATGCTGAATCATTAAGAGTTCCTTTCTCTTGAACTAAGGGGCCAACCCCACAACATAATCCCCCCTCCACCAAACTTTACACTTGGCACAATGCAGTCAGGCAAGTATCATTCTCCTGGAAACCACCAAACCTAGACTCATCCATCGGATTGCCAGACAGAGAAGCGGGATTTGTCATTCCAGAGAACACGTCTCCACTGCTCTATAGAGTCCAGTGGCGGCGTGCTTTACACCACTGCATCCGACGCTTTGCATTGCACTTTGTTGATGTAAGGCTTAGATGCAGCTGCTCGGCCATGTAAACCCATTCCATGAGGCTCTCTACGCACTGTTCTTGAGTTAATCTTGGACTTAATGCACAGGTGGCAACCTATCACAGTACCACGTTTAATTCACTGAGCGACACATTCTTTCACATATTTTTGTAGAAGCAGTCTGCATGCCTAGTGCTTGATTTTATACAGCTGTGGCCATGGAAGTGATTGGAACACCTGAATTCAATGATTTGGAGGGGTGTCCCAATACTTTTGGCAATATAGTGTATGTTGGGATAGTCGGTTTGCTAAAAAAAAACAGAGCAATGAAAAATTCAGGAGTGTTGACATTTAAGGTAATTGAAGGATGACCTTAATTTGTGCCTGTCGCTGTGAGAGGGCTCTCTGTACTGCTATCGGAGTACTGTCTCGTTGAGAAGAGGAAATAGATCCAGCTGAAACACCTCCATCTCTTGATAACTCTGAGGATCCCTCTCCACAAACCACCTAACAGAGAAAACAAGAGATGAGTAAATGTTTTTTGAAATATCACATTACAATATAATTTTTTTAATCTTTAATGAATCTTTAAGTACATCTGGCCCAAAATATCATAATCATATTCAGTAAACCTGATTAATGTTGTGGAGTGTCTGTTGCAGACTGCTGATCTCGCTGCGCAAGGCATCCCTCTCGCTTCTGTCCTCGGACCGATTAATTTCCTGTGCAGGAAAGCATTCAGGTCAAAGTGCAGCTTCTTGAACAGCTATGATGCACACCAGACAAGACAACTGCATCCAGAGTCATTAAGAAAGTAATAGAGTTTATCAACACTATCCTTCCCAATTAATAATTCTAGTAGAAACCACATTATTTTAGGGGTCAGGAACCTTTTTTGACTAAAGAGACTTTTTTTCCAAAAGAGACATTGCATAAATTGATACTATATTAAATATATATTTTTTAAATATATGTTTTTTCCCAATAACTTTTCAATAATTGTAACTTTTATTAGGGCTATAGACAACTAGTAACAAACACAAATGCAACAAACAATAAATAAGTTGCAATATGGAATTTATTGTGCAGGGCTTTCACTGTGAGAAGAATAAATCCTCTTCAGAGTTGTGAGTGAGTGTGTGTGCGTGTGCATGCTCATGTTTTTCTATCCCGGTGGGGACGTCAACCTGGATGTACACTGACTCATGGGGACTTGTGTCACTGTGGGGACATAAATTGAGGTCCCCATGAGATATAAGCTTATAAACACGCTAAGTAGCTTCTTGAATCTGAGAGCAGGAGCTCTAAGTTATAAGTGGTTTAAAGCTGATTTCTGTCGTGACACTTGCGAACATGCAATTTGGCTGGTACAACTTTAAATATATTATTATTATTATAAACTTTTCATTAACCTGGGTAGGCTGTACAACAAAGCAATTATAATTGGCAAGAGTTTTCTGCATCTCTGCAAAAGCTGATCTCTAGAGATGTGTCTAATTTTGTATCAATCATTTGTTGGTAAAGGGTGAGAGACTTGGCGAGCCACATTATTTTTGTCAAAGAGCCAGGTGTGGCTCATGAGCCATAGGATTCTAACCACTATTCTACTGTATCACTGCTCACCATCCTGTCCAAGCTGCTCCGCAGTGCTGCAAGATTGCTCTCCTTGTCACTGTTCTGTGCTCTGAGCTGTTTCACCATTTCACCCAATTCCAGGATTCTGCACAGATATATGCACATGTTAGGCTTTGCGTATCGTAATATTAAAGTATCATAAAAGCGGATCATATGACTTGTTTGCTGTGTTCCAAATCTTCTGAAGCCATATGAAAGATTTGTGAGGAACAGACTGAAATTAGGCCGTCATTCACAAAACATCTTGGCATCCATAAAAGCTCTCTTTGACACGTTTATGTGAAGTAGCAGTTCAATGCTGCTAAACTGTTTTAATTTATCCATTGATCAGGTTCACAAAACTGGGCTGAGACATTAGTTCACAAATAAGATATTGCCTTTGTTTAGCTCATTCTAAGTGAAGATCATCAGTGAACAACAATTAAAATGTGTGTCTGTTTTGTCTATTTAGCTTCAAAAGACTTGGGAGTTGTGTGGATCACTTTTATGTTATTTTTAATGTTTTTTAATCTTTTTTTGAAGGTGCAAAATTGTAACTGTGTGGAAAATAAAGACCATAACCTTTTTTTGTATTTAAAAATAGAGAGAACGTCATATACATTAGGTTTGCACTTTGCAGTGACATGAGGGTGTGTAAATGATGACAGAATTTTCATTTTTGTGTGTACTATTCCTTTATGCTGTACTCTGCAAGTTGAAATAGGCACTGACTTTAAGCATGAGGTTCTGAACATGAACACACATAGCCTACTATCACAATATCAAAAAATTGTGCATGTGCGTAACATTAACACGGTTGAGGCAAAATGATCAAACACTCTATGGTGCACTTATTTGATCCTCATTTGTCTATGGCCCTTTCTTCCCTCTGTAATAAAGCTCAGCTAAAAGTTCATATATCAAACTGGAGAGTGATCTCTGCTCTCTCCATTATAAAACTGTCACTGATGAAAAGATGTAGAAGAGAGAAGCTGCAATGACTCCATTCATCAGAAGACCCCATCCCTGCTCTGTCAGATCCATGGATCCGCTCTCAAACGAAAATGTCATAGAGCACTGACACATTATACAAGTAATTGAAGAATGTACTGGATACTGAACAGCAAATAAAGAGACACTTTTTCTCTATGGTTTTGGCATTCCACATAGTTGGATAGATGAGGCAATCCATGCTGACCTTCCCTGCGTGTCAGCACTCAGGACAATGCACAATGAGTCATCTAGGAGATGTGAGTTCAGGACATCAATACTTCAATTCAAAGCATTGGGATAGGTGCTGAAATTTATGACGCCGTGAAATCCTTTGAATACGATCATTTAGCCCCAGCTGCCAATAGCGTACATATTTATTACAGCATGCAGCTCAAGCATGATGACACTTGTATATTATTGGTGAAAAATGAATGGGATGTTTGCGTAAACAAACAGACATGTTGTACCTGGAGTTAAGCTCTACTTTCTCTGCATCAAAGCGGGCCTGCAGCTGCATAGCCTCTCTCAGCTTGTCTCTTAGTTGATTCTCTAGTGCTGATACTCCGTTGCTAACAGGGGGAAAAGGCTGGCTGATGCTAGTCTCCAAATTCACACAGGCCGTGTGAAGACGATGGCCAGCCACTGTACACTCGGCTCGCATGTCCGATAGACTCCTGCAAAGCACAAAACAACTATTACAACCAGCAGGAGCAGTGAAATTTCCTTACGTTCCCAAGGAAATGTGTTTCGTTCGCACACTGACGAGAGCCAGATGGCCAAAACTATATTGTGATCTGGGAATAAACTCTTTGAACGGTGTCGTGTCTGAGTAAGGGTCGTGAACATTTTCTCCGCTGTCCATGTGTTGAGTAATCCACATTACAGCAAATTACTCAACAATGATCACAGCATTTACACAGGCCGAGCCCTCATCAAGCTTGGCTCTGATGGATGGCTCAAGGCTAATCTGAAGGGCAATCTAACCATCACATTTCCCCGGACGACGCGGTCAGGATGGGTGAGGGGTGACCCAGGTGACCCACTGCGCTTTGATCACAAGTGGGGATAAATGGCGATGGAATTGGAAAGAGGTTCTGGCCACAAGCTACACTCACCTGTCAGCGAAGGCCCGTAGCTGAGTGAAAGAGCTCCGTAAGAAGGCAGCCTGGCGCCACAAAGATCGCACACGGGCTTGCTCACGGCCGTTTCGGGAGGTATTCATCTGCGGGAGAGCAACACGGCCATATGGTCGGCAGGTTTGGTAATAAGGGGGGGCAAAGAGTGTGAGGTTAAAGATGTCTCCATTATTAATGCGCACACATAAAAATAATGAATGCACCCACACATGCAAGCACACAGCTTGATTTGAACTTCTAGGCACAGACACTCAAAGACTCAAAATACACAAATGGTACAGTAAACTTTTCTTGACTGTATGTGGCTGTAAAATACATGCGCTCCTTCATATCACCAGATGTTTGCACCGAGCAATGAATTCTCGCTCTCTTTTTTCCAATCGACTGGAATGTTTTCACAGGAAACAACAGCTGAGAAAATCACAACAATGATTTAAAACAAAGACAGTGCCCAGACTGACAAAACAGGCACCAGGGTGGAATTCCACAAGTTCCAGAGTTGAGTTTCATTGGGTTGGATTAAGGAAAGATTTTCCTTAAACTGTGGATTTGGATAAAAACATACACTACAGATCTCTCCTTCCTTCCTTCTGTCTCTTTTTCCTCCCTCTCACCTCAAGTTCCCTCCTGAGTCGTGTGTCCCTCTGCTCGGCCTCCTCTTGAGCCTTCTGCAGGCTTTCTGTCAGAGCCTGGTTGGCTTCATTGGCTTGTTCAAGTTGTTCCCGAAGCAGTGCGTTGACCTGGCTCAAACCAGAACACCTGTGAAATATATGGATCTGCTTCAGAGCACTGTATCCCAGCACCTCCACCTGTTAAGCCACGAGCTAAATGTTCTTTTTAAACTTTGCACATGATCTCACCCCCCTCCATCGCATGGCCTCTATAAGCTTCTATGTTTACAGGCTCATAAAGACCCACGTCACATTTTGCGTTGCCAGCCACGCTTAGAGGGGAATGTGCGTGACAGTTTTATAAAGTCCATGTCAGCTCCAGCCTAATTGCCACCAGATTTGCTTGTCAAATAGTTTACAGGGTTATTTACATCATTCGTGGCAGAATCCGCCCAGTTACATACAAAGATTGACGCCAGGGTGGTGTGAGGCGACGAACAAAACGATCATCAAAGGGGTGAGGAACAGAGAGAGACACGATAAAAAGGCTACGGGAATGTGTTTAATCATTTTCAATAAGTAGATTTGCTCTATGATTCTGTGTTTTGGCCAAAATCTGCAGCTCATGCCCCTCTGAGAAAACTTAACGCCAAGGCAGACAGCTTAGCATTAATTCACAGTTAATTCGCGATGAAACTCTCATGAGCCATGGCATAGTTGACTTTTCTGACATAGAAAATTAAATAAATTGTGTTACAAGACTGCAGAGCCATAGATGATGAACTGCACTTTGCAGTGTGCTCTCTGACAGAGGCACAAAGGTTTAAAAAATGAATGAGAGCTTGGCAGCCAGGACAGCCCACAGTTTGCCATAACTGTTTCAATTAGGGGTGAGTGGCACAGTAAATCATGTTCTTTTAAAGGCTGGCATCTGGAAAAAGTAGGTTGGCCAGCTCTTTTTATGAAGTGCATTAAAAACTGTTTGGCTGAGATGGTGAACAAGGTTGTGATAATTAAGTCTGACAAACTGGATACTTTTGTTCTACAACTATTCATTTCCAGCATAGGTTTGTGTGGACTGAAGTAGACATTGCCTATAGAAAAATGTTGTTTTGTTTCTCAGTAATAGAATGGTGAAGAGCAGTACCCTGTTGGAAAATTCAGCTTAAGTGGTGGTAGTTGTGGAACATGGTTTTTCATTAGCTGGTTTAAGTTTGTCCAGATTGGTCATTAGCAGGTCCAAGCTCATAACTAACCAGCCTAAGCTGGTCATTAGCTGGTCCAAGCTCATAACTAACCGGCCTAAGCTGGACATTAGCTGGTTCCAATTGGTTACTACCTGGTCTAAGCTGGTCATTAGTTGGTCCATGCTGTTCATTAGCTGTCCAAGCTGGCCATCAGCTAGTTTCTGCTGTTCAAAAGCTAGTGAAAGCTGGTCATTATCTGTTCTAAACTGGTCATTAGTTAGACCAAGCTGTTCATTAATTGTCCAAGCTGGTCATCATCTAGTTCCTGCTGTTCATTAGCTAGCCTAAGCTGGTCATCAGCTGGTGTGACATCAAGCTTTCAGACCACCCTGGATCAGCTACAAGATGGTCATACTATCTTGCTGTGGTCAAGCTGGTTTTAGAACATAAGTGGCTTGCACCAGCTAAAGATCAGCAGGAAACCAGGTACCATGCTCCAAAATATAACTGCCATCTTAAGCTTTTAACAGGGTAAAGGGAAAAAAATAATAAAAAGAAAACAGAAAAACTATTTACAGGTTTCCAAAATGTAATTCTCCATCGGTTCCAAACTGAAATTTTTAACATACTTTTTGGCTGACCCACTCATTCTCCTTTCTTTTACCTCGTTCTGCCCGCCAACATGTTTCTCTCCCCCTCCCAAGCACATATCACTTTTGCTCTCACCGTTTCTGCTCATCCTCCAGCAGTGCAAGTTTACTTTGGACATCCAGACTGTGTTCCTGCTCAAAGCGCTGGAGACGGTGTGCTGAGGAGTCTAGATGTGACTGGAGCTAAATACATGTACAGAGGCAGGTTTATACCTAACACACTAAAATACAACACAACGGCTGACAGTAGATATAGCACACAAGAGCAGATAGATGTCTTGAAATAAAAGGGTCCAAACGGATTTTAGTTTGAAGGAATAAAGTGTTCTTCTATCAGTAAACCCTACATACCGAGAGCCTCAGCTTTTCTGACTCTGAGGTTTTCTCCAGCACCTGCTGCTCCAGATTTCCACATCTCTTCTTATACTGGAGCAACTGTAGACACAGACACATACTTTCACTCTTCAATCTGCAACTTAAGATGAACCACATTCCCAATTGTACCAAAGCTTCATGGTTTCTAATAAATATTCCAGAAGTAACTAAATCTTTTTTTCCCTCTAAAAGAATCCTTCCCATCTTTGACAAAATTGAATGAGACCACATCTAACAGTGAACCTTGGCCTGTAGTTTCTGCACCAGCTGAGCCTGTCTGCGTTGACTCTCCTGAAAGGCCTGGAGCTTCAGCCTATAAGATCGTCCTTCCTCTCTTAGCCAGCCCTGCTCTGCGCCATACACACTCTGCTGGTCTGAATCTCCTGACTGCTGCATAAGCATCTGTTCCAGCTGCAAAGACATATGCACACATATTTGATCACCTTTTAGTCTCTTTATGGCTGTTCATAATTTGTATTGGTATGATATAGTGACATTTACAGTGAATAATAGATTCAAGTAAAAAGACTTGTATCTTGTATCTTACAACATCCATATATTACCTTTTCTTATTTTATGCAAAGGCAACTCTAGATCTAATATTTTAGATTTATGCTTGAAACAAGAAAAAAAACTATTATTGTATAAAAAATAAACCGGTGAACCTCGTGGCTAGTTGTCACAGGCTTCATCCACACATTGGCATACATTCAAGCAAGAGTGAACTACACATTGAAGGTAGATTTGAAGGTCCTAATGACAAAAGTATTTTTAATAAATATCAGGCAAGGGCAAGTTGTCTTATTGGGTTTTAAATATTACAGATGTCAGATGTATACATACTGTATGTATACATTGTGTACATGTATATGTATATAAAAAAGTTGAGCCAAAACAGTTATCATATTTTTGTTCTTTCATAAATTGTTTCATAGTTGTTTTACAATTTTCCAGAAAAGTTTAATGTGACAACATGCCCTGCTAAAGGTCAGTGTGTGTCAGCTTTTATCCTGAAGCGAAAATGTAAAGAAAAAAATGTAGACAAGATTTAAATTGTGTGCCTACACAGAAAATGAAAAACACGTTCTGGAAGATATTTACTTCAGTAATAAGTGTGACAAGCCTTCAGCTTTACTGGGAAAAAAAAACAACACAAATTTTTTATTTAAATTGTTTTTTTTTGCAGTGATGTGTGTGTTGTATGCTGATTTTCGATGTACTTTAGGTAGGTTTGCGTAAATGAATGCATGGAAGTCTAATTGTGTGTATAGAAAGGAGAAGATTGTCTGTCACAATGGCAATGTGTTTCTCCCTTGATTCCCATCCTTCTACTGGGTCTTCAATCTCAATGTCCCTTTACCCCTCCCATCTTCCTTTAACCCCCTGTGCATATCCTGGTGCCAGACACCCAGTCCCTACTAACAAAAAACACATGTTTCCTCTCAACACAACAACATGCTGCTTCAGCTGATTCAAACAAAGCAAGAAAAACAGAGAGTGAAGGGTAGGGAGAATAAAAGGTAGATGTAGAGTCAACTTCATCCTTTCTGCAAATAATTAAGAAACAGAAATACACACAACTACAGGTCATACTGAAATCACAGGCAAACATTAATCTACTGCTAAGCTGAACAGCAGCCTCTACAAGATGCAGGGACAATAGTCGCCCTGTTCCCAACTGGAGCCAAGGGCTTCCCAAACCTTAATAAAACATTTTCAAACAGTCATTCGGAGAGCTTTAATTCCATATACTACAAAGAAGGGCAAACCAGCACCCGGCTCTGGGCGGTTTTGGGATTCAGGGCTCATATGGGAACAGGGACTTATTATATGGCCTGTTGTTAAGGTGACAGCTTTTGAAAGTGAACAGAAAATGAAAAACATGGGTGGAGGACGAGTCAGAAGAGAGAGGGGGGACGCTGGGTGCAGCAGCAGCTGTGTTTAAAGGCTCCTTTGGAAACAGCTGCACTACTCTATTGATTATGTATCTTTGCAACTATTTTGGCACAATTAGAGGCAATTTGTTGCTACAACACAAAAAAGCATTTGATGCAAAGGCATGAAATAAATGGCACTTACACACAAGCATTTTGTTCTGCCTTAAAAGCTTATGGGGGTCAGTGGTGCAGCACAGCATATATCTAGTGTGCAGATACCTCTGTATGTAAAGCCATAAAATACAGTTGCTTCCAAAAAATAAAGAAGAAGAAAATTGTGAGATATAAAGCCACACAGAGATATATATTCTGCAGTAAACTGTGCTAACTGATTCTTCGGGAATGTGGGCGGGGCCTTGATATCGTGGCTCCAGCTCACGGTCACTACTGTGCTGACTCAGATCCCAAGTCAGCGCAAGATGTCAAAGCCATATTGGGACATTGGCGGCTTCACTTTTCTACAATGGAAGAGAGTGAAGGTGCGTTGTCCATCTGGTTTACACTGAAAATTCTAAACTACGATGTTCAATGACAAAATATCCTTATAAAACTCATATACTACATGGTTGATACATAGTGTATAAGTGCATAGTGTATTACTTGGGACGCAACTGCAGTTATAAGAAGTTAAGTCAAAACTGCTAGATACATTTATTGTGAAATATATAGGCAGATTCAGAGACAAAGCCAAAAATGTCACAATTATGATTTATTTCCTGAGATATAAAGTTGCAATTACCCGTATATTCAAGCAGAAACAGGTTTCCATATGATTAAGATATTAATCGGTTGTTTCAGCTTAGAAATTTAGAAAAGTGAAGATCCACTTAGTTAAATTTTCAAATGAACACATGGTTATAACATTGATTGATTTGATGTATTTGGTATACTGCATATGTTATACAGCATAACAGCAAAATCTGTTGCAAAACAGACAGATTTCTCAAAAACTTTACTCCCTGGAATCAACCTGCCTCTTACTACTGTCCAGAACCAACTTCTCCAAGTCTTCACAGTAACCGTCACGTTAAAAAAATGATCACAGATATGCTACTGAATGAAAGTTTACCAGCAGCATCAAAGAGACAGGAGGTTTTTGAAGCAGGGCTGATGGATGATGCAATGACATGTGTCGATATTGGATCCTTCTTGCCAGCGGCACTAAACAAGCCCAGCATTATGATGGTATTAAATTCAAGAGCTGGTCCCTCTCTTGTGTTGCAGCCAATCTGCCGCCACAGGCTTGGCTCTGGTCCATGGGGAGAATGCTGTCACACGTGTCTAGAGGCCACTCAGCCTTTGCAGTGTATGCATAAGTGATGCATTTTCAAACATGGGTGTTAGCCACATGCTTTTATTCAGATTATAAAAGTTTTATACAATGTACTTTTAGCAAAGGTAATTTTGAAATTCTTCACAGCAAAATCCTAAGTGTTACATTAACACTGCTCAGGGTTCATATGTGCCCACACTACAGTGTTAAAATAACACTGAAGGAGTATTGGAGTTAATTAGATAATTAAGTGATTAATTAGGTGATGATTGACCTTCATTGAAGACAGCTGTTGATAACAAACAGAGGCTACGTCTACATTAATCCAGATACATTTGAAAACGGCGTTTTGGTTTCAAAATGCTCTCAGTCCACACGGCATTTCATGCGTTTTCCAAAAGTTTTGCATCTACACTGAAATGTCAGAAAACGTTAAATTCACCTTACTGTGCATACTTAAAACCTCATAAAAGTTCATTGAAATGATACAGACGGAACAGACACCATAAAGTTCTCACTGTATTCTTCTGGCAGGATCATTTTATTTAGCAAAATATCTAACCATTCACTAATGCGTCCAGATAGCACTCAGTCACCATTATACTGTATGTTTGGTCTAAAACAAAACTGCTCTCATGTTTTGCTGCAGAACAGCCATTGCACAATTTTCTGTCATCTTTGCAGAACTGTATTGGTTTCCGCCACAGAATAAAACATTTTATCTCACAATTGTGAGTTTATATCTTGGTATTCTGGAGTATAAATTCGCAATCACATTGACTTATTTTCTCAGAATTGTGACAAACTCACAATCACAAGTTATTAAGTCTAAGACTTTGTTCTCAGAATTGCGCGTTTATATCTCACAATTGCATGATATAAAGTTATAAATGCATGTTATAAAGTTACAATCTGAGAAAAAAGGTATAAACATACATATCTATCGGTTTATTATGCATCACAACTAAACATGCGTCATCGTTTCAAATACCAACGTTTTCACAGTCCACACTACAATGCGAAAACGTATCCACTTGGGAAAGCATTTTCAAAAACATTTTGCAAGACAAAAACAGCATCTTAGAGTCAGAAGGCCAAGGAAAGAGAAACAAGAACAGAAAAAAAGTGAAACAACTACAACTGACTTCCAGACAGATTTTTAACATGAGAGAGACCGCAAACATGATAAAAAAAAAACAGATATAACAGTCTTTCCTATATGGCTAGAGTGCCATAATGTGACCAAGACAGAACACCACACACTAACAGATTCCATTCACAAACAACCAGAGTCCCGACTGTGAACACAGGAAATCTTGCAAAATCTCTTGCAGTCAAACGCGACTTTAGAGTAAACAAGCATGGCGGACGACGGGCAAGAAGAAATAGTGTTTGGACTGCATTTTACAGAAAATTCGTAGAAAAAAAGAAAAAGGCTTGGATGAAGTTGTGGAGATTGTTATGCTTCCGTCAGCTTGCTTTCTGATTGGGTATCGTTTTGTTCCGTGTGACGATCTACACGAGTGCTTGCGTGTTTGTCCAAAGGGTTCCCCCCACAAAACAGGATTTCTGATCATAAATATTCAACATGTTGGATACTTCCGATTTGAGATTTGTGCGGCCCAGACGTTCTTTCTAGCAGATTCAATCACTCTTAACACACCTCACACCACAGGACCATCTGATAAAATAATCTGTAGACCATCAAGATAACCGTGACTTCACCTAGGATTGTCGGAAAGGTGAAAATCGGGACGAAAATTGGGTGAAAATTAACTGAAGATAAAAGACATTCAATCTCTCAAGAACTCAGCAGAGGATGATAAAACAACAACACAAACACCATTTATAGCTTCACTTATTATCAATCAGACTGACTTTTGTCACAGTGGTTGCGGGAAGGCATACACACACAAAGACAATAAGTCCAAGATAAAGGTTTAATGGAACTTCTAGCAAACAGATGATCAAGCAGCAACACACACTAACCAAAATAGGCAAGAAGTGATTGAAAAGGAAGAACTATATATGAACACAAACAAGGTAACAAGCAAACACAGCAGAACAGAATTAACTAATAATGAAGGTAACCATGGTAACAAAGGATTGGAGGGAAACTGAACAAAGGAGCACATGAACGATTCAGAATACAAACAGAAAGTCCAAACACAGACAGACATGTGACAACTTTATTTCTGTCTTTACACGGCTACAAATTTCTCATTGATAATTAACAGAGGTTTAGATGTTGATCTTTTATTAAAAGTTTGAAGTTGCAATGACTTTGATCAGTGTTTGCTTTAGTTGGGCTCTTGATCCTTGACTTTTTAATGTTATTTTGGGGTCTTTGTAAGTTAACAGTGTGTTTAGCAAAACACATTATTTTTTGCAAAGGAATCCAAAAACAACGATGATCAGGTAATATAGGTTATTTGTTGGTAGTGATAAACAACCCCAAATCAGAAAAAGTTGGGACAGTATGGAAAATGCAAATAAAAAAAAGAAAGTAGTAATTTCTAAATTTACTTTGACTTGTATTTGATTGCAGACAATATGGACACAAAATATTTCATGTTTTGTCTGGTCAACTTCATGTCATTTGTAAATATGCATCCTTTCCTGTCATTCAGACCTGCAACACGTTTCAAAAAAAGTTGGGACAGGAGCAATTTAGGGCTAGTAATGAGGTAAAATGGTTAAATAATGATGTGATTTGAAACAGGTGATGTCAACAGGTGATTGTAATTATGATTTGGTACAAAAGCAGCATCCAAAAAAAAAAGTCTAAAAGCCAGGGTCTGTCATGGTATGGGGTTGTGTCAGTGCCCTTGGCAAAGGTAACTTGCACTTCTGTGAAGGCACCATTAATGCTGAAAAGTACAGAGATTTTGGGGCATAATATGCTGCCTTCAAGAAGACATCTTTTCCAGGGACGTCCATGCATATTTCAACAAGACAATGCAAAACCACATTCTGCACACATTACAAAGTCCTGGCTGCGGAGGAAGAGGGTACGGGTACTTGACTGGCCTGCCTGCAGTCCTGACCTGTCTCCAATAGATAATGTGTGGCGCATTTTGAAGCGCAAAATGCGACAATGAAGACCCCGTACTGTTGCCCACCTTAAGACTTGTTTGCAGGAAGAATGGGACAAAATTACACCTGAAACAATTCATTACTCGGTGTCTTCAACCCCCAAACATCTTTTAAGTCTTGTGAAAAGGAATGGCAACATTACAAAGTGGTAAATTTTTTACTGTCCCAACTTTTTTTGAAATGTGTTGCAGGTCTGAATGACAGGAAAGGATGCATACTGTATATACAAATGACATGAAGTTGACCAGACAAAACATGAAATATTTTTTGTTCATATTGTCTGCAATGAAATTCAAAAGTCAAAGTAAATTTAGAAATCACTTTTTTTCTTTCTTTTTTTTGTGTGTTTTCCATACTGTCCCAACTTTTTCTGATTTGGGGTTGTACTTATCATCATTAAGTGGAGTGAGTCACAAATCTCATCAATGATCAAACACATAACACAGCTTGACCAAACGTTTCGTATTCATTTTGTACGGTTTAAACTAGGGGTGCGTGATATATTTTGCTTATAATAATATTGTAACTCATGTTTTAATGATGTGTGAACTGACTTTATCGAGTATGTCACTCTTTTGAAAAAACAAAAAAGAGTGCAGTTGGAATGCCACAAAAATTCTAGATATGAGTTTTTGTCTTTCATTTTTCCATCACATCTTTTCAGAATAAGAATTTTCAATTTATATTGACCACACTTGTCAAGTTCCAAAAGGGAATATATTCCAAGCCATACAACAACATACCACTTTATGTGAAGAAGAGATTAAATGGTATTTTGTTATTCCATGATAATCATCCCCTACACTGCTCTCAAATCAAATAGTGTGCCCTTTTAGGGTGACCATATTTTGATTACCGAAAACCAGGACGCTCAGCCCGGCAATGAGATACTCAAATGATACTCGAGTGCCGGTCAATTTAATGGCCTAATGGAAAATGATGAAAACCAGGACATTTTCATCTCTTTATAAAAACCAGCCAGGACAGGACGGCCAGGACAGGACTTGAAAACAGGACATGTCCAGGAAAACAGGACGTTTGGTGACCCTACCTAAGTTGTGTGACAAGGAAAACCAGTGATGTTGGATGTCACTGACTTCTAACCTGCACCATGAGTACCATATTTGATTAAGTTTCCTCACTCAAAACTATTATGGCTTGAGGAACCTTAAAACTATGGCTTCAGAAAGTCATATGGACCACTTTCATTGTGCTTTTTTGCTGAGTTTTATGTCGAGTTTTTGTCCTTTTTTGAGATTGACAGACAGTCACTATAAACTGCTGATGATTGGAAAAAAAGTGTATGAGCTTCTTTTGTGGCCCAGAGAAGAAGAAAAAAATAACAGCATAGAAGTTTAGAACAACTTTAGGTTGAGTAAATATTGAGATTTTGCATTATAGATTTAATATTCTTTTTACACACTAGTTCTTCAAGAACAGTTAACTCCTGACTTAAGTTTTAGAATGACATCTGTGTCAGAGAGAAGCGGACCAAGGCAGTCCTCAGCAGAACAGGCATTCTGAACGGCCTCTGAGTCTCACTAATGCAGAAGGGGCCCCATCCTAAATGCTCGTCTTTCATTTAAGGTCACCTACTGACATTTTACAATAATGATCAACATGCAACGTATTGCAAAAGACCGGATGCACGGTTTGGATTGCCACATGTTTTTTAATGTATCTATTCCCCGGATCTTTTTTTTATTGAGAGAGAGGCCCCGCGCTGCCCTCTCTCTAAAATGTGTTTTGCATTAGCATTTTTTATATTACTTAATATTTATGATTTGTGCCACTCCTTGAATTGTCTCGTTTGATAAATATTTCACAATACATCAAGGACCGGCAGCACTTTGATTCATCTGCCAACGAGAGAACATTTTCAAGGCTACTGAAAGCTCTTTGCACAAGGGCCAAGAATATTCGACTTCTCCCTCCATGTGGTCATAAGAGTGGATTGATCCTCTAATATGAGAGAAAACATATTTAGAATCATGTTCATTTTCAGTCAAGCTTCCTGGAGTTGCAACTCTGCATAGAATATTCACTAAAATGGATTCCATCAGCCACTCTTAATGAACATCGAAATATTCACACATTTTCTAATTTAGGGTAGGAGGATTGTTACCACAATTTTTAGACCAGCGCAACAATTTGTGATTCATAAGCACAGTGCTAAGCAAATCTTCTTGTCAAGGATGATTTATACTTCTGTGTCAGTCCCACGCTGTAGCCTCTGTAGGCTATAAGCGTCGGTTTTCATTTATACTTCTGCGTTGTTGTTCCCACTTCCCACTGACGTGTAATTACACATGCAGATCGCCAGTAGGCAGTGTCCATGGGCATGTTGATGGTGTAACCCACAGTATCAAGACAAAAACCGAAGAAGAAGCAGCTTGTTGTGTACGGCCCTGTCCCAAATTGCACCCTAAACACTCGCAGTCTTCCTATGAGTCCTACGAGTCTCATGGACTTAACGGACACGCGTATGCGGCAGCCATTGTAAGTCCACAAGACCAAAGGTGCATATGAAGTGCCATTTGAGACAGGACCTAAATTGTCGGAGAAGCAGCAGCAGTGATGGCGGCAAATAGACAGCGACTTCTGTTAAATATCGAAGAACAGCTCATTTATAATATGCAACCGGAAAACGTGCTTGAGGAAATGCGACGCTATTGCAGATTATAATTTTTTTGGACTTGAGGGAGGGGTTTTAGCAGACCAATCACAGCGCTTGCATCCCACGTAGAATCAAAGCATTGTTACATTTTTGGAGAGGTCCACGCCAGGCTATGCCATAGGCTTTGTTCGCCGCAGAAGTTTAAATCGGCCTTCAGTCCTCCAGATTGTCGATTTACAAGATGTTGCTGAAGAAAAATAGTCTAATTTGCCTTAAATTAATTAGAGGTTAAAGCATTCACAAGCTTGGAAAGTTATTTGAAAATGTACATTCAATTAACAACTTTGTCATTCCAAACCTGAACGACTTACTTTCTTCTGTAGAACATAAAATAAGAGACGTCTATGTTCAACAGACATAACGGTAGAACTAAATGATGACAGAATTGTTATTTTTGGGTAAACTATGCCTTTAAATGTATCCCTTTAAAGGGGGGGTCTAATGCTATTTCATGCATTCTGACTTATTTACACTGTTAATGTAGCCTGACAAGCCAGACCCACATCAAGATGTTTGGTCTGGAAACTCGCTGTTGGCAGGGCTCAATCTGAGGGGCGGGATAAACTGTTGTCTTTCAAAATTCCCTCTGCACGCAATAGGATAGCGCTACAACCAACCAGAGCAGGAGCTAGTTGATCGCCAAATCCGTTCGGCAAAACTCTGGACAAATCTCCCCTTCTTAAATTAAGAATGATTTCAGTGCCGTTCTTTGTTCTTTTCTCAAAGAAAAGCTTAACTCCAAGAAGCTTCTTTGTTTACAAGTAGCACACGGAACCTCCGCAACTCTTCCGTCATTATGTTAAGCCCACCCACCAACTCTATACATAATGTGATTGGCCTGACCAGAGTTTGTTTTTTCCAGATTGAGAGTTGCTAGACGACACTCGCGGCAAATTAGATTTACTGCCGCTAGGGTGCGTCTAGATTTCTAGGCTACTGGTAATGCTATTTACACTGATTCTCATGTTAAACATGGCCAAAATTTCTTGAGTATTTCTGTGCCAAATAAAGTTTTTTTTTCAGAGTATGGCCCTGTATGCCTTCATAAAGGGCGGAATTGCTTGTATTGAAACTTCTCCCAGATGAGCCTGTGCACACATCAACCAGAGGGGTTACAGAAGCCGTCGGCAGCGCTGTCATTTTGTTTTTAGACCACGAAATCAACAATGCCACTTAAGAAGTGTGTTTTTGGTTGTGTGGGAAAGATAACCTTGTTCAGGAAACAGAGGATGCAGTTTGTTTTTCCGGTGCAGCAACTGAGTTCTGCAAGTGTGTTTGTTTGTTCCCAGTCATGAGTCGAAACAACAGACGGTGAGTGAAACTGCATCAAAATGTCTGTGTTTATTTGGCCGAAAGTTATCCGAAAGGATAATGCCATGATGTATTGTGTGTGTGTGCGCTCGTGACTCGCCCACTGCACGCCTGCAAAAGCTTGGCTGTTTTCGGGAAGAATCTGTACAGCGTATCTTTTATAAATACGATAAAATTAAAGACTCTTCGTGATATGAAGGATGCAATACTATTCTATATACTGTAGTTACTCAAGATTAACATGAGATTGACAGACACTGTGTGTGTTATGTACCCTTTAAATTTGGGCGAACTGTCCCTATCCTGATAAAAATTCTGTCATTATTTACTCTTTCTTTATGACTTTCTTCAGTAAGACTATAACCTGTATGACTTTCTTCTGTGGAACACAAAAGAAGATACTTATGTGTCCCCAGAAACATGATGGTGAGTAAGTCATTTTGAAGGGTGCAATCGGTCAGTGTCAAAACCCCAGTTTTTTGTGTTTACGGACTGAAATACCATGCTTGCCAGCAGTTGCCAGATTCAAGTATGCTTTGATTATGTTTGACATGACAATGGTCTTGGACTTCATATAACTAACATTAGCATGGATGTGCAGAATATTTTCCCCCATTATTTAATGAATTATCAAATTTATATTAGCATTCAGACTTGATTCATTTATTTATGTTTCATTTTAAGTTTAAGGTTATAAACTTTTTAATGAGGAAAACAGAAACTAACTTCAGAACAGCATATACCAGATGTGGGTGAATCACACCTGCACATACTGTATACACACAAATACATGAGACACAAAGCACATAACTATACATTTGTGGACAAATTCCCAAGCCCAAAAGCAGTGGGGGAAAAAATGACTTGCTCCCGAATATCACTCATAAAGTTAGTCAAGAGCTGTGGCATGGAGAGGGTTACGGTTGTGAGCGCTTCTCACTGGCTTGGCCTGGACCCAGAGGCTTAATAAAGGGAATTAATGTAGTGAATAATCTGTCAGATTCCTAAACACAGCTGGAGCGGACGTACAGTTCCTCTGCGTATATATACACATGCTCACACGCACACACCTAAACACACTTACTCGTGCTAACTTCAGTTCTAGCTATCTCACACACGTGCAAATTCACTAATGCCTGCACAAACATGCATACAAACTCAAACATATAAACACAACACGCCAGTCCCTTGTGCCTTCCTGTCCTCTTTCTACTAATATGCCCTTCTCCAGGTCCCTGCTGGAGTGCTGCCCCGCTGAGAGACATCCAGCTGATTGTGAAAGCTGTTTTTGCAGCGCCACTGTGAGTGATTACACAATGCTGGCCAGGAATCAGAGAGCTGTGAAGCTCCCCGGCTCAGAGACCCCACTGCAGCCCCCAGGCACAAACCAACAACTATCACCATGGAGCACTGTTTGACCACAGTCACAGCTGCTGTGGAGGAGACCTACTGGGAGGTAAAAACGGGACCCAGGCAGTATCCACACGCGAAATACAAACACAAACACATGTTCACATGTGCAATATTGCATCAATTGGGCTTGGAATTTACAATCACCTTCCACAGCAAGGGACGTAAACAAACAAGTGAACAAGTATAAAACATATGCACATTGTAATTTAAAAATTAAACTATAAACTTAAAGAAGAAAATAAGCCACGGGAATGGGGTGCTAATAAAAAGTGGGCATCGTAACCAGGAATGATGTCTGTTCCCACTGAAAAGCAAAACTGCTGCGTGACACAATCACAACTAAAGATCTTTAAAGGAATAGATCTCTTTAAGCAGATCTGTTTTTATGTATTTACCTTCATGTCGTTCCAAAACCTTTTTTTCTTCTTCTGTTGAGCACAAACGGAGAAATTCTGAAGACTTTGCCGGTTGTTCTTTTCCATATTGACTGACATATTCAAGCTTAAAAAAGCATGCAAACATACCATTAAATTATAAAAGTGATCCATATGACTTGTGTACTACATACTCTGCCATATGACAGCTTTGTGTAACCAACAGACTGAAAAGGAAGTTCAAAGATTGCAGTTGAACTTGAGAATTTAATCAGTTTGATTTCTAAACAAATAATTTGCACTGGTTTTATGAATTGATAAACTGATTCATTGAAAAGATCTGACTCAGAAGAGACTTTGTTCCTTTTCTCATTAACATAAGAGGTGCAAGTCAATCTTTCAGTAAATAACGTATTAAATTTGGTTCTATTTCATGAAAAAGCAATCAAAAGGCTGCAGAAGACCTGCGCTGCGTCCGAAAATTAATTCTTCAAAAATTACAGTATACAAAAACAGTACAGCAACAGATTAGTACTGTATGTCCGAAATTGAATACATAGTATTCAAATAAGAAAAGTCCCCGGATGACCTACTACTTCCACCGAGATTCAAAAGTGTGCATTTGATGAACACTTTACTATCCCATGAAGTCATGGAAGGGGATTTATGAATGGAAATGAAATGATGCAACTGACACTGGTAGCTCAAGTGACACTAACAACATGGTGGATGTCGTACGTCTGAATTAATTCTTACTACAATATTCGGTAACACTTTTTTAACTAGTTGCTTATTAGCATGCATATTACTAGTATATTGGCTGTTTATTAGTACTTATGAAGCACATATTAATGCCTTATTCTGCATGACCTTATTCTACATCCCTATAATCCTACCCAATACCTAAACTTAGATGCTACAAAAACAACCTTACTAACTATTAATAAGTAGTAAATTAGGAGTTTATTGAGGCAAAAGTTGTAGTTAATAGTGAATATGTGTTCCCCATACTAAAGTATTACCCAATATTCATACTATATAGACCATACTTTTTTTAATGGTCGTGAAGTAAATTCAAATTAAAAAGTAGTACCAACTCAGACAGTACATGATTTAGGACGCAGCACTGGGATATAGTGCAATTTGTCATTTGGAACACTTTTGTGACACTTGTACTTTAGCATTATTTTTAAAGCTTGAAAGTTCCAGTCCTCATTCATTTTAATTTTACAGAAAAGAGCGACCAGTTCATTTTTCAAAAATTCTCTTTTTGTGTTCTGTGGAAGAAACACAGAGATTTGGAAAGACACAATGGCTGGGTAAATGACATAATTTTCATTTTTGATTTAACTATATTTCTTTTGGAACAATTGCTATTTAGGTACAACTGATGATTAGATGTCAAGCCTAAATTAAATGGCAAGCAAATGTTAAAACACTTTCTAGGAAGTTCGCTCTTCTGTTCCCACAGTCAAAGAAGAAGAAGAAGATGAAAAAAACAGTCAAACAGGGAAAAGAGAGAGAAATATGGAAAAAGATAAAGGACACTTAATTAAATGTAGTGAGGACTTTGGGATGATCCCTACTTTGAGGAATGATTCTCTGGAGCGTCAATCATTTTTACGACTCACAGACAGCTGACAGATCCAACCTCACTGGCTCAGCTCCACTTGCGGCCACTGCTAGGCTTAACGGCTTTATGTAGGCGAAAAAACAAACTCTAAACATTGAGCCAAAGACACTGCACCATTTTCACTCTAACAAAATAAGCATATCAGTGGCAATCATGTTTGACAAGACCTTTAAAGAAAATAGGAGTGGGGATTAGGTCAAAAACGCAGAGGTTGGAAGCTGCCATGCTCTTTGTCAAAAAGTCTCCAACTAGTCTGCAAGTCTGGATCAATTGAGAAAGGTTTTCTGACAAATAGCATCACATTTTAGCTACAAACCCTTTTTTTCACATTTTTGGTGATTTATCTCTCTGCTTAAAAGCTTGTGGCCCTATGATTGTTGTTTTCTACAGTGTTCTATTAGGTTAACATTTCTGTTTTATCATACATCTAACTCTACATTTGGGTAACTCCTACAAAAACACACAGGGAGACTTGTCTCACACTATCCTGGTCCAAAAACTGCCTTGAATCTGTAAAATATATACCCACGCAATTCCCTGACACACACCCACACATACAAACTTACACACTCCCACACAAATACACATGGCCCCAGTGCCTGAGAAACTGCAAGCTGGCAGTTATCCAATATCAACACAGAAAGGTCAAAGTTCACATCAACATTTTCTTCGTCCTCCTGAGACGATGCAGCTTTTCAAACTGGGTCAAGGTTTATCCCGGTTCAGGGGCAATTTTCAGGGGTCACAAGAGATTGCTGCGATTTAACCAAGAGACAGAGGTGTGCTTTCAAGAGGAAAACCTAGCTCCCTGCCCAAATATTTCCATTCCCACTCTTGTTTAGGAGGCCACTCTCAAACTGTCCCGAGAGCCATGAGAAGGACTTTATGGGGTTTGCTGCTCCTTTTCAATTAACTAGTGTCGTAAGATGTGCCACAATGGGTCTATTGCGCCACAATGGAGCTGGGACTCTCCCCAGCAGAGACAGAGCGAACGCTTCCAGATCAGAGCCGCTAAAGTCACTTCATCTAAACTTCTTTAAGGTATTTGCCAGACTAAAGAACAAGAAACATCTCAAAGGACAACTAAAGTTAACCGACCAAAACACCCACACACTCTGAAGAGATAAAAAGAGATACATTCTCATTTCATCACCTACTTTAGCAGAGAAGCTGAGTCAAATAAACAGGATAAACCAAGAGGTTAACAGTAAAAACTAGCACACATTAATCCATTTAAATTTAAGTCTGTGATTTACAGCCTAACGTCTAAATCAAATCAACACAGTGAAGGAAAACCATCTAGAGCAGGTTAAGTATCACTCTATAAGTAGTTCCAGCTAAACTGGCCTCAGATTTACTCTGCAAGATCATTTGGTGGTTAAAAAGAAAAAAAAAATCACATAAATTGATTTTATATTAGGGCTGTTAATTTGACTAAATGAAACCAAATTATTTGCATATATATGCACTGCCTTTTAAAAGTAGCTTGTGCTTATAATAAACAGAACAATATTGTGCGTTGGTGTAGACACTAATACAATTATAGTTATCATTCTTGATGTGAACAGGCCTTTATCCATGTTCTAAAACTCTTTGTGGTATGCACACAGAAAACATAATGACAGATGCTTCAATTGGGAATGACAGATTAAATGGATCACACTCCACCAGAATATGTCATTCCCACATCAAGACAGATTGAGGTTGAATATAGACTTTGAATTAGTAAGCATGTTGGATTCATTACCTCATGTTAATATACTGGCACCCAGTGTATAGTTACTGTGATATGTTACCATAACATCTTAAAGTTTACATTCAAATGTATGCTGTCATTTGACTTCACAATGTCAGCACATTCGCACTGGAGAGTTTTTAATTGGTGACAGGGAGACAGAGAGTAAGACATGTCTGCACTCTCAGGGTTCATGCGACATAGGCCTTTCTTCTCCAAAAATATAAATGTGTGGATTAAAAAAGACTATTTATACCAACCAGACTAATTAAGTTTTATTTATAGCTCATATCTTAAAATAGGCTCAACTGCCAATGTGCACAGTTGGCATTCATTAAACTTGGCCAGCAAAAAGAGTGCACTGTTATCACAAATGGCAGCTTTGTGTTCTATGAAAAATGAGCTTTTTCTTTTACAGTCCCATGAGAGAAGGCCAAAGACCTTTTTATTTTCCCCCAAATAAGCAAGGTTGGGGGAGAAAGACAGTGGCCAAGCCAAGGTGATGCTGTAAACTTAAGAAAGTGAAAGAGAACTTCTTTATGTGAATCAGGAGTTTTTTTGTGTGTTGATTTTACTCTTTCGTTCAATCTTTGCCAAAACAGAAACAGTCATGCCAATGAATTAAACTGAACTAAAATAGGTTTGAAGGTTTGCCATACAAAAGGGTCTTCATGAAGTGCACCCCAATCTCTACAACAACAACAACAAAAAACAGTGAAACTTAATTATGTGTTCATTCTGATTCTAAAATGTTGACGTCAGAGAGCTGCCACTTTGATCACATGTAATGAAATGTAGATGCAGAATAAACTACGGCTCAGTTTACATCAGTCCTTCACAAACGCTAGGGTGCTCATTCCATTTTTCAGAGCCAAAGTCCAGCTTCAAGCTGAAATAAATATATTTCGTTCCATGTGACACAGTTGATTTTCACATGGCCCTTTACCACCGTTTGTTTATCGAAAACTCCAAACGGGTTTTCCCTCTTGGAAAGAGCACTGCGGCTCTGATGTTTGCTGTGCACATATTCCATTTCAAAGCCATGTGGCTCCCTCTTTCTCTGTCAAAGAGCCTCTGTAACTCCCTCTCTTGATCTCTTCCCTACACACATCTGTCTATCCACCAACATGTGCAGAAAAAATGAAGGAAAATAAGAACAGGGTCCAAAGGTGCTCCATCAACCTCTCACGTTATTAGTGATGGTCCCTCCTCTGTTTTCAATCCCTTAAAAACTGCTGGATGGAGGGAAACACTCACTTAAAATCTTTTCCTGGACCAAGACTGCATTAGTTCAGAGTGCATGAAACCCCTGCCACCAGGTTACTGATCGACAATCCCTTAGTGTCCATTATGCAAAGCCTAGAGAGAGTTTCAAGGCAATAATCTACATTATAACGGCATGTTTTGACTTCCAAACAAGGAGGCAAATATGCAGGTCTCAGAAACTTTGCATCCATCACATGCTTACACCAGATGAAGGCTTATGTTTTTTATTAGGCACTGTGTGTTAGAGATATTCACCATACTGCCAGAGGACAAGATCACATTCCCATCGATGTCAGGTTGTTTTCGGTTTGATTTCTGATGCACCTCTGGGAATGCACTTGGGCGGGGTTGACAAGATTGATAGACAAGGGAGGACTGGGAAAAGGAGAGAAACCGTGAATAATGAAGGTTATAAGATCATAGAACAGTGTTATCCATCTTATTTTTTTAACGTGGAAGTAAGCTATTTCTTGCAAATTTAGGAGACTTCCTATTCATTAGTCGCTATCCACCTTTTTCCTACGCCACATAATGCTTTGCGCAAATTATGGGAGTAACTTCCGTTAATCTGTAAACAATCAGCGACTTCCAATACACTTGTTTAAAGGTTCGCTCTACAAAGAGAGAATTAAAAATAATTAGTACAAATAGTACAATGAGGTGATATTCTCCTCACCCCTCAACCATCAAAAGAAAAATTGAAAGTGTAAAAGTATTAAAAATTACTATCAGCAGATCATGAATAATCCCAAAAGCTCAGATGAGTTTTGCAGCAGCAATATTATGGATAATATTACTGTACAGTAATACGTGTGTGTCTATAAGTTGCGTTGTTCAAAAATGCTCCTTCATTAACTGGAACATTGATGGATATTTCAAAGTGCTCATTTTGACAGATAATGTTGTATTTCCCAATCCTGATAGGGATTAGAAATTGAAGAGGAGAAAACCACAGTGCCGTGTGAAAAACCGGGAAAGATATATGTGTGAGGATTTTGAGGGAAAATGTTTTGAATTTGAGCAGAATACAAAGAAAACAGAGAACGGATGAACACAACACAGCTAGTGGACTGAAAAGAACCATTGTCACAGATATCTTTGTTATACCGTTAAGACCGTATTGTTTGTTTTCTTGTTTTGTGACTGTCTGTCTAGGAACCTCATCTGATTGGATCAGCTGATTGATGCTATGTCCTGATTGGTCCACAGTACTTTAAAAGGCACATCCTCACTTCCTCTACAGAGAGAGATCTTAGCGCATGGTCTAAAAGGGTTGTCCCTAGTCTCTTAATGAGTAATGGGTGTGTTTTGGGCATAATGTGCAATAAACCAATCACAGTCTCATCTCTCAATCCCCGTTAAAAGCCAGATGCGCTATTTACATTGCAGAATTTTCCAGAGAGGAACCCTTTTATGTTTAATATTTAAAATGTTTGTGTGCTGCGCCCTGTGTGTGAAATAAGCAAAGTATATGCACGTTATGGACCCGCATATAGGTGCTTGTTATTAACGCGCTCTTTAAAAAAAAAAAAAAGGTTTCTGTTGGTCAATGGCGCAGTCGTTTTCTGACGCTAATTTGGACTGCCCTTTTCAGTTTTGTTTGCCTGGTTGTAAATATATTGTAAATACTGAGTATTTGGGAAAGTAGGGAGAATGACACCACTTTTGTTTATTGTAAACTGCTTGGTCTCTGTTTTTGGTTTCTTTTCTTTTCTTTTTTTAGTTAGGGTTTAGGAAAGGGGTTTAAAAACATAAGTTATTTTGGCCCAGTCAGCTCCTGAATCAAAAGTCCCAAATTAAGTCAATAAACGTATCATTGTTCGACATCACTGCATTTTTCATGAGTCTTTCATGTTGTACCCTTTTCCCCTAGATTGGCGTATCATGAAATTGGGGACTCGTCAGTTGGCTAGATATTTTACTAGCCACATTTATTTTGCTAGTTTATTTTTGTTCGTGTTTGTCTGTCACATTAAAATGCCAAGTGCTACATTATCCTGACTGATAAAAATGGAGCATTATTTGTAGTGCAACCTTATTATTTGAAATTATTTGTTTCAGTCATATTGAGTGGAAGTTCTCCAAACTGGAAGTGCCAAGCATAATTTAAAAAGCAGCAGGCTCATTTGGTAAAAGGTGGATAGGTAAACAACAAGAATAAAGTAAAACTACAATTAGGTGCAGCAAATGGTAGAACTTTCACTACAAATGTGTAAATGATTCCAACAATAAATTAAAATATGATAAATAACATAAGTCTGGAATATGAAGACTGACACCAGAAGTAAAAAATTGGTCTTACAATATAAATAATGTAGATACTTGTGCAGGTTTATTAGGGCAATACTAAAAAGAACATACAAATTGTGCCTTATGAAGTTCATTATACACAGTGATTCACCACCAGGTGGTCAAGTGTGCTTATCTATGTATAATGGTTTATCAGTCAGATCTCCAGAAGAACTGGAAGTCCAGAGAGAGACCCAAGGGTATATATGTGAGGTTTGTGCATGTGCTCCTACCCGGCTAGTGAGAGCAGCCTGCCTGTTGAGCAGCTGGTCTCTGTCTGTGCACATCTGAGAAGGCAGATCCTTCGGCAACCGGTTCTCCTCCAGGTCGCTGCTCTCGCCTGATACATCACCAGAGGATAACATGGCAGGAAATGATAGGATATACATGTGTTCTAATTATACCTTGATCCCCAGCAGACCTGTCATCAATGAGCTCATTCAGAGTGTAGAGTACCTGTGGGTGTATCAGCCAGGTTTCTGGTGATGATCTCACGGATGCGGGCAGGAACTGGCGTGGCGTTGGACTCCTCATCCCCACGCACAGTGTAAGTTTTGTCCTCCGCACTGCTATCGGGGTTAAGCAGTGACTCCTCCAGCTTCTGCATTATCAATATTAGTGCAAGGAGACCACTGTCAGGTGACCTATAGGCTCACCGCATATTTATAAACCTCAAAAAGCTTTGATGTTTGTTAATAAAACTCGATGTATTATTTAATTTTTTATTGCAACTAGTTCGTCGTGTCTGTATCTGTTTCAATTTGTTATCACAACAGCACAAGGAAATGAGTCACCACCTGTCTTCAAGTTTCACAGAAGAACCTGAAACTGACCCACTGATCGACCTTAATTTGTTGAAACATTGCAAGGCTCGTTAATATTAAATCAAGCTCTCTCCTCTTTCATTCACACATGCTGTTTTGAATAGGTGCAATAACCTATTTAAGTTACAGCTGGTGAAGATCAGCTTTCCTGCTGGAAAACACGCACCTGAATCACGGCTTCCAGTCCTTGATCCCCTTCACAACTCATCTGGAAACTGGTAGCGATCCAATGCACTTTAATAACCGAACAGCTACGTTTTTCCAATTGATGAGACTTGAGAGTGCTTTTAAACGCTTAAACTGGGTTTAGCACGTTGCTATGTAAGCTAATAAACTAAGTTTTGCTCTTTGGAATAAAGGCTGCAGAGTGCTTTGCACTTCAATAGAAATGCTTTAATAACGCGCATAAACAAAACTAAAAAAAAGCAAACTATTTAGTGTTAGTATGAAGCCACAAGTGTAAAAGTGTGCAATCACAGCGCAAGCTCGAGGAGGGTGCCTATGGTTGTCAGGGAAACCGGACGCTCTAGCATGTTGTCATGAGAATTAAAACGCAAGCTTTCCGGCTTCCATAGTTACAAACGCAGCAGGTTACGGCTGGACAAAAACAGCACTGGTTATTCCAGTCATTGTTGCAACTTTTTAAAGAATCCATTTGAGATAATGATAACTAAAAAGGGTTTTAAACAGCACGGTTCTGTAATAAACATTCGAAATACATTCAGTCAAATTAAATAACAAGAATAATAATTCTTGAATTAAAATGAGAAATGTATATATTACAGGAAAAAATAAGAAGCATGTAAAAATGCTTAAACCATACAAAATGTATCATTCTTTATATTTAAATGTCAAACTAAAGGCCATTAAAAGAGTTTTATTGGCCACATGAAGGCAAAGAACAACTAGCTACACAAGGCAGAAAAAACATACCCCTTATCAAATACGCAAAACTCAATATACACAATTTTACACAAATAAAAAAAATCTTTGATTTTATCTTTAGAGTAAAACAAATTACAGTGGCTTCACATTATGATGTTATAAACTGATTATGTGATTCTTATTTTCTAAATGTGTATGCAGAGATAAGGGGACATCTTGCACCAAAGTTTAAAGGCACAGTTCACCCAAAATTTTCAACATTTACTCACCCTCAATTTGTTCCAAACCTGTATGAGTCTCTTTCTTCAAACAAAAGAAGGTAATTTGAAGAATATGGGTAACCAGACAGTCAGTGGCTACCGTCAAATGTCTGGTTACCCATATTCTTCAAATTACCTTTCTTTTGTTTGAAGAAAGAAATTCACACAGGTTTGAAACAAATTGAGGGTGAGACAATAAATGTTGAATTTTCATTTTTTAGCGAACTATCCCTTTATGTCAGGATTCAGGGGACAGGACCGATATTAAGTCTCATCTGGGAAGAATTCAGTCCACTGGGAAGTGTCCAGAAAGATAGAGCAGCTGCCACTGTAGGTCCAGAGTCTGGGAAGAAAGCTCTCCACCTTCCAAGTGTTGGAGGCACGGTTGTATACTTCCACTTCCACACTGTAATCCCCCTCCATGCCTTTCCAGTGCCCTCCAGTCACATACAATTGCCTGCCTAGAACCACCAAATCCCCATTCTCATGAAGTGTGTGCAAAAACTGAATCTGGGAAGAAAAATTCCAAACATAAAAAAGTAAGCTACATGAGGGTTCGGCTAACTTTATATGTGCTCGATTTTCTGTGTAAAAAAATTATTATATAAAACTCACTTTTTCCCACATATTACCCTCTGGGTCATACAAATAGACTTTTTTGGTGTTATCTGCTACGAGGTAAATGACACCATCCATAGAGACAGAGCGGGGAGAAGAGAGATATTTGGGAATGAAAGGAGAGCAGATGATACACCAGCTATCTGTTGAAGAAGAGAAACCTCATTTACAAAAGTATAACTACACACTATTGAACTGTGGTTAAATGTTGACAGGGCTCCAATGAGTGAATAACATTGTAATTTACACTCTGTCTTGTAAAATGTCTCATAAAATTACCAGTTCCAAAACTGTTCGTAATAAGAAATTAGAGGCTCTAATACGGAAGATGTGGTTACTGATACGTGTGATATCTATTAATAAACGTTAAATAGCTACGTCCTTACCACATTGACATATGTCGTCTCTTACCTATGACAGGGTTGTAGCACTGCATAGTCAGGGCATTATATTTAACAGCACAAGAACCAATGAGGTACAGCTTTCCTTCACACGATGTGGCTGCAAAGTTAGTCACATACTTCAGTGCTGGTGCCGTGAGACTCCAGCAATTACTGTATGGGTCATAATGTTCAACTTCGACAAAATCCATTGTAGTTCCTGTCAATGAAAATAACATGCAATGCCTTCTGTTACTTAAAAATGCCCAGTTCTGCAGGGAAATCTACTCAAATACCTTTGTCTAAAGCATCTAGTTGAAAACTGATTTGTTTTCTTACCACCAATAACATAAATCTCTCCATTGAGAGTTGCAGAAGAGTGGTTAGTCCTGGGCCGCAACATTGGGGCGACTGTGACCCACTTCCCCTCACGAGTGATGAACTTCCAGGTCTCTGTGGTGGACCAGGTGTTGGACTGAGACCCTCTTGATCCTCCTGAAGGTTATACAAATCTTTTAAATTGCCATTTTTCTCCATTCCGTGTAAATTCAGATGAAGGCTTAGCTTCTCAGCTCAACAGGAAGGTTCATTGGTGACCAGGCAACATTAGGCAATAATGCCCCAAGTATCCCAGGTCATCCCAAAGTTAATGTTCTGCTTCTTTGTGCTCTAGTCCCCACATTTCTAAAGTGGTTTCAGGTCTTATGTGAGTCTTAGCAGGATTGTCTATAAGACACGGGACTGTTTTATCTCAGCATCTCCAAAACCTCATTGGAGATGACGTTCCATTTATGTGTGTAATAAAACTATAAATCTTACTGATCCTTTCCCAAAGGGCACAGGTTCTATAAATACCCTGAAAATCTGTGGATTTTTTTCTCTTTGTACAAAAAAAAGTTGTATCCTACTCTTTTTATTCATTTTAATACATTTCTTTATTCTCTCTTTCCTTATGGTTTGAGGCATTCAGAACAAACCAACCAATCAGGAAATTATGCATACTACTATAAATATTGTGAAGAAAAAAAAAGTGTCTAAGTTAATAGGGGAATTATCTTATGTAAAGAGTATGTCTTACCTGTGACATACACATTGCTGTTTAAGGAGACCACAGAATAACCCCATTTATTGTAGTTGGGGAAATCAGGTAGCTGAAACCACTGCCCTATAGGGAAAAAATAATGTTCTTAAAAATGTTTACAATATATAGCGTGAAATAGGGTAAATGAGATCTCATCACATGACAACCAGCTAGTACATGATAGTGAGCTGCCAATTAAAAGTTTGGATATACAGTACATCCTCACTTTTATTATTACAGTTTTTAACATTTTAGAATAGGAGTAAGGTCGTCAAAGGATATGAAATTCCTTCAACCAGCATCAAGAGAGGGAAGCATCCTGGAATGGTCATTAAAGAGTTTTGAAGGATTCCCATGTTTGTTGACTGCTTATTCTTAAACGATTTTAGTATTTTAGTATTGTAAAGAAATTCAAACATGAGCAAATTCGTCACCAAAACTATTTTCAATATTTAATCATAAGCTTCTAGAAGAAAAGATTTCTTGAAACACGATATGTAAATGAACAATGTGCACTCGTTCTCCGTGCTACCTGTTTATTTGTCAGTCCTTTTTTTGCTTTTGACAGCCGTAGGTCTTTTGTGAAAACTACAGACCATAATTCAGCTTTTTTTTCCCTGCTCACGTTATGGGTGTTGTGTAGTTTTCCTACAGTTTTGTTAAAAGGAAACGCTGAATTACCACTTTAAGTGTATTCAGATTTGACTGGTAGCATGCAGATCTTGAGTGTTCTACATTACTGTATTTCTCCCTAATGGATTTGATGTGTCAGCTGTAGATTTTCTTACCAAGCTTTGGGTTGTAGAAACCACAATTTCTGGGGTGCAACCTTCTATCGGTGTCGACATCTTCATCCTCATCATCTGAGTCATCCAGCGAGCGCCCACCCATCACAAATAAAACCTCCTGCAGGTTGAGGGCATTCTGAGTGACTCTCTGCTCTGATATGCCTCCTGTCATTTCTCGTTTCTGAAGAAGAAAACAACACAAAATAAATTTTCTAGAATTAAACATTATGTTTAAGAAACCTCAATAAAATAGATTTGTGTGACCTCTTTACATATTCTCTCCACCAACTCTTTGGATTCTAGCGAGTTTTGCACCAATGCCTCTTTAAGCAAGTTCTCAGTGAGGTAGGATTCTGGGAGGAGGGAAAGCTTTGTCAAGCTCAACAATTCTCTCAGGTGGCAGATCCGATTTTCTCTGCAATGCCCGACCCAGGCCAAAACTGCCTCGGCACAGGACCGATCATCTCTTATGTGCAGATCCTCATCCTTCAGGCAGGCCACTAGCTTGTCTTTCTCCAGCAGCAAAAACTCCTCGTGTTGTTGCACGGCCTCAAAGTTTTCAAGAAGGAAACCCCAGGCTTTGGCAACCACTTCAGGGCATCCATGGATCTCTCCAAACTCATGGATTCCCAAGCAGTTTGTGACATCTATCTGGTGCTGCAAATATCGGGTGCATACAGTTCGGACGGTATGGAACTGGAGCAGGCTGGACGTGCAGATGAGTCCCTCCACATTGTTTTTGTTGATGGTGAGTTTCCCTGTATAAGCAAAGTCCAAAAGTGTTGACAATACATTCGGATCTACATCATGAAGCTCGACACGAGCAGCAATGCTCTCCACAAACTCTCCTGAGAACATGGAACGGAAGTAATGGCTGCAGAGCGCAAGGATCGACCTGTGACAGGGGAAATCCCGTCCACCAGCGCTCAAGGTGACATCCACAAGTTTGGGTTGAGAACAGAGGGAGCGCAGGCCCTCTAAGATGCTCTGCGGATGGGAAGAGAGGCAGAAGTCTAGGTCGTCTACATTACGCACCATGACGACACTTTGATCTATGGCCTTAATGCATTCAGGGCCAACCAACAGATGTTTTCAGTGTTTACCTACATCGGACAAGACAAATGGGTATAATCAGTCAGATGAAAATGATTGCGACATTTATGATCATAGCAACGTGGAGCCTCCTATGACCTGAGGACACATTTCCAGTGTTTCTGCTTGGTAACAGAACATTTCAGAGACTAATTTAAAGAGAATGAAGTCATGTTAGCACATCAATATAAGTCAAATTATCAGATGATTTTCGCAAAAGTTTAAAACAGATTCTTGCCAAAGACAATATATCTGATAGGCACACTGGGAGAGTATAATTATGAGAATTAAAATTACTATCATTCAAGAATAATTTCTTTGCCTGTTAGAGAATTTGCACACAAAAAAATAGCACCTGCGAAACAAGGATGTTAAAACAAGAAAAAAATTGTCACACAAAAAAATGGTTCCAATATGAATTTCGTTCTGAACGCTGAACGCTGCGTTTGAGATGTTGCTTTAATCAGAACAGAGTGAATCAATTATTTTCAAGACAAAAAAAATACCCTGAATTGAACTTACCTGCCTGCGAATGAAAGCAGAAATCATTCATTATTCACAGTACTTGTTTAGAAGGCAGTCTATTTTGTTGCTGCTGTCTGAAATGGGGGACACGTTGTCTTCTGCAGAGTCACTGGGACCGCATGCTTGTCTTTCTCACTGCTATTTTTAGGCCAGTCATTCTGGGGGGCTATACTCAGAGTCTAAATAGAAGAGTTAAGCTCCCAGCTGCTCTTAAAGAGATACACACAACACTCTGTACAGGAGTAAACAGTCAGAAGATGTTTTATTTAATCATGAGAGTAAGCAGCCTCCAATATTGGTGCTAAAGAAAGCACTATCTCTCTAAATGTCAGATTCTTAATTAAGGTGTAACAAAATATCAACTGAAATAGTCATGTAAATTATTTTTTAAAATCACAATTCTGACAAAGAATAGCAAACACTTTAGTTTATGGCAGTCTTCCGCCTTGCACTCCTGGAAAATTTGAGAATAAATGGCAAAAGCATGCCTTTTCTGTCACAACTGTATAAATATTGGTACCAATTCTACATCAAATCCCCCCAAAACTATCTATATGTACATTCCACCCCCCGAAAAGGCTTAATGTCATTCCTCAAAATCAAATATCTCAGCCTCCTTTTCTTTCCAGAAAGCAAAACTACGGTCAATATATTTGCAAATTTCATCATTAGTCAGGCTACTTATATCTGCATTATTTTTCAGGACATCGCCCTCATCTGGGGTGGGCGTCTGTACGATGACTTTAGGCACAGGTCTCTTCTCAACCATTGCGGTCTGCTCTAATTGTTCAAGCTCTGGTTGGCCTGATCCATCTCCAAAGAACTTAACCTTAATGTCTTCAAATCCATCCTTCCATTCCCGGTTTCCAGCCTCAATGTCCTGAATTACAGCCTTGTGAAAATCCCGGACAGTTTCCCAGGTGAAACGCCCCACATGGTCAAACACTTCAAAGCACAGCAGGTGTCTCATTTTCCTCTCATCTGCTGGCAAATCCAACTCCAGTATGTGAAAGTAGCCGAGCATGAAGAGGTCGAGTGTCAGCGTGTCGTAGTCGACAGGAGATCCATCCACACGGGAAGGAACTGCTCAGGTGAGTAAATTGCCTGCTGCCGGTTGAGTCTTCGGATCTGCCGTGACGGTACAAATGAGATCATACTTCTCCAGTTCCCTATCATCTTATTGATGCCACTTCTCTGCTTGAAAAAGTGCCCTAGTTTGCCATTCTCCATGGTCCTCTTCTGAGAGATATCCAAGCTAGCTTTGCGTTCACACATTGGCTTCTTAGATATCTCCAGAGAATCAACGCTTTGCTTCCTCTGAGCGTTTTTCACGGTTACAGTATAAGCTGACTTCTTCCAGTGACCCAGGAACAAGACCACAATACGTTCTTTTCGCAGGGTTGTACTTTCCATGGCATCGCTGATTACATAGTCGACTGCTGAATCATCACTCTGATCAATCTCTGGTATTTGTTCCTGTTTTTGAGATACCTCATTCGAACCCCTCTCTACTAGTTCTTGCTCTTGTTCACCCAATGATTCTGTCCTCCCTGAATCCTCCAATGAGGATTCATTCTGATTCTCAAAGTTGGACTTCAGGTTCCTCACAGAGACCCCAAACTGGTGTATCTCGTTTTCTATCTTCTCCCTCCTGCCTCTGTTGGATGCTTGCCGCTCAGAAGTCTGAGAGAAGACATTCACAAGCTCTGTGTTTGGCATTTTGCAGTTGGGCTGGTCTGTTAGGTTGGTCATAAGCAGCGACATACTCTTCACAATGCCTGAAATACGATTGCACCAAACAGGTAAGGGAGTTGGTGTAGAGTTCTTGTACTGGGTGTTGACTGTGATGTTGACTATGGGCGCCGGGAGAATGTTTCGAAGTTCTTCAGCCAGATGAGCAAGCTCCATTTCATAGCCCTCGCAGTTCTTATGCATCGAGACACTCTTAATTTGCTTTTCTAGATAAATGAGGTCATCCTCTGTTAGAAGTTCTCCAAATGGACCCAGGATGGCATTGTGAGCCTGGGAGAACCGCCAACTTTCCATCTTTGTAAATCTACTGCCATTCTCCTGTTTATAAAGATTAAATACATCCAGTTAAAATGCAACTTGGAGAAAGTTGCAGTCAGAACATCATCTCAAATTTAAGCTTAGAATGCATATAATGCACTATTTGTAGCTCACCTTCATCCTCTGGGTTTCCTGGTCAAATAATCTAGCCTGTAGCTGTCGTACCATCACCTGTCTCTTCCATTCTGCTATTGATCTGCCCTTCTCATCGTGCATGGGTACCAGGTAATCAATATCAGACAAATTAGCCTCCTCTGTCGGTAATACAACCATTTTATTCTAAAAAGAAAAGGTAAAACAATAATGTATTGGTAAGTACTATCACTATCATGCTTGGCTAATATGAAATTCAGTTCCTTACTGTATAATTTTTTCTTCTACAAACAGTGGGGCAAAAAAAGTATTTAGTCAGACACCATTTGTGCAAGTTCTCCCACTTAAAAAGATGCGAGAGGCCTGTAATTTTCATCATAGGTAGACTTCAACTATGAGAGACAGAATGAGAAAAAAACAAATCCAGAAAATCACATTTTTAGAAAATGTTATTTGCAAATTATGGTGGAAATAAGTATTTTGTCAATAACGTCTCGGTTACGTATGTAACCCTCGTTCCCTGAAGGAGGGAACGGAGACGTACGTCGGAACTGACCGACGAATTGGGATCTGCCTTCAGAGACCTATCTGCTTCGAGTGTTTCTAAACGAGCCAATTGACATTGGCATGCGGTTCACGCTCCGCCCGCAATGCGGGTATAAATATGGAAGTGAAACACCGCATACTCGTTTTCTGCTGAGGAGCCAAACTAGTGGCAGGTCCTTCAGCGGAAGCACAGCACCTGGCGACGGGACGTACGTCTCCGTTCCCTCCTTCAGGGAACGAGGGTTACATACGTAACCCAGACGCTCCTTTCAGTCGGTCACGTTCGACGACGCCGGAACTGACCGGCAATTGGGATCCCTACCAACACGCCAGGGATGCTGGCCCTTCCAGCGCCCTGCCTGAGCTCGCTGGACCACTCCTATGTTGGAGTGGGAGTCAGGGCTCCCGGCAGGGAAGGACAGTCACTGCTGTTCCTGCAAGACCCACTCAGCGTGACTATTGGATAACGCTGGGAAAGCATACCCGCCTCGGGAGATGGCATACTGCGGAGCCACGCCCTTCAATGGAAGGAGAGGTGGTGAATACACATACGGACTAACCTAGCAGGGGAGTGCAACATATGGCAGTCCCTGGGGTGATTCCAGCCTGGTCCCAGGGGGGAAGAGCACCTCCAGGAACGACAGAGGGAGCTCTGTCGAGGGAAAGACACGGGGCTAGCCAATTAGGGTAGCTGATACCGTGGAGAATACACATATGGGGTAGCCGTGAGGGGACCGCTACATATGGATACCCAGCCTACACACACGCCCACAAGCATACGGGTGCAGGCCTGGCGTCAGACGGCCGCCACGTCTGACACCGAAGGGTTGACGGAGGAACTCACAGGGTTAGCCGTTTCCGGGGAACACAACTGGAGCAAAATAGACGCACGTATCCAGCCCAGAGGGCGGGAGTGGCGCATGCAAGCCGACACTAGAACGGGCACTTAGCGCTACTGGCCACTGGGGCGAGTACACGGAAGATACCGGCTCTACACGGAGGCTATAGAATCTAGCAACGCGTGTTAGGTGTCGCCCAGCCCGCAGCTCTACATATATCTGTCAGCGAGGCGCCTTGAGCCAACGCCCAGGAGGAGGCAACACTCCTTGTTGAGTAAGCTCGCAACCCAAACGGGCAAGGCACGTCTTGGGACTGGTAGGCCAAGACGATAGCATCCACTATCCAGTGGGCTAACCTCTGCTTGGAGACAGCCTTCCTTCTGCTGGCCTCCGTAACAGATGAAGAGCTGCTGTGAGGATCTGAAGCTCTGTGTCCGGTCAATGGGCGCGCAGAGCGCGGACGGGACATAACAAAGCTAGGGCTGGGTCTGCCTCCTCCGAAGGCAGCGCTTGCAGGTTCACCACCTGGTCCCGAAGGGAGTGGTAGGAACCTTGGGCACGTATCAGGCCGGGTCTCAGGACCACGTGAGAGTTGGCCGCCCGAACTCTAGGCACGATGCCGACCGAAAGTGCATGCAGGTCCCCTACCCTCTTGATTGAATCCAATGCAATCAGGAGAACTGTCTTCATGGACAGAATATTTAGCTCCACGGACTGCAAAGGCTCGAATGGAGGACCCTGAAGTGCTCTGAGCACCAGGGCTAAGTCCCAAGAGGGTATCGAGGTAGGACGAGGAGGATTTAGTCTCCTCGCACCTCTGAGGAACCTGACGATTAAGTCGTGCTTACCTAAGGACTTACCATCTACTGCATCGTGATACGTCGCTATTGCTGAGACGTATACTTTGAGGGTGGAAGGAGACAGCCTTCGATCCAACCCATCCTGCAAGAAGGAAAGCACAACGTTAACCGAACACCTTCGGGGTCTTCCCGCGGGAAGAACACCACTCGACTAACAGGTTCCACTTCAGAGAGTAGAGGCCTTGTAAAGGGGGCTCTAGCTGAAGCGATGGTGTCTACCACTGCTTGTGGTAGGCCACCTAGAACCTCCGCGTCCGCCCAGGGACCAGACATAGAGTTTCCAGCGGTCTGGACGCTGGTGCCATAGAGTGCCCCGCCCCTGAGAAAGAAGGTCCTCCTCAGGGAATCGGCCAAGGAGGGGCTGTCGCGAGGAGTGAGAGTTCCGGGAACCAGGTCCGGTTGGGCCAGTAGAGCGCAACTAACAAGACCTGCTCCTCATCCTCCCTGACCTTGCACAGTGTCTGTGCGAGAAGGCTCACTGGGGGAACGCATACTTGCGTAGGTCCCGGGCCAGCTGTGCGCCAGTGCATCTATGCCTAAGGTACCTCCGCTCAGGAGTAGTACCCTGGCAATGGGTCGAGTCCGGGAGGAAAACAGGACTACCTGTGCCTCCCGAAGTGGTCCCATATCAGCTGGACACTGGGGTGGAGTCGCCATTCGCCCAGAGGTGTCGACTGGCGAGAGAGCCTGCGTCGGCTGTCTGGTTCAGCGCACCTGGGATGTGCATGGCACGGCGACCTCACAAACTTCTGACTCCACAGGAGGAGATGGCGGGCGAGCCGGAGCATGCAACGGAAGCGTAGACCACCCTGTCGGTTGGTGCACGCAACGCCGCAGTGCTGTCCGAACGGACCAGTACGCGTGCTTGCCCCGGCGGCTTCTTGAACCGGGCCAGGCGAGACGTACTGCCAGTAACTCTAGGCAATTGATATGCCAACGCAGTTGGGGCCCCGCCCACAGACCCAAAACTGCGCGTCTGTACGCGTGGCCCTCCACCCCGTGGACGCAGGCCACGGGCTGAAGGTTTGGCGGCAGCACGGGGTGACTGGGACCCGGTACCTGCCGCCTGCCACGCCCATCTCGGGACTCGCCATGAAGCCAGTGCTGAAGCGGTCTCATATGTAGCAATCTGAGCGGCGTTACGCGCTGCAGATGCCATATGCCCAGGAGCCTCTGAAAATTTTTCAGTGGGACCGCCCTGCCCTTGAACGTATTCAAGCAGTTCAGCACAGCCTGGACTTGCCCTTCTGTGAGGCGAGCAGTCCGGTTGACCGAATCCAACTCGCATCGAGATAAGAGATCCTCTGTGTGGGACAGAGTCTGCTCTTCTCTCGGTTGACCCGAAGGCCCAACAGGCTGAGGTGACGGAGCACCATGTCCCTGCGTCGAACAACTGCTCCCGAGACTGGACCAGTACCAGCCAGTCGCCGAGGTAGTTGAGAATCTAACGCCGCGTTCTCTGAGCGGAACAATGGCTGCCACCGCGACCTTCATGAAGCCGCGGGGCGACAGGGACAGCCAGAAGGGCAGGGACTTGTACTGATATGCCTTCCCCTTGCTCGGGAGAATGGAACATGAAAGTACGTGTCCTTCAGGTCGATCGCTAACCAGTCTTGGGGACGGATGCACTCGAGGATGCGTTTTGCCACATCCTGAATGGGGCTCGTGTAGGGCCCGATTCAGAACACGCAGGTCCAAGACTGGTCCTAACCCACCACCTTTCTTGGGCACAATGAAGTAAGGGCTGTAAAACCCTGACCTCATATCGGCTGGAGGAACCGGCTCGACCGCGTCCTTCGCCAGTAGGACATCGATCTCTGACCGCAAGACATGGGCATCGCTGCTCCACACGGTGGTGAAGAGGATGCCCCTGTACTTGGGAGGCCGGTGAGTGAACTGAATCACGAGTCGAGTCTAATGGTACGGATGAGCCAGCGAGACGCCCTGGGGAGACCTAGCCAGGCCCCCAGGGACCGAACAAGCGGGATCAACGGCAACACAGACATACCCGGGTGGGGCAGCGAGGCGGAGTGCTCCGCCCGACTCGGGAGGCCCGAGGGCGGCCCGGAGTGTTGCCAGAGCACTCCTGGTTTGGACAGAGGGTGGGTGGGAAGGCCTGGTGGCGCCCCCAGTGCCCACTCTGCTGCCCACTGCTCGGAAGCAGAGGTGGAATATTCAGCCCCGACTCGGGAGGCCCGTGGGCGGCCCGGAGTGTTGACCGAATATTCCAGGGTGGGGCAGACCATGGGTGAGAAGGCCTGTTGGCGTCCTCGGTGCCCACGGTGCTGCCCCCTGGCGAAAAGAGGGGAGGAAAGGAGTGGCAAGGCCCGGGGGCGTCGCACACTGCCAACCTGGCCCTCTTGGAGCCCAGTGAGGGAGGAAGCTGCTCTGAGAACGTGGGTACCGCTGGACTCCGGAGAGCCAGTGGCAGGACCGAAACCGAAAAATATTCTCCCCCGGTCCTCCCCCGGGGGAGGGAGGGGTGCGGACACCGTCCCCCCGAGCAGTTCCCATCTCGCTGGGCTACCCGTTCCAGGGCCGCTTGTCCTTGGGCTTGCCAGTGGACTTGCGGGACCCTGGGCGGGTTGGGCGCATCCCGCGCCCGGCCACCTGCTGTCTGGGTGGAGGCTGCTGCTTGGCTTAGCAGGGGCGGAGGCGGACGAGGGGGCACCTCGGCGACAAGCAGACAGAGGCACTGCAGCCGACGACAGGGTGGAGGCAGCAGCTAGTCGTCGGGCAGTTTTGCCTCCATCTGCTTCCGGGCCACCGAGAACTGCTGGGCGAGTTCTCGACAGCCGCCGAAGAGGCTAGCCTGACAGACAGGGGCGTTGAGGAACCAAACTTTGTCGGGCTCACGATATCTGCCAAGTTAACCTCAGGTTCCTGGACCACTAATGTGGACATCGCTGACCCAGGGCGCGCGCAGCACTTCCCTCACTCATAGAGCAAGGTCTATCACCACACGCAGTTCCTGCATAACCCTGAGTCGGGACTACCCCGTGCATGCAGGACAGAGGGCAGTGAGAGAGGGAAAACTTATACAGATTATGGCCCCTTTGGCGTCCATATTTTGGCACCAAATAGTTCCACACTGCTAAATTTTACCGATGCACATCCCGGCAGCCACCCGGGAAAGCATGGCTGTCAACCCTGAATCTGATTCAGCACGAGCACCCACTATTATAGTGGGGAAACTCAGCATGATCATCTCCAGCGCATAACAGCCCTCTCTCCGATGCAGCGGTTGACATCTGTCCTCTGCCAGAGCCACAAATGAGACATTAGGTCCCCTCTTTTTCAAAAAGGACCAGCAGTCCCATCTGAGCTGCCAGCAGGCATGAGAGACAGTGGGCGTGGCCGCCAGACTCGACGGCACACGGCGCGCTGAACGTTAAAAACCCCTTTTTCACAAGGGGCATGACGAACAACGCGACGTGGCCATGTTCTCATGAGAGCACATGAACCACCCACGAACAAAGTCTCAGCATGCCCATGATGCGATAGAGGAGTGGGGCCCGAGGATGTACCCGGCGGGATGCCCCACTGTAATCCTCAGGTCACCCAGGCTTATTAGCCAAAGTAGCCCCTTTCTGGTGCACCAGAAAAGAAACTAGATCGGGAATAAGCAAAGGGACTCAACCCCGCTTTGAGGTTTCATAGTCTAGACCGCGATCTAGAGTGCCGACTGACGCGCTGGGTTGCCGTGACAACCCCGCTGTCAGCCGGGCGCCGACGGCACACGGCGCGCTGAACGCCGAGCCCTTACGAGAAAGGTGAGACGAACAACGCGCCGACGTGATCATGCTCTCCTGAGAGAGCATGAATCACCCATTTAAAGCAATCTCACCTGTTTGCATGTGAGAGAGATCGTGGCCGTCCAAATGAGGACAGGAAACAACCGCATCAGAATCGCACGGTTTGAATGACATCTTGAAAAAGACGCAGGGTCAAACCGTGTAGCTCTTTTAAGAGAAGGAAAACGCTCTTACGTGCGAGGCACACAGGGATATGGCCGCTGCTCACAGTGGTTTAGAGGGTGCAAGCCCACTGCGAGCACACAGCGCCCAGCGAGCTGTCAGAACAGCTGTTTTTCTGCTTCACAGACTCGCGACCGCCGCTGCAATGTGCCGTAACTCCAGCCGGAAAGAGCTTCTCTGTAGACTCGTAGTCGTCGTAACACTCCGCAGGAACACTGGATAAACTCAATGTTTGGCTCCGAAGTAGAAAGCGAGTATGCGGTGTTTCACTTCCGTATTTATACCCGCGTTGCGGGCGGAGCGTGAACCGCATGCCAATGTCAATTGGCTCGTTTAGAAACACTCGAAGCAGATAGGTCTCTGAAGGCAGATCCCAATTCGTCGGTCAGTTCCGACGTACGTCGAACGTGACCAACTGAAAGGGAACAAAAGTTCATCTCAATACTTTGTTATATACCCTTGTAATATATATGTTGGCAATGACAGAGGTCAAACATTTACTCTAAGTCTCCAAAAGGTTTTTACATACTGTTGCTGGTAGTTTGGCCTATTCCTCCATGCAGATCTCCTCTAGAGCAGTGATGTTTTGGGGCTGTTGCTGGGCAACACATATTTTCAACTCCCTGCAAAGATTTTCGATGGGGTTGAGATCTGGAGACTGGCTAGGCCACACCAGGACCTTGAAATTCTTCTTACGAAGCCACTTCTTTCTTTGCTCGGGCGGTGTGTTTGGGATCATTGTCATGCTGAAAGACCCAGCCACATTTCATCTTCAATGCCCTTGCTGATGGAATGAGGTTTTTACTCAAAATCATATGATACATGGTCCCATTCATTCTTTCCTTTATACGGATCAGTCGTCCTGGTCCCTTTGCAGAAAAACAGCCCCAAAGCAAGTTTCCACCCCCATGCTACACAGTAGGTATGATGTTCTTTGGATGCAACTCAATATTCTTTCTCCTCCAAACACGACAAGTTGAGTTTTTACCAAATAAGTTATATTTTGGTTTCATATGACCATATGACATTCTCCCAATCATCTTCTGGACCATACAAATGCTCTCTAGCAAACTTCAGATGGGCCCGGACATGTACTGGCTTAAGCGGGGGACACGTCTGGCACTGCAGGATTTGAGTCCCTGGTGACGTAGTGTGTTACTGATGGTAGCCTTTGTTACTTTAGTCCCAGTTCTCTGCATGTCATTCACCCCCACGTGTGGTTCTGAGATTTTTGCTCACCGTTCTTGTGATCATTTTGACCCCACGGGGTGAGATCTTGCATGGAGCCCCAGATCGATGTGATTTTCTGGATTTTTTCCTCATTCTGTCTCTCATAGTTGAAGTGTACCTATCTATGATGAAAATTACAGGCCTCTCTCATCTTTTTAAGTGGGAGAACTTGGACAATTGGTGGCTGACTAAATATTTTTTTGCCCCACTGTATATGATAAAGTGCTTCAGTACATTTCATAAAAATTGAAGTCAATAAATAAACTATGTTGACACGGTCAGGACTGACAACTGTATTTACCAAGACAACTCTCGAAGTGTTCTGTTTCTCATACTGTGTACAGTGTGCCGTGTACAGTATTTTTATGCTTATTAGAGTATTGTGCAGTTAGCTTAGCAACATGCTGACTTTGTGACTTCCAGGATGCTAGAAAAAATCTCAAACTATACAAAATAAAACATCCAAACGAGGCACAAGTTCATGCGGCAAAGCTTGCTTCGAGTGACGAGTGCAGCATTTGTGACTAAACTAAACGACTCCAGTGGATGACAACAGCTGAATCTAAAACCTCTAGATATTGGATATAAAAATGCAAGCCAATTGTGAGTCCAGTGTAAAGTGGCATTTATTTTTTCACTGCATATTTAGTAAATCCTGTTTTTAATGCCAAAAGATGGTTTGTGCTGGCACAAGCTTTTAGTAAATCTGTCCCTAGGTGTCCAGTGTGGTTCTGTTGTCAAATAAATGCAGTTGTATGTCCTTAAAATTGAAGGGAGTCAGTTTGGTAATCACTCAGTTTGTTAAATCGTGGTATTTTTAATACAGTGTCCAAGTCTCTACTCGGATTCGATTGAGAATACTATCTCAACAGTCATTTATAAGCACTATTCAATTATAGCACACCTTTAAGTTAAGCTTTTAAAAACTCACAGTGTACACTACAGTCTCCGGGCTCACAGCATTTTGAAAAAAACAATATTTTAATGATTCATAAGAGATGAATCACTGTCTGGCCGTCTGAAATTTCGGCCCCACTTTATATTAGGTGGCCTTAACTACTATGTACTTACATAAAAAAATAAGTACAATGTACTTACTGTGTTAATATTGTGTTGCAAAACACCTTTGCTGATATTGAGGTTGGATACGGGTAGGGTTAGGGACAGGTGTGGTGTGATGGGTAAGTTTAAGGGAAGGGTTAGGTGTAAGGGAAGTGTCAACTGTGTAATTACAAATGTAACTACAGAAATTAATTACAGATGTAATTACATGCAGGTATTTTTTAAAATGTAAGTACAATGTAAAAACATGTATGTACACAATAAGTGCAATGTATCAAATTATTAATTAAAATGTTAGTACATAGTAGTTAAGGACACCTAATATAAAGTGGGTCCGAAATTTCCGTATGGAGATAAGGGTTAGGATCATGATTTTTTGGGAGTACTATAGCGCACTGTCAATGTGTATTAGCACTGTTTGTGTTTTGTTTTTGGGATCTCAAGGAGCCTTTGGATCTGGAAATGTGACGTCATGTGACTTCAAACTTAACTAATGGATAGGTCATGTAACTAGCATTATAATAAAGGACTGACAACAGTATTTCGCTTTTGAGAACATTGCTTTAAGACCAATTCACACTGTTGAGACATTTTGTTGGGTTTTGTTAGATCAGTGTGTTACCCCTGTCAGAGTCTGTTAGCATCTGTCTGAGCTTGTTTTTTGCTGAATCAGCGTTTGTCGGTCTTGGAACATCTGAGAAGTGACATGCTCTAATCTGGTGACTGTCACCATTGGTCTGCATCTGTTGTTGCAGTGTAATTGGCCTTTAGACTCAGTTATCATGAGAAACTGTGTATGGTAAATTTACTCACCGAAATTGACAAATCTGCAGTCAATCCAGATTTTTTAAGGCTGGCAATAGATTTCATATTTCCCAGTTTCATTTCTCCCATTAGCAATTTCCCTTTCTCTGGTGCAGGCTTACTCGCAGGCGTAGTGGAGCTAAGGTTCCTCACCACTGCAATGACAATCAGAACAAGAACATCATTTGTTACTCTCATCTGTTTCCAGTTATGTTCTGGTCATATTCACATAGGCTGATTACCATTACTCATTGTACTGGAATTAAGTCATCAAGTGAAATTAAGGAAAGATGAGTCAATGGTGACAGCAGTGCCCACAAAATTCTCTCAGGATTGCAGAACATACACTTTCATAAAAAGCACTAGTGGTATTAAACAGCACCCTTAGGGCTTTCTCACCCGAAGTGGCCATATGGACATGGTGTAAAACGTTCCCATGTGGGGCAGAGGATGGAGGTGAGGTGACCGAGGGGGTAGTGATGGAAGGGGGTGGAGGAGGTGAAAGAGGTGGAACAGGGTAACGGGCTTGAGGCGAATCTTCAGTCTCAGGGTGCTGGTGGGGTTAAAATTAAATGTAAAGGCACTCAATTGAATTTCGATACTTACTACAGCCAGATACTAACACACACTTTTCTGAATTAAAGCAAAATAACATGAAAATAATTGCTCTGTTCCAAAGTCTAGTGAACTGCCCTTAGAGAGAGTTTGTTACATTCTAAAGCCCAAAGTATCATTCAATAAACTCAGCACGGAAATTTATTAAAAAAAACAAGTTATTGATTTTATTACATTTATGGATTTTACTAAATATTTTTGTGCACTGTGTATGTATTTTTATACTTATTACAGTGCTGTGCAGTTAAGCTTAGCAACATGCAATGTCAAACTGCATTGAAATCAACTGACAGACATGTTTTTCCTGTTTGTTTGGCTGTTTCAACGTAAAGCCTTTGAAATCAGTCATTTAAGAGGTGCTATGCAGTTAAAACGCTGCTTTAGAAGGCAATTACCTCTGTAGGAATTAAGCAGAGAAACAGCACACTGAATTTTAGAACAGAACTAATGGCATGCTTTGTCATTCATCATTCATCACTTACAAGACTCACCTTAAGACTGTCCATGTTATTGTGTGTATTAGTGATCTGTCTGTAATAATCAGAGCTAAGTTGCCGGGACACAGCTGGTTTTTCTCTGAGCTCTTCCTCTATAGGACAGTTCTCTTCCAGAGGCTGTGCAGCTGGACAGAGCTGCAATACAATACAATACTTAAATCATATAATATTTACCAGTTCAGGTAGTGTGCCATCAAAAATTATTTCACATAGACCTGTAAGGAAATGGAATAAAAGTCCAATTATTGTCATTCGATACATTGCACAGAAGAATATCCCAATCATACACATGAAAAACAGCTATTTGTGGTCTGTCTTTTGTGCAGTGATGTGGTCCGCACAGCGATATGTGAGCATTACAGTAAGAGGGGCCCTAGCTGGGGGGCAAAATAGTTGTACCTGAGCCCAACATCTAGATCCCACTTTAACAGAGGGAAAATGCAGAGTATATGGAAACATTTAGATCACTGCTGATGAAACTGTAATATCCTAATGGACTCCATGCAGAATGCATATCAAATGTGCCTCTCAAAGGGCTCTCAGTAAAACACACACACGCACAGAGCATCAAAGGGAACACTGATATGCCGCAGCATGCTATTTTGCTTTGTCTCTGCAAGGTGGTCCTCCCAATTTCCTCTGGCACGGCTCTTTGATGTCCAAACAGCACAAAATGTGCTGTGACACGGCTTGGGCAAAGGCAGGAATACATTTCCCAGAAGTTGCACAATTCATAAATAGATAACCCCTTTGGGAGGGGTAATGTGGGTATATGGGGCAAAACTACATTAGCGAAGAGGAATCTCTATTCTAGTGACCTTTGAGCAGCAGTTCAGTTCCTCACTCACGATCAGGACGCATCTGTCTCTGCGTGAAGGTCTAATCAAAGCCAGTGGACACCATGGAACATTTGGTTTCCATCAGCTATCCTCTTCTGTGGCTTAGGCAGTGGATGCTGGAGAAACACGGTCACTACCATCCTCTCCTCCGCCTCATGAGTCAAACGAACGCTGATCGAGCGAGTGAGGCTACAGCAAAATCACCAAATCCACAAATCCTATATGGTAGTGAGATTGTGGGAATCCAGCGTAAAGGCAATTTAGAGTCTTTCTTTTTCACTGGTTGCTTTGGACAGGAGGGTGGAATACTAAAAGATGAAAAACACTCAGATATGTAAGAGTTAGAAATTATTTCTCAATGTTCTGTTCTAAGACATGAAATTAAGTATGGGGGAATGACAAAAAGAACCAGAAATTGTAGAAATAAAATGAGTGTAATTTTAACTGTAAAATATTGTAAAAACGCTACAAAAAAACAAACAAAAAAACAACAACAATTGTTAATAGGTAACAGTAAGTTCCCGTACTTTACAGGAAAAAATGTGTAAAAGATCTACCTGGACTTTTTATGTAATTTTACAGTAAAACGCTGGTGATTGTACAGTTTTTAGAATAAAAAAGAACTAATCAATGCATCATTTACAGTCAAAAACTGTAAACTGACATTCCCAGAATTCCCTATGTGGCACTTGAAGGTAAATTGTAATCATGTTTCTTAATAGTTGTTGTTATCAGCTATGCACATTTGGGTTTTACGTTGCAGCTTCCGTTGTTTAATGAATGTTTATGGCATTACTCAAGTGTCATACAAGTATATACTGCCTGTGGAAAAGCAACGTGTGATGAACTTATTCATGTGGCTTTCTCTTTTACCACCTGCATTATTATGGTGGTTGTCAGTGTATGTTAAAGTTACCAAACAGATTTTAGTAGCAGTGTGCATTGTTGAATTTACATTAAAATTTTCTTGTTTGTAAACTACAGTTTTATACCGCTAAAATATACAGGCTGTTCTGAAAATATGTTTACATTTTTACTGTATTTTTTTACAGAATTATTCCGGCCACCACAGCTGCCAAATTTGTTTTGTATAGACAACAGGATTTTTACAGTGTAAGGTTAAACCCTCCACATATATCTCTGCTTGCTAAAGGAATTCAAGACCACACACTTGTGTTGACACGTAAGCAATACATTCCATGTTAAATCACATTTACACCTTCAGTTAAAACACCTGATGAGCATGTTTGACAGATCTTGAATTTAGAGGACTGAGCGAAAACCGTCCAAAGTGTCTACAGCAGCAAATCTTACGTGTTTGTTAAAATGGAGAAAGAATGATGAATGAGCTGAAGATAGCATTCTTTCTATGTGTTTTATGCTTTGTAGTTTAAACAAATAAGAAGAAAAGCTAAAATACCAGTTCAATCTAGCATAATGTAAATACTATGAGCGTACAATGTATTGGTCCCATATTGGCTACAGGCATTTACATTTAATGCTAACTTAAGTTTATCGGTAACACTTTAGAATAATGGTCATTAGTTAACATTAGTTAACTACATTAGTTAACATTAACTAACAATGAACTGCACTTATAAGCGTTTATTTACCTTTGTTAATGTTCATTTCAACATTTACTAATACATTATTAAAATCTTGTTAACGTTAGTTAATGCACCGTGAACTAAAATGAACAAACCATGAACAGCTGGATTTTTATTAACTAACATTAACAAAGATTAACAAATAAAGTAACAAATGAACTGCTCATGGTTAGTTAGTTCATGTTAGTTCATGTTAACTAATGACCATTATTCTAAAGTGTTACCAGTTTATCTTTAAAAACACTAATAATTTACATGATACTTTGAAATGTAATCTTCTGACTACAATTAAACTGTTGTGATGCTTTAATTCCCAGTGTTTTATTTTTTAATGTATTTAGACAAAGTGGTCTAAAAATTAAGTAGACTTATTTTAATATAGGTGTACAACTAATAATTAACATGAAAACTAGTGAATAATTACCATCTACAGAGTGACTCTTCAACCAATTAGTTATTTTTTAAAAGCCCCAAACTGTACAATTCAACATATTAATTTAAATTAAAGACGACTACAAAATGTTAAAATCTACAATAACAGTACAACTGAATTTTTCGGCATCATGAGGATATCAATTGAAAACAATTAGAAGGAACTTTTAAATTTCAACATTACAAAGGTTTAGAGACAAACCAAGTGCTCAAACACAGCCATTCATGCAATGATATGTCTGAAATTCACAAATAATCACGCAGTGTTCAAAACAGATACCAACATTGCATTAGCTCTATCAACACAACATCTAAGAAAAACATAATAGTTACTTACAAACTACCGTCCTCTTAATTGTGGTTGATATCCTAGCAGACAGCACCTAATCACTCGATGTCACTACAGAGTGACACACGGTGTGAACACCAAACCCGAGATGTCTTGACTCCATCCACACCATCCTGACAACTGGCCATGGCCCAACGGACAATAAACAATAAGCTCTGATAGGAGAATGCACTTAATAATTTACACAGTGGATTGGGTAGCCGGCAATGTCACTAATGAACAAACCAATAGGCACATGCGAACGAGCGAGAAGAAAGCAGGAGACTGTCAAATCAGAAGAAGCGGACAGAGACACTACACTGTATCTCTTTCATTCCGGTGTTGTTCTTGTTGTTTTTTGGTCTCTGACACAGCATTAAACTGGGGACGTGACCTTACACACATCAACACTAATCAATGAAAAAGGCTTTGCATGAGGAGAACCTTTCCATTATTTGCTTAATAATGTATGCCCTGGAAAAATAGGTGACAATGCACTCAGCTCAGTTAACTCCAGCGTCATAAAAATCAGCATGTAGACATACAGGTGTCCTACATATTATTGTATTCAAGTAAATAATGACAGGGTGGTACTATGGCCCTGATATCATAATGAAATATAAAAAAAGGCTTAATTTTAAAGAATGAATGTCTTGAAAAGCAAGCCTTTAGTAGCTTGGTATAATCTTTTGTTATTATTGCTTAGAATTTTTTAAAAACTTTTTTTAATTAAATTAAATATTTTGACAAACCTGCTTCACTGTTTTAAATATCAAAAAAGTGCACCAAATCAAAGTCAAATGGTGCAGCCAAAAAGGTTATGTGGTGAAAATGAACCAAAAAGAAAAATATGCAGACAAAACCCCCAAAACAAAACAGGAAATTATATTATAAAAAGGACCTCTGCAGACTGTTTACTGACTGTGGCTGCATCCGAAATCGCATACTTCCCTACTATATAGTAGGCGAAAAACAGTATGTGACAAGAGTAGTATGTCCGAATCCACAGCATTCATAAAAGAGTAGGCAAAAAGTACCCAGATGACCTACTTCTTCCAGCGAGAATCTAAAGTGTGCATACGATGGATTTTTTTTGCGGTCGTGAAGTAATTACAAAATATAAGTACCTACTTAAGAGAGTATGTGATTTCGGACGCAGGCCATGTGTCAAGTACAAGTCAGATAATTTGAGCATTTTATGCAAACACAAAGTCAGTTCAATTTGTATGAATTTATAAGAATACAAATACAAAGAGTAGATTTCTAAGAATTTGGCACGTTTTTGAAACCAGATTTTTAAAATATTTTAAATATCTTGTATGTCATTGACCCAGGTGCTTTTTAGAAATCTCAATGATGAAAATAGAATAGAATAAAATACAACAAGTATAACTGCTAACAGTAAAATACTATAGTATTTAGTAGAAATAAACCATGTCTCAGATTTAGATATTGTTGTTGACATCAAATGGTGCATCCAATTAAAATCTATGCTATTTTGCAACAAAAAAATATTTTTTAGTTGGTATAAGCTAGTCAAAATAGAACATGCCCTTCATCCAACTATGCATACTTCGCAATCATACAGTATGCAAAAAACAGCAAGTCAAACAAGGAGAATGTCCGAATACGATACAGTACGTGAACAATAACCAGATGATACGGTACCTGCTGAGTGTGAAACCAATGGACAATTCACTGTCCCATAAGGCCACAGGAGCAGAGAAGCCATCCGATTCAAAGTCCATAAACGTGAATGTTAAGTGCTATAAGTACCAAGAAAGTTAGTATGTCAACGGAACACAAATCACAAAGAACATTGCAGATGTAAAATTACCAGAGAATGTGTTTGCCATGAAAGTACATTCTCCATTGAATTCAGAGCTTATGAAAGTACAAGAATTCAGATGCAGCAAAGTCCTTATATGGGAAAACCATGAACAATTCATGTAAAGTTCATGCCAATATTAATATATTTCAGTGTTTGATTTTTGAGGAGGACAAACAATTTTGGTACTGTATTGGGGGGCACTTGATGTACATCTGCAATGTACAAACTGGTTCCCAAAGCAAAACGACTTGAGAACAACCTTTGAGGACAAAAACAGAAGGAAATTTTGAAATGAAGCTTTCTTAAGGCAAACCGTGAATCCGCAGGTGCACCAAAAGCATATACAAAGGTTTGTGTGTGTGCACATTCTCAGTGAAGTGGTAAACACTGTTCCATGTGTAGCGGACTAGTAAAGGTCAAAGCAATCAGAGCATTCTTGAGATATGACTGAACGTTTGATGAGAAACACGTTGAAAGATTCTTCTCATGGGGGTAAGCTCATAAATAATAGCTCCCTTACCACCCCCTAGTGGCCGTTTAGCACTGGCATTTCTATAAAGGCTTCCTGCCGATCCAAACTCTCCAAACATTTTTATAATGCTTGAAAGCACCTGCAATAAACAAACTGCAGAGCTACACTGAACATCACACTAAGAACATTTCCCAATCTAGAACAAATTTTGTTGTTGTACTGAAATAAACCAGAAGAGACACATTTAATACAGCTGGCCTCTTAATTCCCTGCCCGAATGGGATGGGAGGAAAGCATATATGCGTGTTGTAAAATAAACCCTTGATCTGTTTATTTGATTGCAGCTGTCTCAGGGAGAAGGCACTCACACTTTGAGCGGAGGGCCGTGCTCAGGGAGGGTGACCTCTTTGGGATGAAACCAAAACATGAGGAAATACCTAGCACGCAACTCTCTGGCCAGCAGCCCAAACAATCCATTACAGGCACCGTTAGGAAATGAGATGGCCTGTCCTGAGCACTCTGAGGTGGAATAAAACCTTGTGAAGCACACTGAAACTTACAATACTGTAAGCGGACCAGGAGAAATAATGCTGATATGGACCATACAGAGTCATTTCCATCGGGAGGCCTGGGAACAATTTTAAGGTCTATGAAATATAAGAGAGTGTCCATGATAAAGAAAAGAACAATCTTTAGTCTGGTTTAAAGCACATGCCAAGTTCTTAGACATTTACTTTTTGTATTCTTGCGGGTTTCGTGTGGTTTAGAAAAAGAAATTCAATAAAAGGTTCAATTTAAAAACAATTTACAAATGTCAAGTAAAAAGTAAAAGCATATTTTCCTAACACACTGAATTAATTTAAGTATACACACACAAGGTATGTGTTTAAATATTTTAAAATATTTTCATGCTTTTTCAGGAGTCACATGACATTTTACAACCTTGCCTTGTCATAAAAAAGTCATATGTCATATATTAAGACGTTTGTTGACCTTGACTTATGAGGGTCTGCAGGGGTTCTCTCTATGATATCATTTTCTTGTTTTTTTGGTTTGTTGTTTCATTATGATATCAGTTTGGGGTTTGTAAAAAGTCTTATGCTCACTAAGGCTGCATTTATTTGATCAATACAATTCAGTACAATTGTGAAATATTATTACAATCTAAATAACTGCTTTCTATGTCAATATATTTTAACATATAATTAATTCCCACGATGGCAAAACTCCCAAGTTACTACTCCAGTCGTGATTTGGTGCTTTAAAGGGATAGTTCAACCAAAAATTTGCTGTTCATTTACTCACCCTCAGGCCATTCAAGATGTAGGTGTTTTTTGTTCTTCAGTAGAACAGTAAAGATTTTAGCTGATCATGGTCCTTGGTGATTCGTATAATGCAAGTCAATGGCTAATGTCACTTCGAGAGTCACAAAAACATATACAGGCAAAACAAAATGAATACCCGTGGCTCCTGACGATACATTGAGGTCTTATGAAGCGAAACGATCGGTCTGTGCAAGAAACTGAACATTGTTTGCAACATTATTACCTGTAAACCACAGCCTGGGTAAACGGTCCTGAGTACATTCATGGCAATGTGAAGCACGAGCTTCCTGTCACATAATGACGTGAGCAGCTGACGCTGTGTTTGTTTACACACAACAGAGAGGGAAGACTTGTGTGTTGTATTATTCATCAAAGTGGTACTTGAAACCTGTATAAAAAAAATTGAAGATTACGTCTCAATCTTTTCACAGATTCTCAACGTTTGAGCTCCCACGGATACGTCATTACAGGAAGCTCATGCTCCAGTCTGTCATGAACGCTCTCAGGACCATTTGCCCAGGCTGTGGATTACAGGTAATAATGTTGTAAATATTGTTCAGTTGCAAAGAACGATCGTTTATCTTCATAAGGCCTTAATGTATCGTCAGGAGCCACAGATATTAATTTTGTTTTGCCTGTACACTCACCTAAAGGATTATTAGGAACACCTGTTCAATTTCTCATTAATGCAATTATCTAATCAACCAGTCACATGGCAGTAGCTTCAATGCATTTAGGGGTGTGGTCCTGATCTCCTGAACTCCAAACTGAATATCAGAATGGGAAAGAATGGTGATTTAAGCAATTTTGAACGTTGCATGGTTGTTGGTGCCAGAGGGGCCTGTCTGAGTATTTCACAATCTGCTCAGTTACTGGGATTTTCATGCACAACAATTTCTAGGGTTTACAAAGAATGGTGTGAAACGGGAAAAACATCCAGTATGCAGCAGTCCTGTGGGTAAAAATGCCTTGTTGAGGCTAGAGGTCAGAGGAGAATGGGCCGACTGATTCAAGCTGATAGAAGAGCAACTTTGACTGAAATAACCACTCGTTACAACCGAGGTATGCAGCAAAGCATTTGTGAAGCCACAACACGCACAACCTTGAGGCAGATGGGCTAAAACAGCAGACGACCCGACCGGGTACCACTCATCTCCACTACAAATAGGAAAAAGGCTACAATTTGCACGAGCTCACCAAAATTGGACAGTTGAAGACTGGAAAAAAGTTGCCTGGTCTGATGAGTCTTGATTTCTGTTGAGACATTCAGATGGTAGAGTCAGAATTTGCCATAAACAGAATGAGAACATGGATCCATCATGCCTTGTTACCACTGTGCAGGCTGGTGGTGGCGGTGGTGTAATGGTGTGGGGATGTTTTCTTGGCACACTTTAGGCCCCTTAGTGCCAATTGGGCATCATTTAAATGCCATGGCCTACCTGAGCATTGTTTCTGACCATGTCCATCCCTTTATGACCACCATGTACCCATCCTCTGATGGCTACTTCCAGCAGGATAATGCACCATGTCACAAAGCTCGAATCATTTCAAATTGGTTCCTTGAACATGACAATGAGTTCACTGTACTAAAATGGCCCCCACAGTCACCAGATCTCAACCCAATAGAGTATCTTTGGGATGTGGTGGAACGGGAGCTTTGTGCCCTGGATGTGCATCCCACAAATCTCCATCAACTGCAAGATGCTATCCTATCAATATGGGCCAACATTTCTAAAGAATACTTTCAGCATCTTGTTAAATCAGTGCCATGTAGAATTAAGGCAGTTCTGAAGGCAAAAAGGGGGTCAGTATTAGTATAGTGTTCCTAATAATCCTTTAGGTGAGTGTATATGTTATTTCTGACTCTGCAAGTGCTTAAAACTTTGTTAATGTTCTACTGAAGAAAAAAAGACACCTACATCTTGGATATTAACTAAGTAAATTAACAACAAATTTTCATTTTTGGGGAGTGAACTATCCCTTTAAGAAACATTCCGGTAACACTTTACAATAAGGTCTCATTTGTTAACATTAGTTAGTGTATTAACTAACAATGAGCAATACATTTTTTACAATATCTATTAATCTTTGTTAATGTTATAAAATTCCAGCATTGTTTGTTCATGATATTCACATTGCATTAACTAATGTTTAACTCTTGTATACTTTTGATTTTAATAATGTATTAGTAAATGCTAAAATAAACATGAACTAGGATTAATAAATGCTGTAGAAGAGTTTCTTATTCTTAGTTTGTTAACTAAAGTAGTTGATGATCGTTAACTACTGAAACCTTATTACCACCATTTCTTATTATTACTGTATGCTGAAAATGGTTGTACTGCTTAATATTTATGTGGAAAATGTAAGATACATTTTATTCAATATTCTTTGATGAATAGTTATAAATGTCTTTACTGCCACTTTTGATCAATTGAATGGGTCCTTAGCTTTTCAATAGTAGAGTATATTAGGTTAAACGAACCACTTTATATTAGGTGGTACTAACATTTTAATTATTCATTTGATACAATGCATTTATTGTGTACATACATGCTTTTACATTGTACTTACATTTTAGCTGTGTGTAATTACATCTGTAATTAATTTCTGTAGTTAGATTTATAATGACACTGTTGACACTTCCCTTATACCTAACCCTACCCTTAAACTTACCCATACCACCAGACCTGTCCCTAACTTTACCCGTATCCCCCCTCAATATCAGCAAAAGTGTGTTGCAATACAATATAAGCACAATAAGTGCATCGTACTTATTTTTCAATGTAAGTACATAGTGGTTAAGGCCACCGAATATAAAATGGGGCCGGTTAAAAAAAAAGTTTTCATTTTGCTAAAATTACGTATTTTAAAATATTTTTTGAGTCAGTACTGCTTGAACAGATGTGTTACCCTTGGTTACAGTGGAAGAAGGGTGACAGGAAAAAAATAATCAGATGCATGTTTGAAGCCAACAAACATCCTGTTCTCCAAACGATTTGATAGATCAAGTATCTCTTTCCAAGCATTAGAATGGTAAAAACCCTGAAACCAAACCCTGTGGATCCCATAACCAGCTCAGCCCCCGGCCCTCTACCTGAGCTAGGCGGCTGGTGAGAAGGTAACTGATACACCCCCAGCACGTGAAGAGACTGCAGCATCTGATGCTTCAACAGCCTCCCTTTACTAATTAGATCTCTATTGTTGGGACAGGTCAACTTAATTTTTGACGTCTAGCGGCGGCCCAAGCCTCACATCGATATAGAAGCAATGAATTGCTGATTTATTCATGCCCATGTTGACAGGGAGCTTATATTTCTGCATTAGATCTATGGAAGAGTGTGAGCAAGGTGATTGGAGACCATGCCATTAATTCTGTGAAATCTCAGATACGGTACTTCAAATTTAATGAAACTTAATTGAATTCTTAATTGGCTTTAATTGATTTTTAACCTGTTCGCATTTCATGGCTTCAAGTCCTAGATCTGGCTTTGTTTTTTGTTTTGTTTTCATACTTCGAGTACAATTCATATGAAACATTCACATTTATAATCAAGAACTTGCTTTGTGGCTCCAGTCCAACTTGGAAATTTTGTATTGTCATAAGTTTGTCAGTAATATTCTTACAATTCAACAGCTGAGTAACCAATATAATCCATAGAGGTTTACATAACATAAATTTATGGCCTATACCCTATACAACATGTTTACCTAACGAAAATTAATATTCAGCTCCTCTAAAACCTTTCATATGGATTTTAGCTCAAACATTCAGTATTAGCTCGTTAAACATGTTTTATCAGCTAAGCAAGGTATGTTGGAGGAAATCCAAGACAAAAACTTGAATGGGAACAGCAAAAACAGCTGCTATTTCTACCGGCCATTAACGCAGATGGACATTTTCAACCCAGAAAAGAAAGAATGCATAGTTGTGAGATACAGTACAGTAAATCACCAGAACAGCAGAATACCCCATAGACTGATCCATCAACTTTGTGCTCTAAATGTGGAATTAATTTATTTTCCTATATGGTTCAGTCGTTGTGCCCGCCCCAACAGCACTACCATTTTCACCCTTGAAATATTTATGACTTAAATTGAGCAGCATCTTATTTACACCATGAAACAAGAGGGCTGAAAGGCCATTGAGGTACACCAGACACAAAAGCCTCTTCTTAGAAAGTGGGCGTTACATGACACCTCAAAAGTTATTTTCGCAGACACTGTCATTAAAAAAAAAATCAATCAGAAAATCTGAATGCAAAACAACAAACTGACCCTTCAAGGCAAGAAATGAATTTAAATTAATTATGCTTTTGCTTTCTGAGTTTGTCTATGTGACACTTCATGAAAGATCTTTAATCCTCTGAAGCATGATATATACATATACACATATATATATAGCATATACCTGTATACCTTTTGTTGTGAAGCAGAATAGGATCTAAGTTAAAAATTTCATTGTGCAATTATTAATATATTTTATGTACATAAGTGAAAATACATCCACAGGGATTTACACTGTATTTGTTCATTGGAAATGACAATGGAAATGTCTATCCATTTACTATATTCTATTATATTCCATCCATTCATCCACCCGTCCATCCATCTATAATTTGTCATATGTCACTGATATCAGTATTTCCACAATCAAAGCATGAGCAGCATGACATTTCAAATAATGCCAGTGTCTCATGTGTGCATCATGCAGATTTAGAAAGACATGTGAAACAAAACCTTCCTAAACCTGATTAATCTGATTAACAGAAGTAAGAAATAACACTTACATTTCTCTCCACAGAGCGAAGGTATCTGGCACACTCAAAGTGGCCATTGTATTCAGCCAGATCAGCGGCCGTAAATCCATCTATGTCTCTTTCCTTTGGGCTGATCTGGTGACCCAGGAGGATTTGACAGCACTGGAAAAATATCACAATTAATAACTAATACATACAGAGCAATGTTATAACTGTAATTAAGATCTAAAATGCGTAATTAACATCAGTTCTATTTTAGACACCACACAATACTCTATCCTAATAAACCCACCTCTATCTCCCCATTCTCTGCTGCATCATGTAGAGGAGTGCCACCCCAGTAATCCTTCTTGACCTTTGATCCCATCTGTAACAACGTCTCCAAGATGCGATAATGCCCCCCACTGGCAGCAAAGTGTAAAACTGTCGCCCTTCATTATCTTGACTAGATAGACTGACGTCTGTGAAGGACGCCTGCAATAGCCCAAACAAGTATTGTGCATTTGTAAACCTGTAGTAGAGCTCTACTACAATATTATATCAAAGCATATTAGTGTGTAGGTAAATGTATAGGTAAATGTACAACCCACCAGCCATACCACCAGTACATGGTGGCCCATGTGAGCTGCAGCATGCAGTGGCGTCATGCCATCTTGGGCTCTTAGATGTGCGTCAGCTCCACAGTCTCTCACAAGATACTCCACAACGTGCAAATGTCCCTCCTGGCAGGCCAAGTACAGCGGTGTGGCACCAATATTAGTCTGTCGATTAACAGATCTGAAAAAGGTCAATTTAAATGTTTATTCAAAGCATTTTTTTATATTTCAAGTGTTTTTTTAGGGCTGATGTGAATCTCACACTAAAAGATATTTCTGAGTAAAATCTCTCTCCACCATTTCTATTCCTGTGTCTTAATCAATGTATGACATTAATTCCTCCTTCAGTCAACCTCTGTGTCACTGGTCATCTCGGCCTGTGTGGCCAGCGGCCTGAGATTCACTCATTGGATTTAATCATAATTCAAACATGTGCTAAGGAAATCTCTATATGTTCTGCTAAATCAACTATTTAAGCTAAGGGTAAATAGATGTCTACCACTGTTAAAACAATTACAGTCTGGATATTAATCACTCTAATGTAAAGTTAATGCAAAGTTCAATAGAGCAGTTCAGTCATGACAAATTTGTAGGCCAACTCAGAATGCTAATTCACCATAGGTTCCCTCTAGAGTTATCTACGTATTTTTTTAGATTAGAGTTTTTTTTTTTAGCAAAATTTTATGTTTGAAAGAACTCTCTTATACTCACCAAGGCTGCATTTATTTGATCTAAAATATAGTAACAACAGTAATATCATGAAATATTATTACAATTTACAATAACCATTTTCTATTTTATAATATTTAAAAATTTTATTTAATGAGACATTTATACATATTCCTGTGATAGCAAAATTTCAGCATCATTACTTTAGTCTTCGGTGTCACATGATCCTTCAGAAATCATTCTAATATGCTTATTTGGTGCTCAAGAAACATTTCTTACTATTATCAATAGCATTTCTTACTATTATCGTAACACACGAGAAGGAACCTCATTGGTTCTTGCTGAAGCTCAAAGGTGCTGCGTAACATGAGAATGAACCTCATTGGTTCTTGTGGAAGCTCAAACGCGCTGTGTAAAATACCTGAATGAACCACATTGGTTCTTGTGGAAGCTCAAACGTGCTGTGTAACACACGAGAATGAACCTCATTGGTTCTTGCGGAAGCTTAAAAGTGCTGTGAGAATGAATCTCACTGGTTCTTGCACATCAAGCGAACATGCTTGAGCTTCTGTTTACCAAAACTGATGTGTTGATTTCAAAAAGAAATCAGATTTCAAATTTCTCAGATTTCAAACAGATTTCATTTGTGTTTCGAAGATCAATGAAAGTCTTACAGGAGAACATGAGGGTGAGTAATTAATGACAGAAATTTCATTTTTGGGTGAACTATCCCTTTAGCATTTTTGTGGAATTTTTTTTAAAGAAAAGACAGTTTGACAGCACAGCATTTATTTGATATATAAATCTTTTGTAACATTATAAATGTTTTACTGTCAGTGTAATGCAGCCTTACAGAAGCCTTACTTTCTTTTTTTCTTTTTTTTTCTTACTAAAATTTTGAATGTTAGTGTTGTGTCCTGAATTGACCCTGCAGTAAGTCAATGAGCGAATGCCTGTTTGATCATCACAGTCAAGGTCATTTTTAAAACCTTCACACACACCTCGTGGAAGAAACTCTTAACCTTGACCAGAACAGCAGAACACCAAAGGCCTTCAGAAAATACACCTCTTTCAGGAGAAATCGATCGCCTATCAAGAAATTTGGAACTTGATTTAAAACAAATAAATAAATATATAAATAAAATGTTGTCCTATTCACTAAGCAAGTAAATTCACATTTATTGGGTTGTTGCATTGCTTATTATACAAAGGGCTCAGGACTTTGGGTTCAGTAACAGTGAGAAGCAGCTCAGACATTTCTTCTCCAATATGTTGTGACATGTGACCGACAGGGTACATCCATTATACACCAGCTCTCTGCCTCTCACGTGGGATTTTCTAACCCCTGAGGCTAATGCATTACCCTGGCTGTATATGTTAAGTTTACCTTATCCTATACACAAACATGCTTCTTTGTCCTGACCAAGCCCACTGTATATCATGTACATGTATATATACATACATGAGAGAAATGGAGAAAAGAATGCAAGATAACACATAATCAACTTGGGAGTCAGACTCTGAAATTAATTAGTTTGACAGGGATCACTGGATCACTAACAGCTCAATTCCTAATCATCCCTCACTTTTCATTAAGCACAAATGGACAATAGGCTAGTAATGAGCAAACAGAGGAAAATCAAGTTTACATGTAAAAATTGAAATACCCATTTTGGTTATTCGAGCAATTATCGCCTTCGAAACCATATCTAGCTAAATGAGACTGAGGAAGCACCTTCAAGTTACTTTGGTGTCAGGGGTGCATTATGTGTGACCTTATTCTGATGAGTAGATCAGGACGTGCCATACTTTCATGTCACATGTTTACTTCCCGTTTCACCACCCGAGCAGAGCATGTGTTACAAGATACTCAGATTTCCAAACACATGGATGAATAACATGATAGGCTTCTTTACTGATGTTGTTTTTATTGCCCTGTGGTTTCGCCATAAGCTAGTTTGGGTCAGGACAAGACGGAATAACAAGAATTATAACTTTCACAAGAACTCATATGGATCATTTAGTCTCCACACTGAAAAAACAAAGAAGACTTGTGTAGAAACAAATTTCACTCAGAAATCGCTAGTAAATTTCACAATTAATTTCAAAGAAATAGCAAGTAACACATTGAATTAAATGTGAAATCTTGAAGTAACAACTCTTTATCATACGCGTATACAGTAACAAAGCACAAATCACTTATAACTATTAGTTTATAGTTAATTAATAATTTATAAACTGTAGTTAACATACATAAATAGTGAGTTCTTCATTGTCACTGTATTTAACAACGTGTTATTGGTTAATCATATGTAAAGATTTAAATAATGCTTTGTTAACAATTTATTTAGATTAGATATTTAGTTAGATACAAATTATTCTCAATTTAGATTAGGTTACGGAAAATCTCATTAATTAAGTGCTTTGAGCCCACCTTGTTATTCCGTGACCTAAACTAAAGTAAGAACTATTTAATAAGTTGTTAACAAAGCATTATCTAACTCTTTAATTTAATTAAACAATAATAATTAGTTAATTACAGTAACAATGAATGAAGAGCTCAATATCTGTACATAGTCTCTTAATGTATTAACTACGGTTTATAAACTATTAATTAACTGTGAACTAATAGTTTGAAAAGGATTTGTAAATACTTTATTACTGTATACTTTTTATAGTGCGTTTCCAAAACAGAATGTTTTTGTAAAATAGCAGTTATAAATGTATAATTCTATAAGTATAATAAATATACCCCCGGTTTCGCAGACAAGGTTTAAACCTAGTCCCAGACTAAACTGCATATTTGAGCTGTTTTGAGTAAAACCATTGTTTTGTCTCAAAGATCCAAACGACTAATATTTTTTTTGAGTGATATCTCTGCGCCCAAGTAGCAGTGCTTCACCATAATATAGTCCCAAATTAATATCTGCCTAGGAAATCGCCTAGTCTTAATCTGCATCGCAATTTGTATTTGTTGTGAATAGGCAGGCCACAAGAAGTAATTAGGTTTTTTTTTTTGGATCACTTTTTCTCAGGACATGCTAGCTGGCAACATAGGATTCCATTCATTATGCTAAGCTAAGCTAGCGGCGACCCTGCCAAACTAAAACAATGCATGCACTGAGACAAAAATGCATTTGCCCACATATCTAAATGTAGGAAAGAAGTTGAATAAGCTGTATGTCTAAAAATGGTGGAGTGTTCCTTTAATTGAACTAAGGTCTAATCCTGGCTTCATCCAAGCCCTGTCTGTGAAACCAGGCCATTATCATATAAAGAAATGCTCTTCCAATTTCAAGCGGGAGAGCTCTGAAACTTGTAGTCAACACACAAATAGACATCAAATCTCCATAGTGTACCAACATGTCTATCTACTTCAGATAAATGTTAAGCTGTATTTACAAAAAGTCTGAAATTGGATCTGTTTTTAAAAAGACACTAGTACTCAAAGAACTCAAGACGTTTGACCTACAAGACTAGTGACCCAAAACTGTTTGTCACATGCTTCTTTTCATCCACCTCTGCCACATGAGATTTATCTCTATCATTAGTACGTGTGTGAGGTGCAACACTGTACCCTGGAGCTTGACCAATCAGCAGCTTTAAACAGGTGAGGTCACCCTTTGCTGCAGCATAGTGGGCAGGAAGAGCACCGCAGTTTGTTTCTACTTCTGTTCCATCGCCATGAGATAACAGCCAGCGGACAGCTTCCACCCTCCCAAACCGTGCAGCGAGATGAAGCGGAGTGGCCCCACCAGAATCCTGATCCTGAATACAAAGGAACCAAAAAGAATAATTATAAACAACGATTCTGTATTAAATTATTTTCTTCATTGCACACAAAAGGTTGAATTTCCTATAATGTCTGTTCTGAACGATCATTATCAGAATGTTATAAAATAAACTATATGCATTGTCCAATTCATTTATTTAAAAATACATTAAACATATTTCTACATACAATGAGTTCTATACACCTCTTTAATGGTGTTCATTTCTGTTCCTTTTTATGTGTTTATTTTGTTTGTTTTTTGTGCAGAATATTGAAAAAATAAATTTAGAGAAGAAAATGATTTATTAACCTTTGTATGAGGTCAAAAGTAATATCTATGAATTAAAGCCAGACTATGTAGTTTTTTGCCACTAAAGGTCGCCTATTCAAACAAAGGCATAGCTTGATGACGGCGAGATTGAGCGCAGATTCTTGGGAGTTGTAGTCTTAACCTTACAGCCGGTGGAAAAGAATCGGGATGGGACATGGGGCAGAAATCATGTTCATGGATGAGATTATTAAAGTTACTGTAATATGAAGCAGAGCAGGGCTGAGTGCTGTGGGAGCTGAACGAGGTTGCTGGAGCGATTGCTAATGAGAGACGAGTGTGCTGTTTTATCATATTAGGTACATTTTAGTTCCAACTCTGTGAGTTCGCTCTGCGGCTGCTATGAGACTTGTTGCACACTGCTGTAAGCTAGATCGATATTAGAATATCATACTAATAAATGCTGGATGGCTTGTGTTGATAAATGGCATGCAATTCATTTTACAAATGCTGTATTACTGTACAATAATTAGTTTTCTGTCAATAAATGTAGCCTGACGTGGTCATACTCAATTCTAGTCAGAATATGAGTCTGATACTGCTCCGTTGGGCTGTGATTATGGGGCGTGTTTCAACCGAACCAGGAAAGACCTCGATTGGATAGACCCACAACCAATCAGAGCAACAGAGCAATGCATTACGTTAGTTGTCAAATGTCAACAGAAATCAACTGCACTCTGTTGCCAAGTCCGGACCCCATTTATGTGACATATAGACCCAGGAATGCGAATTTAAGCAGGCTACCTTGCCATAATAACACATTCGGGCTAGTTTTGAGTAGCAATTGGGCAGGCTTTGTTGTAAAAACTTGGAAACCCTGTCTGCACGCACGCTGGAATAAGTAACGTTAGAAGAAAGTAAAACGATCTTTGTCGGTGTCGTAAAACATTTTTTTAAGGATACACAGAGTACTTACCAACACGATCATCATTTCTGAGAGAAATAGTGATGGTGAATGCATATACGAACAAGTTCTCTGTTTAGGATTAAAAACAAATTCAACCCAAGCGCCTTTGATGATGTGGATGATTATGTTACTGTTTATCATCTGTCCATCATAGTCTACCCTTACAATTTGATTGGTCCGAACAGTTTCTGTTCGGGGATAATTACTCCTCTATGGACCGAGTCCAGACCGAACTGCCCGAGCTCAAATGTTGTGGGCGGGGCTGAGTTCGGCTGGCATCCAGGCTAGTTTCCATGGTTTCTACAAAACAAAACCAGAAATTGAGGGTAACGCGGGTATGATGTCATTGATAGGCGACGCAAGGACACAATGCGTGTCCTGGTTAAAATTGCTGATTTCGCTGCGGTTTAAACATTCTTGGAAACATTTGGGGTAATGTAAGTACACAAGTCAACAAAATATAGAACACTTGGTTTTTGGGTATATGAACCAAAAAAAATTACATATTGTGCCTTTAATAATTCATGATTTTGTCAATTTTTGTATTTTGAAAAATACATTTTAAAACATATGCAATTAATGATTAAGACAGCTATTCAAAACGCAAAGAAAATATGTTAGCACTTTTTACTTTATGGTTACATGACATTTTTAGTGACAAACTAAAAAAATTTAAAAACGTTTTCAAAATCATATGAAACCAACATGCAAAGAGTTCATTTTTAAAAACTTGCCGTGTTTTAAACTAGATTTTACATCAGTTTGTGATAACCCAAAATAACACACAAGATACATTTAACAAATACAGTTTGCCTAAGCCGAACACTAAAAGTAAAGAGTATTAATATCACATGCTATTATTTTTGAGTAGCGAGAATACAAATAATATAAAACTATGCTGCCATTGAGTTCATAATAACCTGAAAGAACATTCAGTCTGATGGAGGTCATCTAATGATGTCATCATAACAACAGTCTGTATTATCCATTCTACAATAAATCTGCTGCTGCTGACACAGACCTCGTTCCTCAACGGGACATCACTCCTCTATTCCACCAATGTGATCAAATTAGTGTAGCCATCTTTATTTAATCAGACCAAGGAAATGTTCATTAATAATTCAACTGCATACAACTTTGACCTCACCTTGGCAAGCACAGGCTTAAAAAAAAACTCTGATGAACTCCAAGCAAGACCACCAACTTGGAATATTGTTATCACTTTAGTCCGTGATAACAAGGCACTTAAAACATCTACTTTAATACAGCACAGCTGGCCATAAATTAGATCAAGAGGTTGTCAATGGTAAAAGCGCTGGTTTGCATTAGTGTGAGAACAGGCGGGGTGTGTGTGTGTGTGTGTGTGTGTTGGGGGTCTCAGAGGAGCCTCTACTCCCCTGGTAAACAAATAAATAGCATTAACGGTTAGATTGAGCCCCCTCTAACCCATCTGGTCATGATTACAGTCGTCATGCAATACTACTGAGCAAAGAGTAAACAGAGCAAGGGAAAGTGATGTAATCACACCATTCACACCGTTCTACAGTTCCTGGACCTGGAGAACCTCTTGTGTAAGGTGCTATATTTGGAGCAGGTGTTGCTTACCAATATTCTTGCTTTCCATGTGAACACACATTGCGCTGTGAATGTTATATTTTACATACACTGTATTTTGATAAGTGGTTTGCATCACACACAAAGTTCATAGGCCTATGATACTGCAATACTGTTATATCTGAGATGTATTTCATTAGCAGGAAAGGGTGACCTCAGCTAAGGGTAAATTTCATGACTGTGCTGATAGTCACTTCATCAAAGGGATAGTTCACCCCCAAATTTTAATTATTATCATTATTATTCTCACTGTCATGTTGTTTTTGTGGAACACAATACCATTGGGGTGGGTATAATTTTTATACAAAGTGGGTACAAAGTATTGCACTACCTAAGGTTACATTCATTTGTAAGAATACAGTTAGAACTCTAATACTGTAAAATATTATTACAATTTTGAAAACTTACAAAACTGTTTTCTATTTACTATGTTTTAAAATCAAATGTATTTCTGTGATGGGAAATCTAGTTTCCAGCAGCTATTACTTTAGTCCTCAGTGTGTCACATGATCCTTCTAATATTGTGTGCAATATTCACATATTCTGAACCCTTTATGAGTGAGAGAAACAGGCCAATAATAACATAATTTTTTTCTGTGATATGGGTCAAATTTGGTGCTCTGCAATTAGTAACAGGAGAAACAGTGATTTTGGCATCATTCATATCAAACCAGGAATGATGAATTTTAAAGGGATAGTTCACACAAAAATTAAAATTCTGTCATCATTTACTCACCCTCATAATGTTCCAAACCTGTATGAGTATTCTGCTGAACACAAGAGAAGCTAGAGGGAAGAATGTGTGTAACCAAGCAGAGAGCAACCACTGACTACCATAGTAGGGAAACAATACTATGGTAGTCAATGGTTGCTCTCTCTGCTTGGTTACAAACATTCTTCAGAATATCTTCTTTTGTGTTCAGCAGAACAAAGAAACTCATACAGGTTTGGAACAGCTTGAGCTTGACCATTGCTCCATATTTGAATATAAATGAACGTAAGCATTGAGGAAAAGGCCTTTGCCCTATACTATTTTGATACCATTTGCACCTTCAGAGTATTGTAATATACAGCATGCAACAACAACATATTCAGCGCATATTACAATAAAAAATGGTCACTGCCTTATTGGGACCTTATTCCCGCACTGTTAAATACCCATTAGTCACTCTTTTGCATAAAGACCCACTGCTCTAACTCTCAATGCCACTGTTCCACCAGTGTGGTTTCTTTTGAAATGGTGGGTTGAGCTAATGTAAATAGCCTTTGCCAACAATACAGGCTATTTGCAAAATGTTTTAATTTTGACTTTTCCTCAAACAAAGGGATCAAATGGCTTCATAAAACTTGGATTATAGCACATAAGTCATATGTGGACAGTGGTTTTGTCATCTAGTTTGATTGCATGGAAAAGAACAGCATTAACATTTTTCCTAACAACCTCTTTTGTGGTTTACAGAAGAAAGAAAAATCACCCATTTAAAAAGCAAACCTGGGTAACACTTTAGAATAATGGTCAGTTAACTTTAGTTAACTACATTAGTTAATATTAACTAATAATGAACTGCACTTAAAAAGCATTTATTTATCTTTGTTAATAAATAAATAACATTTACTGATGCATTATTAAAATCTTGTTAACATTAGTTAATGCACCGTGAACTAACATGAACAAACCATGAACAGCTAGATTTTTATTAACTATTGTTGAATATAGTAACACATGTACTGCTCATGGTTAGTTTGTGTTAGTTAATATATTAACTAATGTTAACTAATGATCATTATTCTAAAGTGTTACCCAACCCTGGATCCAACTCTATTCGCACTACTGTGCTAACACCCTCCACTCACCTTAACATTGCATCCCGCAACCTGTACAAGCCACTTTAGTTCCCGGGTGTGACCTGTAGCTGCAGCATCATGGACAGGTGTGGCTCCATTTAGGGCCCTCGTGTCAGCCGCCAGCCCAGCTTCTGTCACCAGAAAGCAAAGGCAGTCCAGCTGACCACAGCGTGCAGCGTGGTGCACCAGTCCCGCCCCCTGTGCATCCGCAATGGCGGCGCTCAGACATCCAGTTTCTGTGAGCTCCCTGAGGCCTTGTAGGTCTCCTTCACGGGCTGCTGCGACGGCCTTTTGGAGCACCATGTCAACCCTGCCTCTTTGCACCTGCGCCGGCTGCCTTTGACTGGATTTGGAGGCTGCCTAGGGCAATTAAACCTACCCCCCACAGGACACATGCACACACACACAGGGGAAGCCGACACCTAACCGTCTGCCAGCTGGCGGGATTGGGTGAGCGGAGGAGAGGAGCAGGTCTGGCCCGGTGAGCTGTAAAGGTAATGAAAGACGTCACAATGCACCGGTGCTCAGCATGGCCCAGCCGTTGCCTTTGTACTCGCTTACCAACCTGCACAAGGTTGCCCTCTCTTCTGGCAGCAGACACAAGAGTAATGAGAGAACTGGCCTCTGAAGACCTACTAAAATGTGTGTGACTGGTGTGCAGGCATGTGGCATGTGATTAGAGATTACAGTGAGCCTCATTTTCACATGTTAAAAATTCATTTCTGTCTGAATGGCCAAGAGTGTGTCTGGAGAGACAACAAGGGATTAGAAAGGGGCAGTTTGGTTAGAGCATATAAACTTTAATGATTCAGTGTCAGGTAAGATCAGATCAGCACTGAGACATTAAAGAGAGTCCATTCAGCTCATTTAATAATGCTGTTGCAGCTTTGTTGTACTGGTAACAGATATCTCCGTCTCATTCTGAATGTGCACGCTCCATCACATCCCAATGTAACTAAGTGCAGCCGCCAAGTTACAATGAACAGGTTTTTGACTTTCCCTGAAAAATAGGGTATGAACATCTACAACATAATTAGAAATATTTGTACATCTTTTTTTCACATCATTCCATTATAAAAAGAAAAAAACACCAGTGTATTATATATCAAATTAGGGGGATCTATTTGGTGGCAAAATAGGGCAAAAATACACTATATACACTAAAAGTGCCCCTATTATGCTATTTTAAAGGTTCCTAATTTGTCTCCTACAAGCAGGTTTTCATGCATCAAAAGTAATATACATTTCACATCACCACATTTATCAATGATTCTCATACGTCTCGACGGATGAATCAGTGTCTCTGGTATAAACCCCTCCTTTCCATGCGCAACTCTGCTCTGATTGGCCAGACAGCCCAGTCTGTTGCGATTGGTCTACCGCTTACAGTGCTTGTCGAAAGCTAAATGCCCATTACCATAAACTGAACTTCAGCTCTGGAGGCTTCCTCAGTGATTGTACACACTGTAAAGACAGTAACGATGGCATCGATTTTACCTTATCAATCTGAGGGCGAGTCTGATGATGAAATCCTGGAAGAACTAGTTATTCATCCCGAACCTCCATCGCAAAGACGTGATGTGCTACTCATTTTGAGGTACTTTACGAGATGTTGCAACTGTAATTCCTCACCATCAGCATTAACAAGTGTATGTTCATCAATAAGGCAACGTATATATCTAATTTATTGCAGTGCAGATACGGTAACTGTACCAATAATGGTGCATACATTAGCTGAGCACTAACGTGAATGGCTGATGTAACAAACGTTTGTAAAACAAATCTTACTAATTTGAGTAAAGATAAAGGATGGAGCAAGAATGACAGTTTTAACTGTCAGTTTTAGGTAATAGTGGCCCACAGCTGATTAGTAGAAGTATTTCAGTAAGACAATAATAACATGAGTTAGGCAGTTAGCCAGAAACAATTTAAAACACAAAACTACGTATTTTAAACACCCGGTAGAAAAAAAATACATCAATAATTATTCATATTCACAGGTTGTGATGAGGAGCAAGCTGGTTCAAATAAACTGGGTACTAATCCCTCTTTCAAGAGCAAGCATTTTGTGAATCCCATGTTGAAATCCAAGATTTGAGAAGAAGTCGTCAGTAAAAACGTATTTAAGGACGGGTCGAGTTGTTCGCGGGCGGACAATGCACAAGATAGGTTGCATTATCTAGAGACGTAGAACCGTAACACAGTCGGATTTGAATTACAAACAACTCTGGTTTATTCTTTGAGTCAATTCTTTCTTTTAGGAGACAGTAACTATTTAATCGTGCACTTTCCACTTTACAACTTTGTAGAACGTTTACATTCACAAACAGCTATATTACACACTGCATGAAAGGGAATATTTGGAGGTAAAAAACATAAAAGGGGCACTTTAATAAAACGTCTTATTTAAAAAAAAAGAAATTCTTGTATAAAAAAATCAATATGCCATGTGTTCCCAAAAACACTCTTGTTTGTGTCATATTGCTTAACTATATCATATGATAGGAATATAACACTCATACAGGGGCCCCATATTTTGAATATTGGGGACATTCTAACAGCATTCTAATCGGCTACAACAAAAAGTGAATTGCGCGGACTCTCAAGGTGTGCTTTTGTTTGGTTTATGCAAAGTGAGTGACATACTCGTAATGTCAGCTCACACATTGTTAAAATAATTATCATAGACAATACATATAGCACACCCCATATGCAAGCTGTTTAAAGTTTAAAACTATTTATCAGCTACAGCAAATTCCCTGAAGTTCCATAAATCAAATGTTTTAACCAAATAAGATTTGGAATAAAATATTCTGTTAAATAAATAGTTTTATATCCATATAGTGCAACCTGATGATGACCTTAAACCCTGAAGCCTATGACATTATCGTGCAACATCCACACCTCATGGAACAAATGGTGCTAGTTCATTCGCTCCAGTTGCTCTACAGTGTCTCTCAGATCCTCCACGACAATGTCCACCTCTTCACGGGAGGTACTTCTACCAACACTAATCCTCAGAGCGTTGGTAGCCACATCATATGGAATCCCACAGCTTAGAAGAATATGGGAAGGTCTAAGGAATGTAGAGCACAATATAATAACAGTTATTATACATAAAAAGGATATAGTGAAAGGAAAATAATAAACACATCAAGGTTTATTCAGACTAAAGGCTTAGATATACTTCATTTTCCACATTCTGCTCTATCTAGTGAACCTTTGTTTTTGTGCGCTCTAATCAAACATTAAAACCTTTTTTTAAAGGGCACCTATTATGCCCCTTTTTACAAGATGTAATATAAGTCTTAGGTGTCCCCAGAGTGTGCCTGTGAAGTTTCAGATCAAAATTCCTAACAGATAATTTAATATACCATTTTGAAAATGGCAATTTTGGGGTTGAAGAAAAATGAGCTGTTCTGTGTGTAGCTCCTTTAATGCAAATGAGCTGCTGCTCTACACATCTCGTTCACAGCTCATTCACAGCAGTGAACAGGGAATGAAAACTGAAACATGATATCTGTTTGTTTTAATGATCATCTCTATCAGACACATTCATGTGACATTGCAGTTCTTCATCATCATGAAATATCATCTGTATGTGTTTTAAAGCCTTATCGCTCCAACTTAAAACACACACACACATGCTCCAGTCGCATGCACACAGAGCTGGATGTCAGCACATCCGTGAGTAGTCTATTAAACTAGACTAGTTCTCTATCAAACAACATAAGATAAACAGAAATTCACTCCCTGCTCTTGACTGACTGAACTTTAGTAGCTTTAATAAGAACACGTTTCTTACTTGAATGCTGCTGTTAATGCTCTTGAGGAGATAAACATGGTGGACTGTGAACAGCTCAGCAACAGCTCTCTGAGGGAGGGGTCTGTGCTAGTATGTCAGTGTCCATCAACATGTGTGGGCGGGGCCTCTGCAGTGTGACATCACACTGCAGGAATCTGGAAACGGCTTGTTCTGAGACACTGCTTATGATTTATGGGAATTAAAAAAAAGGAGAGGGTGGATTTTTACCATTATAGGGTGGTTGTGTACACACACTGCCAACACACATTTATGTTCAAAATATAAGTGAATTTTGCATAATAGGTGCTCATGCTTTTATTGTTAAAAGCATGAGCACCTATTATGCAAAATTCACTTATATTTTATCTTGTTAACCATAAGAAGCTGAAAACCACATTTTAACCATTTGCATCGTTGGTTATTTCTTGTAATATACAATTTAAAAGACATTCCTAAAAGGCTTAAACCTAGTCCTGGATTAAAATGCATGTTTGAAATGTTTTAACTGAAAGCAACTTCCACTGACATATCTTAAAATATGTCAGTGCTATTGTTTTGTCTCAAGATGTACATCAACAATGTTTTTTTCTAAGGGACATTTATAAAAGCTACTTAAATGTTCTAACTGAACCAAGGCCTAATCCTGGCTTAATCTAAGTCCTGTCTGTAAAACCAGGCCATCAATATGTATGGTTAAGATATATTTTAGGATTTAAAAGCACATACTTAAAAAATCATTTAGGGGTTCAAGGGGTAGAATTTGAAAACACTAGTGAATTCACAAATGTCCTTGATATTGCCCCAAAAGATTTCATTGTAAGTACAGATGACTTACTGGTCTCCTCTGTCTGAGTGGCAGGCAGCACCCACACTGGCCAACAACCTCCTGCAGGTGGACAGCACTCTACGCCCTACAGCAGGGGGGAAAGTCTTATCAATTATTCACAAGAGCTCTTGTGTTTTACAAATCTGCAGGGTCATGGCCTGACCTACTTCTGACCGATACACGTGTCAAAAAATAAACTTTTATGGAAAATGGAGGCACTGGGGTAGCATTTCAGTCAATCAAGCTTGATTATATCATGTCTGTGACAAATCTTTGTGAATGTTTAATGTATGTACATTTGTGCACTATAAATATAGGTCACATTGTGAACATATAAATATCAGGATGTACATTCATACTTCATTCATGTACTGTGAAAGACAAATTATGAGACTAGAAAATGGCCATTCACTACCTTGAAGTCCTCTTCCCAAAATGGAAACATTGCATGTGTTGGGCAAAATGTCTGAGCCAGAAAAATGGCTGTTAAAATGAATCTTATCTTTTCCAAAGACAGCCTGAAAAAACAAAATAAAATACAATAATATATATTAGTTTCCATTAATATAGACACTAAAGTAATGTCCACTGAAATATTTTTTATATATATTATTCAATATACTAAAGTAATGGCCACTGAAATATTTGTACGAGTCATCTACTGTATAGTAAAGCAGAAACAAGACTTACAAGTAGCTTTTGCTCCAGATAACGTCGGATATCCAGGAAATGGGCTTCATACTCTGCTAAATTTAAGCTTACCAATTCGGCAGCCTTTTTTCCAAAAAAGAATAAGTTATTTAAAACAATTTTGCACGTACAGACAGCCAACTTACTACTGAAAAAAATTATATATATATATATATATATATATATATATATATATATATATATATATATATATATATATATATACATATAAATGCATTTAGTTAATTATTGTACATGTATAAACACAGTCAACCTAGTACTGAATATAAATAAATAAAGATTGATATATGATATGATATTACATATAGGATATGATATATACTGTATAGGGGGTTTTACCTTTCCCAGACCTGCTATCATTGCTGTGTTCTCAGTTCTAAGAATTAAAGAGATAACAAGCGTATTGATTTCAGAGTCAGTAACATACTTGTTTTAATTGTTCAATAATTCATCACCCATACATGAAACCCCATCACACAATAAACCATGTCATACCCTGGCCTGAAGTTGCGCTCTTGTCCTCCTCCAAAAAGCAGAGGGTAAACAGGGGTTGTGGTTCCAGGATCATTCACGAACAAAGCACCGATTCGAGGGCCATAAAACTGGAACACACCATCAACAGGATTGTGATCTCTAATTTTCTTCACTTAGAGAGAGATGATATATCAACAGCGTCTCTTGTTACTTACCTTGTGTCCTACGATGGTAATGTAGTCTACTCCCAGGTCATGCGCATCCACTCGTATCTTTCCGATAGCCTGGGCTGCATCAGTGTGCAGGAGGATTCTGGGAGCTGATGCTGCCCTTTGTTTGTTTACATCCTTCACCACCTGACAAATATCCTTAATTGGCTGTTGAAGGGAGAATCTCATCAGTTACTCTGAAGTGTTTATGCTAAACCATGTCAGGAAAAAAAAACTACTGGCGAATTTTCACTGGTACAGCTAAAATTAACTGGCCATACTAATGTCTACAATTGAAGCTACTCTTTAACATCATGGTTATAAAAATTCACACTCGCAATTAAGCTTGACACACTAGCGGGACTGCTGTCAGGGCAACATGCTCACCATAATGATGCCGGTCTCATTATTGGCCAACATGATCGACACCAAGCACGTGGTGGGACGAATCACTGCAATGACATCCTCGACCTCCACCCGTGCGGTCACCTTGGAAACGGGCACAAATGTGACATCTACAACGAGAATCCAATAAGGTCCAATCAGAGCACAAAGATCTCTGCTTTCATTGATATTCACATTTTAATACAGATAGCAAGACGCATTTTGGATGCAATATTCCAAGTAATAGTAGTGCATTAAGGTAATATCCACTTCCTCAAGTTAAACATTTAGAAAACAAAATCTCCATTTGAAGTTTTAGACGGAAGGTTCAGTAATGCTAACCTGCTTTGCCCTCTTTTAACAAGTGTTTAGCTGTGAGTTTAATGGAGTCATGCTCGACATTAGAGATGATAATATGAGGTAAGGAGCCTCTTCCCTTCAGATGCTGGCTGTTCGTGCCTCCCTCTGCAGAAGTCTTGCTCTTTCTGAAGTGCTCCACAGCTGTGTGAAACACCAGATTATTGGCCTGAAAGTCCAGGAGAAAAAGAGAGCTAAATAAAGATTTGGGGGAATCATTTCTTCTGAATACCTGCATTTTTCTCAGGTATTCAACGCAGCTCTCAACACATGCATCATTAGGACTAATACAACAAGCATTATTGCTATTGTAAAGACTTGTTCACACCAACACAAAGATTTGGTCTGATTTTCTCATGCGATTTGTCAGAAGACCAAATACAAGAGACAAGAGAGAAGGTTCCAGATTCTTCCTCTGCTATTAACTGTCATTTCGTAATGCCATCACGTTGTGGTTTTATGTAACAGGAGTGACTTTATTGCATCAAAGTTTTATGCAGTGAATATTCATATTGGTGTGAACAGGCAATTAGTGTATTAAAGGGTTAGTTCACCAAAAATGAAAATTAGCCCATGATTTACTCACCCACAAGTAATCCTAGGTGTATATGACATTCTTCTTTCAGACTAATAAAATCAGAGTTATAGTAAAAAAAAAAAATGTCCTAGCTAATCCAAGTTTTATAATGGCAGTGAATTGTTGCCTCGTTTATGAAGTCCATTAAAGTGCATCTATCTATCATTTAACTGCTCCACGCGGCTCCGGGTGGTTAATAAAGGCCTTTATTACACATTTATGACACATTTACTTACCCTTGTTCCAAACCTGTATGAATTTCTATCTTCTGCAGGATACAAAGGAAGATATTTGGAAGAATGTTTGTAACCAAGCAGATCTGGTCAGCCATTGACTAAAATAGTATTTTTCCCCCACTATGGAAGTCAACAATGAAATGTATACAGGTTTGAAACAACTTGAGGTGAGTAAATGATAACAGAATTTTCATTTTTGGGTGAACTACCCCTTTTAATATCCCACTAGTAAAGAAAGGAAATAACTTTTGCTCAATTCTGTTTGAATCGTGCTCTTGAAACCCTTACCTCAGTTCCTCCTGAAGTAAAAATTATGTCTGCTGCTTTTCCACCAACCATCCTTGCAATGGTATCTCTGGAATGGTAAATGATGTCTCTGGCTTTCAGACCTAGTATCAGTGGAAAACTATATGAGCATGTGTTCATCATTTACTCACCCTCATTTCCAAATCTGTTTGACTTTCTTACATAAAGTTTGCCATGTTTTTTGCCCATTCAATTAAATAGTCTGCGGGAATTCATACAGGTTTGAAATGACATGAGGATGAGTAAATGATGACAGAATTGTCCTTTTTGGTCTGCCATACATCTATCTTTGAGAGCCTTTTACCTGGAAGGTAATTACTGCTGGGATTTCCCCATGCATCACTTAATGCATCAGTAACAACCCTGATCACCTCTGGATCCACTGGCGTGGTGGCGTTGTAATCCATGTATATTCTGCAGCAGATAAAACAAACTCATTCTGGAGCATGCGATGGATCGGACGCAAATTACTTCATGTCCAGTCTAACTGATATGGAATATTCATTACCTGTCTGGCCCATCAGTCACATGATGATCCAGGTCAGATCCATAATGATGTGTTAAAGTCCCCCATAAATTATGATCCAGGATGACAGGAGGATCAGTCTTTTCAGACATTATCTGGATTACATTATGGATTAAAATGAAAAAATACTGTACATCAGTCTAAACACAATAAAAACTTTCTTTAAAGTGCTTTAACGACAGTAATATACGGGTCATGTCATAAGGCTTGCTGGGTCACATATACTGCTCAGGTATAACTTAAGCATATTTTTATTGGTTTAGACAAGCCATGGTTGTTAATACAAGGCTGACATTTAATCTAGGTGAAGTTTCATGCAACACAAATCGTGCGAGCCGTGCACTTCGATTCATAATGTAACAGTTAGATGATTCACTGCTGCTCCTCACATATGTTGTCTATGAGCATAAAATACTTAAACTGCCTTAACAGTCCCTTTACAAGAACCATCGCTGAGATAACTACTGATAAACCTGATGAAACGATGTAATTATACCATTATACTGACCTCTTACTCTATGTATGTCCTGTCAATGATTCACGGTTAAAACTGGTGATATGGCAGGAGCACGCTCTACTTTGAACCGGAAACGCACTCGATCAAACCCCTCCTCTTTTTAAACGGTCACCCTTTTTCGCTACTACAGCGAAGGCTTGGTTCATGAACTATTAACCAGATGGTGCTGACGTTACAAAACGTTAAAGGGCGTCCCGTCATGTAGTACTAGTAATATTAATAAGCCACGCCTTCATGGTTCAATCATATGGTTCAACGCACATCACGTTTTTAATATTCATGAACTAAGCCTTCGTCGTAGTAGCGTTACATTTTTAACCAGCAGCTTTGAGGCGAGACAGTATGGCAAGCCGTTTTAACACTTAAAGGGACAGTTCACCCAAAAATGAAAATAACCCCATGATTTACTCACCCTCAATCCATCCTATGTGTATATGACTTTCTTCTTTCAGACGAATACAATCGGAGTATTAAAAAACGTCCTGGATAATTATAGTGGCAGTGAATGGGAGCCCAAAATTGGAAGCTCAAAAAAGTGCAGGGGTCTGGCGGAGCTAGATATTTTACTTTATAAAGTTTTATATTGGCTTTCAACATTTTTCTTAAAAAAAATGCATTGCTTTGCTTCAGAATGCCTTTATTAACCCCTGAGAGCCGGTGGGTTACTTTTATAATGGATGGATGCACTTTTTAGGCTTCAAATTGTGGGCTCCCATTCACTGCCATTATAAAGCTTAGATTAGCCAGGGCATTTTTTATATATATAACTCAGAGTGTATTCGTCTGAAAGAAGAATGTCATATACACCTATGCTTGAGGGTGAGTAATGGGCTAATTTTCATTTTTGGGTGAACTATCCACATTTATGTTTCTTTAAAAAAGATACTACCTAAAGAATAAGTACCTAATGAGAGGGCCACACGGAATCTGTGGAATTTTTTAGTGATTTCTGTGCAGAATTTTTTGAAAAATCTGCGGAATTATGCGTAATGCTTTAAATGTGTAAAAAAGATCTAAGAATATTGGAACTGAAAGAATTACAAATAAAATATAAAATTTTCACTTCTTAACTTTTATTTAAGGTTTACAATCCAAATAGAAAAACTTGTTTTTTAAACAAAGCTCTCTCATTGTAGGCTACATCCACCAAAAGACAGAAAAAATATTGCTGTATTAATTGTATTGTAGACAAATCATTAAATAAAAGAATGTATATCATTCAACAATAGAGCAAAATAAATAAATAAATACCTACCGAAGTAAATAAATTGACGTTTTTTAATAGCTATAAATAAATAATTTTTGTAGACAAGTGACGTTTCCTTTACTCCTCCGAGGTCAATTTTAATTTAGACATTTTAAAATATCACTCTCTCACTAAAACAAAGTTCACATTAATAAGCGCAGCCTACTACCCCTCACAATCTATGACGGGCACTACAAATCTGCAGAGTTTTCTGTGGAATTCTGCGCGCGCGGATTCCGTGTGGGCCTGAGGCCGTAACCATGTTTTGAACATTGGGGCAGACCAATTTTTTTTTTTTTAAAAGCATAATGAAATAGATCAGTGAATGAAATTCTAGGTCTAATTCTAGTTGGGAAATAATCATTTTGGGACTATTTGCAAATAATATTTGCAATAATTACTATCAAATACAGTATTATTCCAGAGATTCTTCACACACGTTTGTGTGTATTTTGTTTTGTGATTTCACCAGAAAGAATCTCCGCAATGGCATTTTGCGATAGACGTCCTCGTCAGTCTGAAGACAAGCCAAAAGTGAAGGTAAACCCCGCCTACTTTGATTTGATTGGCCATCTCAATCATTTTGACATTGATGAGGGCTGTTAGACAGCTGAGACAATTTGGCCATTTCTAATTATTGGGTGGAACTTGTCCCCCTCAATGTCTATGGTGGTTACAGCCCTGATAGTTAAAAAAAATAACTAGTAGGTTAAACAGATATAATCTACTAGTAAGGCTGTAACCATGTCTTGAACATTAGGGGAATTAAAGGTTTAGCAGGGATTTAAGTAGACATTAGAAGGGATTTAAAGGGACATTAGAAGGGATTTAAAGGGGATAAAGGAAAATAAACAAGAACTGTTAAAGAAGTTCCAAGTCTATGTAGCCTAGTTTTGAATTAAACTCTATGCAAATAATAGTGTAAAAATGTAAAATTAAAAAAGATGCACACATTCACTCTTATTTTTAAGGGTTATAGTGTTTTATAATATCTTATTAGTTACTAGTAACTATTAAAAACATATGTTTTCAAAAATGAACATAACTGCTTCAAAATTTGCGTTTTCACTATGGGGGTGTGTAATTTACTTTGTAGAACAAAACATTAAAGTATAGTCAAATTAGGTTTACCACAGGCTTTATTTTACACATAAATAATAATACTAAAAAACATTCTAAAACCCCCATAGGAAAGTCTCAAAAGAACCAGCTGCAAATTAGTCTTCCGGGTTATGATGCCAATTTACACCGCACAAACAAACACCAATTAACACGTGGGTTTAGATGGATCCGTATGTTACTGTCGCCATCTTTTGCCGTTGGTCTGGGTTTGTTTTCCTCTGTTTCTGTTGTGGCAGTGTGAACAATCAAATTCTAAATCCAACAGATGTTTGTTGGTGTTTGTTGGTGTTTGTCTGTGCGGTGTGAATTGGCCTATACCTGCACCACTCAATATTCAACATGTTTTCCTATTTCGTCATGCATAAAACAATGAATCAATAGAGGCACACAAAAGACAAAGTCATTCATAGTGTTGCATAAGTTCCACATTTATTTCATATCTGACAATGTGTTAAGTGTACACAAACATTTGACTCATAATTCCAACACTCAGAAAGAGACACTGAACTACTGCCCACTGAAGATGGTACAAACCGGTTACAACTGCATATTACACCATTCACAGCAATCATGTTTATATACAACGCAAGTAAAACTGTGAGAAAATGACAGAAAAAAATGCATATGAATGGAGTCTGTGCATAACAGGAGAATGGAAGCACACAAATATTTGGTGTCGATTATGAGAAAGGAATCATTCTTTCACTTTGGGAGGTGGTAAAATGGATGCAATGTTTTTAGCTTGGAAACATGATAAAGCGATGTTTTATGGAAATTGCTTGTAGAAACGGCACAGGACAGGCTAAAACATGAACAATTTTATTCAGCTCTCTGCATTACTTTTCTACAAGGTGCACCGACAAAAAACAAAGACAATTCACATTTGCTGAAAATGAAAGTGAACCTTTTAACTATATATTTTTAATTATTTTGTTGACAATGCACCTGCTATTACTATTAACATATGCAATTATTTATAAAGATAGTGGCATTGCTTATTGTTAACGTTTACTCTGTCTGAACTGGTCATGAAAGTGAAGCTGACTGACACGCATGGAAAAAGCATAAGGCGCATGAACAGAGAACTAATGAGAATCAATGTAGGGATATGCATACATACATTGTATGTATGTACAGGTCCTTCTAAAAAAATAGCATATTGTGATAAAAGTTCATTATTTTCCATAATGTAATGATAAAAATTTAACTTTCATATATTTTGAAATACAGCTTTTGAAAACCCAAAATTCCTATCTCAAAAAATTAGCATATCATGAAAAGGTTCTCTAAACGAGCTATTAACCTAATCATCTGAATCAACTAATTAACTCTAAACACCTGCAAAAGATTCCTGAGGCTTTTAAAAACTCCCAGCCTGGTTCATTACTCAAAACCGCAATCATGGGTAAGACTGCCGACCTGACTGCTGTCCAGAAGGCCATCATTGACACCCTCAAGCGAGAGGGTAAGACACAGAAAGAAATTTCTGAACGAATAGGCTGTATTTTGGAGCACTTCATGCTTCCATCTGCTGAAAAGCTTTATGGAGATGAAGATTTTGTTTTTCAGCACGACCTGGCACCTGCTCACAGTGCCAAAACCACTGGTAAATGGTTTACTGACCATGGTATTACTGTGCTCAATTGGCCTGCCAACTCTCCTGACCTGAACCCCATAGAGAATCTGTGGGATATTGTGAAGAGAAAGTTGAGAGACGCAAGACCCAACACTCTGGATGAGCTTAAGGCCGCTATCGAAGCATCCTGGGCCTCCATAACACCTCAGCAGTGCCACAGGCTGATTGCCTCCATGCCACGCCGCATTGAAGCATTCATTTCTGCAAAAGGATTCCCGACCAAGTATTGAGTGCATAACTGAACATAATTATTTGAAGGTTGACTTTTTTTGTATTAAAAACACTTTTCTTTTATTGGTCGGATGAAATATGCTAATTTTTTTTTGGGTTTTCATGAGCTGTATGCCAAAATCATCAGTATTAAAACAATAAAAGACCTGAAATATTTCAGTTGGTGTGCAATGAATCTTAAATATATAAAAGTTTAATTTTTATCATTACATTATGGAAAATAATGAACTTTTATCACAATATGCTAATTTTTTGAGAAGGACCTGTGTATAATATATATATATATATACTTTTACTCACAGAAACAGAATACCATCCTAAACACCGATATTAGTAACATGATCTTTGGAATTAGAAGTGTAGATTTCATAGATATATCAAGGCTTTCAGTAGAGGTTTGTTCAGGTGTCAGATTCTTGCGGTACTGAGCATGTGCTGTAGGTTGGCTGGCCTCAGTCATACACATGTGCCTGAATCTAGCTGCCATGGAGGCACCTCATGTGATTTGCAAACGTTGATGAAAGGCTTGTGTTAGTTAGGCAAATTGCAGGATCATTCAATTATCTCATACTACATTATAAGCCACCTGGCCTAAATATAATAAGCAGTGAAAGTGGAAGCATGGGCTCAGCTCCAGTAACTGCCTAAGTCAAGGTCTGGCCCACAGGATTCCACCTGATACCAAATGCTTTTGCACTAAAATTGTCTAAATCACAGCTGTTGGTATTATATGATTTTAAAATGTTGTTTCATATTCTTTAAAATGTAGGTTGCCTGAAGTTGAACACAATCGGTTCTCTCAGTGCAGATGGTTTCCTGTTTTTGAGGGGGTTTGACTATTGAAATAACACAACAATCAGATCTGAGATGACAAAAAATGGAATTTAAAATGTATTGCGTTATCTATCAGCTTGTCGCATATTTTATATGATTGTAATCACCGAAATGAGGGAAGGGCTTATTTCTGGAGTTCATGATGATATTAGAAATGAGAAACTTCTGGGTGAATAAGTAGATTGGTTTAGTTCATTTGCAAGTAAAATTATTTACACCATCTAGATATGCTTAGAAATCTCAAAACCTAGTCATATGTAGGGCATGTGCAATATGCAAACTATCTAAAAACTGATTCTGCCTGTGCACAAGAATGATTACACGCAAAGAGAAAGGGCGGTAGTGAAAGTGGATGATGACAGTTGTAAAACAAAAACAGAGTAGATGACGCAAGAGGCACAAAATCATATCTCGTCACTCTCTAGGGTGCGTATAGAAAATTCCATCAGTACATTTGATTTGTTCTAACACACTTCTAAACCTTCCATTTTCCAAAACTGACCACTGTACAAACACTCATGTAGGGTTCTGGGCGAAAATGATGATTTTTCTCTACTTAAAAAAATCTTAACCAAAACTAGTATCTAAAAAGTAAAATTCAAGTAATCTACATGTAATAGCAGCTATCCCAGCATTCACTTCTAAACTGTTCCCTAAATGCATTTCATGGTGTCGGGTGAATGAGAGCAGTGTGGTCAGTAAAACGGAGGTTAGTCAACTCATGATAAAAAAAGTGCCATATGCAGAAATTGCACTGTACTTCATCAAAAATATTACAGTCTTTGTCAATAAATACATGCTGAAATAAATAAAAACATGTTAAATAAATACCTAACTAGATAAGACTTTAATAGAAATTTTAAAAATAAATTAGACAGATATAAGATCATTTGGGGATACCGATATTTTTATATAAAATATTAGACTGGATTATGATACATTTTAGATAAATCTACTGACCAGTACTCCAACAAAAATAGGCCAAATCTTTATAATGGTTCTCATACAGAGATATGAGAATGCGACCATTTTCCGTTGCCAAATTTTTCCTCATGCGTCCTGATTATTTTGAAAACTTTATGCATTTCAAGGCCTTACAAGGGAAACATTATAAAGGTATATGAGTATTTATGATGGGTTGTACTGCGTCCAAGAACTGCACTTAAAGAGAGTAAGAGTGTAATATGATGTGATTCATCTGCTCCTTGCTAAGAACTGCTTATCATTGATCAATTCTATGTTCCATAGCCAAGAGATGAATAAACATATGGTCTGCTGACTTAAATAATGACCAGTTTTAAACCCATAGACTTGCAAGTCAGGAGTAGCACGATAAGGCCATGTGATCCATTTTCCCACCAAACTCAAGATATGGACGTCACTCGTCACAGTACCAAATTTAGATGTGTTTGCATGAGCTGACAGCTTCAGAATTAGAAATTCCCATCACCAACTTTCTAAAATGTTGCTGAAGACTACATAAGCATACTATCTCTAACCCAATAAAGTAGTTAACCTGTTCTGTTGGCGCTATAAGTTGAATATTTAGGCCACTGTAGATGCACAACAAAGGGGCCTTTAAGATACAGGTGCACAGTTGGTGCTAGTGTGGGCAGGTGCAGGAACACACATGTAGGAAACAAGGGGGGCAAGACAGTTGATTGAGCACAGAAACGGTGTGGGGTGGGGGTGGGGGTTTCTGTCAGTAGATCTATTTACAAGTTTAGTCCTTTGTGTTTTTTTGTCCTCGAAGAGTTAGGTGTACATGTGGTGGGCTCAAAACCTCATCTGCCCGGCTCTTCTTCTGGACAGTTTAGACCTGACGGGAAGAAGACAATTGAACAAATACGGGCATGTAAGGTTTTTTTTTTGTGTGAAAGAGTTTGATATGTGCTCCACTGTACCTGATAGATCCAGCAAGCAGAGGGTTAAAGGCATAGAGCCAGTCATGCATCTCCTTGTCATTACTGGCTTGAAGAAGTATCCCACGATGCTCTGTGCATACCGCAAATGTGTAGGGGGTCTGCAGTTCAGACAGACATTGGATTACAGTTCAGTCGATACTCTAGATACAGAACAATCGATTTTTTTAGATGTTTTACCTTCAGCATGGCCTGCTGGTCTTCGCTGTACTCCACTTGTGCCGACGACAGGTTAAGAATGGCCCTTTCCACTGTGTCTCTCTCTGTGTTGTAGATGTAGACATAAGGCCGGCGTACCACCACATATCTCTTAACCCAGCCATTACTGTGGGGCTCCAGGAAGTGCAAATAACCTTTCTTTGACACAATCGGGCTGCAACATTAAAATAGAGTACAAGTTAGAGTCGACTTCCAAACAGAAATTGATTTTCATTTACAGGCAAATGTAAAATAAAAAGGAATTGCTCAACAAAATAGTACAATTTTTGTTTTACCTGACACGGATTTCCTGAATATCTGGCACAAAAATGTGGATCCTTGATCTGGACTGCTGAGGAGACTTCTTGCCCTCTGTTTCAGACTCAGGAATGGGGCTGACAGCACGAGATCGAGGTGTTGGGGGTCTACACATATGAGCAGTAAGAACATAGATGTAGATTTATGTTTTATTTGGAACAATATTTGGCATGCAGCTTTAAAATTATGTAAATACCCCAAGTATAAGACTGATGTTCCTAAACATGACATGACAATATAGCCTTTTAACTGTCAGTGCCTTGATAGCGGACATGTTGAAATTGGATATTGCATTATCTTTTAGAGGGCTATATTTTTGTGATATCAACTTCAAATTTGGAACACAACTTGGTTAGACATACTGTAAAACTTTTTAATAATTTTAGAGTCCAAATTATTTCGTAAAATATATCTTTTTTCAGTACATTTGCTATACCGGTAGCTTAAACTTCTTTAACATTTAAAACTTTCTTTTTTTAAGTGCTGAAGGAAACAACAGCCGTTCTGCAATAATCTGCTGAGTGTCTTCGTTAAAAAAGACCAACCGTAGGTCGTTTTCCAAAGCATTCACGAATTACAACCAATTAAATTCAGATCTATGCTCAGGAACTAGGATGACATAGCCTGGATGCCAACCGAATTTAGCCCCGCCCACAACATTTTTGCTCTGGGAATTTGGTCTGGACTTGATCCATAAAGGAGTAATTATGCCTGAACAGAAACTGTTCGGACCAATGAAATTGTCAGGGCGGGCTTTAGACGATGATGGACAGATGATAAACAGTAACATGTCATCAACCACGTCATCAAAGGCACTTGTTTTGAATTTGCTCTTATCCTAAACGGAGAACTTGTTCATATATGCATTCACCTTCACTATTTCTCTCAGAAATGATTATCGTGTTGGTAAGTACTCTGTGAATCCTTCAATTCCTTTTTTACAACACTGACAAAAATCATTTACTCTCATCTTTTGCTTCTAACGTTACTTAATCCAGCGCGGGTTGGCAAGTTTTCGCGCAATTGCAACTCAAAACTATGGCACAAAACAATAGCTTTTCGGGGGGAGGGGGGGTGTTCTCTGGAAAAAAAATGGCGTTTGGTTGGCAAAATATATTATTTTAAAATTCTAAAATTCGCATTCCTGGGTCTATATATCACATAATTGGGGTCGCTTCAACTTGCGGATATCGAAAACAACCAGCGGGAAAAACACGGACTTGGCAACACAGTGCAGTTGAGTTCTGTTGACATTTGACAACTAGTGTTACGTGTCGCTCCGTTGCTCTGATTGGTTGTAGGTCTATCCAATTGAGGTCTTTCCTGGTTTGGGTGAAACACGCCCCATAATCAAAGCCCTATGGAGTAGTATCAGACTCATATTATGACTAGAATTGAGTATGACTTATCTATTTTGTAGAAACACCTGCTATTAACCTGACTTTTAATTCATCAATTGGTGTTAGAAATAGCTCATATGAAAAGCTAAAACCCTCCCAAATGATGTTTAATGGACTGAAATAAATTAGTTTCACTGAAAAAAGATTTATCATTTAATCAAGACAGAAATGACAAATTTTGGCAAGACAAAAGTTTTGTCGCCTATACAGAAATTGAACTAATTTACTGCAAATACAAAAATAAGTCAGCAAATTAAGTAGTGGTGCTGTGAGATCCAAATGTAATATCTTGTATGACTTCCATGAGCTTGAAGGACTGCATCCATGCAGTTTGGCAAGGACTCATACAATTTATTGATGAAGTCATCAGGAATAGCAAAGAAAGCAGTCTTGCATGCCTCCCAGAGTTCATCAATATTCTTTGGTTTCGTCTTCCATGCTTCCTCTTTCATCCTACCCCACATATGCTCAATGATGTTCATGTCTGGTGACTGGGCTGGCCAATCCTGGAGCATCTTGATCTTCTTCGCCTTGAGGAACTTTGATGTGTAGATGGAAGAATGCGATGGAGCACCATCCTGCTGCAGAATTTGGCCTAAGAGGTAGCTAAGATGTCTTGGTATTTTAGACTATTGAAGTTGCCTTCCACCCTGCAGATTTGTCGCACACCCCCATACTGGATGTAACCCCAGACCATGATTTTCCCCCACCAAACTTCACTGTTTTCTGGGTGAATCTCGGATCCATGCGGGCTCCAGTAGGTCTCCTGCAATATTTACGACCACTGTGGTGTAATTCAACAGAAGATTCATCTGAAAAATGCTTCTGCCACTTTTCCAGCGTCCATCCTTTTAGCAGGCTGTGGGCTTTGGCAAATGCCACACGGTTTTTCAATTGTCTTTTGTTTAGTGCTGGGTTCTGGGCACTGATTCGACCATGGAGGCCATTTCGAGACAGAAACCGACAAACTGTTCTGGTTGACACAGGGACTTCAGGTGACCAGGTCTCGTGGAGCTCTGCTGCAGTGGAAAATGGGCTGAGATCTAATTGATCCATTATTAGTCACAGGTGAAGCTCATATGACAAGGCGACAACACTTATGTCTTTGCAAAAATTGACTCAATGGGCTTTACCAAGCTGTGAATATTAGAATATTTTTTGACAGTTTCATTTTGCACTGCTGTTGGGATTAAAATGAGCCATTTCTTGTAAAAAAATCTTGATAAGAAATTTATTTCAGCGGCACTTCAGTTCAATTTGTTCACAAGCGACAAGACTTTTGTCAGGGACTGTATGTTAGCATATGTGTACAGTCGTACTCGTGTAGCATTTCAAAGAATACTCCATTTGAAACATGTGTCACGCGCACTGTACGTGGACCAAAGTCCCTTTCTATAGTCTTGATGGGGACCCTCGTACAGGTATGTGTGAAAACCAAAGTATACGTTGGGCTTAAGTCTGATCAATAGTGTTTTTGTATGTGTGTGTGTGTTGCATAAATCACCTTGTTAAAATTCTTTAAAAATTCTAAATGAGATAGCAGTCGCTAAGTACCGACCTGAGTTCAGTGTTGTGGCCGTAGCGTCCCTCCACAAGTGAGGGACATGTGGAGGACGGTGTGAGGGTGCTTTCAGCACACACTGAGGCGGAGTCTTTCAAAAGAGTTACTGACATCTCACTCAACTACAACACATCCCAAAAGAGAAAGCATTCATTAAACACAGAACACAACATGCAACCTTCACAAAAATATTGAAATCTTCAGTCAGTCACGTGACTAAAATCTCATTTCTGTGGGTTTGTGCAGCAATAGTCAGAACTTTTTTTAAGGAGGTAACTAACTGAAGAATTTTTTTAAAAATAGTGTATTATATTCTCTGTATTTATACATCACCTTGCTCTCACTGGCGCTAACACACACATGGCTGTAGTCCCTGTTAAAGGTGTGGTTAAGCAAACGCAGACACTGTTGGGATAAACAGAAAATTAAAATTACAAAATAAATTAATTAAATAAATTATAAAAATAATATATAAAATTATATATATATATATATATATATATATATATATATATATATATATATATATATATATATATATATATATATATATATGCATATTTATATATTTTAGATTTTTATAATTATTAAATTAGAAATTATATAAAAATATAAAAAGGTAAAATGTAAGAAATATTTAATATAATATTGAGAAATCTAATCTTTAAAAATATATATATATATAAATTATAATATTTTTATATATCATTTTAAAGATTAGATTTCTCAATATTATATTATGTTAATTATAATTTGTTACAATATTAATTTTATTACAATATATACATATTTATATTTTTATATAATTATTAAATAAAAAATTATATAAAAAATAAAAAAGGTAAAATGTAAGAAATATTTAATATACTTGATGGTCCAGGTTATAAAAATATTAAATTTTTTTATATAATATCTTAATTTTCAAAAGACCTTTGCAGCCAGCTCCTTCTGCCTCTCATTGGGTGTGTCGGGGCCAGGTCCAGGACTGTGGCCCAGGCCCAGGTGGGTGGATGGGGAAGAGGACTCGGTTAGATCTTCACTCCCGCAGGACAGCAGCAACTCCTGGCCCAGCAGCAGGGTGGACTCCAGCTTCTCCCTAAGGAGGAGGTAGTGTCTAGTTTTCTCCACCTAACATACCGCAGGAGGAAATGAAGTCTCATATACTCAGAAGAACCGCCAATGACACATTCTAGTCATTTCACATTAAAAACCAAATAGCTAGATGTTCTCACCTCATGCAGGAGGCTCAATTTTTCCAACTCCCACTGATGGTCCAGGATGAGGCTGTCACTGCGGGGCCTCCAGCCAGCCAGGTTCTCCTCCCCTCGCACATACGCCACCGACGTATCCAGCACCCTCCTGCGCCGTCTTTGCATTCCTGCACATTCAAGTGTCATTTCAACAGTAGAACCTCCCCTAAAATGTAAACTGTCCAGCATCTCATAAATCCTCAGTTAAACAGACTGGTGTCTTACCTGGGCTCCCTGCATCAGCCAGGTGGCACAGACTGAGCTCATACACGCCAGTTACACGGTTTCTACGTGTAAAAACAAACAACAAAAAACCTTATGGTAACTTTAATGATAATAGGAACACAGCAAAGGACTTGTCTGTAATTTGAAGCAGCCGTACCCTTCAGATGGCCTCAAGGTGCCACTGCTGAAGAGGTTCCTGATGGAGCGAGATGCCGGCAGCTTGGCATCTCGTGAGTAGAACACCATACATAAGTCTTTGGTTATCACTGTGGGCTGTGTGCAGTTCTCCATCTGGGAAAAGAAAACCATTGTAAGCTTTTCAATCTAAAATGGTGCTTAGAATAAGCTTTCCAAAGAACAAGCAACACCTATAGAGCACAACAGTTGGAAAAAATGAATGGGAACTATACTTCCAGAACCGAAATCACTACTAAGAGCCTCTATAGACCCACAAGGTTTAAAGCTATTTGCCTCTCTTTCACATTTGTACTTAATTCAACCAAAACAAATGCCATTGGCTGTTTGCTAAATTAAATTAGCTGGAACTAAATCATGTAACAAAATAAGTAAATGGCCTTGGTTACCTCCAGGTAAGCAGACAGAGTCATGTAGATTTTCTCTCCATAAGGAGTGACACGGTTTAGCAGCAAAGAATTGTGCATGGATGAATCCCAAGCAGCATCAAAACGGAAGAATGTCCTATTTTAATGGTAGAAAACAGCATTAAATATATAATTTAAACATAGAACAAGGTGAATTTACATATTCTCTTACTTATGTTAGAAGTTCATAAATATTAATAGGCTAATTGCATTAACTGTTATTACAAATATAATAAATAGTATCAGCTTGTTAGGCAAAACACTTACTGATAAAAAATAATATGTTGTCTGTGTTATTGTTTTAATGTAAAAATGTCATATTTTAAAGTGACACAAAAGTGTTTAAAAATTGTGACCAGGAGCGGAGACAATATAAATGCATGCAACAAAACATTTTAGTTTCATTACTGGATATGAATGCCACCACCAATGATGTGCAGAACGATGACAGTTATCAATAAAATAAAAGACAAAAATTTAATTAAAATGATGAGGGATGAAAGACGTAACCATTCAAAGAGGGAGGCAGGTACAAGGGGACACTTATACCTAGGATTAGTCCCCAAGGAAATGCTTTAGGTGGAAAGGACAAAAAAATAACGATAGAATCATAGGTAAGACATTTCAGAGAGTTAAGCATACAGCAAATTTACCTCAATTTATCTCATTGAGGGATGTAATTGCAATAATATAATTTAACAGACCCTCCAGGAAGTACAAATGAACTAATGATGACCCTAAAGCAATGCAATACTATGAGCTGCCTCTTACACATAAGTCATATTCACCTTGTTGAACTTTAAGCCTAAAGTACCCTCCCTCGCTCTGATAAATATAGACCACAACCCACTGAAATGATCACAGATTGGATCCACTTATATTTCTGGCCCTACGCCGGGTAAGGGTCTTAAATCTCTAAATGCCTGAGTCTGAAGTATATGAGAGGGGCCGAGCTTCTTTGAGGTATGTGATAGATAGAGCTTATGTGCTTCATATGTTGAGTGTTGAAGTGAATGGACCGGCATGACCCAGTAGGCAGCTTTGTGGCTGTCATTCAGACAGGTAGAGAGTGACAAGGAGTGGAAGAGGTACTGGAAATTGACTTGTTGAAGAGATAGGGAGAAAATAACGAAACATGTTTGGAGAAATTTGAAGGGTCACTGTGGGGTTGTGATTATGGAGAAGGTCTAGACCATCCCACTTAGTCTACTGAAATCCTAGAAAAGAGAAAATTCACCCAAAAATGACAATATTGTCATCATTTAAGAGTGGAATTCACTACATGACTTTTGCAGTCTGGACAAGTCAATGCTAGTCGGGAAAATTCAGAGCCAGTATTTCGATTTTGGGCAGTCTGACTTGACAGACTTCACAGAACTCTTTTTTTAAATCGATTTAAGAATACTTTTTTTTTTCATTTGTCGTGTGTCTCCTAACAACAAGGCACATTTCTGCATTTGTTGTGTTTGGAATGACTTGAAAGTGATCCTCAGTTGTTAATTTGGCAGATGCCAGTTATCCACTTATTAGGGCATTCATTTCCCCCATTGTAAATATAAATGGCTAAGTATAAGGACAAAAAACCTTGCCTAAAAGCATTTCTATTTTTATTAGAATAGACCCTCCCTTGTTGATTTAGATAATAGTTTATTCATTATCCATTACTTTTAAAATTACATGGTATTAAAAATAAACCGATCTTTTGATTCAAGTAAACCCTTACTGTATAGTTTCTTTTAGGAAAGTATGACTTCTTTATTTTTAAATAATATATTAAATCAATTGTTCTGCAACAGGGTTTATGAAACTAATTCTTGCCAAAAGTATTTGTGACACCCCTCCTAATCATTGAGTTCAGCTGTTCCAATCACTTCCATCACCACAGGTGTATAAAATCAAGCACCTAGGCATGTAGACTGCTTATACAAACATTTGTGGAAGAATGGGTCGCTCTCAGGAGCTCAATGAATTCAAGCGTGGTATCATAATAGATTGCCATCTGTGCAATAAGTCCGTTTATGAAATTTCCTCCATACTAAATATTTCAAGGTCAACTGTTATTGGTATTATAACAAAGTGGAAGCAATTTTGAACAACAGGCCAAGTAAAATCACAGAGCGGGGTCAGCAGTCAATAGCTACAGACCTCCAAACTTTGTGTGGCCTTTAGATTAGCTCAAGAACAGTGAGTAGAGAGCTTCATGGAATGGGTTTCCATGGCCGAGCAGCTGCAGCCGAGCCGTACACCACCAAGTGCAGTGCAAAGCGTTGGATGCAGTGGAAAAATGTTCTCTGGAGTGACGAATCACACTTCTCTGTCTGGAAATGCGATGGACAAGTCTGGGTTCAGGAAAACGGTATTTGCCTGACTGCATTGTGCCAAGTGTAAAGTTTGGTGGAGGGGGGATTATGGTGTGGGGTTGTTTTTCAGGGGTTGGGCTTGGCCCCTTGGCAATATAGTGTATATACAAAATGATTACAACTTGAAAATGAACTTGACAGGGATTTGGCCATGACAGACTTAGATTTTAGTATCTTGTGGATATGTCTACAAATGAAAACTTTATATTGATCAGCCATTATTCTGAATATTTGAAGGACATGCCTCCTCAATATCTATGACAGATACGGCCCTGCAACTGGTGGGAACCTGCTGGATCATCTCTGAACAGCAACTGGGCAGCAACATTCGCAGAAAAACATAGTACAAAAGCTATTACTGAAATGATACCCTTTTAATTTACACCCTTTAGGGCTAAATAAGGTCCAAAGTTGGAACTTAAGGGTACCATCTCAATAACAGCTGTTGTACAATTTATTTCTGAGAGTGTACAATGGCCTTAAGCTAGTATGATGTGTCCCAGTTGGGCTCAGGTAAACTCAGTCAGTTCCCCATCACTTGATAATTTAGCTGGTCAATAACCTAAACCAATTTGAGCCAGCTAGAAGCCAACTACCATGTTCCAAAACACAGCTACTGGACTCGCTAGAGTTGGCTTTAGCAGGTTAGGACACAAACACACAGTTAGAGGACACCCAGCCATCCCATTTCTGACGCTATTGTTAACTCCCAAAAAAACACATAAATCAAGCTCAGCATACCAAGCAAAATGAGGGATTGTGAGGATAATTTCCACCTCCCATTTACACACGATAAAAGAGATTTCCTGTTGTTTTACCTTCCCTTTCAATTTTTCTTTCCCTTTAATTTTCTTATATCAGCCAATCATAACTATAACTCATGTTCTTGGCAAAATATACAGCAAGACATTTCTTTCTAAGTTTATTGGTTCTGCCTGCATTGAGGACCTAAATAATATTGAAGAATTACTCATTGCACAGGGGTAAGAAAGCAAGCATGCTACCACTGAGGTAATGCTTACATGGATTGTTGAGCTGCGGCACACTGCCACCCAAGCTGCTGGAAATTAAAATTGGTTTCTGTGAACATATATGGGAAGGACACTGGAGGGCTATACTCAACCCCCTGGCAACTCTTGGGACAGTATAGAAGTTACACTAGAGGATGATGGGGAGTGGATAATAGAACAGTTGCCAAGGTGCCAAGAGTGTAATAAGAATGATATCAAACACTGAGGAATTACGTGAAGATATCTTACCTTCCCAAAACATTAATCATACAACACTGTTCTAAGAACATTTTGCAATTCCATTAAGGAGACATTATTTCTGAAAGTTCTCGGAACATTCAAAACGTCTGTTTCTTTCTTTTTGGTTAGCAAAAACTAGGGAGGCACAATTTATCGGCCACCATACGGTATCGGCTGATATATGTTCATTTTTAATGTTATCATTATCGGTCCAATAAGAATATTTGGCAGATATATTAAAGCCGATAAGTAATGGATTATTTTTTTCTTCAGCTGAGGCACTTCAGATGCGCTCTGTTCTCCATGATAGTTTTGAATGGCTTGAAATATGATTGGAAACACTTCAAAAAGGAAAATACAGTTAAGTGCAACATGTGCAGCGCAAGTCTGTCATATAGTCTACATAAAATTATAATGAGAACATCATTATAATTGCGTACTTGGGACATGGCTTTTAATAGTGAGACTTCTGTTTTTTTGTAATAAGGCTCTCAAAGATTATATAAAAATTTGGATTTAGATTTATCGGCCAATATATAATGTAAATAATTATCGGTTATAGTATCGGCCAAAATAGTTTTGAACATTTTGAAAAAAGTAGTAAGTTGTGACAAAAATTTTGTATTAACCTTACTGGAAAAACACTTGTTCGTTACTTTGAGAGAACCTTGCCTGAACATTAGCTACAGTTCCGAGAAAGCTTCCTGTTAGCTGGGTTTTGTTGGCTAAATTTCTTTCTGCCACAATTTGTCTGATTTTATTTTCAAGCACTTATAGTCTACATTTAAACTATGGATTGCAAGTTTAAAGCAGCACCTACACTGAACAGAAAGGCTGTAATTAAACTATTATAAAATGCTACAGCTAAAACCCATTTACTTTACAGGGAATTACAGGTTACAGGTTTAATGCTATACCGCATTATACCGGTATGTCATTTCACTATAAAAGAGGGTGTTAAAAATGATGTGTATGAGAAATAAATTCTCAGTGTGAACTGTAATTGCCCTGTCAAACGGAACAGTCCTGGCTGGCATTGCAACAAGAAAAACAGATTAGTATAAAAACAATACTCTCATCCTGTGGCGACACCACCCTTATATTTACAAGCAGCTAATTCCTGCGATTATAGTTGTGCTGATTTAATAATTACAATCTGCAGAACAAAATGTTTGCTTATAGTCTTTCAGGCAGCATGTGAAAACTTGAAGAAATTGGATCAACATTACCCCCTAGTGGTTAAAAAGAACGACTAATGTGAGCAGAGAATGCAGGGGAGACTAACTGTCAATAAACTTGACTAAACACATTTTTTTCGTATGAAATCATAAATCTCAGCGGACTAACATAACACTAATTTTGTTCAGAGATTCATGATTAATACTGAGGTTAGCAGAGCGAGCCCTCCCGCGCATAAACAACACAGACCTCATTGTGTGTGGTCTGGCCAACAGTTATCGCCCCACACAGGCGAAATTGTGTTTTATGGTGTTGCTTTTGACATTTGTGATGGAACTTGATCTGGTTGCAGAACTGTTTAAATGAAACCATACATTTTTAATTAAGAGATGTCATCTAATTTGTTGAGCAAGAGCAATACATTTTATGTAGGACTGATGGAGCGTGTGTGGTAAGAGTGACTCATCATTAAAAATATGATAAAAATACTTTTAGTTTAAACTGGAGGAATGTGTGACTGATGAAGAAGTGACTGACGTAGATTACAATGTTCTCTGACACGTCCAAAATCTAACTTTTCATTATTTTATCATTTTGAGGGGAAAAATTGCTCCATGAAACAATGTATAAATAATGGTTTTGTGCTTACATTTTGAGAGCATTCTTAAAGACCAGATTAGTTCAAATGAACAATCTTTTTCATAGCTTTTAGAGTGCTTTTTCTATTTCTAAGAATGTTCCCTAGTTGGGAAAGTGACTATGATCTCTACCACACCTCCTGTAAATGATTCAGCCAAAACGCAGCCCATACAAAAGCCAAGCCATGCAATCCAGGCACCTAGAGTTGCCAAAAAAGTCAAAAACATACAATACAGAACAGAAGCTTCACACACAAAAGCATTTCCATGGGAGCCGGAGTGAAATTCTCTCACATTTTCAGAAATAGGAGGAAAGGAGAGAGAAAAACAAATAGACAAACCAACACGAATGCAGAAAGAACAGTATCTGAGAGCCAAAAAAATGACGCAAAGAACGATGGAGGTTGATTAGACAGATGGCCAGAGAAATAAAAATATGAAAAATACACATTCTGATGTGTGTGTGTGTGTCTGATAAAATGGGAGGAGAGGGATTTGAAGGTAATATACCTAGGCATGTCCGAATCAAGAAACTGTCTGAAAAAACACAAAACAACATTCTGTTAGTGAACTAGAGAAATCAGAAGGTTGTGGAGAGTAGATTGTGTGGAGGCCCAGCAGCTTGTTTCTGATGATTTTGCTTGTTGTTTTAATATTAAGGCCTCTGCACAACTCTCTGTCACATCTTTGTCCTTGTTCGGTCGCATTGGTGCATGAATCCAGCTCCGATACATGGTTTTATGGGTAGGCCTAGTGTGGATTATCTAGTGAGGATCGCAGAGGAGGAGGTCACAGCTGCATGAAACGAGAGGTTTGAGGGGGTGCAGATGGATAAATCTGATGATATAAGATACATTATTATAACTTTTCATGTTTGCAAAGTCTGGATGCTGATATATGATGCCCATTTAAGGTGATGTCATAGTAATGCATTGCAGATGATCAAAATGCTTTGTTTGGCTGCTAGCGTATAACGTGACATGACAAACGTGGCATTTTGTCTTCAATAACTATCACGATGAGAGAATGTTAATGATGGATTTTATTAGTAAAGTTTTAACGTTAGGCTTTTTTCTCAAATAAATCTTGACATGCAGATCACAACAACGTGATGGTGACCAGCAGAGCAGTCGATCCACTTTGTGGTTCAGTGAGAGGGTACAGTAGCTGAGTCTGAGCAATGGAGTGTGGACAGAGCGAATGGAATGAACAGATGAGAATGGACACAAATGCAGACCAGCATCAAATGGGAAGACTTGCAAAACCAGCAAGGAGGTGAACTAGAGAACGATTTTTTCAATTCCCTGCCTGTTCGGAAAATAGTGAATTCATTTTACTGGTTGGTTCAATAATTGTGACCTCCTTCATCGTGGCTAATAAAATCACATTTTGTCTTGTGCACAGTGAATTACTTGTTATGAGTTTTATAAAACAGAACAAGAGCAATCTGTCTGTCAAGCGATGCGTTAAAACTATCCTGACTCACTGTGGTTATGTCATGCAGAAAGGTTGCAATGATTAAACAATCCAACAGTTGTAGAAGAGGTGTGTTGAGAGGTTGCGTTAAGATATTTTAAGCATTTATCCAGGTTTATTCAATGTGTGTACCATATAAAAGTCAGTGTTAGAATTAAAAAAGGTCAGTTATCCGGGGCGCAAAATCTGTTGAGATTCATTTTACACATATCAAATTGTTGTTTGGGTTACCCAAACGCTAACCATTTCATTTTCAGTAACCAACAATATTACTATCAAGTTTTTACACAAAACATATTTTTAAGATATACTTGTGTTGCGTAAATCTAAATAAATTAAAATGACAGTAGCTGTTTAGACTAGGTTTTGATATAACAATATGCACCAAAGCAATGGCTCTTGACCAGGGAGCAAGCACCCACTAGGGGGCCTCAGCAGACTTCCAAGGGGTCTCAGAATGACTTGAAAACGATTCCCCTTAGAAATTTAGAATTTTTGAATATTGTGTTGAGGACTTTGAGTCAGGACTTTTGAGTCAAAAAGGTTGAGAACCACTCAACCGCGATACTTACATTATGTAATATGTCAAATTAAAACAATTTACTTGCACTATTGTTCAAAAGTTTGGGGTCAGTAAGATCTAAAGAACAAAAAAACTAAGAAATTAATACTTTTATTCTGCAAGGATGCATAAAATGTATCACAAGTAATAAAATATATTTATACTTTTACAAAAGGTTTCTATTTCTATTATTTTAAGTTATGTGGATTCTTTATTTATCACAGTTTCCACAAAAATATCACGCAGCACAACTGTTAATTATTATGATTTCTGAAGGATCATGTGACACTGAATGGAGTAACGTCTGCTGAAAAATTTGCTTTGCCATCACAGGAATAAATTACATGTAAAAATGTAATAAAATAGAAAACATTTATTTTTAATTGGAATAATATTACAAAATATTACTGTATTTTGAATAAATAAATGCAGCCTAGGTGAGCTTCTTTCAAAAACATTTGTATAAAATCATACCGACCCCAAACTTTTGAACAGTAGTGTACTTTAAAAAAAAAAAAAATCCTCCTAACCTTTTGTTTCGACTTCTTTTAGGGGGGGTTCAAACCTTAATTGGAGCCCAGAATAATTTGCACCCTGTCTTTAACACTAAAAGCCTCAATGCGGCAGTTCTAAGATGTGCCAGTTGTCAGTCCCCCGACCATGCAGCAAGTTATGGTATCTTTGTGAAAAGGAACATAAAAGTGTGAATATACTTCTTGTCATTATCTAAGGCTGGAACTGTTGCTGTGCTGTTTGATTCTGAATCACTCCCTTGTGACAAGCCTTTAAGAGCTGTTTGGAAGGTTTGGTTCACTGACTCATTTCTCTTTGGCAAAAACTTGTCGCTTTAAAGTTGTGCAGAGAACTGTTTGTCTCACAGGCTTGGCTTCAGCTCTCAGATCACATGCCAGGGCTGAGGAGAGAGTCGTATTAAGTGCAGCAATCACTAAAATGGAGGCCTGGTATTAAAAAGAGTGGAGTGGGAAACAGCCAAAGAGGAGAAAATCTCTAGAAAAAGTGTTCTAGGAGAAAAAGGGATAAATAAATCTCCCATATACCGTTACCTCTCGTGCAAGCGTTCTTAAATTTAAAATGACAAGCATCGTTTTCAAGATGACTAGTGTTAGTGTATTTGTAAACTTCTAAACTGGTTTTCTGATTTCTTGGCATATTTATTAGGGATGGTAAGGTACCTGTCATCTTGTGTGGGTCGAATGTATCCTGCAGACAGTATGTTGAGAGAGAGAATATTGGGGTCGATGATTGTCTCGTCTGCTTCAGGCGTGTTCCGGATGCGCCCTGTCAAATGCAAAAATACATCCCATTTGCTGAATATCACAATATCGCTCTTATGTACTCATATGCATTGAGCATAAGTTCAAATTTGAGCCCAAACTCACCTACAACCAGCTCTCGCACTTCCTTCCACTCAATATCTCTTCCTGTCTCGTGTACTATGGTAATTGTAACTCTCCTTTGGATGCCCTGTTATGAAAAGGTTGTGTTGTTGTATGTCATAATGTAATAATACAGTACTCTAATGTTAAAATAGTATGGAAAATGGTTTATGTGTTACACAATAAATAAGATAATACAAGGAGAGAACATTTTCCAGTACCTGATGTAACATGAATGTGCCATGGCAGGGCATGCCAACCCGATGGTCCACTACGGCTGGGATATAGCTGCAATGGACAGATATATATCAAATTTAATAACCTGCAGTGTCAAGCTTTCCTGGTTGTAGAAACACCGTACACAACATGTACAAGGATTTACAAAGCCAATAGATTTAATATTATTATGACTCATTATTTACTTAATAACATATATTAAACTATATTAAAGGAAATATAAAAACTAAAGAAAATATGTCTTACATATTGAAATGTTTTTCCAATAGGTCCCGGTGCAAATTTTATGTACAGTAAAACTAATTTGACTTTATGACCACAGTACACACATGATATTGTATAACATCATACAGCGCATATTGTAAGAGTATACATAGTACACATATTTAAAACAATATGGGAAATATGACAGTATGGTGTCAGTATAAATGAAATGTCCACTACCAACAGATTGGTGTCTTTAAGATTTTTTATGCACCAAGGCTGCATTTATTTTAAATAAATGATCAAATACAGTAAAAACAGTAATAGTATTAACATTATATTGTTGTGAAATATTATAACAATTTAAAATGTTTTCTATTTTAATATATTTTAAAATGTAATTTATTCCTGTGATGACAAAGCTGAATTTTCAGCATCATTACTTCAGTCTTAAGTGTCACATCATCCTTCAGGAATCATTATAATATGCTGATGTATTGCTTATTATTATCAAAAATATTATCTATGTGTCGTTTTATGGTTCATATTTTTCTGAAAACATCTATAATACATTTGAAGATGCAGGATTGTTTGATGAATAGAAATTTCAAAACAACAGCATTTTTTTTAAACATTAATAATGTCTTTGTTGTCACTTTTAATACATTTAATGCATCCTTGCTGAATAAAAGTATTAATTTCTTTCAAAAAAACTTAAATTACTGACCCCAAACTGTACATATATGTATAGTGTGTAAAATGTCCTGTAGGAAGATCTGCAAAGTGTCTAAATGGTTCCTGATGGTACTGAGAGCAAATTGCAAAGCAATTGTATAAACGAGAGTAGGTATGATTTATTTTACATCATGATCTAAAAATCAATTAAAACATTTTATATGAATACACTGGATATCATTGATTTTACAGGCCCCACTGAAGACAGCAATCGATTTTACAATCTATTCTGCTCGGACTGAATCTATTAAAGGCCAGTTTAAAAGGAAAAGGTCAATGGTTAGACAAGTCACTTACTCTCCATTGGCCTCTAGCTCACAGATTTCAAAGAAGACCATCAGGTCGTATTTACAGTGGCACGGTCCTGCTGTGGGCCGTGCGAGAGCTGTCAGTTTGGTGGCAGGTACTATGCAGAAAATAGAGAAAGAAAGAATGACAAAGAGAGTCAAATCAATACTGAGTTAGTCATAGACCAAATGATATAATAATTCATTGGCAGATGAGAGGGATACTAGAGTTTCACAGGAGAGAGGAAGATATGATCACAGTATAAGAGGAGGAATAGAGCATAGTTAGAGAGGACCAGGAGTGGGAGATCAGGGGTCCAATGTAAAGGCACACTGCTGTTAAGATGAATAAAGTCAAGTGAATAACAGTGATCCCTGAACATCTGCACATGCCAAGCAGAATTAATAAAGGAATAATTCACCTCAAAATGAAAATTCTCGCATTATTTTCTCACCCCCATGTTGTTCCAACCCTGTTTGGCAGAATCGCCGCTAGCTTAGCTTAGCATAATGAATGGAATCCTATGTTGCCAGCTAGCATGTCCCGAGTAAAAGTGATAAAAAGCAAACAAACAAAAAAACGATATTATGGGGAAGCACATATCTCTGTTGCCTGATATCTCTGCACCCATGTAGCAGTGCTTCGCCTGTGCTTCCCCATAATATAGTCCCATGTCAATATCTGCCTAGGAAATCGCCTAGTCTTAATCTGCATCACTATTTGTATTAGTTGTGAATACGCAGGCCACAAGAAGTAATTAGGTGGGTTTTTTTTGGATCACTATTACTCGGGATATGCTAGCTGGCAACATAGGTTTCCATTCATTATGCTAAGCTAAACTAGCGGCGACCCTGCCAAACTAAAACAACGCATGCACTGAGACAAAAATGCATTTGCCCACATATATAAATGTAGGAAAGATGTTGAATAAGCCCTATTTCTAAAAACGGTGGAGTGTTCCATTAAAACACTTATTTAAATTGTTCTCTTTCTTTAAGACAAAACAATGAATATGACACAAATAGACAAGAAATCTAATAAAAACTAACAACCAAATACCCAATAATAATAATAATAATAATAATGATAATGACCCAAAACTAATATCCTGCAAATGTTTAGAGACCACTGCATCATCAAGCTCAGTTTCAAGTGACAGAACAACCAGTTTTACTCATGCAGTTATACAGTCTATTCATCCATTTATTTCTGGTGAATGATGTCAGAGAGAAAGACCAGGATTGTCCATCTGCTTAATGAGGTTTGTATGGAGAGGCTGAGGGAGAGAAAAAGACATACACCCACACACACACAGCATTAACAGGCCGAAACGCAGTCCCTGGAACAAAGCGTCCTTCAGTCCATCAATGCAGAGATTTTGTGTGACTCCCATAGGATTGGGGGAATGAGTGGACACTGTGTCCAAATATCACACATTTTTAAGTATAACATGTTTAAGAAATAAACATTTCTTAAATTAATTAAATAAATATAATAAAAAATTTATATTATATTATATACCAGTGCATTAGACTGACTAGAGGTTTGGTTTCAGGGACATTCTTTGGCCTTAGGCACTCAGAACCATTACAGACCCGGCTTCTGCGCTTTTATTACTGAACAGATAGACAAGGGTGGGGCCGGCAGTCTGGCTTGCTCCTCCCCCTCAAGGAGGTAGGAAACAGCCACGCCTGCTGCATTGAGGGCGTGGCTTGACAGCGAGTCCACCAGAGAGCCATTGAAGACCTCTGGCAACAGGTAGCGAATCAGCTCCATGTTCTTCTCTCGATCAGGAGGGGTGTCGTTATCTGCGGCTACACCCACCACCAACAACATAAAAACTGTGACATGGGCACATGGACCCAAAACATAAAAAGGGCAACACAAAGGACGAAGAATATGTGCTAAACAGATTCAGCCTCAACGTAATTTGGCAGGAAGCATTAAAAATCAATCGCAATTGCTTTATTTTTTACAAAACATGCAGTGGCCTACGGGGCGAAAGGGAGGGGGGGCTTCAATGTTAATGGTCATAAAAAATATTCAATGCTCTCACCTGGTTTAGAAAGAGGCATGACTCTTGGGAACTGCCGTCTACATGGGCGCAACGGACTGAAAAAATAAGATCTGGCTGTCATTTCAGTATAACTTTGATGGATGAATTAAGACATTTGTAGCATTTATTAATCTGATTTGGAAATAATAAATATTGCCAGGATCTACCTAATGAGATCCTTGCAGAGTGGAGGGAAAGGCTGCTTCTGGTAATGTCCAAAGACTTCAAACACAATCGGCTGAGTCTTTATGTACTCTATAAAGGACTTAGTCACTTCCACGGCAATCTGGAAAATCGAAGAAACAAGTGTTTTACCCTCAGCCTAATAAAACCAGTGTGACGTGGTGCTATAGTGCAAAGCTTACATTCTGCACATGATAGAAGCCAAGTGGTGGACCACGTCCAGTGTTCTTCAACGGCTCTGTGGAAAACGCTTCATCGTGCCTGTGAATAAAACTACAAACGAGGATTTTAATGAAAGTAAATTAGAACAGAACAATGACAAATGTCCACTAGTGGAAAGAAACAGACTTCAGAACTAAAGAAAGGGCACTCACTTGAACTGGCAGAATATGTCTGCGTACTCTGCGGATATGCTTGACGCTTGCAGCACAGTAACTCTGAATGTGAAGACTTCTCCAATCCTCAAGTGATCCAGAGCGCCGTCCAGTATGCCATCAAAACCTGTTTTGACAGGGCTGTCCAACTCTTCTGGGTTAGCTATAAAGAGCACATGACAGAAAAGATGTCAATTTGAATAAATATGAAAACTCTACGGGACAGCTAAAGCTGAAGTATAGATTCAGACGTCAGACACACAAACTCATAGGTCACTCGTAGCTTAAAAAAAAGAGAAAAGAATACTTTTATTCAGCAAGTATGCATTGAATTGATCGAATGTGGCAGTAAAGACATTTATAATGTTACAAAAGATTTATATTTAAAAATGCTGTTCTTTCAGCAAAAAAAAATCATGCTTTCTACAAAAATATTAACTGATGAGAAACTTGAGCATATTTAATATATTCAAAAAGAAAGAAGTTATTTTAAATTGTAATTATATTTCACAATGACATATATTTTTACTCTATGTTTGGTCAAATAAGTGCAGCCTTGGTGGGAATTAAATACATAAAAACAAATCTTACTAATCCCAAACCTTTCAAGATGTCCTGAATGTTCCATATTTCTTACCTGCACAGGTATTATTGTTGACCTCATCTGCGGAGAGTCCCATTTCTGCGTTCTGGCCCTCACCCTCCACGATTCGCAGCTCTTCCTGAGAAACGCCAGCATGGGAAAGACCAGAAGTACAGGACTCTGACTGGAACTGCTCAACAGGAAAGAGAAACACTGTCATATGAATATCCATGTTGACAAAATCAGCAGAGCTGTTCACCAAGTATATGTCATGGTTGTCAAATAATCTATGGGATTTTTCCATGGCATTACCAATAGTCTTTTTGAGAAAATTGAAGAATTTTGAAAAAGAAAAATTTTATAATAAAATTGAGATCCCACTCACAAGGAGTATTTCCAGCCATTACAAATGTTTTAATGTCAATACCTTCTCAAACTGCTGGTCCTCAAAAGAAATCTTGGCAGTGCCTGACTGTCGGACACCAGAACCATAGTCTGGTGCCTCTTCATCAGCTGGAGGAAAAACCAGAGCACCTTCACATCACTTCCTCAAGAAGTCACACACAGCTTGCCCTTTTTATATACAATCCCTCAGGTCTAAATGCACCCTCTAACGCCAAAAACTTTCCTTAAACTAAGGATTCACGATATATATCGGTATGTATCGGTCATTAACCAATATTAGATCACTTTTTCATTTATTGTATATTAAATTGTGAATGTCAATTTTCCATATTTTAATGTTTAGATTACATTTACCATCATCAAACTCAATTATTAGTCGTTAATTTAAATTTAAATGTAAAATTTAAATGTAATCTTTAGCAAATCTCATAAAGAACAGCTATTTTCATTTGATGCCTAAATCATATATTTAGACAAAACAGGTATAGCATTTTAATATCAGCCATTTATCTGTTATCAAGCATAACATGATAATATACTTATAAAATATCTTAAATACCATATTGTTCCAAATATAAGAAAGTGTTTTTTTCTTAGAAATAAACAGGTTTGTCATATATTCAGGGTATAGACTTTTATGTCAATAATACACCCGCAACAATAGGTGGCGCCAAATACGTGTAAAACGAGTGTGCCAAGAAATATGGTCTGTCGCTAACAGTCAATGAAAATCATAGATTTTCTAAGAGTCGCGCGACTGTCATTTTTGCGTACCTCACTGACAGGAACAAATATCCCCATTACCTGATTTTAAAACGCAAGATGCTACCCAGATGTCACTTCTACCTTTAATGAGATTTTTGTAGGCTACATGGTTTTCACTATGAGATGGATAGCCTAATTGTTATATAATTCAGATGAGCTACAGGTTATTTTTTATGTATGCCAAAAAGTGTTTATTCTTAAATGTGATCGTTTGTACATTTTACCAATATTTACTATACTTTCAATACAGAAACTTAAAATATGAAACATATGAACAATACAGTAATATCTTACATCTTAAATACATTGGTATGAGACAGAATTTAATATCGGTGAATCCATATTATTACCATTCATAAATATCTTTATCTATTCTAGACAAAGAAATGATACATGGACATTATGTGCCACTCTACTCACCAGTAGGTTCTGCAGAACACCTGCAGTCCTAATCTTACCTGATATTGCTTGTACAGCTACTCTGAGGAAACCTTTGACCTCTCCCTTCTCATTGACAATGGCAACCCGATGTACCAGGGGCACAGGATAGAGCAGATTACTCAAATACACAAATCCCCTAAAGGAGAGAGGGAAGAAGAAAATATGTGTCCAAGGTATCAACTTTACAGCAAACAGGACAAACAAAACATCAACATGTACACAAAAGCAGGCACTGCTGTGGCCCTGGACAGGATTATTCCTTACAGGATACATATTATAAAACAGGAAGGTGCGAGTATTTTAACTCTTTATATATGTTTTATTTTGGGCGATTTTAAGGAGCATGAGACTTAAAGGGTTAGTTCACCCAAAAATGAAAATTCTGTCATTAATTACATACCTTCATGTCCTCATGACATCCGTTCATCTTTGGAACACAAATGAAGATATTTCTGTTGAAATCCGATTGCTCAGAAAGGCTTCCATTGACAGTAATGTCATTTCCTCTCTCAAGACCCATAAAAGGTACTGAAGACGTCGTTACAAAGTCCATCTCACTACAGTGGTTCTACAATCATTTCTGAGCGAGAATAGTTTTTGCACAAAAAAACTAAATAACTTATATAGAGATGGGCCGATTTCAAAACACAGCTTCCTGAAGCTTCGTACCTTTATGAATCAGCGTATCGAATCAGTTGTTCGGAGCGCCAAAGTCACGTGAAAGTCACGTTCGGCAGTTTTGCGGTTTGACGCGCGATTCGAATCATGAATCAATATGCTGATTCATAACGCTCCGAAGCTTCAGGAAGCTGTGTTTTGAAATTGGCTCATCTCTATATAAGTTGTTATTTAGTTTTTTTAGCACACAAAAACTATTCTCGCCGCTTCATAAAATGATTGTAGAACCACTATAGAGAGATGGACTTTGTAACGACGTCTTTAGTACCTTTTATGGGTATTGAGAGAGGAAATGTCATTACTGCCAATGGAGGCCTTTCTGAGCCATCGGATTTCAACAAAAATATCTTCATTTGTGTTCCAAAGATGAACGGAGGTCTTACGGGTGTCGAACGACATGAGGGTAAGTAATTAATGACAGAATTTTAATTTTTGGGTGAACTAACCCTTAAAGTGAAGATAAACCCTAACAAAATATAAAGAAATAAAAATGATCTGAGATCCCAAATATGGGCATTTTTCCCCCCAATTTTTAAAAATAAAATTAAAGGATTTTGAAAAAATGTATATACTCTACCATTCAAAAAGTTTGGAGTCAGACAGATTTAAATAATAATAATAAGGATGCTTTAAAATGTCAAAAGTCAATGTTACAACAGATGTCTATTTCAAATAAATGCTTTTCCCTCAAACATCCTATTCATCAAAGAATCCTGAAAAAATGTAACCACAAAAGCATTAAGCAGCAGAACAGTTTTCAACATTGATAATAAGAAATATTTCTTGAGCACCAAATCAGCATTTTAGAATATTTTCTGAAGGATCATGTGACACTGAAGACGGGAGTAGTGATGCTGAAAATTCTGATAAAACAAAGAACCTTGGTGAGGATAAGAGAACTCATTAAAATATTTTATCGACCCCAAACATGTGAATGGTAGTGATGATAAAAATAGAAAAGAAAACGAAATACTTAAGATTCCACACTATTTCTACTGTAGGTCACTAATAAAATAAGCACATTTCTAACAATGAACATTTCTTCCATTGAATCACACAAGACGTTTTGGAACAAAACATTCTGAAAATTCATGTTAATTACTATTATACTGATATTATTATCATTATTATATTAATTGTAATTAAAAAATGTTAAACATTTTAACTAAATGTACAGACTATAGAAGAGGACAGTTTGTGTTTGAGTGAATATATTACATGAAGTGACTCTATGAATATATTTTTATGCAAATGATTGTGGGATATTTGGATAAGCTATACATCCATGATCAGAACCAGAAATAGGACTGTTTATATGTTCCAAAACCTTGAGATTGACATTTCATATATATAATATACAGTTTTCAATCCATCTGATGTCAAGGACTACATTGCCCATCTTCCATGGGTAGACACTGAATGATAACGATAGTGCTGAACAAAAAAAAAGGGTTTTGGTGAGGTACAAAAAAAGCATGCTTATGACAAAAAAGGTGGAAGCAGTAACATAAAATGTGACAGTGCTGGACACTGTGAGCGTGAACAGACAATACCATTAGCAAATACCAAAAAATAAAAAGCGGCCATACTGTCACAGATGTGCAGTGCATTGCACAAGCGCAACTTAAAAGAGTGAGCCGATTCATCAAAGGTTTCCATGTAAAATCTCACAAAAAAAGGTCGAAAATACGGCATATGATCTCACATGCCCAGAAGAGAGACAGCTGTGCTAGAAACCAGCTCTTTCATCTTGAGATATGTGAACACTCTGAGTAACCAAACTGCTGTATTACGGGAACCAATTAGTCATTACATGAATAGCCTTTTCTAATTCATCAGACATTCATGCCATGTAACAGAAATCTGGTCTTGTTTGTTTCTGCAGTACACAAAACAAACAGATAATATGAATGTTTGGAGATATAGCACTTCAAAGCTGACGGACCCCTTTGAAGAAGTGATGCAGTGCATGTAAAGCTGGGACACAGACCTTGGCGTGACACGAGAGCCATAGCTGCGCTGGGTGGTGCTGCTGACAGCCAGCCAATTCTGATTTCAATTATCACCATCATTAGGTCCAAATGAAACCCAGAAGCTCAAGGTGTGTGTCTGCAGCGATCAGATGAAAGTCAAATGTATGATAATGGGAGAAGACAGGGTAAAGTCCAGACATGCTGATTAAAGTCCAGGAATCCTTCCCACAGGGGAAGACAAATCAGAAGAGATCTCTTTAATAACTTAGAGGTTTCTCTTATAGCAGTGAGATGGAAATCAAGTCGAGACTCGCTTTTTCTCTTGATCAAGTGACCCTTGTAATCTCAAGTCTCCTTAAGAGATATCAACAAGGTCACAAACAGATTTACCAGAAGTGTTTCCATACACCTATTTTTTTGTGAATTTTGGGATATTGCATTTAAAAAGCCAGTATTGGGCATACATTCTAAAAATGCACATAAAAAAATGTATGCACTTTTTTTTTTTTAGAATAGAATAGAAGACTTGAGCATGAACTACAAAGGAGACACATTTACCGAATACATCCCTTGATGTGCATCAAAAAACATGACTTTGCCTCAAAAGAGGATTTGATTGGAAAACTGGACTAAAATGATGTACGAAAAAAGCCACAATGGCTTCCCCATTTGCAGCAATTTTCAATTTTATTACAGATATTTTATGCCAATTTTCCATAAAATTACATTCTCTTGAACACATGGGAAGACAACGATGCTTTCTTGGCTAATGTTTATGTGATGTTCCATTTGTATTGTATTGTAAAGTTAAATTTGTATCTTTGTATGGAAACATAGCTATTAGCTACTGACAAATAAGAGTGGCTAAGATAAGGAAGAGGAAAACCGTGCTCTCAGCTCTTAGAAATGTAATTCTGTTGGTTTTGAAAAATGTCATGTGGAGTAATCATCGAATTAAAAGTTATAAAATAGTAAAAGATTTCCTTACGCCTTGAATACATGTGAGTGTAAACATCTTAATCGTTATTTTAAAAATTTTCTGAAGTAAAAATTGAATTCATGACAAACATGAATAATTTAATTCATAAATATTGTTGGTTTTGAGGGGGACATCACATAAGCCTTTACAACCTGAACTAATCTTACCTTGTCATAAATCCAATTACCTTCTATTTTAGAAGACTTTTTGACACACAGGAGTCCTCTCTATGATATTATTTCCTGTTTTATTTCTGTATCTTGGTCCCACCACATGACTTTAATTTGTCGGAAAAGGTTGAACAGATTCACTTAAAAAAAAAAAAAAAAATATATATATATATATATATATATTGCAACAAACTACTTTAAACTTTATAAAATGCTTTTAATTTATATTATTATTATTATTGTTATTACATTTTCTTTTCTAGTACAGTTGTTCTTTTTTAACTTAACTAAATTATCAGGGTGGTCCTGATATCCATCACGTCATTGACCCAAACACCAAAATCAGCATTCCACAGTAAGAGATCTCAACAATTCTCCAATGTCCATTTATTTAATAGCTATATACTTGCACTGTAGTTCATCAACCTTTCATCTGTGTCTACTTTTATATTTATAATTTCAAAGCCCACTCAGAAGAGTGTACACAGACCAGCTATTACACATTAAATGTTTTCTAAACTGCAGTGCATGACAGCAACAAAAACTGAAAATAAACTCGAGCAATCTCATTGTGTGTATACACTATCATCATATTTGCACATGTCTGTCCTTTTTTCAGGTATGTGTAGTCATATCATGTAAACAAAAATCTCTCAAGTATGTGAGTGTGTATAGGCCTATACAATATATATATATATTAGTGCTGTCGAACAAAATAATCGTGATTAATCACATCTAAATTAAAACTGTGTACTGAGTATAATTATGTCTATATAAATACCTGTAAAACTGTAAAAAAATATGGACGTAGTGTCCATGACGTCACCCATAGGATTCTGCAGAGCAGTTTTGAAGCGTGAAGTTGGCCGTTGCCATCTTGGCAGTGCGTCCCTCCCGGATAACAGAAAATGGGCAAAGAGGTGAGACGTGGGCGGAGCTGAGGTGACGCGGTGACTAACAGACAGCAGATAAATGGCTACCCACCTGCCACTCAAAGTGGCCACGCCCTTAATTATGCAGAACTTTAAGGATTTATATAATGTAAACGAATGAGTGTCATGAAGGGCAAAATTAGCCGTTTAGACCAAAACTAGAATTTGTACCAGGCTGTAAACATGTTTTTTTCTGCTGTAAAGTTGTGAATTTTAACACGGGGCTCAATAAAAAACAGGCTCTTAAAAATAAAAACCTTCTGGAGCCTGTCCCTAGTGGCCAGTCGGTGAACTGCATTTTAAGTCACTTCCGTATTGGATTTAAGAAAGACCGCGGGAGGTTGCCGTTTGATAATACACACACATGCATGTATATATTTAAGAAAACAATTTTATATGTATATATAAATATTATATTTAATATATATATATATATATATAATATAATATAAAATATATATAAATATATATACAGCATATACAAGCAAATATTTCTTAAATATATACATGTATTCAAATATACATCATAATTATACATAGTACACGGACATATACCATGTAAACAAAAGCTTTTTTGTGTGTGCGATTAATCGCTTGACAGCCCTATTATATATTATAAACACTTGTGTGTGTGTTTGTGTGAGTGCTGTGCACATATAATGTTTAAAAGTCAGTGTTGTACAAAAACCCAGTCTCAGTGTGAAAGAGCTAGTTTCCTTTCCCAGCATACTCCTGAAACCTCACCAACCTTCCCAATACACTGAACAATGGCGAGCGATCGTAAAACGGGTCCTCAGCCTTGATGGAGCTTCTGCAGAGCTCTCCCTCATCATCATCATCATCATCATCACCATCATCCTCCCCCTCCTCCTCAAAATCCGAGTATGGGTCATCCAATAAGAAATCATCGTCCAAGTCATCCAACTCTGTCCCCACCTTCTTGTCCACCCATGACAGGACCAGCTCAGTGAGTTCAGAGATTGATGTGGGCTCAGAGGGGGTGGGGGAGGAGTTAGGGTCGCTCGCTTGCTCACTAAGGCATGTGGAGAAAAGGGAGTTTCTGGTGTAGCCAAAGACACGGGAGCCCAGTTAGTACGAGGGGCCATCTGTCTATTTAATTGTTTCTGCTCGCAAGTGGGTAAGTAAAGACTTTTAATAGGCCAGCTTCACTTAGTAGCTGGGTAATGACATACAAGACATAGCGAATCTAAAAAACATGTGAACAGCAGCCCCTGTAACAGGATTCTGTAAAGAATGTCCAATATTACACTACCTTTCAAAAGTTTGGGGTCGGTAAGATTTTTTTGAATAAAGAAATTAATACTTTTTATTCTGCAAATTGATCAGAAGTGATAGAAAAGACATTGATAATGTTACAAAAGATTTATATTTCAAATACCGTTCTTATGAACTATTAATCAAAGAATCACAATTTCCACAAAAATATTAAGCAGCATAACTGTTTTTAACATTGTTAATAATTCGAAATGTTTCTTGAGTACCACATCAGCATATTAGAATGATTTCTGAAGGATCATGTGACGCTGAAGACTGGATTAATTGCTACTGAAAATTCAGCTTTGGCGTCACAGGAATTAATGACATTTTAGAATAGAAAACATTTATTTTACATTGTGAGAATATTTCACAATATTACTGTTTTTTAGTTATCGCCTTGGTGAGCATAAGATACTTATTTTTAAACCATAAAAAAAAAAAAAATTACCAACCCCAAACATTTGAATGGTAATGTACATTTTATAGACATAGTTCACTCAAACATTTAAATTTTGTCATAACAGTCATCATCATGTAGTTCCAAACCGGAAACACATTTTTGTTTTTGAAAAATATCAGATGGGAACTGGCAAGCACTACAAACGACAAAAAAACACCATGAATTCCAAGTCTTCTGAAGTACAGTACAGTAGCAAAACCTCAACCAATACAGTTGTTACTTATTGCATATATTTTAAAAAACTCTCCTCCCATGTTCCACAGAAGAAAGAAGGTAAGATGGGTTTAGAACAACATGAGAGTGAGTAAATGATGACATCATTTTGATTTTAGCGTGATCTTTTAAGATAGAATAAAGGCAAGATTAAGAGTAAGTCATACCGCTCAGAAGTAGACCGGGCAAGGGGAAGCGTGTGACCTAATTTGGAAGTGCTTGGAAAATCGATTTCATGCTCTTCTGAATAAAGCAGCATAAAAAATTGCACTCTTAAAAGTGTGTGGGCAATAATTCTGGACTTATTTCTCAGAGGAATAAGCAATATTACATATATCCTGTTGAGATCAGCTTTTAACCACAGTTTTTATTACATTTTCTCTTTCCAGCAGTTGTTTTGCCCTGTAATATACTCTACTATTACAAGTATTTCACTGTTCTGCATAACAGAAATTAAATCACTTTCAATGGGCCATTCAAAAACTAGTGTAGCTTGATGAGAATAATTTGATAGGAATGTTGTTGATAATGTGGCCTTTATCTGATGGTAGTCAGAGAAAGCAGAGGCATTCTGTGCTGAACACTAGCAGATCTGTCTAGCCATGCTCTGAGGAAACCTTAAAACTCACCTTCCAACCAGACGGAACCAGGGGAACCGGTCGTAGAACGGATCGCCTCCGGTCAGCACACTGTCACAGTCTTCAAGAGCATTGCTGGGCACCTCAGCAGCACGATCATACATCTCCCTCATCAGATCCAACCTCTGCCTGCAGGGGGCGACATTATACATCATTTATAATGTAAATCCTGTAAATGTAAAGGTGACTCAGTACAGCTGGGTTTCTTGCCTATTATTGCAAGTAACAGATTGTCTTTTTGTTGTCCTGAAGCAACATGCCTTCCTTTATTTTTGCTACTTTTCTTAAATACTTTTAATGTATACATTTTTACCCTTTTCCTAGACTTTTAATCCAAAAATTTGAGATTCCATGTTTAAAATGTTAATTATTATAATTGTAAAACTATTCAAATGTAAACATAAAATAACCAAACCATTTGAGTAATTATTGTGTGAATATACTTAATAAAAATGTATAACAACACAAATTATGAAGGTCTCTAAATTGTTGCATCATGTCCACGGTGACAAATAACTTAAATGTAATGTTTTCAAAGGAGTCAAAAGTGTCAGTACAGAGCACAATGATGAAATACGAGACATACGTGAAGAAAGTCATCCCATGAAGCTCCCGCCGCACAGTTTTTGTGCTTATATTAATCCCTATGGAGGTTCAGCTATTGATCATTGGCGACTTTTATGTACTATGCGCCTCAGCTCTAGATGACCCCACTCTGTGACTTTACGGGGTCTTCTACTTCATGGCTGCTGTTCCTAAAAGTTTCCCCTTTCCAATAATTACTTATAGTGGACTGTGGAATATCTAGCAGGGATGAAACTTTACAAACTGACCGACTGTAAAGGTGGCATCCTATCACAGTGCCACGCTTGAATTCACTGAGCTCTTCAGAACGACACTTTTTTTTCTTTTCAAAAAATGCTTGTAAATGCAGACTGCATGGCTAGGTGCTTGATTTTATACCCCTGTGGCAATGGATCTAATTAAAAATGTTATTTATATGTCCATATAGTGTGAAAAGAACAGACATTTGAGATGTTGTGGAAATGACCACTATATGTCCACTGTACGATATTTACAGTACAAATTAAACAAATGGTAAAAAACCCCTGTTTTAAAGGAGTTTATTATCACAAGGCCATTTCCATTGATGAAGAAATGATATGAAAAACAATATATAAAAATTACCTAAGCTTCTCCAGGGTCCAGTAATGTGTGGCTCCATTTTTCTGATCTTGGACTTCTACAGCCACAATGGTGCGAGGGAACGGGCTCTTCTCCCTGTCTTTAGCTGCCTCAGGTGGTAACAGATCAGGTGGAAGTGGAGAGTAAAGTGTGTCCGTCAATAACACGAACTGAAACTGAACCTGTAAGCGACATGAGGCTTAATCAGTTATGATGTTGTCAGATTTTATAGGTTTAGCAGAGGGAATGCAGTTCAGTCTGGTAGTGTATTTCCAAAGCTTTCACCTTCTTCTTTAGCTCGACGCTAATGGCATTGGCCTCCTTGAGGAAGATGGCATTGCCCCAAAGCATGTCTCTAAGAGATGTGAACTGATAACATCTCCATTTACGGAAAGCCCACAATGCCAGTTCTGTCTCCCTCTCAGTCCATTGCACTATGGGTAAAAGAGATTGAATACAAGATGCTCAGGTGTTTAAATTGGGTCATTTTGATTAGTTCAATCTGTCCAAAACACAAGATAAACCCTTTTTCCCATCACAATTTAGTCACCTTCCTCCTCAGGTTCTTCATCTTCCTCTGCTACATCAGGGTAACAACGATCTACCTGCTTCTGCAGTGCTTCTAGCCTGCTCTCATAGTCCTGTAAAAGACATACAGGGAAATATCATAATTAAAAAGGTTTGTTTTGAGTAAAGGAAACTAGTTGTATAAGCTCTTTGTCACTTACTAATCTCTGTTGCTCCAATAGATTGTTGGCCTCTTCTCTCTCCTTGCGATACTGATCCTCAAGTTCCTGCAGTCTATACAAACAAAGAGCAGACGAGTCTAACAACACAAATGTCACATCTTGAACTTGTTCTTGAATTTCCTCTACATGACTTTTACCTCTGATCCATTTCTTGTTTCATATCAATGCCCTGTTTATCCAGGAGTTCTCTCTGAGCAAAGGCCCAGTCTACAGGCTCCATTGGGGTCTCAGAGCAGGGGGTCCGCTCGCGCTCCTGACGAGCCTGCTCTGGATGGTTGAAGCGGAACACATGGCTCTTGCCCAAAATGATTCGGTTTCCTACAAGAGTCAGTTAATACAAAGAAATAAAAAAATGCATTTACACAGACTGTTTAGATGTGCATAATATATATAAATATATATATATTGAAGGGGAAGTCTGAAATCCCCTGCCGCTTCAATATACCTGTAAATATCTTAATCAGATTCATAATCAAAGCCTTAATTAATATTTATCCTCCTATTTCTAATGATTAATTGCAGTTGATTTTACTCAATAGAACCATTGATTGTTTGTTTTTCTTTTATGTTTTCTAAAGTTTGTATTTGGTCTTTGAGTGGCGTCTGGCCTATGTGTAACACAGCCCCTAACATGCTGGGAGTGCAGTAACAGTGTTTGCTCACTTTGCCCGTCTTCCAGAGATTAAATATAGATTTGTCTTTCATTTTTATTATATTTTATTCATTTTATATTTCCTTTTACTGAAACACTAAAGAATCAAGATGAATATTGCCTGTACTACTGTCTGTACCTCTCACTGAGAGAAAGCACATGTTATCAGTATGTTTTGGTGAAGTGCTTTGTTGATAAGACTATCCAACCTTGGGAGAGCTGTGATGCTGGGGAGCTCTTGTGTGTGTGCGTTGCATGATCTGTGCAGGCCTAATATTGAAGATGGACAACACCAGACATGAAGACGCCTTTCTGCAACCTCCGAGGTCAACAATGATCTAAATCTAGTCATGTGGCGACAACTAGTCTGCCTAGTTTAGTGATATGCTCTGCTATCTATCCTTGTGTGGAAATTTACCATGACTGTGCATTTGCTCTGAGCCAATCAGAATCATACACCTTGAAGTAATGACGTGGCTAGACCTTGAAAACAGTATAACTGTTGGGACAATTGTATGCACGACGAGACCGGTAGAGAGGAAGCGCGGCCTCGAACTCCTTGTGAGACTTGAAGCTGGCTTCTGCTGATGAAACTGCAAACTATTCTTAAGTAAAATTTTTCTTTAATTAATTGCACTCCTGACTCTTTGTCTTCATTCTTCACTACTGGTCTCTGGGTCTAAGCTGTTAACCCCTAACAGTTTTGGTGGAGGATGCACGGGCAATCACTCCTTGGTGACATTTCTGGCAAACCAACAAATAAGGTAGTAGGAAGTTTTTATTTTTTTGGTTAGGACTGTCTGAATGGAAGAGATTGGAGAAGGAGAGCAGTGTACTTCCATTCCGCTTGTGAAGAGTGAGGCATAATTATACTAAAGGTTAATAGTATAATAAGTCGCTGATAGCGCCGTGACGTGCTGAAGGCATAGGTAAAAACGGTAACATGCAGTGCAAAGAAGCGGACTCAAGAAAGGGGAGGCCCTGCGGGGCATAGGTAACGTCCCCTACAGGAGCCCGTCTTGGACCAACTGGTAAGGTCCAGGAGACATTGTGAACCTGCTCCATCTCTTCCATCTCAGATAGGGGATCCCCGAATTTAGAACTTAGTGAATCAGGCAGTCAGGGAATAAAGTATAAGTTATTAGTTAAACAAAATAAAAATAGATATAGGGTTGTTTGCCAGAGATGCACCTGGAACGATCCCAAGGAAAAGATGACCCAAATTGGCATGGACCAGTATATGTGACTTTTTCGTACAAGTGTCCTTTGCAGTTTCATCACGCAGAAGCCACAGCTGTGTTGGTTAAAGATCGCCGCCTCCATCTCTACTGGTAACCAGGTGAGTATGAACTTTGACTAAATTATGACCAACAATTTGAGTGACATGATCAGTACATTTACGTTTACATTTAGGCATTTAGCAGACGCTTTTATCCAAAGCGACTTACAACATAGGAGTAACTTCATAAGTCTGGATAAAGATTTTGAGAAAAAAAAAAAAGAGCTCAAATGCTGTAAGCAGCTCTGCTCTGAAGCCCTCAAAACAAATGAAATTTGCAGAACTTATTAAGAAAATGGTCAGCCGGGGCTTTAATTCTGATTGGAAAGTTACCCAGCAACTTGACTGGTTACAAACAAAGAGAACCATAAACATTTGAATGTTCTAGGTTAAAGAAAAATCCCAGAAGTAACTGAGGGATGGTATAGTCTGATTACCAAAATGTAAAGGGCTTGAGGTTGTTTTTGGAAAAGTAAAAAAACGGCAAAATGTATGAGCGGCCAGTCTTATCTGCCCCCTCCCCTCTCGCGCTCTCTTCTCAGACTGTTCAAGCAGCTGCTGATAGAGGAACTGACACAGAGACTGAGAATCAGACTTAAGGATACAATTTGAGACCCAAATGCTTTTGTAAAAGCATGAAGAATTGCAAGCCATTATGTTTTATCGGATCACAAGCTCTGTTCAAAGATTTTGTCAAGTTGATGCTTTAAGCACAGACTCAGAGATTGAGAACCAGACTGAAATTAAAGAAAATAGGTTGCTGAAGGTTGCTAAACCAGACAGAGAGTGTTTTAACTATGGTCAGCAGGGCCATTTTGAATGTAACTGTAACCTCTCACCTATAATGTATAGAAAGAAAAAAAGAGGCAAATCACGCCACCAGACTAACATTCTGTAAACAAGCCAAAGTAAAAGAAACAGAAGTGACTTACACTCTAAGACGTATGAATAATAAAAATTTAAGTCTTAAGGAATTCCTTTTGAAGGAAAATCTATTGATATAAATTACAGACAATGACTGCAAAACACGTGAGAGGAAAGAAAATAAATAGTGACGTAGGAGGGTTTAAATGACAAACTTATGAGAAAGTTGTTCCTGTTCCTCTATTGAAAATTCTGTTTAGTTGACTGAATATTGGTAAAAACACTGTAGGAAAATTGGTGTTAAAAATGTTGAAAACCCTAGAAGCTGATGTTTTGGTTTCAAAAGATAAGCTCCTGCTGAGCTGTAATAAAACTATTTGCTTATCTGAATCTGGCCCACCATGTCATTTCTGGTGCTGTGGCTAAAATTGAAAAAGTAACTGAGACTCAATTTGAATTTTGAAGTTTACATTTGTTGTATGGGCAAAAGACAAAAATGACAACTATGGTTATTTGAAAACGTCATTTCTGGCAAAGGATAGAGTTAAAAGGATAATGTCTGATGTTTATTGAAAAACAAATGTAATCTCTAGCCAAGTCTTATGCTGTGCTAGAGTGAGAAGTTAAAAGTTTATGAAAATGCAGTACCAGTCCTGAATGCCTAGGAGTCTCTCTTCAAACGAGCTCAAAGCTGATATCTGAGCCTGTGATAAGATATTGATAAGTAAAAGCACTGGGCATCACTTGAAAATATTAAGATATGTTTTAGTGGTTAAAGAGGTATACAATGATTTTACACACAGAACTTAAATGATGATTAATGTTTTACATATGACCAGTAACTTCAGTGTCTGATCTTAGCCTCCACCATGTACAGAAAATGGCTTTGTTCATAGAGATAGTCAAACTCTAAATTGAATGGACAGTTGTTATGGCTAAATTCACTGAGTGTAACCCACGCACTGTTAGATTGCGTCTTTGAAGAGGTATGATGGATTTTAGTGATTAAGTTGTGTTATGATTAACCTGTCTCCATGTTCTACCTATAGTAAGCAGACTAATTGGCTCTGGTGACTCTTGAATGCACTTTCCCAAGACTCCAGAAAATATTGGATCCTGTTGAGGGTCAAAGATCTCAAGCGATGACCAAGTGGGCACGAGGTGGTTTCGAAGACGGTAAGATTCTCTTTGGCCAGCGAGGAACAACCCAAGCCAGGGAAATCACGTAAAGTCACTCGTGTGTATGAGAGTGGAGCGATGTCTGTGAGGCCAGCAGCATCAGTGAAGGGGAAGCTGTGCCTGTGAGAGTCCAGACAGGACACAGCAGGGCCTGCCCTAATTATGCTCCTCTATACCGCTCACCAATAACCGCATAAATTGAGTGCCAGGAAGAAAGACCTGAGCGAAAGAGATATGATGGTAAGGGGCATTCAAGAGCCGGCTGAGACCATGCAGTGCTTGTCATTTAACTTGTGTGGAGACCAGAACAAAATGTATTAATTTGTATCAGTAAAACTGAATTAATGTTATTATGAGTTTACTTCTGCAGGCTTAATTCAGAGACATGGTGATGGCTTTAAGATGAGGACGACTTTTGAAGTTTAAAGAGAAGGTCTGGATGACAAAAGGTATTTAAACTAAAGATAACTTGAAACAATTTCATAGTGTAACTTATTGGAGATGCTCTAATTTGAAAGTTAAACATTTACATTTCTAAACTTTGTGTAACAGTTAAAGTTAAAGTCTTAGAAGACAGTTGAAAAGATTATCAGAGAGAGAGAGAGAGAGAGAGAGAGACTGCTGGTGGACACAGGGATGGTACTGTGACAGTTTGTTATCGCCTACTAAAGCTGAAACAAAACAAAGAAATGATATCAGAACCAAAACAACCCAGCTGACTTATAAAAACAGATGAATAATGAACAGACATGATCTGAAATTGGTTAAGAGATTTTGTAAAAGCAGAGTTTAAATAATTTTTAGAGTTAACACCAAAAGCAAATTTTGATAATGAGAAATTAATATTTACGTGTTTAGTGTGTGTGTGTGTGTACGTTGATGACTGCACTTTATGTTTTGGATGTGTTGGGAACTATTCTGTCCTGATGGAGTGTATGGTGTCATTAACCTCTGGAATGAGTGTTTATCATCACAGATGGGTTAAGTCAAACGACAACCTTTAAAGAAGCTGCTAATTCTGAAGGAATCTGGTGAAAAGATGATCCAGAACTGAACATGGGACGAGCTTTAAGTGGATTGGTATCCAGCTCTGTCCGTTACTGGTAATTATGACTTTTGTCATTTATAATGCTGATTTGAATTAATCTCTGGATTAGTATGTATATTAAAAAAGAATTGTAAAGCTAAAGATTGCCGTTCATGATGGGTTAAAAACCCTTCTCTAAATTCAACAGAGGGTCTACAATTGAATAATGTTGATTGATTAAGAATGGTAAAGGTACATTTTATGGACTTGACGGCAGAGACAAAGTGACAAATTGGCTGAAGTCACTATCCAAATTATCCAGAGACTCCCTCATATTTCTGAAAGGCAGGAGGGCGAACAAAGAGATAACTTCTAAGAAGTTTTATTTTTATTTTATTTTAGTTTATGTTTCTTCCATTAAATGGAGGCTGGACATGTGATTTATATAGAGAACTACAATTAATGTTGGAAAATCAAGTGACTTTTGACTGTTTCTGTGCGATGTAATATTTTGGTTTCTGCAGAGCAGTAGAGATAAGAGAAATAATAATGAGCACATGGTGCATCTGCAGACTTTGATAGAGGGACATTACAAGGAAGTTAAAACATGAGAGACATAGCCCAAAGATTGATGTGTGACAACTTTTGAAACCTGAAGACAAATTAGGTTGATAGGAATTGAACTATGAATGCTTTTCAAAATACAGATTGTTTTAAAACAGCTTTAAAGAAATTGATGATGACTTATAGTACGAAGTTAAAATACTATGGGAGATTATGAGAATTTGTTCTTGGTAAAATTATAACAATTTTTGGTGTAAGTGGCGAGGTAAGGCTAGTGAGTATTTGATGATAAGTATCACTACCAAATGACATGAATTAAGAGGTTTAGGATTTTAGTCATTTGGAGCTTACGCCTAAAGAGTTTAATGGACAAGACATTGAGAAAAATGTACTTTAAAGGAAATCATAATTGATTGATTTTGAGTGTTTTATGATAACATGAGCTGAAAAGAATTTGATAAATACCAATTGGGTATTGGCAATGGTTAAGCATTATGTCACAAGATAAAAATATGAACAAGCTGAATATGATATGAATTGATGAATTTCGATTAAATGTTTTTTTTAACATTAAGAATTTTATGGTTATGTTCATTTAGGTTAAAAATGATGTGGGCTATGATGAGTAAAAAATGGATTTGATGGAAATAGCAAGTTGACAAAAAGGTTTGAGTATGTGGAAAAAGGATGAGTGAAAGGAGTTTTAACAAGAAGGTTCTTGAGTAAAAATCAGGGAGTAGGGATTGAAATGGATGTTATGAACGTGTTTGAGAAAAGAAAAAAAGAATGAGATGGGATGTAATTTAAGATGGTACATGTATGTAGACCTGAAGGATGTTTTATGACTGTATGTAATTGGATGGATTATTCTGTCTATTTATTTTTGTTTTTGGTTATTTTTATTTCAGACCATTATTGAACATGAAAAAGGTCTTTATTTTGGAAGGAGTGTATTTGCAAATACCTATTTGGAATTATATATTTTGGTATTTATGATGACAAGGGGTTAATTTAGTATGTCCTTCTGAGGATGAATATGTGCTTGTTTGTAAGCATTCAAGCCAATGATAAAAGCCAAATTACCCTAGATTAATAAATTAATAATGGTTGAAGTTAAATCCTTGAAGAGGATATTTTCTGTTTTATAACCTGACAAGGGGGGAACATAGAAATTATGTAGCGGCCTAAATTGGTAGCCCAAAATGTGGGGGTGACAGGACCCCAAAATTGGACTAAGGGGGGAATGAAGGGGAAGTCTGAAATCCCCTGCCGCTTCAATATACCTGTAAATATCTTAATCAGATTCATAATCAAAGCCTTAATTAATATTTATCCTCCTATTTCTAATGATTAATTGCAGTTGATTTTACTCAATAGAACCATTGATTGTTTGTTTTTCTTTATGTTTTCTAAAGTTTGTATTTGGTCTTTGAGTGGCGTCTGGCCTATGTGTAACACAGCCCCTAACATGCTGGGAGTGCAGTAACAGTGTTTGCTCACTTTGCCCGGCTTCCAGAGATTAAATATAGATTTGTCTTTCATTTTTATTATATTTTATTCATTTTATATTTCCTTTTACTGAAACACTAAAGAATCAAGATGAATATTGCCTGTACTACTGTCTGTACCTCTCACTGAGAGAAAGCACATGTTATCAGTATGTTTTGGTGAAGTGCTTTGTTGATAAGACTATCCAACCTTGGGAGAGCTGTGATGCTGGGGAGCTCTTGTGTGTGCGTTGCATGATCTGTGCAGGCCTAATATTGAAGATGGACAACACCAGACATGAAGACGCCTTTCTGCAACCTCCGAGGTCAACAATGATCTAAATCTAGTCATGTGGCGACAACTAGTCTGCCTAGTTTAGTGATATGCTCTGCTATCTATCCTTGTGTGGAAATTTACCATGACTGTGCATTTGCTCTGAGCCAATCAGAATCATACACCTTGAAGTAATGACGTGGCTAGACCTTGAAAACAGTATAACTGTTGGGACAATTGTATGTACGGGCAATGACGAGACCGGTAGAGAGGAAGCGCGGCCTACGAACTCCTTGTGAGACTTGAAGCTGGCTTCTGCTGATGAAACTGCAAACTATTCTTAAGTAAAATTTTTCTTTAATTAATTGCACTCCTGACTCTTTGTCTTCATTCTTCACTACTGGTCTCTGGGTCTAAGCTGTTAACCCCTAACAATATATATATATATATATATATATATATATATATATATATATATATATATATATATATATAACATTTTAAATTAATAATAAATGTAAATAAATACAGCCATAAATAAATAATATAATACAATTAATAAATGAATAAATCAATGAATAAAAAATTCTTAAATCAATACAAGCATGCATGAATACATAAATACTGACACAAACAAACAAATAAATAATAGGAACCAAACCACAATACTTAGAACAGTATTGTAGCAGGTGAGGGAAAAAAGTAAAAACAAACCTGATCTGAGAACAGTGGGCTCTGTTACTCTCTTCCCATTAACATATGTTTCTGCTCCCTCACACGGCTCGAGAATGACAGCTGTTAACAACAGGAAGAACAGCCATCAGGACTTTGGCATATGTACAAGTATGTGTGTTTGTAGTTGCATCATTAACAAACCTTCTCCCATAGGTCCAGTGGTGCTGGTGAAAGTGCAGTGTTCCTCTTTGATGAAGTGACCACTCAAAACAATGTCCTGTCTACTGCTGGCATCTTCTCTCCCCACCCTGAGCAAAGCAACACATCAAGATACCATAGTGCCAATTCTTCTGAACAGAAGAATATATGTGTGATTTATATGCACAATGGAGAAAAGGAGAAGCTTGGATTTGTCACGAACCTGGTAATTCCATCTTTGATGTAATATAGGAGACATTCAGACATCAAAGGATCTTCATTCAGGTTCACCAGGTGGGGTGTCTGAAATGAGGACCCAAACATACTTAAAATCAACTTTATAGGCTCAACTATTTTTGTATTTCCAGAAGGAAATTCCAGTGCTTGCAAGGCGAATGACTAGTCTTAAATTTTCAGGTAAGTTTAGATTCTAGGCTTGGTAATGTAGCCTGACTTCACTCAGATTCTAGTCAGAATATGAGTCTGATACTGCTCCATTGGGCTGTGATTATGGGGCGTGTTTCAACCGAACCAGGAAAGAAAATGCCTCTGCACTCAACTGGATAGACCTACAACCAATCAGAGGAATGGAGTAAGTGAAGAGCGACGCATAGTTGTCAACAGAACTCAACTGCATGCACGCTGGAAGAAGTAAGAAGAAAATTAGTGTAAACCACTGATCTATATAGAGTTCAGTGGTGTGAACGATCTTTGCCGGTGCTGTAAAAATAATTTAAGGATACACAGAGTACTTACAAACACGATCATCATTTCTGAGATAAATAGTAAAGGTGAATGCATATACGAACATGTACTCCGTTTAGGATTAGAACGAATTCAACCCAAGCGCTCTTTTGTGGCGTGGATGATTACATTGTGTTATCTGTCCATCATCGTATAAAGCCCGCCCTGACAATTTAATTGGTCCAAACAGCTCTGGTTCGAGCATAGTTGCTCCACAACGGATCAAGTCCAGACCAAACTTCCCGACCTCAAATGTTGTGGGCGGGACCAAATTCAGCTGGCTTCCAGGCTAGTGTTAATGCTAAATCCCAAATCAAAGTCGCTTCACTGTTGTCATTTTAACAAGAGGTCTTGTTTTCTGTCAGCTGTGTAGAAGAATTAATGCCTTTACTGTACAGTGTAAATATGGCATTAACTTTATTTCCATATTGAGTTAAATGGCTTCTCAAATGAGGGAAATCATGAGTCTTGTGACTGGATAGGAGTGATTATTGTCCCACCCACAAATAAAGATGTGCACAGATAAATCATTTAGAATAAACACTGCAATATTTCATCAAATATAGGAATAGTCCATTTTGATTTCATGGTTAATTTAAATATATGAAAAAAGGGCAATCACAATTTGTATCCAAGCATATGCAAGAAAGAAGACAAATCGCAATTCAGCAGACATATATTTAAATAGTCTCATCGCTGATGATTCCATTTTCAAATGCTGAATATTAAAATGCTGAGTAAATGAGAGATTTTTAAACTTTGTCAAAAACTTAAAGTATGGATCAAGGGCCAAAAAGAAGTACAAAAGTCTGAAATGATCTACACAAAAGTGCAAATGGAGTCATCTGCACTTATTTCAGCCCGAATTATTTAATGCATAGTTTGTTAATTGGAATAAATGGTTTGAACACCAGCCAAAGTGCTGAACAACTTAGCACTGCCTTGCAAGCACTTTCAAAATGTATTTATACGACCTTGGAAAGAGGAAAATAAGATTTCAATTTTGATATCCATCAAAATGCATGCGATTCTATTTAGATATCACAAAAGTGTAAGACTCCAGACATGAAAGCCTTTAAAAGCATCATAGGCCATGATGCTTGAGATCTGAAATCTGCTGTACATTCATACAGCAGTTGCTTTAAAGTTCACTATAAAGACTAGAAGGAATTGCAGCACATCGGCATTCGCATCAGACAGTAATGAGCAACAGATCCCTAAATAAAGATCACAGATGCGTTTAAAAGAGCTCTGATGGGGAAAGAACACACAGTCACACACAGTCTGAGAGGATCGAGATGCAACCACACAGTATCCATGGCAACCAACCTCATTGGGAGAGAACAGCCCAACAGTGTCTATAAACACGGGCTGAGGTTTTCTCTGCGAGGGCTTCCAGAAGGGGAATGTAAAGACATTCACAGGCTTATTTAGTTATTTGAACACAACATGTTAGGCTGATCACGTGGTCCACCTCTACTTGCATATGGTTTCTCCCTAAAGCCTTAATAATCACTTTACCTTCTTTGGTGAAAAGACTCCAAGTGTTCCTCCATCCTCACGCATGGCCACACCCATCTCGGCCAGCAGTGCTTCTCTGTGAAAACCAATTCAAACTTATTGTGTATGTTTGTGACAATAGCATAAACTTATTGCATGCTCATCAATCACATAAGGTTCATATAACAAACCTGTCCATTCTGATGGCTTCTGTACGGCGAAGCTTCTCTTCCCACGTTTCATTGAGCTCAGCAATGATTTTCTCCGTTTCCTAGTTGGCATTGCATACAAATTCAAGTTAAAATATGCCACCAAGTTTATAGTAGTTTTATAGATTTATTAATGGGAGACGTAAATCAGCAAAGCGTTTAGCTTTAGTCATTGAGGTGTAAAATATTTAGCTTTAAATTTATCATATCAGGGAAATTTACTAATATACCGTATAACTTTAAGACCTCAAAACTCCCTCCCTAGTCCAAAAAAGAATAGCTTGGTTTTATTTATGGAATTAAAGCCTCAAAAAAGCTAATTCCTGCAAACTATAGGCTACATAAATATTGTCATTTTTCGGAGTCTGTCGATGCAGTGTCAATTAGCCATATAAAGCCCTTTTACAAAGTCTTGATTTTGTTTTTGGGGTCTACTAGAATAGGTTTTCATGCTTGAATGTTAAAAAACATTATTTTTCACATATTTTACATCTCTTCCCAGTCTGTCAGTCAGTAAATATATTTAAAATCAAACATACCTATACTTGTTTTAGTTCCCCTGTGAACAAAAATAAGTCAGAAGACAATGTTTGTATGCCCTCTGTACCCTGTTCAAATGTGTATGTATTGTCTTTTGTAGGAGGGAAGAGCAAAACTGACAGTGGTGATGAGAAGAGCCCTTGACGAGGCGATCATGGCAGCCATATACTGTAAGTCAATACTTGGTGAAAGGAAAATTTACTAGAAAAAATTAAGTTCAAATATAGCTGATTTTTGTCTCTTGCATTGGCAGTCAATAAGACATTTCAAAAAGTGTCCAAAGAGCCTTTGGTGATTGCAGTCACTTCTAAACGGGGGGAATTCAATGCTTGAAAGGGGGAAAAAAACATTAAATCTTTGTAATATATTGTATTATTGTAATTGTTTTGAACATTGTAGACTATCCGGCTTCCAGAGATGAAATATGGATTTGTCTTTCATTTTTATTATATTTTATTCATTTTATTTTTCCGTTTACTGAAACACTTAAGAATCAAGATGAATATTGCCTGTACTACTGTCTGTACCTCTCACTGAGAGAAAGCACATGTTATCTGTATGTTTTGGGAAACATTTTGGATTGGAGCTCAGCCAGCTCCAACCTTGGAGAGACTGTGTATCTGTGTATGTGTGCAATATTCTGTGTTACAGATCAGTATTGGAGGTGAATTACAGGCATCCTAAGAGATGGGTGGACTTGTCGTTCTGGACAAGCTTGCGCCTGCTCCAGAACTGGAAGGTCACTACGTGCCTAATTCCGGGGTGAAAGCGTCAACAAGTGACACGAGCATCTGATTTACTGACAATGTGTGGAAATTAACCATGACTGTTCATTTTCTCTGAGCCAATCAGAATCATACACCTTGCAATAATGATGTGGCTAGACCTTGAAAACAGTATAACTGTTGGGACAATTGTATGTACGGTACAAACTCCTCGTGAGACTTAAAGCTGGCTTCGGCTGATGAAACTGCAAACTATTCTTCAGTTAAAATGTTCTTGAATTAATTGCACTACTGACTTGCATTCTTCATTCTTCACTACTGGTCTCTGGGTCTAAACTGTTACCCCAACAGTTCCTTGCAAATTTTTATTAAAATGTTCATGTGTTTAAGACAAATAAAGTTTTTCTTCAAATGTGACATTTGTATTTTCTTGTATTGAAATATATGGAGGGCTTTTTTTTCTTGTATATTTTGAATTATTTGTGTAAATATATATATATAAAAAAATATATATATATCGTATGGGTAATGCTCTGTTTAGTTTCTGTTTCAATGAAACCCCTCCTTCTGATAAGCGCAATGTGCTCTGATTGGACGGCTGGACTGGTGAGTTGTCGTTGGTCAACCGCTTCAAATGTGTTTTAGAAATGTCATGCTTCTTATCATAACCAAGCTAGATCCAAGGTGGAAAAAACAGTCTCTAGGACATGGCGACAACACACTAATTCAACTCAACCAGGCCTCAACTCCTTTTTCTCCATCACCTCCTGCGTATGCCTTGGGCAGGAATTATTTAAATGAGGCATATTGGGGCATGTATGTTCTCAGAAGAAAACTCAAGACTACAATGGAGGCATTTCAGAGAGTTCAGAAAACAGTGCTTACTGATATAGAGAATAACCCACTTTGGATTGGACTTTGTGACTTGTAACTTTTTGCAGAACCTTTGTCATGCTCATTAACAGTAAACAGTAACATTACACACTAACACATAATAGGTCCTCTTTAAAAGGTACAGTTATAAGTGTTTTTGTAATTATTTTCATTTTAATTTTAGTTTAAGTTTGCGTAATATGCACTTTTTGTGATTTTAATTAGGTTTTGTTTTGTTTTTATTTGTTTTTAGCTTTAATTTGTTTTTATTACAGTGTTAGTTTTTATATTTCAGCCTAAACTTATTTTATTTTACAGTCAGTTGTATAGTATTATAGTTGAGTAAGTTATTATATTTAAATATAATATTTATATTTTAATTCATTTAAGCTTTAATTCAATTAACTAAAACTATTTTATTATTTGTAGTTTTAGTTAATAATAACAACACAGCTTGTAGGTAACACAAGGCGGGGGGCGGTGGTGTTATGATAAAAACAATTATGAACTGATCCCTTAATATCTGGAGGCAGATATTTGTAAGATTTAGATTTGGAGGGTTTTAGTCAGTATTGTCAGGCTTTTATACTTTCTGGCAGTCACCTTGAGTCTCTCAATGGCTTCCTCGCTCCCTGGGCTGAACATGATGCGGTCGTGCAGGCTGCTGATGGAACCAGCCCGGCTGGACAGGGCGGAGAGAGATGGAGAGGGGCTCATCCCCGTCATAGCATTGGTCACTGTGGAGAGATCACCTCTTTGATTGACAGCTTGGCCACTATTGTTATTGTTCTTGTAATCGGATATGTCTGTCGGGGAAGGGGAGAGAGTGCGGGGTGTGTGAGGGGGCAGGGGTGACAGATACAGAGTTCAGAGAGAAGCAGACAGAAAAGGATGAGCAGAAGGAAGGAAAGGTAGAGAAAAGAAGAAGACAGAGAAATACATGTAGCTTGAAATAAATTTGAATTCAGAAATCTAGAAATTTCACATGTGAGGAGAAACGCTCCAGATTCAAAGAAAGAACAGACAGACGCAGCCCAGTAAAGAAGACAAGCGGAAATAAAATAGGAGCTCTAGCGCAGGCACCCGGCAGCACAGAGACAGCCATATCAAGCACAATGTAACACTGCAGGCTTCAGCTACAGCGTTACAAGTCGACCATCCAATAACAGGAACCTGAGAGCAACGAATGAAATATTTAACAGGCATGCATGCATTGATCTGGGCTGTTATTTGACACCAGTTTCTTATATTTGTTAGTGTACATTGAGCAAAATAATGCTGTTAATTCACAAGCAACTAAATGGCAATTCTTTCTTGGTCTTAAAGATATCCCTGTTGAAAAAAAACCCAGCATATGCTGGTTAGGTATGTTTTGAAGCATGACAGCTGGTTTGAGCTGCTTTATGCTGGTCCTTATTTGGTCATGAGGTGGTTTAAGCTGGTCCAGAGCTGGTTATAAGCTGGTCGTGAGCTGGAGCTAGTTTTTTTTAGGACCAATTTAGGACCAGCACTTGACCAGCTTAAACCAGCTCAAACCAGCTGCCACGCTTCAAAACATACCTAACCAGCATATGCTGTTTTCTTCAACAGGGATAGATCAGCTAAAAATGAAAATTCTGTCATTATTTAATCCTCAGCAAACTATCATTTTCTTTCTACAACAAGCCTTGGATTTAAACTACATCAAATTATGACATGAACCTCAAATATCAAGTAACATCAAAACATATTGGTTCTCACATGTCATGAGACAAACGTCATAATGTTGTTAATGTTGTTTTTATTTTTTTATTTTTTTTGTATGACAGCAAATAAAGGATTAAATCTCACTTTAATCATGTCACCTCAGAAAACTTAATATCAGTCAAATCAGGCTTTATGTACATTTTGGACCTTGAAACCCAATCGACATTCATTATACAGACAAAAACAGCTAAAACAGCTGTATTATTTTGTATTACACAGAAGAAATAAAGCCATACGAGTTTGGAACGATGTAAGCATGAGTAAATGATAACAGAATTTTCATTTCTGGGTGAACTATTTCTTTAAATAGAGTTTAAAGGAATAGTTGGAGTTTTGTGGCTTTTATATGCATAGATTTTAGGTTTTCTGTATGCTAATGAAGTCTAGAAAAAAACAAAGGAAAACGGACTCATGTTGCACTTCACAGATTTTTGTCCAATTAAATGCTGAAGAATTGCCCTGCCGCGCAACCAACCATTAAGTAAATCATGGTTCATGGCTGCAATGGTCCATACTACTTAACATACACTTTATGTAAGCAAATATTGACTGTAGTACATCTGAACATTAGCAATGAGCTCATATTTCTACTAAAAGCCAGTGACTGTCATTACTGTCATCAGCTGACTAGAATGATCGTCATCGCTGACCACAGTAAAACCTCCATTACCAGTTCATACTCTCATAAAATCCATTTGTCAGTGAAATAACTTACAGCCTACATCTCAGTTACAAAACAACATTCACAACTCACAGGAAATATCCTACCACGCTGCTCTTACTTAGAGGCACTGTCAGTATTTCATGTGATATCCACCTATCCAACCACTAAATATCATATATCTCTAGCTGAAAAGTTATGCTAATATCCTGAAATGTAACACGGGATATAAGTGGCTAAATAAACGTATATTCTATACGTATATTTGTCTTTGTAATGTCTCTGTAACCTTCGGCACAATAACATCTTTCAGCTCTGACAGTGCTGCTATGGCAACAGAGTGCTTACTCGGTGCTACTACACTCCTAAGAGAGCTACGAGGCAAGTATCTTGGGTAAAACGTGAAGAGACGTGGCCCCTGGTGATGGATGACTAAACACCAAACTAAGATGGAGATGTGCTCTTCTATGCATATATCAGCTGATATAAGAGGATTGCGTAATGCATATTGAAGAAAGGCACTTCAGCTAATAATTTCTGCTCAAAGCAGCGCTGGGTACCAATATGAGCAACCCTCCTTCATTGAGATTAACAAAGCCTTTTTCCTCTCTCTACATCCATCTCGGTTTGAATAATGGCTGCATCACACACAGAGCAAATGCGATTCAATATGCACTAAAAATATTTTTCATGACTGGCCTATCCCAGATCTGAAAGCGCAAATAGCCATGTATTACTAATGGACAATTTATCCATAGTACAAATAGAATATTATTTCTGTTCTGCTCTTTGTTCAAATAGAGTCTATATCACTATTGGTACACTATTATGGATTAGATCAGGCAGAAATGCAGAAACAGATTCTTGATGTAACAATTGCAGGTCAGTGATATGTTTAGATGTAGTCTATTTCTTCTACAATTATCGCTTTAAAAGGTGATATTAAGAAGCATTAGGTTTGATGTTCAGCCATTAATAAAACTGCAGCTAGCAACAGGCAGCCATTGCATAAAGAGAACACAAGATGTCAATCAAACACACATCTGCTATAATCCCCTCTCACTACAAAATACAGGCAGATATCAATCCTTAGAATTTTAGTGAAAATTTGTTAGATAAGTTAGATAAATCCATACATACCTTTTTTATCTCTGTGAGTGCAATAACTCTTTCTGATGCACCCAAAGACAAAGACTGGAGGTGAACGGATCCATATATCCTACTGCTCAATAAGTGACAAAATAGCACCAATATTTTCCTATTTACATGTTGTGATGTGTATAGTTACATCGTGTACTAAGACAGACGGAAAATGAAAAGTTGCGATTTTCTAGACCGATATGGCTAGGAACTATACTCTTATTCCTGCGTAATAATCATCGTACCATGGGTGCAGCGGCGCAATGATATTACGCAGCTCCTGAAAATAGGCTAACTTCCGCCAACATAACCAACGTGACAACCTGCTTGCACAGAGCAGATTTCCAGGCGCTGCATGCGTAATATCATTGCGCCGCTGCATCCATGGTATGGCAACAAAGTTTCTTGAATATTACACAGGAATGAGAGTTTCAACTTTTCATTTTCCGTCGGTCTTAGTACACGATGTAACTATACACATCACAACATGTTAATAGGAAAATGTTCGCGTTATTTTGTCACTTATTGAGCAGTAGGCTAGTTGGAGCCGTTTACCTCCAGTCTTTGTGCTAAGCTGAGCTAAGCTAGGCTAGCGGTGGGTGCGTCAGACAGAGTAATGGCACGCACGGAGATGAGAATGGTATGTATGGACTTTTCTAACTCTGGGGGATATGGTGAATAAGCCCCCAAAAAGTTGCCGTGTGTCGCAGATGAGTGGATGAGTGAGATCAATTAGCTTTTAAGTGTGACATCACATTTATCCCGCTCTGCAATGCAAGACAAAAGAGAACGATAATAAAAAAGAGGGAGAGAGAAAGACAGAGAGAGAGAGAGAGAGAGAGAGAGAGAGAGAGAGAGAGAGAGAGAGAGAGAAGGAGAGCACACAGCCCTGCAGCACCAGACTAGATAAAGCAGCTTTCAGCTCAAAAACCACAGCAGCAGCCAGGGTTAGAAAAAAAGCCACATTAATCGCAATATATCACCAAAACGCCATTCCAAAAATCATTTAGATTATTAGAAGACTATATTATGTTTGTCTATTACAAATGCAACTTATCCTAACTTTCCTAATTTACATTATTTATAGGTATTAATATATTTGATACTAAATAAATAGCAAATATATTAATGTATAGAATTTATGTAATAGTATTTCATAAATCAACAATTATAAAATATTTACAACTACAACTAAACAGAGAAATAGTTTGATAGCTTAACAGACAAACGTTTATGACTCTGATATGATTTTTGTATGTTGAGAGACTATGAATTTTCTCTCAAACCCTTGAATGGACCCTGATGCTGCAGAGATCTGCTTTATCCATAGAAAAATTGCAAAAGCGTAGAAAAGAGAGTGAGATAGAGCCCAAGAAACACACATTTCAAACCAGCAAAATCTTCAACTGGCCCCCGAAATGCTGAGAGAATGACAAAGAAGAAACAAGAGTAAGAATTATATACAGAATAATACAGAGAAAGAGAGAGAGGAAAGTGAGACTCATTGTTTGACATAAAAAGACTTTAAGAGCTCAAAGGAAATTCTAAACTAGACTTCTGAAAGTCACTTGACACTGAAATGTACCAAACCCAGAGGGCTGGACTCCATATCCAGATCTAAGGCATTTCCCCGCTGGGATCACCATCAAGAGACGATAGGATGAGAAAAGAAACGAGTGATTAGAAGAAACAGAAATAGAGTTAGGAGTGCACAGGGAAGAGTAGAGTACCCAGTGTGTGTGTATGTGGTCCTGGTATTCCCTACGTATCCTCCACAAGGACAGTAATACCAATAAATTTTGACCTTGTGGGGACATTTTTTTGGTCCCCGTGAGGAAACAAGCTTATAAATCATACAGAATGATATTTTTTGAAAGTCTAACGCCGGTTTCACACTGCCCGTGCAGGCCCGCGCCCATTGTGCTTTCACACTGGCAGCGATTGTAGCAGCTTATATAGTGCAAATACAGACAAATATCGTCCATTCCGTCACCTTTTTTCAGTGTTCTCCTTCATGGTGAAATGTGTTATTTTTCATGTTAATCAGTTAAATTTTGGTCAAGAACAATCCACTGTGGCTTTAATAGACTTGCGCCGAAACGATCGCGGCACTGCCGCTTCTGCTCTGCCGCACCGCCTCTGCGTGGGGTGTGAATGCTGTAATCTGTTAAAATGGGCAGCGGAAAAAATACGCTCTGCTAACACGTGCAGTGTGAAACCGGCCTAAAATAGCAGAAAGTTTTCTGTGATGGGTAGGTTCAGGGGTAGGGTTAGTGTAGGGGGATAGAATATAAAGTATAAACACCATTACGTCTATGAAGAGTCCCTGTAAAACATGTTGGAAACCCAATGTGTGTCTGTGTGTGTGTTCATTTTAATCATCTATGTCTTATTAAGACATAAGCTCTGTTCCAAAACCTAGCAAGCTGCCTTACTGTCTACAACCAACATAGGCAGCTGCCTTCTAAGAGAACATCATGAAATCTCAAAATGTACTAATTATGAACACTATCAAACATTCAAATAATCCTACTTCCACACTATATAGTGGTTGAAAAACAGTATGCGAGATGAGTAGCATGTCTGAATTAAGTGTATTTATTAAACAGTAGGCGAAAAGTACCCGGATGACTTACTACTTCCGGTGAGATTCTGAAGTGCGCATCTGATGGACACTTTACAATGAGGCCACAGGAGAGATTTTGTGAATGACAGTGAAGCCAAATTTCATTCATACTGCACACATTCATTCTATATAGAACTTACTTTTTTAATGGTGGCACAGTACGTTTAAAACCAAAAGTAGCACCTACCGTATTATATAGTAAGCAATTACGGAAGCAGCTTATATTGACAGCATCTTAACAGAGGCGCTCAAATTAAAAATCTTAGAAAACAGTCTACTTAAGTCGTCTCTACAGCCTTTGCCATCTGTGATGCCTTAAAATGCTGTTTTGCAAGCAGCTTACTAGGATTTGGAACAGAACAATAAAACATTTGTAGCAATACATGTTTCAGTACCAGAAAAAGAATAGCGGTCAATGTGTCTATTTAACTGTTTGATGAAATACTTATAATGAAAAGAAGGTGATATCAGAGCAGATAAAAACCAAATGGTCTTACTCTCAATGATGTCACCCAGGCCCTGGGCATAGAGGAGGTCCTTCAGACGTCCCACCTCTTCTTTCAGTTCACGCACCAAACGGTTATTAGGATCTTCATTGATCACAGCATTACAACGGATCTGTTTAGCCCTGTCTGCATACCTGCATAACACACAAATTGTTAGTGAGTGACTGCAGTTCAAATGGTAAAGAAAAATAAACAAGAGGTTTTATATATATATATACAGTCGTGGTCAAAATTGTTGGCACCCCTGATAAATATGATCAAATATGGCTGTAAGAAATAAATCTGCATTGTTTATCCTTTGTATATTTTATTTAAAAAATTGGAACCCCTTAAAAATGTTATGAGTAAAATATCTCTGAAGTATGTTCCCATTAATATTTACATTTTTTAGCACACCAGGGTGACAAGAAACATGAAATTGTCCAGCTATGACGTCTTGTTTCACAACAGTATAAATATTAGGAAGCACAGAGGCCAAATTCCCTTAATCATTCATCACAATCAGTAAAACCTCAGAATATAGTTCTGATGTGCAGCAAAAGATGGTTGAACTTCACAAAATAGAAAGTGGCTGTAGGAAAATAGCTAAAGCATTGAAAATCCCCATTTCCACCATTAGGGCAATAATTAAGAAGATCCAATCAGCTAAAGATGTTATGAATCTGACTGGAAGAGGACGTGTGTCTATATTGTCCTAATGCACGGCGAGGAGAGGAGTTTGAGTGGACAAAGACTCTCCAAGGATCACAGATGGAGAATCACAGAGATTAGTTGAGTCTTGGGGTCAGAAAGCCTAAAAAAAAAAAATCAAACAAACCCCTATATCACCATATGTTGTTTGGGAGGGATTCTAGAAAAATCCTCCTCGCTCATCCAGAAACAAACTCCAGCATATTCAATGGTCAGACACAACTGGAACTTCAGACGGGACCTGGTTCTGTGGTCAGATGAACTATAAAAAGAGCTTTTTTTCGCAGCAAATCTACCAGAAGGGTTTTGTGCAAACAGGGATAAAAAGTACCCCATACCCACGGCTAAAAATACAGCTGGAACTTTAACGTTGAGGGCCTATTTTTTTGCTGGAGGTCCTGGACATCTTGTTCAGACACATGGTATCATGGATTCTAGCAAATACCAACAGATAAAAAATCTAAACCTGATGGCCTCTGCTAGAAATCTTATAATGGGCCGTGGTTGGCTCTTCTATCAGGACAACGATCCAAAAAAAACATCAAAATCAACACACAAATGTGTCACTGAACACAAAATGAAGCTTCTGTCATGGCCATCCCAGTCCCCTGACCTGAACCCTATAGAGAATGAGTGGGCTGAACTAAAGAGAAGAAGCACCAACATGGAGCTGAGGATCTAAAGGATCTGGAGAGATTCTGTATGGAGGAATGGTGTCTGATGTCTTGTCAGGTTTCTCCAAAATCATCAGGCATTAGAGGAGAAGACTCAGAGCTGTTATCTTGGCAAAAGAAGGTTGCAAAATATATTTAATAAAAGGGTGCCAACAATTGTGGCCAACGTGTTTTGGAGAAAAGCATGTATTTAATAATGTGATTTACCCCCCATTTTCAATTATTTTAATCCAATGAAAGGTTAGATTTTTGTGCATTTTTAAATATAAGATCAAAAGGATAAACAATGCAGATTTATTTTTTTACAGCCATATTTGATCATATTTACCAGGGGTGCCAACAGTTTTGACAACGACTGTATACACACACACACACACACA